>JAWWNH010000001.1:16582500-17182500 GCA_034641385.1 Darevskia mixta
TGGTCACACTTATGTGCAAATACACAGACACATATTATGAAAGAAATTATGTGGCTTAAACTTATTAAGAATGTATTGGACATTATTGCCCTAACTATATCAAGGGTATTAAGATGCTGTAATTCTGACTTTTCATCCCCTGAGGTCACTATTGGTAACAGTGGCTTTTGTTGTTGTTGTCGATCATACCTGACTTCCACTGATAATGAAAGTTTGCACTGGAAATCTTCAAACTGCATGCACGAGAGGGGAAAATAACATATCATGTAGCTCAAAGCTATTTTTTTGCTAGCTTCTTCCTTCCTTCCTTTATTACATTCAAAGTTGTCATTCATTGCTATAATACCTCACAATTAATGGCAGTTAATTAACCTCAGAGAAGCATTTGTGATTTACATTGCTTTAGATGTCTACTTTAAAAAAAGGCGCTGTCTCATAGAAATGTTAAGTGAAGGAAGACTTGTTTAAAAAATATAGCAACCCTTAGGAGTTTGAGAGAGAAGTTACACCATGTTAAACTTTCTTTTTTCTGCTGTTTCTTTGTTCAGGGACTTTTTAATAACTGACAGCTGCTAAGAGTTGACAGCATTCCCACTATGACCTGCTGTTTTTGAAAGAGCAGTACTTGCTTGACAAATTGTGCACTCAGGGGAACAGGGGCACAGATTTTAAGAAGCCAGTGCCATTTTCACAAATTATACTGCACCACAGAGCAAAAGTTTTGACCATGCAATGACTAACTAGCTGAGCTTAGCACATAGAGATCCCCAGGAGCATGAGGAATGAAATCTTCTTCAAAGATGGGGAGATATACTGTCAGTGGCATTTTGTCCTTGGGGTTGCATTGTTTTCCTCCATGGGGACAAATGTCTGGCAGATCTACCCGTACAGCTCTATCTATCCAGATACTGCATATGAGAATACTGTGAGTCTTGAAGAGCGTCATTACCCAACATGCTGCAAGTGCAAATTCACACTTCTCAGTTTTTGACACTCCTTTACAAATGGAGCTCTGTCGGTCATGACATTCTCTGGAGATTTATAGTAAGGTGCACTTATTAAAACAGCATCCACTTTAACCCTTTTAGGAGCATTACATATGTAAAATGAATATATCCAGGAAAACCTAAAGTCACAATGCTGTATACATATTCAGAAAATATCACTGATTTTCCCAGTTATTAGACTATTCAGAATATCATAATTTGATGGACTTTCAGTTCACCTTGGGGGGGGGAAGGAGAGATGTTACCAAGAAGCTGTCATTAGCCATTGTTGAGTTTTGTTTTTCTCAGCAGAGAGAAGATTTTCAACAGTTGTCCAAACATGGACATGTTGTTCTGCACAATTTGTGACCCAACAATATTAAATTATTTTACCTACGGCTGTAAAATAATAATTTCAGATTTCCCTCCCTATAAAATCATTATAAGCCTCCAGGCACTTTTCCATTTAAATCACAGACTTCAACATTATTTGTGATGCATTTTGGAATTTAATTTGTTAGCAAGTTCTTTTTTTAAAAGAGCTAATACTCCATTTCATGGAACGCTGGTTTTTTCGAGGTGTTCTGTCACAACTTGCATTTGCGTTTAACTGTGAGAAAGAAACACATTAAGAAGTGTAAAAATGTATGGTCTTTTCCTTTTTAAAAAACACCAACCCACTACTGATCTTCCAATAGTCTGTTAAATATATTATAATCTGTACAAGGCTATAAAAAATAAAATAACAAAGAAGGAACACAGTAGGGCATGGAGTTTGCCTCTGGCCTCCAGCCTGGGGAAAAGTGATCATTCTACTCAAAACACAACCAAAGATCAATTTTTTTTTTAATAAAAAAGGACCATTAAACCACTGCAGCAAATGGTGGAAGAGAATGTGAGGTGAAATAACAAGAAAATAACAGCAGAAGAAATAGAAAGTAGGGCTTGTAATGCGAATAGAACACATTGGCAGTAAGGAAACTCTTTATGGGTAGCAAGCATCACATCACTTTCCACTTCAAGAAACTTTTGGGAATTTTTAAAAAGTTTTTCAGGCTTGTATTCTAAGATATATAAGTGCACCTATTGCACAATGCAGATTTTCTGCCCTGTCATCTACACTACAACCTCCTTTGCCATCTGAAAAGTCACTCTTGAGTGATGGGGCAAATTGAATTATAAGTGGGGGTTGGTGGGGACCACAGCTGTAGGAACAAAGGGACCTTCTGCTTATCCTAGTCTTCTCTCTCCCTCTCTCTCTCTCTCTCTCTCTCTCTCTCTCTCACTCTCTCTCTCTCTCTCTCTCTGTGTGTGTGTGTGTGTGTGTGTATGTGAGAGAGAGAGAGAGAGAGAGAGAGAGAGAGAGAGAGAGGAAGACTAATGGCAAGGGACTCTATAAACAAAGAATTCTTGGCATGAATGTAAAAGAACTCAGCAGATCAAGACTTCCAGCTCCTATTCGACACCCTTAAACTGTCTTTCATTTTGTTATATGTGTCCTTTCATTTTTCAACATCTAAAAGAATACATTAATACAAGGCCACTTCTTCCCCATTCATTTATTTATTATCTAAAATATTTTCTGAGCAAATGGCCATCCAAGGAGGACTACTATTAAAAATGAGAAAAAGATAATAGGCTTTAAGTTCATCTCAACAGGCTGCAATTTTTCTGATTTCCCTAAGAAATGGATGAGAATGTTGTTTTTGATCTGCATTTTAAGCAGAGCTACCTAATTTGCTAGACTGCCTAATTTGCACCTCCAGGACCAAAACACTTATGATCATGTAATTATCATTCAGATTTTGCACATCTTAATTTTGTACTAAAATTCTTAGCTCCATACACACACACACACTAGGTAAGGGGACCCCTGACCATTAGGTCCAGTCGCGGATGACTCTGGGGTTGCGGCGCTCATCTCACTTTATTGGCCGAGGGAGCCGGCGTACAGCTTCCAGGTCATGTGGCCAGCATGACTAAGCTGCTTCTGGCAAACCAGAGCAGCGCACGGAAACCCCGTTTACCTTCCCGCTGGAGCTGTACCTATTTATCTGCTTGCACTTTGATGTGCTTTCGAACTGCTAGGTTAGCAGGAGCAGGGACTGAGCAACGGGAGCTCACCCCGTCGTGGGGATTCAAACTGCCGACCTTCTGATCAGAAACCCCCTGGCTCTGTGGTTTAACCCACAGTGCCACCCACGTCCCACACACACACTACCTTTATGCATATTGTGTTGCTCTTCATGAATCACCTGTTATTGCAGAAATGGACTGAAGAACAAATGCACAGTTTTCATGGACCAGAAACTGACTGAGATATCTATCCTTAGCTGTTATGATTTTTGTCCAAGCTGAGCAGCACACAGCTGCAGCGAGGATGGTTTGACTTTTGCCTGTCTCACCAAGCCGTGAGAAAGCTGCCTTATCTTTCCTTACATGGAATGATTATGCTTTACTGTACTATTGTACTCCTAGCCTTTGGGCTCACTCTTCTAGCTAGACCTCAAGCTGGAAAGATGTCTTTATGGCAGCTCTGTCTAAATGAGCTGGCAGCAGGGAATATCTCTGCACTATTCCTACAATAAATAGTTTTAGCCTTAATTATGGCTTGTGTGTGTTGTTCTTCATGCTGGGAACAATCACATATGACTGCGCCACTGGACTCTCTGTAGCCAGGGATGTGCGCACACAGCTCTGCTCTGGCTTTGGGGCAGTCTTACAAACTGCCCCAGGCGGGTATATGCTGACATAAGCTTCCCCCTGTTCTTTGCCTCTCATGAGAAGGCAACAGTATCTACTCCCATAGAGAAAACTGTGTATAGTTATTTCCTTGTTCTCTCTGGCAAGGAAAATAGAGAGTCTGTTTTGACAATGAGTGGTCAACACAGGCAACACCACAGGAAGTATTAGACAAAAGTAATGCTGTAGGCTGGAAAAGGTTTTTCCAGCTACAGGTTCTTGTGCTGTCTTTCAAAACTAGATGCCAGTGCAGGTGCAGAGGGAATTCTGTATATGTGGTGGTTTATTAAGAGATTAATGCTTGAAGCAGCCTTCAGGAATGTGAAAGACTAGGTTTCTACTGCGCTATTCAAGACCAAAGAGATAGTAAACTGGGGAAATGTTAATTATAGGAATCATTGGCTTTCTACTTCCTATCATAGAAAGGAGTTCATTAGTAGTTTTCACATACAGAAAAGACAAAGACAAGAGAGAGGAACTTTGACCCAGTTCCCACTGAGGAGGTAAATCTGTGTCTTGGCGGTACCACTTTAGATTGCAGATGCGTATCCACATAACTGAATGCTCCCCCTTAGCACGTGTGCGTGCACACACAAATTCTTCCATAAGAAACTATACAGAGAGAAGTATTAGGGTTCCAGCAATTTCTGAATACTTATCTATTTCACATGTAAACTGCTGTAATTTAAAATATCTCAGAGCAGTTCACAAGTGACACTGTCAAATATATATCAGAACAAAACAAATCCATTAAAAACATTATCAGCCTTAAAACAACAGTGAGAAAGCAATTCCATAGACCAGTGTTCTCCTGTTTGATGTTGAGCTTCAGACCATATTTTGCGCTCTCCTCTTTCACCCTCATTAAAAGGTTCTTTAATTCCTCCTCACTTTCTGCCATCAAGGTTGTATCATCAGCATATTTGAGGTTGTTGATATTTCAGATGATACTAGACAACAACTCCCACCATCCCCAGACCGCTTAGCCAAAGGCCAAGGCTGTTGGGAGTTCTAGTCTAACAATGTCTATGGACCTTGAGTTGAAGAACACTGCCACATACAGGTCTACAAACCAAACTTTCCAAAGCCTATTTAAGAAGGCCCAAAGGCCTGAATTAAAATATAAACTCATTTTCATTTGTGAAATCAATCAGGTGAGCCTTAGACTCCGAAATGGTACAACCCAGACACAGGTTCACTTCTTTTGTAGAAGTGCCCTAAGAAGTTTTATAATGAACAGCTGTTACACTGAAATTTAATATTGTTTCATGGAATACACCACAAGCATCAGTTGTGATCCTCTGGACTTTTTGCCAAATGTGCAGGAAGTAAAACTAACCAAAGAATAACTGCTGTTGGCAATGGGTTAGAGATGACAATTTCAGAAGGAATTCCTGCAAACAGTATTTTACTCATCACGTATATGTATTCTTCACCCAGACTAACAAAAACTTATTTTCACTGAAATTCTAAACCAATGTCAACATAAATGTTAATTTGCCATTTGCTTAGGATATTTACTTTTTCTACAGTAGGTAGCCCTTCATGTGATGCCAGGGAATTACGATCCATAAGAGCCAATGGATAAAAGCCCAATCAATATAAATACAAATTCTAACAATACAATTGTTGTACAGTTATAACACCATACAATTTTTAGATTATTACAGTGATGTAATTGGTAGCTGGGGAGTGATGAGCAATTTCTTAGCATTAAAGAAATAGCCAAATTGTTTCTAAAGGCTGATCATGCTGTCATGAAGAGGATGGAAAGATATTACAAGTCAAGAGGAATTGTTAAGTGGGGAGGATATCTTTAGGAGGTTGATGTCCTAAAAGTAGAAGAATTTTAGATTTATATAGTATCTTTAAATATACTAACCAATCTTTAATATTTCATGTGTCTTGGTGTCTTAGTATTTTAAAGGGAGAACTTTTCTTTAATGCCTTCTGCCCCTTCCCCTCAAATAATTAAGAGTAAGGCAAAAGTACCCGGTAATAATCAGAATGCAACTGCTCTAAGTAAATTGGCTGCCTGTCTCCTAAACTCACATAACACCCGATTCACAATCCATTTAATAGCAAGGCATTTTTGACCAAGATAGATTGTAATTTTATATAATCAGTATAACTGTGCTTTAAAGCTCAGACACTCAGTCAATGCCATCTTTCAAAGCACCGTTTCTAGGGGACACTCACAGACTCAAAGCTCTCTTCCAGCTTTCTAAATTTTGTAGAATTACCATACAAAGCAAAGGGGTACAGTGGCTGCACCATCATTTCCAAAAGTGATGAGACCATGTGCTTATGTCATCATTTCCATAAATTACTGCACCATGATTTCCTTTCATACCCTTTCTATCTTTTTAGATAAAAAAGGGCTGCACACTTAAGCACTGGGCAAGCTTCATTGGTTATATTATTTGCACACCGTGGTAAAGGAGAAAGGAACAAAGAAATGAGGATGAAGAGCAAGACTAGACAGATTTCCCCCCAAGGCAGTGATGGCCAAACTTGGCCCTCCAGCTGTTTTGGGACTACAACCCCCATCATCCTTAGCTAACAGGACCAGTGGTCAGGAATGATGGGAATTGTAGTCCCCGAACAGCTGGAGTGCCAAGTTTGGCCATCACTGCCCTAAGGACTAGTCCAGGCATAGGCAAACACGAACCTCCAGATGTTTTGGGACTACAACTCCCATCATCCCTGACCACTGGTCCTGTTAGCTAGGGATGATGGGAGTTGTAGTCCCAAAACATCTGGAGGGCCGAGTTTGCCTATGCCTGGACTACTCCAAAGTGGGAGGGGGTTGATCAGGAACAAAAGGACTTACTATATTCACCATCTTTGATTTCTTTGTTTGCCACTTTTCCATGGTGAGCCATCCTCAAAGCAACCCACATCAGAGAAAATTCTACAATAAAATATAGCAACATTTCTGACCAATTCACTAATTACAAAACATAACAAAATTTAAATAGTCATACAAATATTAAAATCATAGAATTGTATAGTTGGAAGGGACCACGAAAGTCATCTAGTCCAGGCCTCCTGCAATGCCGGAATCCTTTTGCCCAACTTGGGGATTGAACCCATGGCCCTGAAATTGAAGAGTCTCATGCTCTACCGACTGATATGATGCAAGCTTCAACCCACCCCTCCAATTTCTCAGGTAAGTCAATGCACTAGCAAGCCTAGAAGATCCAATTCACAGGAAGCAATGCATTCCAATAGACTTGAAACATTTTTTTTTAAAAAAAAGCTACTGGGAGAAAGAACTTGCAAAACAAAAGACTAATGGCCAAGTCTACAGACAAATGGTCATAATAACTCAAAGGTGTAGGTGCTTTCTTTTACCTGTATTCAACATTATACATCAATCCCCTTTCTAAGCCATCTAGCTTGGATTCAATAAATTATTGCAAGAAAATATCTAGCATAGGTTTCTAATAAATACCAGATATCTAAAGAATGCCTGAAGCATTTTTAAAGTGAAATGTCTTCACTATAAGTGATGGTTTATCACCAACACAGTGAGAAATAACCTCTAATATAAGATCGGATATTAGCAGCTGCTTTCATTTTGGGGACCTACTCAAAAACAACAACAAAATTGAAATATCCATTAGAGAGCAGATTATTTTTCTTGGTGGGTGGGAATGAATGGTATGGTTCTAATGGAGAAGAGATATTTGTCAAAACTGGGAGTCATTTGTTTTTAGGAGTCATTCGTCCACCGATTCATTTTTCAGTCCCTATTTCTGCTACCTCCAGACAATTTTGATTTTTTAAAAAATTATTATTATTCATAATTTGGTGTTTCATATGCTATTGTAAATGCAGAACTAACAAATCAAGAGACTAGCATAATATTAAAAATGAAATATTTTACAACGTAAGGGAAAAAATGCCCTTGATTTTGAGATTGACCTTGGAAACTGCACATCCAACTCAGCTGCACAACTAACTAAATTGCACTTTCATATTGTTTGACATCATTTTATTCCTGTGTCAGCACCATTTTCCTCCTTCTTTACCATAATTTTCCTTCGTTCCATTTGCGTACACTGCTGTTTAATCTGGTTCACTGTGCCAACACAAATAACAATAGATGTATCCAGGCATGTGCCTGGAATATGTGCCCAGTGCTGTTTTCCTTTTTTTTTTTTTTTTTGCCATCACTGCATTCCCCACTGCATTAAATGCACTGCCATTTAATTTAATTCACCATGGTGAGCCAGGGTGTGCTGACATCACTACACTACCTCCGAAGTCATCAGCACTCATAAACAAAAGGCATATTCAGGCATTCTCTCAAGGTGTGGATGGGTACAGAGATGTTAATTCAACCCCCCGCCCGCAACATTCCCATGTTCATCACCTTGAGCATTCAGTCCCCAGGTGGGAAAGGTATGCAGAGGGCTTTTAATCACATTTGCCTGAAAGCATAATCTCAGAGAACCTGCTCACATTCAGCTGAAGGCCCATAAAGACCCCTCTGTAGAAGTTCCCTGCACAGAGAAGAGCCAAGACTGGGGGTGGGGAAACAAATGTGAAGGTGTGACGGAAAAGTTGGTTCCACAAGTGTTTCTTTTTACTTTTTTCTCCTGCCAGCAAACGGTTAAAGAACGGCAGCCTCTGATTGGCTGTGGTTCCAGGAGGGAGAGTTTAAAAGGAGATGTTTTGGAGGGAGATAGGTTTAGTGTGGGGAGTGGGTGGTTGAGTTGAGGTGGTTGAGAAGGGAGGCTGGAGAGGTTGGGAGTTAGGGAGGGAGATAGGATAGGTGGCGCTGTGGGTTAAACCACAGAGCCTAGGGCTTGCCAATCAGAAGGTCGGCGGTTCGAATCCCTGCGACGGGGTGAGCTCCCGTTGCTCGGTCCCAGCTCCTGCCAACCTAGCAGTTTGAAAGCACGAAGTGCAAGTAGATAAATAGGTACCACTCCGGCGGGAAGGTAAATGGCATTTCCGTGCGCTGCTCTGGTTCACCAGAAGCGGCTTAGTCATGCTGGCCACATGACCCGGAAGCTGTACGCCGGCTCCCTCGGCCAGTAACACGAGATGAGCGCCGCAGCCCCAGAGTCGGACATGACTGGACCTAATGGTCAGGGGTCCCTTTACCTTTACAGGTTGAAATATAAAGAGTTTTGAGGAAGGAGAGTTGGTTCTGGAGAAAACATCCACTCTGAGTGTACAGTGAAGGACTGAGTGTAGTGTCCTGCAGGAGCAATGGGACCGAATCTTGCTGGGAGACTGAGGGTGAGACAGGAGAAGTAGGAGCTGAAAAAAATCAGTCTACTTAGGTCTCAAACTAGTCTGGAGGAGAGAGACTCTTCTGAGGAAAGAAAAGACTCCCAAAACTCAGCGAAGGAAGGGGTGTGTGGCGAGCCCTTAAGACTATTATTGAAAGTACCTCAGGAGCTGGATTTTAAAGGGGTGGGTAGTGAAGGAAAGTACCGCCTTGGAAAGGAACCAAACTATAAAGCCAAAACCTCTGAAAATGAATTGAAGTGAACTGTGTATTATCACTGAAGTAACCTAAGTTTCTCCACTTGTATTATTTACTACCTTGTTCTAAAAATAAATCTTTATTGTTTATTTAAAGAACACCTGCTTGAGACTCCAACTTATTGGTTATCCCCCTCACAAAATCCTCCACAGGATACTCTGGGATAGTTAGGTTTTGTTTTTAAGCCTTTGGGCTGATTCTGCTGCATCTCTTTTGTAGGTGGTATGGGAATATACTGGTTTGTATGTTTTATGATTGTGATTTATAATATTGCATTATTGGAGTGCATGTTGTATACTGCCTTGAGCTGCTATTGGCTGTATAAAAGTCAATAAATATACAAGAATGAAAGAGGATTAAAAAAGAAAATCCTGTGCATAAGGAAAGCACTTTGGGGGAAATGGCTAGTCAAAAGGAAAGTTCTGCTATTTTTATGATTGCTTCATTCAGAAGATCATACCTGTGACCCAATATAAATAATAACTTAGCTTCTTACCTGTGCCTTTAAGGGCAGGGTTTGTAACACGAATTGGCAGCACAGAGTTCCCAATCTTGATCAGGACCCTAGCATGACGCACAGCAGCTCAGGTAGCAAATTCCAAGCATTAGCTTCTCAAAATTGTCATCACTGATTTTGATATCAAATATCCTCCAGAAATTCTCAAATTACTCAAAGAACGTTCACCACATTTTTATATATTTGCATTTGACACCCTATAATTAAATTTGATACAATACAATATTAATATTGAAGTCAAGTATTTTAAAGGTCACGTGCAATGCTATTTGGCATTTGACATTTTGATAGCTGACGCTCAGTAGTATCTTGACAACTTTCCCTGGTTTCATTTGATAGCATTCAGTATCTGGCAGTATGGATAGATACATGGAATGGCAGGTAGTACTGACAGCTAACAACTTGTGATTTCATGACTGTCAAGGCAATCGAAAGAGGATGCCTGTTAAGTCCAAAGTATGTACTTTGATTTTGAATGTTGTGGTTAAAAAGCTCACACTAAAAATGTAAATTTTCATTATTAATTCTCACCCTCAAAATTTGAGTGGCAAAGTTGGGTGATTCTTCATAGGTCTACAATTTGCACACACTCACTTCAGCTCTCACATCCAACACCTGCTTATTCTGGGGGGTCACCATATATATATTCCATGGACTGGGGACAATGAGGAAAGACAGCTATTCCAAAACTTAACCACTTCACAGTTGAATGACACAAAAGGAAGAGACAATAGATGGTGCAAGAGTGCCAATAGGTGACATTGTGTGGCACATATCCTATTAGCAACTCCTTGAGCAGATCATAGGTTCAGTATAAATGCAATAAACATTTTGTGCGGGGTTCTGTTCTTGGTCCCCATGCACATTGGCAAAGCACACACAAGCGTGCATTCCGAAGGAGATGAGGACATTATTTATGTATGCTACACAACTGCGGCGAGAATCTTAATAGCACAAAATTGGAAGAATGGAGAAATACCAACTAAAGATCAAAGGCAAGAAAAACTGATGAACTATGCGGAAATGGCAAAATTGACAAACAGATTATGTGAGAAGGACAACAGCGAATTTGAAAGAGAGTGGGAACCATTCTTAGACTATCTGCAGAAACAAAGGAAGACTAGCGACTTGATGGCAGGATTTAAATAAACATTGACAATTTTACTAGCAATGATATTTAGTTGATAAGAGCCCAGATGGCTGTCACCGGTAGAAGCACAGGCCCATAAAAGAATAAACATGGAAGAAAATTGGCCAAAATATTCGGAGCTGTTAATGTATGAAGGAGAACAAGTCAGGTTGAAACCCTATGAACAATTGATAGGGAAGATCCATTATTGGATACAATATCATCAAATTAATGAACTTTTTAAAATGGACAGAAAGATTGGCTTTCAACTGGAAAAGTCAAAACTGGAAACAGAACTATTAGAACCAAAGACTAAGATCCTTTCTAAAATGTATAATTTGCTGTTGGAATGGCATACACAAGACGAGTTAGTTAAATCTGCAATGATAGATTGGGCAAAAGATGTTGGCCACAACATCATGATGACAGACTGGGAAAAAGTATGGAGATCAGGAATAAACTTTACAGCATGCACCCTGCTAAGAGAAAATATAATGAAGATGATTTATAGATGGTACCTGACCCCAGTCAAGCTTGCAAAGATCTATCACCTGCAGGATAACAAATGTTGGAAGTGTGGAGAGGTTGAAGGAACTTTCTATCATATGTGGTGGACCTGCCCGAGGTTGAAGGCCTTCTGGGAGATGATTTATAATGAGTTGAAGAAAGTGTTTAAAAGCACATTTCTAAAGAAACCAGAGGCCTTCTTGCTGGGAATGGTTCACCAGGTACTACCAAAAGAAGACCACACTCTGTTTATGTATGCCACAACAGCAGCAAGAATACTTATTGCAAAATACTGGAAGACGAAGGACCTACCATCCCTGGAAGAATGGCAGATGAAAATGATGGAGTACAAGGAAACCGCTGAACTGACTGGACGAGTCCGCGACCAGAGGGATGATGCAGTGGAAAAAGACTGGAGAAAATTTAAGGACTATCTTAAAAAGTATTATAAAGTTTAAGATTGAAAGAAAATGCCAATGTTATTTTAGTCTATAGTAGTAAAATAGAGGAGTATTATGATAGAGACATGGTTTTAAGAAATTGATATATAGTAGTTAATTTAGAGGATTTTTGTATAGTAATTATGAAATTATTGCAAAATTAAGGAATTAATTTAGAAATAGTGGAATTAAATGAAACGATAAGTGGAAGTATTAAGAAATTGCCGGTAGATAATAGATAAGGAGAAATGACATAGAGGGATAGGATGGAGGAAGTCATGATATAATGTGAAGGATTTAAGGATAAGACTATAATTATAGATGTATATGTATGTTTGTATATGTAGTGTGTGTTAGTGTGTTAATGTTTGTGTGTTTAAAATTTGTTGTGGAAATTTAATAAATATTATTTTTTTTTAAAAAAGATATTTAGTTGATAAGAAAGTAAGATAATATAATTTTTAGTTATAGCAGTGTGAAATAAGAGGAAAATAAACCAGAAGTGGAAGTTGGGGGAGGCCCAGGGAGGAGGGAAGAGGGATTGTAATATGAATGATATGGATATGTGATTTATGTAATAACAGAAAAAGAAAATGTAACAATAATAATAATAATACAGCGTGCTGCTCCACACCTTATCCCGTTATCCACCCCGCCTCGTTACACCTCATTAAGTCCCCCGTTCTACCTCCTTTCTTCCCTCTTCCAGGTCCAAAAAGACCTGCGTATGGGCAATCACGTGTCGTTTGGACATACCTAAAATGGTCACCACCTATTTAATTATTTTAAACTGCTATATCTTGATAGAGCTGCTATTACTGAGGGAGAAAAGAAAAGAGGGTTAGATACACTATTGTGTGCTTTCCTTTTCTATTATGAAGTTACTATTCTGCTACATCTGTTGTATTTTTATTGCTGGACCATTACTGATTAGTTACACTGGTGCAGGATTTAATAAGGACTGCACTTGGAAGTCTCCGCTGCTTGCTTGAGACTATCTGGGTGGTGGGAGATTGAAGGGAGTAAATAAAGGAAGCTGTTTTTACAAGGAAGCTGTAGATATTTAAATACTGGTTGGGCATTTATTTGCATAATGGGGCAAACTATTTCTATGTGAAGATGTTTGCTTTTGTTTCTGTTTTGCTAAACTGTTGCTTTTATGCCTTTGCAGTTTAAATAATGTTAGCCACCCTGGACTCTAGAATGGAGGATGAATATTGAATAAATAAATGACATGAAATATACTTTACAGCTATATGGCTTGTACTGGGTAGAAGGGGTTTCTTTTAATTCCTATTTTCATAACAATCTGAAAAACCTAACAGAAGTGTCAATTTTCAGCAAGTGTTTTATTTCTAGATTAACACTGCTTCCAGCGCACTGCTGTTCATATGGCAACATACAGTACATGCTTAAAAAGAGAGAGAAAGTGAGAGGTCTGTTTCGTGGTTATTAAGTCTCAAGACATAACAGCCACAATCCGGAATTTAAGTCCCATATGCAAGTGCATCAATTTCAAAGTGCTAAAGTGTATCTAGCTTCTTAATCAGATTAGAGCCCTTTCTATTATTATTATTATTATTATTATTATTATTATCCAGAAGAATCAGTGCAATTAATCAGCTGTTATAATACTAAAAACATTTGTCTGTCACTAAACGGTGTTGTGCTCACTGGTAGAGCCTGCCTGCTTGCCAGAAACCCATTAACATCACATCACAGATGAAAAGGAATTAATCTACAAATGATTTCAAAAACAGGTAGGACTATTGTATCTGAACTAATGATTCATAAAATCATTTGCAGCTATTAGTCTATAAGGATAAGTGCTGTTACCGCTTTTATTTCAGTGCGTGGCATGGCTTTGTCAATTTAGATTCTACCTGGTGCAATGTGATGGATTTGTGGAAGCTATTGAGGTCCTGTCAGGGAATTTCAAGTTTAGATTGCTATATACAATTACAAGTGTCATAATATGAAATAACAACTGAAGTCATTTACAAGAGAGGGGGTGGAAATCTGGGTGGGTAGGGGGAGAATATCCCTAGGCTAAAAAGGCAAATGTTTAATACTGTATTCCTTGAAAAAAATGCAATGCAGACTTTTAACATAAGTAGATAAAAGATTACATCTCTGTGGAAAGGCTGACATCATCTTGGAACCCAGGAGAATGAAGAGGTGGAGGAGATGTCATATGTGGGAATATTTTAATAGGCAGATGTCAACACCTAAGAGCATTTCACCAGCTGTCAGTGGCACAATCTATTTTGGCTGGACACATTTTTTTTAGGGAAAAAACCCTCAGCTTGAAATACCTTAATCAGCAGTTCTTTTTCTCCTGAACCTTAGTTTGACAGGTATAAAAGCAGGACTTTGCAATGTCAAACAGATCTACATGAAACCCTAGGAGAGAGGTGGATGCTATTGTAGAGCCTTAGAATTTCAGGTGATAACCGAAGGATTCCAGTGACAGTAATTCCCGATTTACAGTGGTGCAGCTGAGTACAAACTCTGGCCTGGCTGGTGAGATATCTCAGGGGATGAGGGACTGATAACAGAATTCAGAACCTTGCACTTCTAGATCTTCATGTTAAATCCAACCAGAGGATCAGGGACTGAAAATACAAACCCAAACATTATCTAAATCCTCTTCAGCTGTCTGTGGGAGAAGGATTATAATTATCAAGCCATTTGCTAGAGTAGAAACATTTCCAAATTCAAACTTTATCGCAATGGAAGCTTCAAGTCACCCTCCCACTTCTGATGTAGGATCATCAATGACACTACACACTGTTATATAAGCAATAGAGAGAGAGAGACACACATATTGTATTAAGAGCTTACAGCCTAAACCACAATGGAAGAGAAAAGAAGTGACGCTATAGAGCAGCAAGTTGGGAAATATATCCATCAATCTAGTAGCTCTGTGGTACAGCATCTGCATTATATACAGAAGGTCCCAGATTCAGGTCCCAACATCTTCAGGCAGGGCTAGGAGAGACTCCTGTCCAAAACCATGTAGAAACCATTGCCAGTCAGCCTAGACAATACTGATCTAGATAGTCCAATGGTAATTAGTATAAGGCAGTTTCCTATATTCTTGGCTTATATTTCTGACAGCAGTGAGGATGAAATGGGTAAGCTAATGGTTCCCTGGGAAAGGTCGATTTTCAAGAGGGTTTGGAGGAGCTAAGAGTTGTAGGACCGGATAGGTATTCTCAGGGGGATTTCCAGGCTTAAAGGGAACAAATGGGAAGAGTCATTTAAGGCAGCAGGCGCTCACCAGGCAGCTGAGGACTGAAGATCAAGGGCAGTGATTCTGCTGATTCAAACAATCTGAATGGTCTAAACAGTGGATATGGGACCAGATTTCCCAACATTCCATGCTGTGGCCTGCTTGTCTGACCTGGAAAAGAAAGTTTCCCTTGCAGAGGGAGAAAGAAGAGAGGAGATGCTGCAAAGGAGAGTGAATTGAGACAGAATCAGAGGACCACAACTTGTGAGCCGGTCTGTGAAGGAGCTCTGAGACTCGAAGTAGACTATCCTTATTGGCAATCTGGAAATTAATGGACTGTGTCAGAAAAGCCCTGGAAGAGGAGGGACCTTTTGATGCATATTGTTAAACTGCCAACCACAAACGGCTGTGTAAGGATGTGACATTTTAACATTTTGGATCCTGGTCTTATATACCATCCCCTAAACGACTACACATTTCCTCATTACATCACCTGTTGTTGTTAGCCATGTGTCCCTGTGTTTGCTAGAGGCCACAGGGCTATTATAGAGATTGCTTCCACACTTGAGTACAATCCTGGCTGCACAGAACTGCTAGTGTTCCATAGCTCATTTTCTCTACAAAACATGAATGGAAGCTGGATTTCAGAGCCACCCATACTCTGCCTTTTCGGTCCCCGCTGATTCAAAGCTTTACAAACCCCTTTATTCTCCCCCTTCCTTCTCCAAGCTGATAAATGATGTAAAAAGTGAATCTGATATCCACAGTTCTTGTCACAAATGGCCTGTGAGGTGGCACGCTGCAGGCAAGAGCAGATGGCAAATGCTAAGTAGGCACTGCACCAGGTAATTGGGCTGTCCTCAGTGCCAGTATGATACAGCACCAATTGTATTTTAAGAAGTCAATGTATGTGCAGATCAACTCACACATATCTCTGAGTCAGATCTATTGTCTCACTGTGTGCGTCTTGCCTGTGAGTCCATCTTGGCTGTGAGTTCTAGAAGATCGACTCTCTGCCTTGCAGGCCTTTCCCCACCTGGCCTGGGAGGATAAAGATAAAAGTAAAGGGACCCCTGACCGTTAGGTCCAGTCGCGAACGACTCTGGGGTTGCGGCACTCATCTCGCTTTACTGGCCGAGGGAGTCGGCGTACAGCTTCCGGGTCATGTCGTTCACTTCTGGCGAACCAGAGCTGTGCACGGAAATGCCGTTTACCTTCCCACCGGAGTGGTACCTATTTATCTACTTGCACTTTGACAAGCTTTCAAACTGCTAGGTGGGCAGGAGCTGGGACCAAGCAACGGGAGCTCACCCTGTCACGGGGATTCGAACTGCCGACCTTCTGATCAGCAAGCCCTAGGCTCTGTGGTTTAGGGAGGGTGGGGCCCTACAAAAGCTGAGGCTGCTGAGCAGATTTGTTGGGCTGGGGTATTACTTAAGGGGTCTTGTTGGGGCAGGGTTGTTGCTATTATTCAGGGTTTTTTGTATCTTTATTATGATTTATGTGGAAATTGTTCAATTTACTTGTGTAATTCTGGATGTTTTATTTATTGTTTATGAATACTTTTGAATTTTGATATATTCATGCTTTTCGTCAGGAGATGAGCGCCGCAACCCCAGAGTCGTCCTTGACTGGACCTAATGGTCAGGGGCCCCTTTACCTTTTTAATCCTCCGATAGTTAGTGCAGCCTCTTCTCTTCTACAGATTACAAGGAAGAAGCTCAGAAATAAGAATTGTGGCCCCATGTTGTTTTTATGATGTTTCTAAACACAACTGCATATTTTGCAAAATTAATATTGAGAAAACATCAATATTCAGAAAACACCCCACAATTGCAAATGCACTTCCAAATTTATACAATTAACATTAATGCATTTGCTCTCCATTTTAATAAGGAGCTCTTATTTTCTCCAGAACTATTATGGCCCCAACAAACGTTTTATTGCCAAGGTAATACAGTCCAACTAATTGCAAAGGCAACAACCAAGGGTTAATGAAACCATTTCATGGAAAGTTGATACATTAAAGAATTGTTGCAACCAGCACTTTTGTCATACTCCTGGCAAGGTTATAAATGATTGGCTTTTTGTCTAGTCACTTGTTAAAGAGGCTAATAGCATACTAAAAATCCTTCCCTTTCATGTACAAATTAATTGTATCCTTTTGCAACTCACATCAATGTGCCTTGCTCGGCATTTTAAGGCTTATGAAAGGTTTATATGGAACTGATGCATCCTCTCATTTATTGCACACACTACCTCAATTATCCCCTTTCCACAAATTGAAAGCAAAGACTCTCACTGCTGGCTACAGGCCACTATCAACATGCACCAATTTGGCAGAAAAATGAAAAGTTTCCTTCAAAAACAAAACAAAAAAGGAGAGAGTGAGGAGGGAAAAGAACCTCAGGAAGCCTGCTAAAATGCTGGCAAATTATGTCTGTATCTACTAACACCTCCAAAAGAAAAGGCTGCATTTTAAAAATGAACTGCACGTTACTGCTGTAAATTTACAAGGGACCTGATCTCATTCTACTAATTGTGGATAAAAGAAAGCATTACACAAACTGCCGCAGAATGATAGAACTCCCCACTCTGCACATCCTGTTAGCAAGAGACAAAAAGATTTCAGCGCTAAGTGCTCTAGTGTCATGTCAGGCAAGAGTCTTGTTTAACATGAGTACATCATGTTTACAATAGTGATGGATCTCTAAGGGGATGGAATAGAGCCTTCAACAATCCTCACTGCTGCAAGAGCTGCAGGGGGAATTTAATGTCCCGCGCAGGTTGGAGTCTTGAGAATGAGGCGTTTCCATTTGCTTTCAAGTATTGTTGTTTAGCATGTATTGCCCTAGTGCTCTTGCTTTATATAATTTTCATATAATTCAAAACTATTTATAGACTACCTTTCATTGTGGAAAGAAACAAGTGGGTTTACGAAATCAAAGCAGTAATATGAATAAAGTTTCAATAAGACACAAACCGGCATATTCTGCATCTTGTCTGCAAGAATATCACAAGGAACTAGCATGGGGGAATATCATTTGCAGCCTACTCCTAAATTTTGATAACCACACAGATTCTCAGTCACTCACCATTCCAATAAATGAAGCCCGTCATCCGCCAACAAACCTCTCAAAGCTACCAACATGAGTTTGACCAAACTGCAGGAGGCAGTGGAAGACAGGAGTGCCTGGTGTGCTCTGGTCCATGGGGTCACGAAGAGTCAGACATGACTAAACAACTAAACAACAACACCCATCTCTCACCCAGGAGCCCCTCCTATTATAGCACAAGCAATCACTAAGCTATAATGGGTAGCACCAGTGCACCTTGTGGCATCTCAAAGGGCAGAACCTCTTTGGTGGGGTCACTTATAAAGTAACCCCGAGTTCAGTGAGCGTTGCTGCTCAGCAGATGGTCTTTGAGTTCTTCAAGTAGTGAGAACTTCCAGGCTTCTAAATCATGTAGGGGACCTACATGGATGGAAAAGGTTATCTGCACCAGAAGCTACCTGGGAGAGGCTAAATGCATAGACTGCAACCCTTTTAAATCTGTGTTGCACACAAAGAAGAGCTGTGTTCGTTCCCTGCTACAATATCTTGTTGATTGTGTTGATACTGAATAATGTAAGACCCGTTTTGTACATTACAATATGTGGGAAGAGAGAAAGCATGAGTAACAGTTCCTGTTTTTGTGCTTCTTAGATAAACAGCCAAAGGAGACATCTGTGCATCACCATCATAATGGGATGCAGAAGCCTCAGATGCAGACGCAGGGAATGGATGTGGCTATCTACTTTGATATTACACAAGTAGCAGTAAAACCTCACTCCAGCTCCTAAAGGCCACTTCACTCCTTTAATGTGTATAGCTAAAATATAAAACACAGATGATGCAAACAAATTCATGGAAGAGAAGACTATCAATGGCTACTACCCCTGATGGTTATGTTCCACCTCCACTGTTCAAGGCAGCTTCCTTCTGAATCACAGCTGCTGGGAATCTAAAGGTGGGGAAAGTGATGGTCCGCTTAGGTCCTGTTTGCAGGCTTCCCATAGACCATCTGGTTTGCCACTGTGAGAACAGGATGCTGGGTAAAATGGGTAAAATGGGCCACTGGCCTGATACAGCAGAGCATGTACACTTTTCAGAGAAGCAGAAGTGGCTGCATACTCCTCTTGAGTGAACACTCAGTGGCAAAGCTACAGTAGATTAGCCTCTATGTGATGCATGGAGTAGTCCTGAAAGATGCTTTTTGAAAACTAGGGGAGACCAACAACACAAGCAGTTTGAGGTCAGAACAAAGTTAAACGCAGCAGCATCAAGTGGTTTTTGTTTTTGTTTTAAGTGGAGCATCTTGATACCTGTATTTTATTTCGTTATGGGAACATTTGCCTATTCACAAAGATAATTACTTGCCAGAAGCTTCATGACGTTGTGTTGCTGTAATGATACTATAGCTATCTGACATGAGGTCAACTCATTTATTATCTTGAGGGTGGGTGGATCTTGAACAAACCCTAACCAAAATTCCATATATGTGCCTTTGGCTACAGAAGTTTAAATGCAAGGAAATTCTGAGAATCAAAGAGGGAAGAAATGTAAACTTTCCTAGGCCTGCCTTTGCCTTTTTAGCATCTCATATTTCGTGCTATTTGATAGTATACATGACTAGATTTAATACTCAATCATTTTCCCAAATCCAATTTGACTGCCTAACGGGGTTTAATTTACATGATGATACAATTTCTCACACCAGAAAGCATAGTAACCCTTCTTCTTCATAGGTTAATGGTGATCTAGCTTAAAGCCTAAAAGATAATTACAAGGAATGTGCTTCAGGTGACAAAGTACTTTTGACAATCCCAGACTGTTGATAGCTTTTTAATTATAGCTCTCTCCACCATAAGAAACAGTGAGCTTTTCTCCTAAATAGTTGGAAGGCATTTTCTGCTGTATTTTTATATTTTATTTTTTACTAAATTGCACTGTGTAGTAATCAATATTTTCAACTGATAGGTTCCCCCAGGCTTTCTTCTTTTTGCTGCTTTTATTTTAAGGTTAAATTTAAGTTGTGGGTTAATTTCCACCCCTCCTTCCCTTATAACATGAAAAAACAAATGAGCAGCAAGGACAGAATACAAACATTTATTGACTTGCCTCTTGTCTTTGGTACTTAGTTGATATTTTGTGACATTTGAAAAACGGAAACTTTGCAGGGTATTTAGGAAAGAGCTCTGGAAAGAGAAGGTCAGGAACCAAAGGAAACCATTGAGGGATAGAGTTGAAGATTATTAACTATGATCAAGGGCAGAGGAAAACACTGGAAAATGACTTTGTGGGTTTTGAACATCATACTCTTTTTGATTTTACAGGTTACTATATAAAGCTATAGATATTCTGTATGTGAAGAAAGGTGGTTTCTTTTGGAGTTTGCAAGCTTCAAGGGTAGGGTTTTGTTTGTTTGCTTGCTTGCTTGCTTGATCCAGCTACGACATCACCATTGCCAACATTTTGAATACATAGATTGGTCCAGCAATTTCTTACAGCATACTTATTAATCACTTCCTTGGGTGTTTTCTTTAAAGGTGATATATCAGTCTGAGATGGTAGACCGACACATGCTTAAGATTACTATCTTCAGTAGGGATTATTACACTTACACACACACACACACACACACACAAGCATAGGATGGTGAGTTGTGCAAGAAGTAACATTAACTTCCTTTTTAGTCTACTGTATATGCAACATTCTAGAACAGTTCTAGCCAAGATGATGCCCTCCAGATGTTATTAGACTACAACTTTCACCAGACCTAGCCAACACATCTAATGGTCATGGATGATGGGAGTTGTAGTACAGCAAGACCTGACGGGCACCACATTGACTATCCCCTTCTAGAATATGTCATTTGAGGACTGACAGCTGTTCACAGAAGGGCTAGAATCCTAGCCTGTTACATAGGATTTAAGTATTGTTTTCCATTTTATCTCTAAGAAAGTTCAAATAAAACCAACTGAAAAGGCTTCCAAAATGCAATGCAAATAGCCAGTCTTTTAGTTAAGGGTGCACTTTAAATTTCAATTTTCTTAATTAGATGACCTTTTGATTTTTATTCTAGGATATTTGTCCTTGTTAAGATCTAAGGAAAAAGGGATTACTTACTATATGGCAAAGCCATTTTGCAACTAAAATGTTCAGTTGTTCCATAAAACATAAATTTTGACAAAGTGGTTTTCATACTGAAGGCACAATAAACACAGATTGGTACCTTGGACTTGCTATAATAGTTCAGGAAGATAGTAATTGTTTCTCAAGTTGTTTTAAATTGAATAAAAACAGAATGGAACTGACAGTTTGCAAAGGACATCTTAAGCAAAATCTCAGTTTTCTATTAGCTAATGTACTTGAACTGTAATGGAGGAGAAAATGAGTTGTTTAAAAAAAAGGAAAGGGGAAAACGTGTAAAATTGTTAAAGATAAATAGCAATTAAAATATATTGTAAACTTTAAAACATTATTCATTACTAAACCTGGTAAAAATCACAAAGCTACTTGAGCTACAGGCCACTGAGTTTAATATGTGTTTATGGGCTATCTTCCTTCGACACTGAAACCAGAAGCCAGGCTCACTCTCAGTGTTTGTGTCATCCTCTTCAAAATTTCCTGATAACCATTATCAGACTTCACCTCTTCTTTTCTCCTCGCCCATTGACAGCGTTCTCTCTCCCACCCACACTTCATCTGTCTTTAGTGGCCTCTCCAGTTAGAGCTATGATCTGCTCAGCAGGCAGCTTGCAAAATATGTTGAATATGAAATAAATGTTTCACATTACAAACTGCACAAAGCACGTGAATGTGTGTCTGGCATGTGTAGGTGGCATAGCTGTACACTGAACTGGGGTAAATGCAAATGAACCCAAATCTTAACTGAACCCAATTCATGCCCACTTCAGCTGTCTGATTGAAACATGTGATGTGCAATCTGCTCCCTATAAAGTGACGAACATTGCAGCAAAAAGTCCCAGCTTCATATATATGCTTATGGGGGTTTGAACTGCCAGCGACTGTCTAGGGAAGACATCTAGCAATGGCTATGGATAGCTTGACAGAAAAGGTCCCAGTCTGCAGCAGCTATGAAAAATGGGGTTTACATGTTAGAGATCATTAGCAAAGGGACTGAAAATAAAGCTGCTGATATAATAATTCTGTTATACAAATCTATAGTGCAAGCACACATGGAATGCCATGTACTGGTTTTGGTTGCAGCACCTTAAAAGGGATATTACAGAGCTTGAAAACATTCAAGAAAGGGTGACTAAAATGACCCAAGGGTTGAAACAACTCCCTTGTGATAATGAAATGCATTTGGGAATGTTGAGCTTAGGGGGGGAAGGCGTGATAGAATTGTAACCAAGAATGCAAGGGGTGGAGAAGAAGATAGAGAGACCTTTCCCTAATATTAGAACCCCAAACCATCCAATGCAGTAGATGGAGAGAAACTATGGAATTCACATTGGTGATGGTCACAAAATTGGATGGCTTTAAGAGAGAGTTTGATAAATTCATAGAGGAAAAGGCTATCAACAGCTACTAGCCACAATGGCTATATTCTGCTTCCACTGTCAAAGGTAGTATGCCTCTGTGTACTAGTTGCTGGGAATCCCAAGTAGGTCCTCTTTGCAGGGTTCATAGATGTCTGGTTGGCCACTGTGAGAATAGGGTACTGAACTACTGTATATGGGCCTTTGGCTTGAACGAGCAGGACACTTCTTCTATTCTTAGCCCTGACTGTTGGTCATGCTGGCTGGGGCTGCTGGGAGTTGGAGTCCAACCAAGTCTGGAAAGACACAGGTTCCCCAATCCTGTCCTACTTGCTTAAGTGCGCGCGCACATGTGTTTTAATAAAATGTCAACATAATATTATAAGTTTATATCCCTCCCTCCAAAAAGCTAAAGACACTGAACATGGACTTGCTGCAATTAATTTCCACACCCCTGAGAGAGGGATTAGAGCACTCATGGCTGAGCAGGGATTTGGATCTGGGTGACGATGGTCTGGATCCGACACTCTAGCCCAGGGTTTTCCAAACTTGGGTCTCCAGCTGTTTTTGGACTACAACTCCCATCATCCCTAGCTATCAGAACCAGTGGTGAGGGGGAATTGTAGTCCAAAAACAGCTGGAGACCCAAGTTTGGGAAACCCTGCTCTGGCCCCGGTGGGAAATTGGTTCTCTGCCACTTTAGAACCAGAATGGAACATGCATATAAGACATCAGCATCTCCTAGCCCTTCTCTGATTTCTCCACAATTAATGACATTTGGTGTGGTGTCAAATATTCTTCTGCCCCCTTTCTATGAATGCAGTTTAGTTTCAATCAATTGCCACCAGTGTTATTGCCTCACAGTCATTTGTTATTTCTCTTCACCTATTCTCCATGGTTGTTTTTTATATAGTTCACTTGAACACTAACTCCCCGTGTGCATTATAGGACCTTTTTCTAAAAATGTTTTGTGTCTTGCTCTGTCTATAATGTTCTTCACTGCGGCTATTCCTGCCCCCTGACAATTCGCTGCTGTAGATCTCAAAATATCTGATCAAACTATGCCTACTTTGTGACAATTCACTTGAAAGATGATCTCACTCCATGTCCTCTTCCAAAATTCATCTGAAAACCCACTTGTGAACTATTGGAATCGAAATCCATCTTTTCCAGGGAATAAATGGCTATGCTTCCCTTGCACAGCTGCAAAATCTTTTCTCCATCTCATGACAGGCAGCAGTGGTTATTTGGAAAAAATAGCCTGAACAAACTGAGCAGCCACTTGAAAGCAGCGAAGGGAAATAATTAATCGCAGGAATTGGATTAAGTTTGTGATGGCAGCGTCACTTTCATTCGTTTGCAGTAACTCCTTGTGCAGTTCCCAGAAAAAGAGCCTGAGCTATCTTAGCTGCATTTAAGCAAAAGAACCTGAAGATTTATTCAAGTGCCAGATGTGGATTAAGCCGAAATGCACAGCACACCCTTTTGGCTAGGAAAATGACCAATGTGACTGCAACCAGATTTGTGGGGGAATGTACAAGCTGCTTGTTGGGCCAGCCCAGGATCCAACTCTTATGCTCCAATCCTATATATGCACAACTGGTATGACCTTGCCTGTGATGCCAGGATAGCATAATGGCTTATTCTTCTGCAGCAGCAGCCTGTAATGCGCCACCCTCCTTTCTGATTTGCTGAAGCAGCAACTCTTAAGGTTGGGCTGTTATTGAGCCATTATTATTTTTTTGATACAGAAAAGGGGGAGGGGCAATCTTGCCACCTCTCTGCACTTAACAAACAGCAGTGCCTGCAATCCATAAATCATTGATCTGAGTCGCAATGTAGACTCCACTGAGTGTTCTGTGATGCTACGCGTAGTCTGTGGTTTGTGGCTTGCCAACAAAATGTATAGGAGCTTCTGGTTTTTTTTTTGTGTGTGTGTTTGTCCTTTGTTGTCAAATGTTCCAATCCTAATAGCAGAGGGGACTGTTTTTAGGTGCCTGCACGATTAGGAGGAATATTCACCAAAAGGTTCAAAGGCCTGATTCTCAATGTATTCAAGACCAGCTTGGATGGAGGTGGGGAGGGCGAGCAACAATAATAAAAAAGAAGTATATTCACTGCTGTTAATTTTTTACATCTCATAATGACAAGATATATAGCTGCCCCAGTGACTGAAATCGCAAAGACAGCATATAGATTAGGTGGAATATGCAACAGCATCTATCCATACTCCTGTACCAAGGTGTATGGTCTGTTCAGGATTTGATCAGACCTCGCATGCTGCATCCTATATGGCATTGTAAGTGCACACTTCTATGCATGGACTCAGCTACACATCTGCAAATAAAACAATTTAAGTGTGTTGTAAAGTGTATTATACAAATGTGACACTAGATGGTGATAGTGAGCTATGGCAAATTCAATATATTTTTCAAAAATTTTAAAAATTGTAATAAAAAAGCATGTTCCCAGTGTTTTCTACATGTGACTAGATTCCACCCATGTTTATTCAGACACAGGCCTCAGTGTCTTCAGTGAAGCATACCCCCTGGTATGGATGCCTAGCATTGCAGCCTAAGGCATCTCAGAGTGATTCAGGATGCTGTGCGTCAGTGGCATGTCCCATGCTTTTCATTTTTTAAGTTTTACAGTGAGTGATGCTAGGAAGCCTCACAACAGCAAGTTCGACAGTGTTGCTATACTTGCTCAGTTAGTATAAAATAAAGACTTTAAAAATAAATACTAGCTACTTAAATAATGCTGATGTTCCCAGGGTTCTGTTATAACCTATATTCTGAATTCTATGGTGGAAGGAAGGAAGGAAGGAAGGAAGGAAGGAAGGAAGGAAGGAAGGAAATGAGAGAATGCACAGTCCTATCATTGTCTGATCCTTTAAACCTTAGGTATACCACTGAAAGTTTGAAATCTCATCTGTCTGATGGAGAGAGAAAAAGAAAATGCAGTTCTCTTTAACATTACCTCCAGCACTTTTTAAACAACAGGAGCTGGGGTAGTCACAATGGAGATACCTGTAAGTCAGGCCTTTAATGGATCCCTGAGATAATTGCCAAATTTTCTTTCCAGTTCCCATTGTCAACAACAATTTGAGGGTTCTGGAAAACATTACTCTGTAAATTGGGCATATTGACATATGTGGCACCTTATCCTATGCTTCCACTTAAGTTAAAATTACAGTGGAAAGCACAAAAATGCAAATTAAAGGCACTGAAAAATAAAAGCCAGCATTATAATTTAAAAGCATCTCATAAAATAAAAGGTGTTTCAGTAGGAATCTTGTGAGTACTATTGACTGCTCAGGCCACCTGCACAGACATTGCTGAGCTTAGACTCCTGCTATTATAACATCTTTTCTATTTGTTTCTTGTAATGCAGATACAATGCACTAATAAGGTTTAGAAAAAAGGAGCTGGGAGCTGGGTAATACCAAGCGAACAATGAATTTGGCTGACAGAAGGGAAAAAGACAACCCCATCTGCATTGAGTCTATAGGAATAAACTATAATTTCCACCTTTTGCATAATTTTGTGTATATGCCATTGAATACTTCACATTCCCATTTTTCTCTGGCAAATTCCTAACCTTTCTGTAGATAAGCAAACTGAAAGAACTTAGTCTGTTTCTTATGGCTGTTCAGATGAAAGTGCAATTTTGATTTTATAATATAAACAGAACCAATTATTGAACTTTGAACATTCAAAGCGCAGCATCAAAGTGCAGTTTTAAGATCTATCATGCACATGGCAAATCTCATCATGTTGTCAACAGTAATTCCTGCCTGCCTATTCTTGGTCAGAGAAGCAAGTAAAAATGAAGATCAGTGCTGTGACCTGCTATTATATAAAATATGACTGGCTGTCCAGCACGCTTCTAAGTCTTAATTGACGGCAGTGACATTTGGAAATGGGTAGAGATGATCACTGGGCAAAAGTAAATATAAACTATGAAATGAGGACTAGTTGGCAAATCAGTGGGTTGCTCCTGATCTTTTTCTGAGAGGTGTTTGAGGTAATCAACATGCTAACATACTGTTATAAATTTGGGAGGGGCTATATCCCACCAAGCGGGATGCAGGTGGCGCTGTGGGTTAAACCACAGAGCCTAGGGCTTGCTGATCAGAAGGTCAGCGGTTCAAATCCCCGCGATGGGGTGAGCTCCTGTTGCTCGGTCCCTGCTCCTGCCAACCTAGCAGTTCGAAAGCATGTCAAAGTGCAATTAGATAAATAGATACCGCTCCAGCGGGAAGGTAAATGGCGTTTCCGTGCACTGCTCTGGTTCGACAGAAGCGGCTTAGTCATGCTGGCCACATGACCTGGAAGCTGTATCCTGCTCCCTCGGCCAGTAAAGCGAGATGAGCGCCACAACCCCAGAGTCGTCCGCAACTGGACCTAATGGTCATGGGTCCCTTTACCTTTATATCCCACCAAATGTATTATGAGTTTGTGGGGAGCCTGATCCCCCTAAATTCTCAGATTTAGTAAATGTCAGAAATAAATCAATGTCTGGAGTACTAAGGGAAGCTGCCAGATGCTGAGTCTAGCAGTGTCAAAAAGACAGGCCAAACCAGGTTTTCTCTTGCTGGAGAGAAGATTGACCATTAGCAAGAAACAAGGAGAACAAAGCACTGGACCATTAAAAATGGTAGGCAATGCAGAGGGTTAGAGACCCCGATGCCCCCACCCCTCTGAGTGAGTAGCCTACCCAGATGTATAAAGCTGGCATGAATTTAAACATGCAACATAATTTTATAATGTATATATTCAAAAATAAAGACTATTGACCATATATAAATAATTGTTTTTTTTCTTTTAAAAA
Source organism: Darevskia mixta (assembly GCA_034641385.1). Taxonomy (NCBI): domain Eukaryota; kingdom Metazoa; phylum Chordata; class Lepidosauria; order Squamata; family Lacertidae; genus Darevskia; species Darevskia mixta. The sequence goes on from JAWWNH010000001.1 coordinate 16,609,945, forward strand.
ATAGACTACCTTATTTGTGTCTCTGACTTTTGTTGAGAGTTTTGTGTTTTCTTTTATGCAAATCACTTAAGAGGGTTTTTTAAAAAACAACAATTGAGCACTAGTCAAATTACATTAAATACATACATACATACATACATACATACACAAAAGGTAAGGAATTCAAGAGAGTTTGGTGGGGCTACCTTGTGGAAGTGACTTTCTGCTTGTGTGAGACATTTATGAAACCATGCAGTGGTGGACCTTGGCACCACAAATTTCAGCGATGCCCTAAGTGATGCCAAAATCTGGCAACCCCCTCACCTCTCTCCTTCTGTTGGATGTCATAGTTGTGGTGCCCCCTGCGACACCACGGAAGCTCTGCGCCCAGTCCGAATGAACTGGTTGAGCTCCCCTAGATCTGTCTTTGAACCAAATTATGCAAAATACACCTCAATTTAGCATTTTTAGTTTAAGGCTTAATGCAGGACATCAACAGCCAGCCCAAATGAAAACATGAAACAGGCTTCAGCTCAGGAGAAAAGAGTCCTGTGGACATAGACCAATTACGGAGGGCTATTTATTGTATATTTGTTATAATTTATTGCATTATATTACTTTTCCTCCACTGCAAAGCAACGTTCATAGAGTTCCCAATCTCCCATCAAGGTTTCCACACAGTGACCTGCTAAGCTTCATCAAAGTTACTGCATTGCCCTCAGACCATGGTACTGGCACTATAATAGTGTTATTTCCCTTTACTCGTGTCTTAAAGGCAACTTCCTGCCACGTACATCTCTGCAACACTCTTGGGAACTGTTCTGATCCTATTATGTCAACTTTCCATTCATGCTGTCATGGGGCTTCATGTACGAGAGGACTGGGAGTCCTGAACAGAATTATCAGTACCACAGGTCCCCAGCTTCCTTCAAAAAAGCTAAGGCAGTGAAGCTCATTTGTTTGCATAGTAGATATGCCTGCAGAGCACAAAATGTATAATGAGTCTGACTAATAACACTGCACATAAAAGGTCATGATCCTGTCAGGCAACCTTACGCACGTAAATATGGCCTCCCCGCTGCTGCCTTAAAAAAGAGAAATAACTCAAACGAGCTTAGAAAATTCAGCTCTGACTGCCATTGAAGAAACAGGAGTCTCCGAAATGTGTAAGGCTCTACTTAGTCGCCAAATGGGGCTCCTCTGTGAGCAGGTTCCTTTAGTTATTTCAGTGAAGGAGAAAACTCCACGCCTTTTCAAGCTCAGCGTTGTCCCTTCCACTTCACTGAATGAGCCTCCTTTGATAATGGCAAAAATATTTCATCTTAAAATAAAGGGTTTTTTAAAAAAGTGAAAGCAGATATAAAGCAGAAAAAGAGACTGCACAAGTGACAGTGCTTTCAATCTGTGAAAAAGAAACTTGCATATGAAAAGGACTTCACAGATTCCCACTCGGGGAGGGGGAGGTAATAAGTAGGCTTACAATGTAAACAGGTAAAGTGCACACAGCTCCCAATTTTTTCTTCTGATGAGACCACGTGCACAGAGTTGCTTTTTCATTTGCTGCCCTGCTGCCTGTCACAACATGCAAAAGAGCTTCAAATCTTTGTGAAAGGGAAGAACAAAGTGGAATGCTGGGCATGCAAACTAACCTTTCATTTCTTTTCCTGACCCAATGACTCACTGAAAAAGGAAGCAGGGATCTAAATTTGAAAAGTCTGTGGCAGCGCAGTTGCTATGGCATACTCAGCTTGGGCAAGAGTACAACCAGCAAGTTCTCTTCCCATGCTGGAAAAAACCACTCCCTCGCTGATGGGTATTGTGGTAGTTATTGGGGGGGGGGGGACCATCGTAGCAGCAGCAGCAGAAATGCATGCTCTTAGCTCCAGCCCCTCAGACTCTGCCTATTGCTTTAAGCCAAGATATCTGAGATCACCTCCAGACTATCAGGGATTCAGGTGAATAAAGTAAATATAAAAGGTATAGGTACCCCTGACTGTTAGGTCCAGTCACGGACGACTCTGGGGTTGCGGCGCTCATCTCGCTCTATAGGCTGAGGGAGCCGGTGTTTGTCCGCAGACAGCTTCCGGTTCATGTGGCCAGCATGACTAAGCCGCTTCTGGCAAACTAGAGCAGCGCACAGAAACGCCGTTTACCTTCCCACCAGAGCGGTACCTATTTATCTACTTGCACTTTGACGTGCTTTCGAACTGCTAGGTTGGCAGGAGCAGGGGCCGAGCAACGGGAGCTCACCCTGGGGATTTGAACCGCTGACCTTCTGATCGGTAAGCCCTAGGCTCAGTGGTTTAGACCACAGCGCCACCCACGTCCCATTAAAGTAAATATACATTTGCACAATTAAAATGGATTAAATTGCTCTGTCACCTTGACACAACAAATCCACTTTTAAAAAATGAAAGCAAAACAGCAGCATTTTATCATCAGGAAAGTGAGAGGGAAATACACTGAAAAGTGTGGGACGAACGAATAGTTGACAGGAAGATGTATAATCACCCCGCAAGCAAAACAGGAAGAAAGCTCATTGTGGTATAAGCTCCCTGCAACCAAATGCTGAATAAATACCTGACACAGTCTAACCTCTGCATAAGCAAGCAAATCAAAATGGACGTTCAATAAATAGGTCACCTGCAGGAGGCCCTGAGGCAGCGAAAGAATATGCCATGCTGGAATCTCTTGATGTTGGTTGTACAGGTGGACCCCTGGTCCCTTTTGTACTTGCCACTTGGTGTAGCAAGCAATAATGTGCCCCACATCAGTGAATGAGCCCTGGTGGGGTTCAGCCTAGGGTTGAAGGGCTTCCTGCCACCAGTGCCAATCAGCGACAAGAGCATTTGTTCCTCTCATATGACAAGCATCTTCCTTTGATAACCTGAACTAGAATGCAACACTAGATTGTTGGCGAGGATAAGAGAGACAGCACAATAAAAGTCAATGAGCCTGAGTTACACAAGGCTGACACCAGTTTCATCTCTACGGGCTCATGATTGACCGAGGCAATCTGAGGTTCTGATAGCATAAACCTATACAGTCCACTAGGAATATTTGCTCTCCATTTCATATCTGCCATGAAGAGCCTTAAACTTGTTTGCTGAATGTCACTGTTTCAGTTCATCAACTCACAATGCAGAGACCAAAGTCAGTTCTATGGGGACAAATTCTTCCCCCTTTCCTCCCCCCCTTCCTCTTTGAACAAGCACAAATGGGGCATGCTAACAGGCTGCGAAATGACTACTCCTGGGTTTTGTTTCAAATAAACATCTTTCATATTAAATCTTCTGATTTTTCTAACCCCAATGCAAATATTTACAGAAATCAATCATCGCTTGTTGCCTCAAAATGCTTCCAAATCACCTATCCTATCACTCTCTCTTTCCTAGTAGGTCACAAAAAAAGTTATTAAAAGTAATATACAGTGCACCGCAGTGACAGCTGTCAAAGCAGCTGCATAAAACAAATGTGTTTTCCCAATTCTTGCCCAGGGGGGCAAAAAATAAACAATGGAAATTCCCGATGAGGGAATAAAAGACCTATCAAAATATCACATTGAAGTTGCGCCTTAGCTTGCCATCAAGTGATTATAGACTCATGATTCTGCTAAGGAGCAATGAAAAGGTATCAGAAATAATTGTTTAAGGAAAGGAACAAAGCAATGGGAAATTACTGATGATTTTCTGTTTCCAGCTGAAAGTACAATAGGCTGTTGCCTTGCTGTCTCAGGTGCATTTTCCCAAAGTGAGCCTGTCATGGACCGGTACAGTTTTAAGCTGCCTGAGATTCATCCAACTTGGCCACCCCTGCATATGTCACAGCAACACCAACATCCTTGTTAGCTCAGATTATCTAGGTTTCCATTTTCAGGCTTGTTATGGGCCCATCTTGCCATTGCCATCCACATACCCTGTCAAATTAGTTGGGGAATATCAGCACCACTGAGGCACGTGTGTGTGTGTGTGTGTGTGTGTGTGTGTGTGTGTGTGTGTGTAGAATGTTTCTAAAGAACACACTACAGGTGCCTGTCACTCTTTTGTGAGAAGGATTCAGGCACATACAATACATTTAGGTTTCTGCAATTATAGTGGATTAAAGAACTCTGTCACCTTAGCACAACAAATCCACCGACTTTTAGCAGCTTGGGAGGTGACTGGGAAATGCACTGAAGAAATAATAAATATATACAGCTTGCAAGCAAGTCTGGGTGAATGAAAGATGAATACTCATTGTCATGTGACTGCCCCATAAACAAATCAGAATGCTCAATAAAGACTGCATATAATCTCACCTCCATGTAAGCTTTGTGCAAGCAAATCAGGATGAATGCTCAATAAAACCGGTCATTTGGAGGAGCCCCAAGTTACTCTCTGAGATATGGCAACACTTCCTGTAACCCATGCTAAGCTCCACAATATGGTTATTTCAGAACTTTAGAGTTGTGAGTAATGGATTCAAATATACTTCTCTTCAGTTTGCTTTCCTGAGCAAGCTCACATTCAGGCAAAGGGTAAATAATATCCCCACTTAAGAAAGGCAAGTCCAAGTTATCTATTCACCTGACAGAGCAGAAATGCAGCTAGTCTTATCTATCAGGTACTATGCAGAAAGCAATCAGTAGTTCTCTCTTTCCCTCTAGCTTCTAAATGGCCGGTGATGATGATTAATTCTCGATTAAGGGTGAGCTTAAGTGGCATTGATGCAGCTTCAGTTCTGCACCTGAGATTCCATGTATATTTACTCTGAATTGATTAGCTTGGCACTCTCTCCAGGATCCCGGAGTCTCCCTACCACACCACTACCCAGCCCAGAGTATGGGAATTCATGGATGTTGAGAGATGTCTGCATCAATACTTTTGCTGATGAGAATTCTTAGAAGGAAAAAAGGTAAGAAAATCCAGAGAGGACATGCCAATTGATTTTCTATGTAAACAAATAAGCAATTAAAGTGACCACATGCTTTTGCCAGTGTGGAGTTAATGACTGCTTAAAGAGAGAGTAAATTTTACATTGTGGCTTCATTTTTGAAGTGTATAAGGAGCTTAACCAGCAATTGAAAACTGATGAATAAATGGCAGCTGTGAGTTCAGAAAGGTACTGTAGAGGGAAGGGGATTTTTTTTTACAGTACTCAACTCTCATTTAAGGTCAAATTGCCTAATTCACACTTTCTGAAACACAACCACCTGTTGAAATTCGCACCTCTATGAATTTTGCAATGCAGATGTCCTCCTACTGTACAGAAACACATGCACAAATGCAAATACTAGGTTTAAGTTCATATATAAAGTCATACATTAGGGAAAATAGCATGACAAAATGCACTGGATTATGGAAAATTGCTTTGTAAAAAAAATCATATATTAGGCAAAATTGTACACAAAGCCACAAATATTAGTAGAAATTCACATCTGCTGGTGCAATTTTCATGTGAAAAGAATTCACAAATTGATGTGGAAAACTGAACTTATGATTGGGAAAAGGAGAAACCAAGAAAAAGCACAATTGACAGCTTTACACACAGCTCTGGGTGATTAACCACACCACTTGGACATGTTCACAAACTTCTTTTCATCCCTCTGTGGTTTTCTTGTGAAGGTTACAGTGACATAGTCTGAATCCTGTGAACTCAGTATAAGGCAAGTATGGTGTATTTAGGCATGGTGTATTAAATTCAACCGAACCTTCAGATTCCCTTCCCTCTCTTCCTTAGTCTAGGAGAGGGTTAGACAATGCAGTGCCCTTCAGATTTGTGTAATACAACCCCCCTTGTCTATTCTTCCCCATTGCATCCCCTACACTCCTCCAAACTGCCTTTCATTCATAACAAGGTCTATTTGGAATCCTCCTCGTATATCCTGAAGTACCAGGGACCTTGGAAGTTCTTATGCAGCTGGAAACCCCCTTCTGTATTGAATAACATCCAGCTGCTTACCACTGGTGACATTGAGTCTAAAAGGAATAAGCCCTGAATGTTTCTCACATAGGACTAGCTCACTGTGCCGACTTTACAGAAAGTTAAAGATCAGGCAGGAATCCATCTGAAATCCTAAAGGGGGAAAATATTTCTTCTCTCAGATGTCCAACAGCCATCACAAATCTACGGGGAGAACTCCCCCCTCTTATTTCTCCACTAATGCTCTCAGTATTGCTTTTTTTTTTCCTTCCCCTACTTCTCCCCTCACAAGGGAATTGAGCTGTCTGCCTGGCTTAGCTTTCAGCATCAACAATTCCATTCTGTTTTACCACATTCTGCTGTGTCTCCAAGTTCTGATGGCTCCTCTAAAAATATGATAGATTTCCTTCCTTTCCATATTCTCTCAGCAATTAAATATGTTACGTGTAAACTGCTGAGTCCTTGCCAGTACGCTGCAATTGTCTCTCTGCCCCCCTTGTTTTACTGCAGCTCATGAAAATCTCTTGCCATCTATTTAGTTCTATGATAATCAATAGCCGGCGATGAACCCAACATCTTACTTACAATACCAGGTTCAAGACACTATTCCTACTGATAAGATCAATGTAAGGTCAGTTCCCACCCCCACCCCCCACCGCCTTCCGACTGCATAATCTTCAACGTATTGCTTACCGCTTCATGAATAATAATTCTGCTTGAGTCACATTCTTTATTTTGAATGATTCATAGTTCCTCTCTTTCCCCCCCGAAACACATTTGAATTTTAGCAATATAAGAAATGTGGTTATGATACTTGCATCTCACATGTAGCCAAGAACTCAGGGGTACAAACATTTTTACATTCCAATGTGAAAATCGTATGCTGCAATAATAATAATAATAATAATAATAATAATAATAATAATAATTTATTATTTGTACCCCGCCCATCCGGCTGGGTTTCCCCAGTCACTCTGGGCGGCTTCCAACAAAGATTAAAATACATTAAAATGCATATAAAACTATATGCATGGTTATGTGGGAAGAAGTTGCAGGAAACTCAGTGGGGATTAATTGTGAGTAGACATGTATAGGATTGCACTGCCAAGCATGCACATAATTCTCCTATTTACATCAATATAACATGAAATTTTGACTTGAGGTGGCTTGGGGCCTGTCTTTGAAGAGCAGAGCAAGAGGCTTCCTGGTGCCTTTCAATATTCAGAAACATGCTTACAATTTGTGAGGAAAGCTTTTACAGCTCTGTTGCTTCTAGAGAAACAGACAGTTTCAGTGAGATAATATTTTATTTTTAATTTATTTATAGAATCTATCTGTTGCATTCTGTTGATGAATACCCAAAGTAATTGTGAACATAAAAAGTCACTTTAAAAAAAGGAGAAGGAACATTTTAACCACCGTACCCTTAAAACCTAAATCCTTACATAACAATATAAAAATACTATTGGTTTATAAATAACTAGGCAAGCCACATATAAATAGAGACATCAGTAAAATTAACCACTTTGAGAATCGCAGATATTGCAAACAAATAGCTCCTAAAAATACTTTTTGATATACAAAAAAAAAAAGAAAGAAAAGAAAAGAAAAGAAAGGAAAAGGGAAAAAAAAATTACTAATGAGGCAAGACAGTATCAGACACATCTTTCTTTGACAGGGCATTACGAAGTATGGGGGCCACCACTTCACATAACCCTGCTACATACTGTACCCCAAAAGAAGAAGAAAAAGAGCAAGGATCAGTGTCTGGCAGAAAGTGTGTCCTTTGACTGGAACAGGCATCTTCCACTGTAACAGCCAATAGTCTAAAGCACTGGTACTAAATTCTAGCAAAAATAAGTACAAAATGTTATTTATATTTATATCTCACTTCACCTCAAGCTGGTGGCAGCCTATAATCTGAACAGCATGAAACTTCATTAAAAGCACAGCATTGGTATATTATCATTATACCATCATTATATCACAGGAGCAAACAAAGGTCAAATATGTTCAATCTGCTGTGACAACCTGATAAGAAACTCTGGGGCTTTAGGTTTTATTTTTCTTTTCAAATGTTACTCATACTCTTCATGTTTGGTTCCCCCAGAAGTGCTTGAAACATAATCAGCAGCATATGTTTCCCTTGCACTGGGACCTGACTGCATACCCTCAATTTCATTGCTTATGATTTTAATTAAGGCTTTACCTAATTGTGTATTTCATCTTATACTACCTCTTGGTCTTTCTTCGGTCTTCACAGCTTCCCTCCAGCAGAAGGCGATCTAGGTAAAACCATCTTCCCAACCCCCTGCTGCCAGTTTCTCGTGTTTCTGTTTTATATACTACTTATCCACCAGTCCAAAACTAAAAACATAGCATAAAATATTTCGCCGAAGTGGAATTAAACACCTTGCTTTTGAGAAAAGCAATAAAGAGAACTGTTTCTCTAGCCTTTACAAAGTCTTTCCTGATGTATAAATTGCCCATTATTGATAAAAACATATACTATCCTTCTGCTGCTAATCTGAGACTATATTCCCGTTTAGACAATTGTTTTCTGCTGCTTACTATGCAAAAATCAATTTTCATCGATCCATTTAGCAGTTCAAACATTGTTTTCAACAAAAAGGTAAAGTATGTTGAGCAAGGTTAGGTACTCCCCCCCCCCCAAGTTACAAGTCCCATCTAAAGGCAGAATAATGCTTGAAAATCACACAGCATTTGGAGATATGAATGCATGTAGATGTATGCAGTCAGCCTAATAATCAAGTTTATGGAACCAGAAGCACACGTGCATGGGCGCACGGGCACACACACACACACACACAAGGAGAGGGCTCAGGATCACATTGGTCAGGGATGATGGGAGTTGTAATCCAGCAACCCTTGCAGAGCCACAACTTCTCCATCCTTGAATCAGACGGCCCTTTGCCTAGAACCCCCTCAAAAGAAGGGCTCACTTGCATGCCTATCTACTACAAATCTAATAAATATAAAATTTTACTTAACAAGCATTCTCATTTTCAGCCAGCCAATGGCACTCCCATTTGCATTGTACAATTGTTTAAAACTCAAAATGGATCTAGAAAGAAAGTTCACAATTATTATTTTTTTTAAAAAGAAGTTTTCGCAGTGTTTCTGGTATTTAATAGATTTGCCCTAGTGCTCCCAGCCACAACTTTGGCTGCAGCGTACCACCAGCTGACGTGAAAGCTGCTCAAAATAGATTGTCCAGGTTGTGCGTGGCCCAAACATATTGCCAGACAGATGGACATCAAGGAGCGAGTGGCTTACTACTTTTGCTAGAGCACCACCTGCTCTATTTCAGGAATCTTTAGGAAAATCCATATGAAGCATGTATTTCCACTGTGGATACAGAGGTGAAAAGCAAGGACATTGCCCCCATTTTAAGTTTTACACTTCATCGCTAACAGTCCTTATAAATATTGATCAGCCAGATATGCAGGTTAATAGTATCGCTTATTTGGCTGAATGAATGGTTAAAAAAACAACAACCAGGAACATGGGGATTATGGATAGTCATCATTCACAACAGAGCTGATAAAATACAGGAAATGAATACATTTCTCAAAGTATAAAATAGGTTAATCATAGTAAATGCATTTAAAGGGGTAGGAGGTATTCCTTTTGTCTTATCACCATTAATTCTGTCTTTGCCCTGGTGCTGCATCAAAGAAGACATTTCACAGATGCAGACCACAACCTACAGATTGCAAAATCGCTGTTGTTTTCTTTAACCTTGCTGCCCGAGTGTTGAAAAATTTGCAGGTTGGATTGCTCTAAATCCTCTGCATTTATCATATAAAAGCCCATGGAAAGATAGCAGGCTTTGCTTTCAGCTGAAAAAGAGAGGTCAAACCACTGTGTGCAATAGCACTTGAGTTCCTATATTACTTAAAGTGTCTTCTCTGGGTTTAGTTTTCCCAAGTGATCACTTTAGGAAATTCTGTCAGTTAGGATACTGATCCTGTGACATTTTCCGATGCTTCCACAAACACCCAAGGGGAAATATAAATGCTGTCACTATATTTGCCAGGTCTGCTGCCAGAACACAGTTGGAATTTTTATATTCATTTTTAATACTCTATTCATATTTTTCCCTGTTCTATCCCAAAGGCTCAGGGCGAGTAACAGCATCTTTTAAAATCATACTGTTTTATAAACATGGTTTGCGTAAAGACCTCAGGGATGTCTACCCAAAGTCAGGAACTTTTCCACCGTCATTCCTTATTGTTTGTTTCTGCAAACGACCTGCAGATTTCTCTGGTGTACAGAACCAAAGTTTCTGCATGAAGACAGACGGAGAAGGTAAATAATGCATGTAACCAATAAACTGGGCCTTTTGTGCACTTACACTGGTATAGTCCGTTGCAGGTGTGTGTTTGGGAATTTTTGGCATGCTGCCACACAATGCCATCATTAAAAGGTAAAGGTTTGTCTGCAGACAGTTTTTCTGGGTCATGTGGCCAACATGACTAAGCCGCTTCTGGCACAATGGAACTCTTAAATCAGAGCAGCGCACGGAAACGCCGTTTACCTTCCCGCCGGAGCATTCATCTACTTGCACTTTTTGGGGTGCTTTCAAACTGCTAGGTTAGCAGGAGCAGGGACCGAGCAATGGGAGCTCACTCTGTCATGAGGATTCGAACTGCCAACCTTTTGATCGGCAAGAAGAAGAAGAAGAAGAAGAAGAAGAAGAAGAAGAGTTTGGGTTTGATATCCCGCTTTATCACTACCCTAAGGAGTCTCAAAGCGGCTAACATACTCCTTTCCCTTCCTCCCCCACAACAAACACTCTGTGAGGTGAATGAGGCTGAAAGACTTCAGAGAAGTGTGACTAGCCCAAGGTCACCCAGCAGCTGCATGTGGAGGAGCGGGGAACCGAACCCGGTTCACCAGATTACGAGTCCACTGCTCTTAACCACTACCCCACACTGGCTCAGTGGTTTAGACCACAGTGCCACCCGCGTCCCACCATGTTATCATTATTCAGCTGTTATTCTGGAACAATGTACTTAAAAAATCTGTTTATTCTTCTACCTCAAAAAAGCATACATTTGTGAAAAATCTGTAATGGATCCTCATTATTTGCATTTGTGTGACATGTGTACAAGCATTGCCCAGGTTTCTTTGTGGAAGAAGTAGGTGTTGGGACTGGTTTAGAAGGCGTATGAGCAGTGTGAGCTGAAATTGTAGTAGCTGTGGGTTCCACTGAGACGTCAGGAGGTAAATTGTTGATATTAGGCAGATCCTTCTTTGTTGTGTATTATTTCCAATGATTAATAATAATAAAAAAAAAACTTTTTAAAACAAGCCTAGTCAGAGATGTATTTTTATTATATAGATTTGTTTTTTAAACTATTGACTTCATCTTTTGGTAATTATGTCTTGCTTTTTAAAGTGTTGATTTTAGTGGTATTTTAATGGATATTTTACATTGCTTAATATTAGATTGTTTTATTTATTTGGTGATATACAAATATTGCTAAATAAATAAATAACACATAGAATTAGCCACCTTCCATTTTGACATTAGCAGTGGATTTTGAAAAAACTGTTCATTTGGAAACCACAGGTCCCAATTTTTTTTTATTTCAACCCCAGATAAGTACTGTGCAAAGACCACAGTGAAATCTCACTGTCTGTACTTGCCATGGACGAAGCCAAAGCAAAAAGCATAGTTGTTCCAGGGTATGTTTTCAGATTAACATAAAACCCTAGAAATGCTGCCTATGAATGATTCAGCTAGAAATTGATATTACAAATTAGCTACGTCTGCATGATCGATTGTCTTCCTTTTTTTTCTTCAAAAACTGGCAAATTGATTATTGTTAACACACACCCCTATTAAAAAAAAAAGAGTTTGGTATTATCGTAAATCTGTTCCATTTACACACTAGCTTGGACAGTGAAATATTACACCTTGACATAAGAAATATTTATGAAGCACAGGATAGCCTTTTGACAAAGAGAAATCATTCCTCCCCCTGGTTTCTCGGAATCATCAGTCAGATAAAATTTATATTAAAAACAACAACTCTCAGACAGTTACAAGCACCATCGCTTATTATTCTTTTTAAATAAAGAAAACATAATGAAACAAACAAAGAAATCTGAAGTTGACAAAAGTAACTGCATCATAAAATCGCAGCATATACTGTGGATGTTAAATAAGATATGTAGGGCTGCAGCAAATATTTTGGTAGGGCAACTGTTAGGCACCAGCTTCGGATGATGTCATGAACATAGTGCCTCCCTCCCTAAGCCAGAAGACAGAAGCTTCCTGGGCTTCAGGAAGGAGGTGTGAGTCTTAAATGCTTTAATATCCTAATTTACTGGGAGCATTTAGGGGACTAGCCTCGTCCCCCTGCCTAGTCCATTGATCACATGCCACTGGGTTACAGCAATGGCAAAAGGTCTTTAAGAGGACTTACGAAAAGAAAATCTGAAGACACTCAAGGTTGCAAAGGCTTTTTTGCAATTTCCCCCCTATTTCCTCCCCACTTCATTTAAAGCTCTGCTCTTTTTGAGGATTCTGTGGGGCATGCTTGCATTTCCAGAGCTTACACCCCCTTTCCTGCACTTGGTATTCAGGTAGTGGTGGCAACACTCCACTTGGACCCCTTTTAGAGTCCCATCAGTTTAAGATTTGGCATCCCTCCCCCCCCCCACTCCCAAATCCGAATCACCCTTCTTTTCCCTAGTAAAATTGATGCTGCCACTTAGCCAATCAGATCTGGCAATGCAGCAGTTTCACAGGGACCATAGGAAGCTAATTCATAATGAGGAAAACACTTCATTCAAAGCATTTTGCCCTTGCTCTAAATGTGGTTCCTCATAAGTACACAAATCTCATTAACTATGTGGAAATTTTAGCAGTCCCAAGAAGGCCAAGTCCAAAACAAAAATGAGACTTAAGAAGCAGACAGTTGAGGTTGTGAACACCCATGAGGCAACATAAAAAGGTAAGCCTGTTGTGCTCAAAATAAATATTCTACTGGATTAGACCACAGATGCATCCAGTTCATCTTCCTGTTTCCAACAGTGACCCAACTTTATGCCTCTAGGAATTCCATAGATAGGGGTTTTTTTGGAAATAGCTTGTAGTAATGGGTAATAATATCCCCAGTGATGGGTAAGAAACAATGTCTCCAGTTACTATGGGTTGGAGCTAAGTCCACCCTTTAGCTTGTCTCATTTTCTTATGCAGCGGTTTGTTAACCTGTTCATTAATACAATGGTTCCCAAATTGTGGTTAGTTATGCTCAAGATATCAATCCTCAGCTTTATATGTATGTTTACTTGGGAGAAAATCACACTGAATTGGGATGTGGGATGAAGTGGGATGTAATTCTCAAGGAAGCTGGAACATTAGTCATGGTTAATGTGTCACTTCCACAGGACTTCAGTGCAGCTAATCCTTTGGGTGTAGCCAACTTTTTTAAGGTTCAGAAGTTTAAATAATAGGAAATGGTAGTTCCGATTGCCCAGAGGATGGTTTGAAAGCAGACAATGAATTTCTTTTGCTTAGAGAGAAGCCCACATGGGAACCATACTTAAACGGCTCTGAGGTTCTCAGAGAAAGAGACGGGTGTTAAGTGAAATTAATGCATCAATAAATAATAGATATAACATCATAAGAAATTATCCAACCACAAGAGCAATTTACCACTAGAAAAGAAACTCCTCAGAGTAGTTCTGTTAAGTAATTTGGGGGATTCCATGACAAATAATTTGTCAGGATAGCTTTAGATATTTGGTATCATCAGCGCAATGAAGCTAGGCTATATATTCATGTGAAGTGCCTTCCAAGTCTAAGATTCCATAAATCTATAACTGGCAATCTATTCTAGAAGGGGGATACTGTCTTTCCCACAGTGTTTTATAGTGTTTTCAGTTGGGTGATTTAACCAATGGCCTTTCTGAAAATAACTTACAAAGCATTTTACAGTTATGGGCCTGGACAAGACATGACAAAAGGCCAACCAGATGCTTATGGGAAACCCACAAGCAGCACACAATCACAATCACATTCTTCTTGGTCAGCTGCCAGCTTTCAGTCTACCTGACTCTCGGTGTTGTGATGAGGAGGCAGAGAACATACGTTCTGCTTTGAGCAGCTCTGAGGAAGTGCAGCATACAAATGTAGTCAGTGATTGAATGGGCGAATAACAGCAAAGTTATCAATGCCATCAATTATTTGAAGAAGGTATTCCATTTCAGTCAAGTTTACCATTTGATCCATAAGTCCATCATTACTTATCATAATAACAGATACACTATCTGGTTTTTTGTTTTGTTTTTTAAGAAAGTCTGATTCTCAAAACTATGAGTTCCAAAAATTTTAAAATCACCATAAAAAGGCTACTGGCTTTATAAGCTGTGAACCAAAGCAGGAATATTTGGCATTAAGAATACAGAGAGTAAATATAGCACATATAAAAATTATTAGTGGTTTATACTGTGCTTTTACAAATATCTTGTAAAATGGAGTCTGCACAACTCAAAACACCTTGGATTTAGAATGAATTATGAAAATAAATACTGCGGTATCAGCCTCGCATTTCCTCCCCGTTCCTGTGCGTAAGTTGGAGGGTGGCAATTCAGAATATATAAGATGAGTTCTACTAAACAGACATTTGAATAAAATTATATCCCTGTTGCACTCATTTTTATACCAGCCTTAACCTGCCATAAAAACAATACAGTCGCTCTGTTTTGTTGGTGGGCCACCTACTTAGCCATCTGTGCATAACCTCAGGACATGACTCAAGTTTGGCATGGAACACAGCCCTGTGGAATTAAGCCGTTCCCTTTTAAGCACACTGCAGTATGGCTCTCTGGAGGAAATCACCCTGGCTCATAAATGTGCAGAGATGTTTGCTGTAAGGCATCAGTGTCAGGCAAAGATTAGGACCTACCACTGTTCTGGCAACAAAACATTCATGCCATGGCCCTTTATTGATCAGACCAGACCTGGTGTTCAATGCTGGTGGTGGGGAGATGTTAGAATAAGAGATAGGGGAACTTGATTCATCTGTCTTGAATAAATTGGTCCCCTACGCAATTGGCTTCCTTTATGCAAGAGATGTGTCAAATTTCTCCCACGTAAAAAATAAATGACATATTTTTTTGGACCCAAAATTAAGAAATCAACATTTCTTGAGTTCTTGAGCTATTTTTTTTTTTTGGGGGGGGGGAGATTGCTCTAAGTCATTGAGCTTTTGTGGGGGAGGTCGCCCTTCAGTTTGGCTTTTTTTGGCCAGCCCACTTGTTGCCAAATGCCTGCCCATTTGCTCACCACAGCCACCGATCACAAAAGCTGTGGAGCTTTATTTGGGAGGGAGGTCCCACCATTGTTCCTCCCCCCGCCACCAATCGCCCTCCCGCTCACTCATCCTTCTGCCTGCCCGCTGCAACTGCTGACAATCGCCCACCTGCCCATCTCACTATCCATGTATAAGATGACTCCCAATTTTTGCCAAAAAGGAGTGAAAAACAGCGTCTCATACATGGAAAAATATGGTAAATTGGATTGGAAATGTGGGTGGATCCAGAATATTACACTAAAAACTTTGTATCAGTGGGGAACCTTTATCAGCCCAGAGGCTATATACCCTCATGAGTAACATTTTGGAAGCCACATGCCAAAATATTGATGACACCCTATTTATCCAAATGTCTGAGTCAGGTGAGGACAAGCAAGATCTGGATTGGTGCCTAGATGCGGTGGTGGAATGAATGGGTTTAAATCCTGGCCACATGGGTGAATGGTTCTAATATCTTGTGGGAGATAAGCCAGTTCCTTGTTCAGGACAGGACTGCACTCCTCCCGATGGAGCAGGGACTAAGACTGGGGCCCTCCTGGATCCAGCTTTGTCGCTAGGAATGTCTTTTACCACCACGTCAGCTGAGGGCTCATCCACACCTACCTTTTGCCTTGTGCTTTCTAGGTGCAGGTCTGCGCTTTAAAGTGACGTATTTGAGTGCTTTTTCTTTTTTTATCCTGCTGCTTTCCCCAGGAAAACCTGCTCTTTAATGTTGAAATGGAACAAACAGCAATTTGGGTTTTCCACAGATTGCTGTTTGCTCCGATTCAGCAATAAAGAGCATGTTATCATGGGGAAAAGTGGGGAGGGGGAATCCTTGGACACAATGCTTTAAAACACAGACATGTGCCTAGAAATGTGATACAATAGAAAGTCCAGGTGAGCCCTGAAACTGTTGCTGGATCAGGCTTGGCTCTGCTTTATTCGGTAACAGGAAACCTGGAAGACAGACCACTGTAATGAGCTCTGGGCTGGACGGCCCTTGAAGTTGGTTCAAAAGCTGCAGCTCGTACAGAACTCTTCAGCCCCATTGCAACCAAGTGTTGGCTACTGACAACAAATAACACCTGTGTTGAGGGAGTGGCTGCCAGTACACTACTGGCTTTATGGCTTTACAAACTAAGTGTATATAAAGCCATAAACAACCTGGGAGCGGTGTACTTAAAATACTACCGTGTTGTCTAGATCCATGCCTGATCTCTGCAATCTGCCACTGAGACACATCTGGCAATGGTTAGGAGTGTAAGGCTGCCCACAACAAGAAGCTATGTATTTATTGTGGTGCTGCTGAGTTTACCGAACCCTCTAAAATCAAGCTGGCACAGTCTGTACTGTGCATTTCAGCAAGACTTCTTATGAAAGGAATGTACTTTTTTATATAATGTTCTTGTCAAGTGGCCCAATTAATACATCTGATTCTTCAATGTATTTGCTTTTATTTTATTTACAACGTTGTTTTTGGCTTTAATTGAGATGTTGTACACTGCATAGATATATGAATATGCAGTATAGAAGTGAATGATAATGCCAGAGTGGGCAGAGGCAGAGGGGAAAAGTAGGTGGAGCAACCGATAAACCTATACTTTTGTATAATAAGCTACAATAGGTAAAGGTAAAGGGACCCCTAACCATTAAGTCCAGTCGCAGATGACTCTGGGGTTGCGGCGCTCATCTCGCTTTACTGGCCGAGGGAGCCGTCATTTGTCCGCAGACAGCTTCCGGCTCATGTGGCCAGCATGACAAAGCCACTCCTGGCGAGCCAGAGCAGCGCACGGAAACGCCGTTTACCTTCCTGCCAGAGCGGTACCTATTTATCTATTTGCACTTTGACGTGCTTTCGAACTGCTAGGTTGGCAGGAGCAGCGAACAAGCCACGGGAGCTCACCCCTTCGCGGGGATTCGAACCACCAACCTTCTGATCGGCAAGCCCTAGGCTCTGTGGTTTAGACCACAGCGTCACCTAATCAGAGTTTTCTATACTCATCCATCCTACAACTAGGCAAGTGAGTCACATTATCAAGGGCATATTAGAGTCAGGCAAAAGCATTCCAGTAGGTCATGGTGCATGGTCAATGAGGGATGTGGTCTGGGGAGGATCCTGAGGGCTAGAAAGAGAGTGCTTGAGGGACACATTTGACTGCTTTAAATCAACAAGCCTTTAATCTGTAGGGGTTTATTTTTCATAAAATCGGGCTGTGTGGAGAGGATTTGGCTGCCCATCAATGTGCTAAGTAATGCAGTCCTGTATCCGCACATATTCCAATAAATTATCAGATGCAAATGAGCAATGGCCCTGGGAGAGAAGTCAAGACTGTTCTGCTCTCTTGCGTGGATGTTTACTGATGCAACCCCTATGTCCTCCATTGTGTTACTCCTGATTTACACACCAGATTTGCTCGAGGTTAATTGTGGAAAGAACCAGACCTTGTGGGAGAAGTGAACAAAATTATCTTGTCTTTTAAATCTAAATTAGAAACAATGAGTCAATCTGCAAAGCCCCACAGAGATTCAGCAGTGAAAAACATAATGGGTCAATTTTTAAACTAAATGGAGTCCTCTAGCTGCTGTTCACAGGGCTTAAGCTAAAGGCTATGTGGCTGATTCATTCCAATAGATCACAGCTGGCCAAGCACTTTCATTTGTGATACCAGATACCCATACCCCATAATCGCCCTAAAGTGAAAGCAAAGCAAAACTGAACAAAACAAAACATATTAGGCAGATCATAAAAATCTGTTAGGATTGGTTTGCTGGTTTGTTTGGGGTAATAAAAATACAGCCTTTGTTTAAAAAAATAAAAGTATCAATTTTTATTATCAGGCATCTGCCGAGTTATATTCCTGATATGCAGACATATTTTGTCTGCTCTGACAGGGAAAAGACAAATAATTTGAGCCTGTGGCATAGCTATATCTATCTATCTCTCTGTCTTATCTATACACACATCTTGTGCCTTCTCTTAAATTAAATGAGCATGTCTAAATAGAAGAAAGTACATTTCGAATATGGATGAAAAATGAGGTCTTGGAGAAGAGGACTGTATCTGAGTTGTAGCATAAATATTTGTTTGTTTGTTTTGTTGAAAGTCCCAATCCCTGGCATGTCCAATGAAAAAGGTGTTTAGCATTACTGACAGTGACCTCCTATACATAAAACTCTGGAGAGCTGCTGCAGAGGAAATAGACAACTTTTGACTAGATGTTCTGCCTTGCTATAATGGTGCCTCCATATGTTCCTAAATCTGTCAGGTGAGGCTTTCAAAAATGATAGTAACTATGGGTGCAACAAAAGGTCTGGTCAAGGGAGAAATCATGTTCCCAAAGTGCAACAAGTAATTTTTGATCATTCTAATAAAGTTGCACCAACCCCTCATATCTCAGCCATTTCCCAGTCATTTTTCACTCTCCCTGCTTTTGCAAGAAAGAACCCAAGTGCTGGGTCTAGTCCTGAGGTAGATTGGGCTGCTGTCTACATTAAACCCAAGCCTGCAGCCAATTGGAAGAAAATAATCTCTCTCCAAATTCTGTATTTTATGGAATACAGCAGTTAGTGTGGAGAACAGAAAATGCATGGGTGCTGTCGTACGTAGCAAGAGATTTTGTGTGAAATGTTTCCTTTGTGGTTTGAACAAATGTTTAACCTTGATAGCACAGCTGTCTGAATTTCATCATTCATGCTGAAGCAATTTGCTATTGGCAAATCAGCTTTTTTGTGTGTGTCTGAAGCAGGCTATAGAAGCAGAGAACTCTAGGAATTCCATCCATAGTGTGGAAAACCCAAGCTTAACAGATGTATTGAGCTTGCTTTCAGTTGAGTGCTGTCAGCCGCAGTGGCTACAATTCTTAATGTCTGAAGGAAAGCCATAGTAATTTCATCCTGAAAGGGAAGATATCTGCTCGCTCGAGATACGAGCTGAAAGGAAAAGCCAGTGTTTCATTTCTTTATTCATTAAATTTGGCATGAGAAGGACAGAGCTAGCATGCCTGTGCATTCTGTATGACTGCATGCCCTTCAGAGGTCTTGTTTCTTGCTTATTCTCTTGCCCCTATGATTAATTGAAGAATGGGGATTTTAATTTGTGAGGAAAGGTTGATTAATCTACCAACAAAAGCTGCAATTGTTGGTCCTCCAGGTCTCTCTATATGCAGCGCCGGATTTAAAGCACTGTGGCTAGTTCCCCTGCACTGGACGCCGAGCTGAGGGTGCACAAAAAGTAATAATAATAGTAGTAATAATATAAAAACCTATATTTATATGAGCACCTACTGGGAAGATTCATAAAAAAGCAACTGTACCAAAATGAATTATTGTGAAAATAAGGGGTTTTTGGGGGGGGGGGTCCCAAATTTTGTCATCGCTCAGGACGCCATATTACCAGAGTCTGCTATATAGTCCTTGGAATGCCATGTCCCATAGCACTTCTTCTCAGGCCAAACCCCCTCACAGAACCCACTTCACACCCCAAGCGTTTTTCCCCACCAGGAGCATGTCCCTGGACTCTGATAATACCCCTCTGAATGAAGGATAGAGAGGTGTTTGTGAATGCGTGGAAAAACTAGCCCGCTCTAGAAAGATAAACTTTACATTTGCTGCTTTCCCAGCTTTTGCCTCTGGCCCCGCCCACAACTAGCATGTGGCCCTCGGAACATTTTGCCCCATGGAATGTGGCCCTTGGGTTGAAAAGGGTTCCCCACATCTGCAAGGACTAAGGCTCACTGAGACGATCAGGATGTGCTTCTGAGGAAATGTTCACAGGATTGTGCCCCAAGGCAATCTTACCCTTGCTTGTAAGAAAGCACCACTGAACACAGTGGGACTTCCTTCAGAATAAATGTCTCACGCTAGCATCCCCCTGCAACAAGGGGGAGTTGCTGTCTGAATTTGTACATGGTTGTGCTTTTCTAATAAAGTAACTCACAGATACTGTTCGTGCTTTTGAGGTATGCTACATGTTTCCACAATATGCGTGCGGGTGTGGTGGCTGTCTTCATTGTAGATATAAAACAACACACTTTCTTTTTATTGTAATCATGCCTAGAGTTTTATTACTATAATTAGTACTCCCACAGCTATATGTAGCCCCAACCTCTTCAGAGCTCCTCTGAATGCTGATGATGAGATACAAGTGTTTTATCAACATGATCCAATTATTTCCTTTAGGGAAAAATAAGGTAAACAGAGGCAAGTTAAAGTTTATTTTCCTTTTTTTGCCAATGGTGAGATTCAGCAGAAATCATCTCTGTGAAAGCCCTCCCTACAGGGAGCAATTGTATCTGAAATATGCATTTTCCTAGGCTCCCTACTGGATCTCTCAAATCTATCTCAACCAGGAGTTCCATTTGCAGTAGTCTGAATGCTAGGCTGGGGGTCTTTCAATATACTTTGTAGCTGTCGATAGGTCACAGTCTTTATTTAAAAAAAAAAAAAATCCTAACAAATGTAAATTCACTAATTGGTTTTCTAAAACAAGTGTCTGCTTAAAAACCAAAGTATAAGGCTGATATTCCCCGGAATCTTAAGCAATGTAATTATCTGGAGCTGTGAATGATATGGTGCTTCAAGTGGATTTCCCTTAAGACATCAATTTATTTAAATGCCCATGATACTCTGTGTTCAACTCTTTCACAGAAAAAGGCTTTATATCACAAGTATTCCCATTTTTTTAAAATCACATTGTAACAAAGCAGCCCTTCTGAACGTTTCCTGGAATTGCTCAATAATGGGCTTATCTCTCTCTAGAATATCTTAGGCATCAGTTCCGGGTTATGATATCACAAATGACACCATTCTACCATGGTTGTCTGTTGAGGAAGAATACAATTCCCTGCCCAGTTTGTATCTGGAGGTCAGAATCTGCCATAGAAACTTAAAGGGCTGGTAGAGTTTCTGACTTTGGGAAAATTTCCCCTTGCCTGACCTTTAGCCATAACAGCTCTTCCCTGCAGCCCTGACCATTAACTGGAAGCAGATGAGAGATGTATCCTTGTGAAGATGCTTCTGGAGAAGACAGGCATGCACTGAATTTTCCAGCACATGGATTCTAATGTCAAATGTCTCATTGTGGAATTCACCCACCATCTACCCAAATCCAGACACTGATTAACTGTTGGATCTAGGCTGCAGTAGATTGCAACTTGCACATTGATCACTGCACCCCCAAGCCCCTCTTTCCTCAGTTACCTGGATAGCATGCTGAAAATATGGACCAATATGAACTAAAAGAACCACCATAACACGTTCAATCATTTCACAACATAAGCGTTGCTGTGTCTGAGCCAGTGATTTCATATTAGATGCCTTTGGCTTTTAAGAAAGTGCTAAAAACCCTTGCAGTCAAAAGTTCAAGAAATGCTACTAAAGACTTGTAAGTGTAACCTTAAAAGCATGCAGTAACATGCCGCTACTTAAGGGGTTTATATTCCAAGTGTTGGAAAGAGTACCATAAAAATCTTTGTACTTAAAAAAAAAAATCAGGTTTAGATAGTCACCATTACAAATGAGCAATGAGATATTAGAGCTCTTACACTTTGAGAGACATAAAAATTGTAATTTAATGATTACATGCTACCTTTGATCTCTAGAAGCATCCCTCTGGTATGGGATGAAAGACGGAATAAAGTCCTAAATGCAAGGTCTACTGTCAGCCACTTCAACACCTAATTTACTATACCTCCAAGAAATCAGCAGTGAAATTCTATGTCGTATTTTTAGGCTTTAGCAATTTTCTCATAAATTACCTTGGATCATATGTTCCCCATCAGTCTGCACACTTGACTCTTATCAACATGCATACTAATTCCAAACCCAGATTGTGTCTATGCTTATTTCTACTCTTTGCTACTTTTTTTTTTAAACACCAAAAAGTAAAACCAATGTTCAAAACTTGACATACTGCACATGTATACACAAGTTACAGGTTACTGCTATTTTAGCTGTAAGCTGCCTTGAGTCCTTGTCAAGGGAAAAGGTGGAATATAAACAAACAAAGAAAGAAATAATTATAATAATCTACACAGAAGCAAGTTCTGCTGTCTGTTCCACTGGGCTTAATCCCAGGTAGGTAGAGCTGGAGCTTCAAGGATCCTCATGCAAATGTCTCTGTGATAAGCTCCCAGCCACAGAGAGAATTCAAAGGGCCAAACTACATGTTAGGTGGGATATCCATGATTAGGCCTGTATTTTTTCCTCTTAAAACCAGTGGGGGGGAGCATACTTTGCAAAAGATACCTGTAGTTAAGCCTTTCACCACCGCCCCATCCCAGTCTCACTATGTTATGTGCCATGGCTACTGATTTCTTATGGGGCTGTTTTGAGAGTTTCTTTTCACAGTTTCTCCCTCTTAATTTTTTTTTTTTTCATTCCTGTCAACATTGGGGTTCTCCCGAGTTTGGCAGTACCTCCGTCTTCTGTGTAGGTGCTGCCATTTTGGCTACGTAATAGTGGTCACTCTCCCTTGAAGTATTGGAAATAGACAATGAGATTATGGTGCCATCATTCATATGCATTTTCATTGCTGGAGAAAGGGAAATACTATTTGGTCCCTTTAAAATCGAGGTACAAAGATGCCAAATCTTGGCCTGTCTCTTTGGCCCTCAGAATTCTCCCTGGGTCACACAACTCATTGGCCCTGCTTTTCATAAAAGTGTTTTCCATGGCTGGAATATGTCCTTGAACTCTGATAATGTCTCCTGCTAATCTGGATGGAAGACAGAGCAGCACAAAGGTAAAATTTACACTAACTGCTCTGTTTACTTTTGCTTCTCTTCCTACCCACCAGTGGCCTAGTGGTCCTCAGAAGACTGTCCAGAAGGGAAAACAGCTCTGAGGCTAAAAAAAGTCCGTCCCCCCACTACCCCTGGTGCATTAAAGGAACTCAAGATAAGCAAGGTCACACATTGCTATGGTTTGGCCTACAGCACAAGGTAACACCATTCTCAAGCTTGGCAAATGCATCGTTCTCATTTGTATGATTTATCGATAATAAATGTCATCTTAAGGGGTCAGACTAGGGTGCCCTTAATCGAGTTACCGAGTGCTTTTACATGTCTGAATTGCAGAGAAAGAGGCTACTAAAAGCTAACTTTTCTGTTTTTGCCTTTGTTGGATTCCAAGACCATTGTGACACATGGAGCATTTGAATGTAGGGCAAGCCTTCTCTCGGAGCAAGGGAGCAGCCAAATTAAACTTTGATGCTGCCAGAAAGGGGTTGAATGACAACCAGAGAGGGGGGCTTCAGATGGAATACATGTCATTTGGAGCTATTAAGTTTAGCATTTGAGTTCTAGATATTTCAAGGACCATTAGTGTAATCATCCCTTGCTAGATGTTTTGCGTGGCATTTTATAACAACGTAAGGTCAGAATAATAAACAATTCAATCAACAGGATGACTAAGTCTTAAGAGGAAAGCTGTCCATATCTGTTCCTATGGAAACTATTCTAGCAAGCAAGAAGCAAGCAAGCAAATAAATAAATAAATAATGAATGAATGAATGAATGAATGAATGAAAGGCACATTCAAGGCAGCCCACCCAAAAAACTAGCACAATGGCACTAATCAACTTTCTTGTCAGATTGGGAGTTTACCACCATTAAATTTATCATTGTGTTGTTGTTGTTTTCAATTGCCTTATCACTTGTTGCCTACTGCCCTGGGCTCCTCTGGGAGGAAGGGCAGGGTAGAGATTTAATAAAATAAATAATACTATCGGAGAAAGACACTAGAAATGGTGAGGGCAAATGTTATTGCCTCTGTACCAATGCTGTACTGGGCCAGATAGTAGAGAATGACTGCAAGCAGGGAGACTGCTGTTGCACTCAGATCTTTCTTTCGGGCTTCCTGTAGACATCTGGTTGGACACTATGAGAACAGGATGCTGGGCTGATCAGGATGCTGATCCAGCAGGGCTTTTCCTACGTCTTTATAATGGTGAATAATGGCAAGGCTGCTGAGTCATGGAAGGCAAGAGTGGGCCATAAGGACAAGAAACAACAAGTAATGAGTCAACACTAAAGAACTCTATTTAGGGACTGGAAAGCCAAAACTGAAGTCAGCATGGTGTGGAGCAGTGAGGTGGATAATACTTCACTAAGCATGAAAGATAATGACACGAATGAGTTGCTGCGCTCTATTATATAAATACCTATACTCTGACAATGTGATATATGTATTGTATGGTCTATACAACATAATCACTCTCTAAAGTAATTTATATGCAGATAGGGTATGTATTTATGTAAGATATTAAAATTAATTGTGTGATAGACGAAGCAGGTATAAGAATCCATTATTTAAAAAAGATGGTTTAATCAAGTAGCATATAGAGCATGATTCATTCACTGCTCAATTACGCTTTGCGAGGGCACACATCTGGTAGTCTGCGTAGTAGAGAGTGCACTCGTTTCATCCATGTCAACCATGTCTAGTATCCAGCAGCTACTAATATTTTAATGCAGGTTTAAAAATCAGACCCTTTCATTAAAATGGCTCAGATCAGATCCAGACTTGGCACTTGGCAAGCAATAAGTGATAGGTATGCCAACCACGAAGCACTCATAACCATATATTTTCTCCTTTCCCTGTGCTGTGAACCAAAATAGGCTTTAGAGAGTTAAGACAATACACGGTCACATTTGGACATTTTATGGAAACCTTTTAGGTTTAACAGGCAGAGCCAAGAAGAGTCATTTTCTAGGCAGTGGTAGTGATTGTTAAAATGCTGGGTAGAGCTTTTATTTCTATATCGGAGTCTGAACAGTTTCAGAGTGGGTCTAAAAGTTGTCTAAGTCCCAAAATAGTTAAAAACAATGATGCCTAAGGCAGAAAGAAGAAGTTTTGGCTTTTTCAGGTCTAATCTCGGGACTGAAACTGCTTTGGTTGCGCTGGTCGATAATCTCTGGTGGGCCAGGGACAAAGAAGAAGAAGAAGAAGAAGAAGAAGAAGAGGAGGAGGAGGAGGAGGAGGAGGAGGAGGAGGAGTTTGGATTTGATATCCCGCTTTATCACTAACAATCTCAAAGTGAGTCTCAAAGTGGCTAACAATCTCCTTTCCCTTCCTCCCCCACAACAAACACTCTGTGAGGTGAGTGAGGCTGAGAGACTTCATGTGACTAGCCCAAGGTCACCCAGCAGCTGCATGTGGAGAAGTGCGGAAGCGAACCCTGTTCACCAGATTACGAGTCCACCACTCTTAACCACTACACCACGCTGCTTCCTAGTTCACAGGTGAGGAGCCTGTGGCCCTCTGGATGTTGTCTGACTGCAACTCCCACCATCCCCCTGACCACTGGACAGGCTAGCTGGGGCTGATGGGAGTCCAACAACATCTGGAGGGGCACAGACTCCCTATCACGGTTGTAAACACTCACCTGGGAGAAGGTTTCAATGAACTCTTGTTGACTTAGTTCTGAATAGACAAGTATATAGGAGTGCTTTGCAAAATTACAAATAACTGCTACACTGGACTGTGTCCTAGAATCTGGTGTTCCATTATCTTGAATCTCACGTCTTTGAATGTGGTAGTACTATTATTTATTTCAAGCATTTTTTATCCCAGTCTTCAACAAAAAGAAGCTCCCAGAATCGCTTACGTTACAACAACAACACACAAGACATTCCCTGTCTGCAGGCCTACACAAAAAGAAAAAGGGGATCGAGGAAAACAAGCAAACACGGAGCACCAGTTTCTTAAGGCTACAAAATTATTCTAACATTTGTAGCTTGAGCAGTTCAGGCAGAGTCAAATGGATGTGATCTCTCAGCAGCAGAGTCCATGTAGCAGGCTCTGGTTCCTATATATCCCACTGGTGCAGCCAGATAGAATAACTATGCCAATACTATTTTTTTTTTAATCCTGAATTGGAATTCAACACTTTTAAGTTTAATACTTTAAAGTCCTCCCTTTCCACAAGCAATTAGCATACATTGCACGAGTAGCCTAGCCTTAATTGTGCTCCTTAATGGTCCTCTCCTCCTCATTATTCAGCAACCCTTCATTGGCCCCTCAGTGTAGCATGGTAATTTTTCCTTCTATTGTTTCTTCAGATTTTAAGCTGATAACGGTGCCTGCCAAAGTTATGTGAAGTCTAGAAGTGACAGGCATTATCTTGACTTAGCAGAGCTTCATAAAAATGGCTTCCACTTTATTAGCATAGACCGCTTGGTCTCAAGTGAATTCAGAGCGCTTTAGCTGCACCTGTGCAGATTATTTGAGTGAAGAGGGCAAATGGCAAGGCTGATCTAGAAAAATACAATCTTGTTAAATTAAGTTATGCTCATGTTTGCATTGCATTTACTTTAAAATGTGAAAAAAGGGAAAGTGAGGGGAAAGATCCAATCATGTTCAATCCTCTACACAGCAGATTTTGCCTTCTGAAAGTAGTTTCGGAATACCACAGGCCCGGTTCACACATCATATCAAACAACAGTTAAGGAAAAACTATGATTAATATGCTTATACAATGTGCTGGTGCATACTGGGAGCCAAGATTTTATCTTGAATTACGGATCTTGGTTTGTTTGAAGAGAAACCATGAGCCCAGGTTCAGACATTGCGACGACCTGACTGATGATGTGATTTGGTAGCAGCATGAGCAGGAGAGGAGTTTTTTTGTGTGTGTGTGTGTGTGTGTGTGTGTGTGTGCGTGCGCATGCTCGCGCATCAGCACAATGTGCATTCACATTAAGCCATGGTTTGGTTTTAACTATAGTTTTATCTATAGTTTAACTATAGAATCCAAGCCAGGTCACTCTCCTTCTTATGTAAGCAGCTGAAAGCATAGAAGTATGACCTAGCACTGCAATCTGATTTCATGATTTCCACTGGCTTCATTACCATTGGAATGAAGTGAAGCAACTCCACAAAACAGTGAAGGTGTAGATAAGAAACTCCTGTAGCGAAATGCAGCCTTAGCTTAATTTAACTCACAAGACACAAAGAAAAGGAGCACAGGCTCTTACAGATAGCAATGTGGTGCATGACATTTTTATGGATGTGGAGACGGACAGTTACTTAAGAAGAACCTAGCATTGCAAAAGGATCCAAGTTGGGTTGGCCACAGCTGATTCATGAACGTCAAACATATTTGCTGAACAGAAGCTGTGTCACCCACCCACCCAGAGTCCCTTTTGTGTTTAAATTAGGCCTTTGCTGCACAGATTTAGGACCACGTTACCGTATATATTTGCATTTGTTTGCATATTTTTAAAAATAGTAGCTACAAAGAGTGCATACAATCTCAACCATGAAGCATTTAAATGGGGTCAATTCCCCCTCCTGGTGCCATAATCCAACAGAACTCTTCTATCACCCAAACTGCTACCTACCCAGCAAGGGAAACTTCCAATGGCTTGTTTCAATCAAGATTAAATGCCAAATCAACTTATCTGAGTTGACAGATGTCAATGAAAATAACTGGCAGATATGCTGCTACAGCTTTGTATGAGGGGGAACTAGATTATTTTGTTGTGTTGTGCTACTGCACTGCTTTCCAGGCTTTTTATCAGGCAAGATATGAAAGTATTCACATTTGGGCAACCAAAAGACCCTCCCCCCATTTTCCTTACAGGGGCAGAAATTGCCCAGGATTCCACAAATGAAAGGGAGACACATGGAGGTCCCACATCAACATAGTTTAATGCTTTATTTGATGTTTATATTAGAGTGATGAAACATGAGAAAAGGATCCATGTGCGCAAAAAAAAAAATGAAGGAGTGATATGTATCACTCTTGGCCACTTCGAAATTACTTTCTGGCAACCTCTAGATCACTGTACGGAAGTATTTTAAACTGCAGCTTTTAAAAATTGTTTTAATCTGATTTAGTATCGCTTTGCTTTTGATTTTTAATTGTCTATCTGCTTGCCGCCCTAGGCTTCTCCAGGAGGAAGGGCAATATATAAATTCAATAAATAAAGACATCGCTTGGGAATCCAATATAGTATTTAATTTTGTCTTTTAATTTTAGAGACATAAAATATTAATATTCTGGTTCCATGTATGGATGGCATTTGAAAGCATCATATGCGCATTTATTTATTTCCTTGCTGGAAGGGGATGCCATTGGCACATGGAACTGAGAGAAGGAATGGATGAAGCCCTGGCTTCTCCTGTTCTTAAAAGTGCCATACTCAGAATGTTTTCCCATCCTTAATTCTATTCACTGTACAATTAATGAATTCCTATGCCCCACAAATAACCCAGAGATGCATTTTAAATAAAAGGACACATTCTACTCATGTAAAAACACACCGATTCCCGGACTGTCCATGGGCTGGATTTAGAAGGGGATTGGGCCTTAGTTTGCCTACCCATGCCCTAGGAGATGGCACCCCAGAAGCCAAATGTCATTGAGGTCCATGTCTGAACTACACCAAGTCAGAAATCTTTGGGTACATGCAGTGGCGGAGCTTCATGCCGGGGGGCGGAGAGCAGGCGGAATCCATTCTGGGTTCCATATTCTTGGACCGGAGTCCACTTCATAAGATACCTGAAGACTTTATGCAACAAAGCTTTTTGTTGTTTTTCACCACAGTATAAAGCTGATTCTCAGATCAGATTCAGGGAACATGTAGTTCAGCAACATCTGAAGGGCCACAACTCCCAGCATCCTGGCCATTGGCTCTGCCTACTGAGGCTGATAAGAGTTGTTGTTTGACAAGATCTGAAGGGACAAAGGGTTCTCCACATTTGTTCTACACCAGGGGTGGCCAACTCCCAAGAGACTACGATTTACTCACAGAGTTAAAGACTGGCAGTGATCTACCCCCTTTTGGGAGGTTCAGGTCAAAGTTGTTGAGCTTTTTTTAGGGAGGAAATCCCTGTTTTGGGGGGTTTAGGTCAATGTTGTTGAGCTGGTGATCTACCAGTGATCTATCACAGACATCCAGTAATCCGCTGGTAGAGCACGATCTACCTGTTGGACGTGCCTGCTCTACACCATCCTGTAAGTGCTTTTTGTTTAAAAACCATACACTGAGTGTAGATGTGTGTTAGCACAGTTGTTTATACCCATCGCTATCTTGTTGCTCTGTGCTCCTTCCATAATACATAATATTACGTATGCTTACTCATTGAACCTCAATTTTGTTGCTAAGGATCTTTAAGGAAAACCCCAAAACTTCCATTTTTAAATATCCAAACTGATGTAGTCCATGGCCACATGCTTTTTAGTACCACTACAGATTTCATCGGAAATGACTAGCGACGTATAATGCTTTTAAAGAGCAGGTGGTAATTGAACTGCAGACAGCTAAACCACATAATCACAATTAGCAACATTAGCAAGAGAGTGCAAATCTCATTGAAATCAAGACACCTGGTTGTTTCCCCTGGTATCTTTAACACTGCTTGATATTCTCTTGATTGCTCTTGATTGCCCTTGTGAATCTACTGTTTGTGTCTTCCTCATTCTGATTAATTACCCTTCCATAATATATTACCTTACATTTTAGCCAAGAGCCGACTGTACTTACACATACTTGTCCTGCTGAGAGTGAACAGTTTCTCCTTACACAGAGGACATTTAGCACTACTTTCCGGACACATGATTTAGTTGCATCGGCTTTAAATGCTTTATTGATCTTGTGTTTGTTTTTAATCATGGGTTTATGTACATTTGCTTTTAACCAGCTTGTGCATTTTAGTCATGTTTTATATATAATTGGATTTGTACTCTGGATAATTTGGGGTGGGGGGGACAAGCGGTTGATAAATTTCTAAATAAATAAATACATCCAAATGCAGAAGGGTTTTTGGGGGTCTGGGTGGGGCTGGTATCCTTGGTCAATGCATCTTTGGTGGAAATCACAGTTTCCGATTCTGGCTTGTTTCAACAAACCTTAGTTTAAACTATCCACACTGTGTTTTTCTCGCATGACAAAATTACATCGTGACGCTTCATAGGAAGCAAATCATAAAGGCAAATTGTTATCATCATGTCTTTGGTTTAGTATTTTATCTTGTGTCTGAAGTAGTTAATTGTCCATCTGCTCCAGGGCTTTTTTTCAGCCGGAACTCACCAGAACCTCTCCGGTGGGCTCCATTGCCATTGTTAGAGAACAAGGGAGGTGTTCATGGTGAGTCCCGGAAGCTCTTTCTCTAGAAAAATAGCACTAGTCCCATCATTGAAAGGTGAGCCCTCCCCTGCTCCTACATTGAAGCGCACAGCAACCTTGTCCTGGGTCAGTAAAGGGGGGTGGGGAATCCATAGCTCTCACAGCAGCATGGTAATTTGGCCTGCAGCATAGTTACTTCCCATCCATTACATTTGGTATAGACACTGGGTTGCATCCAATAGTGTTCAAACTCACCGGTAGACCCAGTAAAAATAATGGACATGACTAATGTATGTCCATTACTTTCAGTGGATCTCCTCAAAGTAGAGCTTAGTTGAATACGCCCTCTGCTCTCCTGCGTTTGCAGAATACTTCTTCAAGTTCTGATTCAAAGACAGATACACACTTTGAACTATGCATGTGGAGAAGCCCTGATATACAAAGCCAAACAGAAATGATGTGGGAAATCTGCTGCCAATACTGCATTTCAGATTCCACCCCTCCTGCCCCCACTTTCAGCAGCAAAACTGATTATTCTGCTGTAGCCAGCAAATAACCTCAATTAGAATAGAAGTTACATGCATTCCTGTAACAGGGACTTTATCTCCCCTTGGCTAAAATGACCTTTGAAAAACTAAGGTAAAACTTTTAATTAAAAATGTGGGTAGCTTTTTAGCTTGCTTGTAAAACAGAAACTTTCTGCACACTCTTTCATTGTTTCTGAAGTACAAAGGCTTACAACAGGTTCTAAAATATTCATTGTTTTCTATGGGTAATATGTATTCACTTATAGGTTTAATCTTCAACTCACATTTTTCACATAAAATATGCTCGCATGAAAGGTCCATTTCTTTGTTGCTATGATGCTTTATGAATAAAATAGGTTATGGCATTTCCATTTGGTAAGTTTGTATATGAAAGACGGGGTTCATTACGCCAAATTGATTAATGAGTGAAATATGTCAGTTTGCACTTGACGCGCAATAAACTGTACTGTTGGAGAACTGCATTTATTAGTATAAATCATTTATTTGCTTACGAGCTGCACTGGAGTGAAGCTAAATGTAAGTTGAAGTTAAATAAATACAGGCATCTCCTAGCTTGTGATTCATTGCACACAATCCCCAAAGAAGTTAATAACTTTTCTATGTTGAGTACAGGCACTTTTATTTTCTTAGGATGAATTACAGAAATGAAAAGTAGCCTTGAGATACCTTTATGCAGATAATTCATAGTAGGCTAAGCTGATTAGTTATTGTTTTGAAACATGCCCCTTCTTTTCAAGGGCTGTGCCTTATCCCATTGCACAAGAGAACTGCAGTATAAGTGCCTCTTATTTCAAAATATGCAAAGCATCAATTATTACCCTTTTCTAAGAGAGAGGAAAAGGTCAAACATTGCAATGGATAGTTGGAATTTAACATATATGTCTATTAGTGATTCTGAACAAAAATTCTCCCAAATCAGCTAGGTACACACTCACATGGAAGCAGGCATCCAGGCATAGGAGCCAACTCCTAGGGGCTAAGGGGTCTTCAAACCCTCCAATAAAATATTTGAGGGGGCCAGGCCACCCCAAAGGTGATGGGCATTGCCATTCAAATGGTATGTGTGCACCACGTCATGTGGTCAATTATGCAGGGCAGGGCTTACCAGCCCCAGCCCCAGCCCCAATATTTTATTCAAGTAGACACTTCTGCTTCCAGACACTTATGGATGCAAGCAGATGCTGCTGGTCTAACATTCATTAATCAGCAGCCAGTTCTCTGAGAAAGTAGCCTCATCAAGTAAGCTGCAAGTATGTCGATCTAGTGTTCAATGGACATATCAGCAGATCAATGCAATTGTAGCTTCTTTGAAAGGGCTTTGCATGTGCCTAGTTGTGTTCAGGCCATCATGTGGGTATCATTTCCATTCATGAACTGATGAGGTTACTGAGGGTTCCGCCAGGGTGGTGTTTTATTGCAGGTGTATTCTGCAACTTGACCTTGATGCAATAATAGCGCATGAGTAGTGGATTTACTCTGCTTTAGTGTGTTCTGTGTTGCTTCCCCAATGCTACCACATCTTTGTTGTCCAGAGGGGCAACAATGCAACAAAAGCTGAACAAATATAAGCCAGAATGTTTGTAATATAAAAAAGTATGGGATTTCAGCAGGAAGTTAACAGGATATGGACTGACTGGAAATGAAGCATGCCGCTCTTGCAGGTGCAAACAATAGAGAAAGAGCTTCTAGTGCATACGGCGATCCCAACAGCATCATGAGTACAAATAATCATGAATGCACAGTAAAAATGACACCTGGATATGTCCCTGTGTCAAAGAATTGGAGCCATCTAGCCTAGCACTCTCTAACTAGTGGCAACTTTCTAAAATCTCAGGAAGGGATCTTTCCTAGCCCCCAAACATCCCCAGAGATTGAACTTGGGACTTTATGCATGTAAAACATGTTATGGCCCCTTTGGGGCTTGCACCCATGCAAAGAGATTGCGTTCAAGGTGCACCTAAACAACAAGTAGTCTGATCCTCTGCCACACAACCAGCACAGTTGTCATCTAAATCTGTAGTAGTTTAGATGCAGATGAAGGAGCATTCTTTATCTGAGAAGCAGGGCAACTGTACAAAGGGCCAGGTATTTACTTGTGGTTCTTTATATACAAAAATTGGAGGACAGCAGATTAAGGGAATCTGTGGCCCCAGCCATCATGGCCAATGATCAGGGAATATATGATAGGGCCACATGCTGGCTCTAGTCCCATCTAGTCTCTCTTCTTGTTCCCTTCTTCTCCCTGGCAAAGTCACTGAAGGTTCTTTCCTGTCATAGCTGAGTTGCTTCTGGAGAGCATGTGAAAATTTGCTTTGTGTGCTGGCCTACTGCTGGCATATTAGTATCACATCAAGACAACTAATGACACCTTTGCTATAGTTTACAGACACTGGTATTGAATCCTATGAAGCACTGTACTTGCTCAGTACAACAATGGGCTGATGAAGCATTAGCATAGGTGAAGTCGGCAAGATAATGGCTGGTTCTTAATGTGCAGCACAACAAAGGGGGTGGAAATCACTACAGATCTACTGTAAGCTGCAGGTGGGAGTACACCATCTAAATACACGCACCATCTAAATAGGAAATATCTAGAACATGGTTCTTTTTCCTTCATATTAATGTACAGGAGCATCAACAATATGCCTGCTATTGACACAGTGACTCTTGAGCACCCTCTCCAGTGCTGCAGAGACTGGCCCCTGGTATTCTAGGGAGCTGCATGCAATGATACATGCTGGATGATGGCTAGAGTGCCAAAGGCATACTACTCACTCCGAAGCTGACCAAGCACTGCTTAGAGCACATAAGCACACCTACTATATGGCAATAAGGGCCATAAAGAGGTCTTACTTTGCAACCTCTATTGTGGTCTCAAGTGATTGTCCAGCAGAGCTTTTCTGGACATTCACAGCATCTGGTCTCACCTGTCAGTGGGGATGGGCCTTTGGAGGCAATGGATACACTTTATGAAAGTGTGGATAATAAATATTGAAACAATTTAAACAGTGTAGTTGGGAGTAATTCAGTCTATGCCAGCGCCTCATTCTGCTACATGTATAGATCAGACAGGCATCAACCAGACCTCTAAATAAAAGCACTGACAATTCCTGCTTGATCATTCCACAACACAGAGGAGCTTGTCCAGATTTTTAAAACTACGTGAAGAGCAGAACATATTTTAAAAACACAGCCAAATTGTCAAGTAATCATCATTATCCAATGAGCCAACTTTATAGTGCTGGCTGGCACCAGAGTCTGCCATTTCAATTTATTGAACTTACATCTGCTAACAATGGTATTATGCTTTGCCAAATATATTTTAAGAGGGGTGCCAAAGGTCTATGATAGGTCCCACTCCTCCAGATTTTTTTGTGGTGTGTGAGTGTGTGTGTGTGTGTCAATCAGACTGTTGTATACACATTCTGGTAAACAAGAGAATGGAGCAGTATGAGACAATTTTATCCAGCAGCCAAATACGTGGTGTTTGAGACTTACATGCCCACCGAAAAGTGAACATTTAGCAACTGTTACCAAGCAACAATCTCTGAGAATAAATTGAATCCAAATTTTTGATAGTGGAAATAAAAAACTTAAATCTTTTGATCAGTGCTGGCTATAGCATATCCTGTATGTACACTAAACAGTTTCTTTAGCATAACACATACCCTCTTCTAATGTATGTTTGTAGGCAAAGCTAAACCATATGTTTCATGAAACAATTCCCTAAGAAACCTACTCATATTTTTTTAGCATAAGAGTAATGAAGAAAACCTGCCTTCATGTTATAGTGTGGTATCAAGTACCCATCACACCGGAGCATTACATCATGATTTGATTACATCATGTAATCCTCTTGTGTGATGGGTACTTCATGATTTGATGTAATGGTGGTCTTACATTTTCTAAGCCCTCCAGCTTTCCAATTCAGGGGCACCAGTTATTAGCCCATCATATTTTCGCTGTCGTTGATCTACTGTCCTCCAAACCCCAGGTAAGAGTGCAAAAAGTCTGGGCAAACTGTCTTTGATTTCACTTTAGTTTGTGCTTTGAAACAAAGTTTTGATCTGCCTCCCATGTTGCAAGGAAATTCACCACAAGATTGCTGTAGCACAGCTGATCTAATTTTTTACCTGAAAGGAATATGCTGGAAAGAAATAGATATGTTTTTGTACATTTCTTAAAAGGAGGAGGGAAATTCCTTCATCTGGGTCTTTCCAAAGAATCTGACAACCTGGTTTCATGCTCTTTGTGAAACATATGGCAGAGGCAGATTTAGGAGACCACAACGAGTTCAGTTGGACTGGGCATGGAGCCATGGTGCTGCTACTATGATTTAGAATGGACTGCAAAAGATGGAAGGGGGACATCGAATTTCGGCATTGCACAGGGCAACACTGAAATTTGTGACAGCATATGAACTGAAATCATTCAGGGCAGTAAGAACCAAGGTCTCCAGAATTTACATAGTGAGTGTACAGTAGTGATTTTGATTCTGGTAATGATATCTTACTATTGTTCCAAAATGCAGAATTTCCTTTCATATGAGAAGCATTAATTCTGAAAGATTTACCGAATGCACTTATACTCACTCTGTCCAATAACAACTAGTAATTCACGGCCAGACATTTGTCACGTTGGAAATGCAATTTAAAATCATTATCTAATCATTCATTTTTGTTTTCTTGGGGGGGGGGGAAGAAAGGAGGGAAAATCCGTTCCCCCCCCCAAGACAAATAATAGGAAGATATAAAGCACCAGATTTTTACTTTTCATAAAATCAAAAGGGACTCTTGATCTGAAAGAGATTCACTCATACATGGTCCAAGTTACAGTCAGTGTTTCAGTTTTTTCACACATGAGAGAATTGAAAAAGGTTAGCAGCAGCACAAAATGCTTATTCAGATATTTGTAAAATGTTCAGGGTACATATTCTTCCTGCCACTGTACCACTTTTGAAAACAGGAAGAGGGTGGTCTGTTTTAATACACACACACCCAATGGCAAAAAGACACAAAGCAGATGTTCCAGGTGGAAACTTTCTAGCCTAGGCATCAACCAGAGATGAAAACATTTGATGCTATGGAGGAGCATTTGAATATGCTGTTCCTAGGGACAAATTTAGGTTTGACGAGGCCCTAAGCTACGGAAGGTAATGGGGCCCTTTATATGTCCAGCTGTCCTTTGTCAACAACAAATTGTCGCTGTTTTTTGTGTTGAATATATGCTATATGGTAATTTATGGACCTAATAGGTATTTAAAGCCATTTGCACATAACAAATAGGAGCCTACACAACACAAAACACTGTTGCTGTGTGTAGGTTTTATTTTATTTGCTTTTTATATTATATTTTGGAAATGTACAACCAGTTTTTTTTCTTTAATTTTTTTGGGGGGCCCCCAAGAGTGTGGGGCCCTAAGCCATAGCTTGTTTAGCTTATATGTAAATCTGGCACTGGCTGTTCCCACCACCACCTGCATTTTGAAGCAGTACAATCCTAAGAGGGCTGCAGTCATCTGTTTTGACCTTAAGAAACTTATAAACTGTTCTCAACAGGTTCCTAACAGAATAATATGTTTCGAAGGGGCCACATTTAGCACAGTCATTTCCCTAGCTTTTTCTTTTTCTTTTCTTTCCAGATTATCCTTTCCATATTAACTTGTCTACCAAGTCATCCCTGTCACGGAGCCTCTTTTCACGGCAGAGGAATCTAGACCAGAGCCTCACCACTAGGACTTGCCATCATCCTCATGAGATGACAGAAATCCACAGAAAGATTGCTCAACACTCCCCTGTCTTGGTTTATTGCAGAGAATGATTGGTAATGATAGAAAAATTTTCTATGGGAAATGGAGTACTCACATCACCATCTTCTAAGTGAGAGTTCCTGCTAACCGTTCCTGGGATGCAATCTGCAAAAAATGTTCCCCTTGCCTAATTTCTTCCACAAGGCTAGGCCATCTGTCTGCATGCCCCTGGCAAATCAGCCTACAGAACTGATACCATAGTGTGTCGTACATGTTACAATAATGCAGATAAATCGAATGAGTTGATGAATATATTCATGGAGTGAGCCTGTTATCCCGGATTGAAGACCTGAATATATTTAGATCCCAGTCCTAAGCATATTTACTCCAAATTGAATGGAAAGGATATCTGAACAAATAGCTAAAATTGCAGCATGAGCTGAACTACTAAAAATGGACTGAAAGTTGCACATCAATGAATTATGGTTGCTTGGGAGCAACAATAGGGTATGGCCTCTGATGGGCCACTGAGAAAAAGCAGGACTGAATGAACCAGCAGGGCTTTTCTTACATGTTCATGTTATATGATAAAATATTTTAATAAGTCAAATGATATTTTATATTTAGACAAGACTAATATAATTGGCAAACCCTCCTGGAAAGGTATAAGTGAAAAGCAGACGGGTGAACAACAGCTGTGGAAAAAGAGGTTCGGATGTTATCGGGACTGAATGAAGATGGCGACTGTCCGTGATTTGGCTTTTGGAATCAGTATCAAGGGGCAAGGCGATCGTATGGTGATGAAATATGGACTTAAATCCATACAGGGACATTGTTTGTTTTGATTTATCTTGCTAGTTGGAATACATCAGAGGCTGTGAAAATATAGGAAGGGTAAAAAGCAAGAACAAATAGTTGATTAGATAACTCTGGAGTTTGAAGCATGGAAAACCTCAAAAT
This sequence comes from Darevskia mixta, assembly GCA_034641385.1. Taxonomy (NCBI): domain Eukaryota; kingdom Metazoa; phylum Chordata; class Lepidosauria; order Squamata; family Lacertidae; genus Darevskia; species Darevskia mixta. Next base: position 16,647,488 of record JAWWNH010000001.1, read on the forward strand.
AAATTTAAATAATAATTTGGCAGAATTGGAACTTTTCTTCTTCTTTTTTTGATAATTGGATAAATAATTTGAAATGTAATTTGGAATGTTTCAATGTGATTTTGTTGTATTGAAAACCTTAATAAAAATGATTTGAAAAAAATCAATGGTTAAAATTAAAAGAGCATGGCATTTTATTAGTTATATATATTGCTTTTCAATTTTAAATATAGACAAAGAATTACTGGATGGGGAGAAGATGGGCAGTCAAGAAGGGAGGATGTCATCTATTTTTAACCTCCTTCTTCAACTCTCACCCAAGCTTCTTCACCTTGATCCAATGAAGAGGATCTATCCATGCATGGAAGCAGGCTTTGGGGAGCTGATTTGCTTACTAGGAGCGAGATGAACAAGCATCCAAAAATTGAACAAGCATCCAAAGGTATACCTGATAGAAAGTGAGTATTTGCAAGGTACATCTTCCAACAGAATGCACATATAGATGTGCCCAGAAAGGCCTATTCTTATAACAACTATGCAGTGTGCAAATAGACATCTGCAGTATCCAGTTTGGATCTGGATACAATCTCTATTTGTGCTACAATCCACTGAATGGGCATAATAATAGAATCATACAAGTTGGAAGGGACCCTGGGGGTCATCTAGGGCAACCACCTGCAATACAGGAATCTTAACTAATGCATCCATTACAACCTGTGCATAGAAACCATCAACAAAGGAAAGGCCACCACCTCCCAAGGGAGTTTTTTTCCATTGTCAAACAGCTTTTAAAATCATAAAGTTCTTCCTGGTGTTTTGTTGGGAATCTCCTTTCTTATAACTTGAAGCCATTGGTTCAGGTCTTAGCCTCTGGAGCAGAAGAAAACAAGCTGGCTTCATCTTCCATGTGCCAGCCCTTGAAATATTTGAAGATATCTATCATATATCATCCCAGTCTTCTCTTAATGGAGATGCATTAATGGATAATGCATCTCTACCTTGGTTCAGAAGACTGTGGGTTTCACTCCCGCCTGGTCACCTCATTTTATATTGGGGGAAGGGGTTGCAGCTCAATGCCAGAGCACATGCTTTACATGCAAAAGGTCCCAATTTCAATCAAGAAGGACGGACAAAGACCTGGCCTGAAACCCCAGAGAGCCTCAGGCAATCAACGTAAACAATGCAAAGTTAGATGGACTGACTTGGTAAGGCAGCTGACCAATTCCTGAATTCAGTCCATTTGCAGATAAGGAGATTTGAACTGGGAAACATGAAGGGTGTACACCATTTCCTGGCACACCTTGGAATTTATTTATTTAGTGCAAACAATGTGCAAAGAAAAACAGGGCAGTCCCTGCTCCAAGGGGCTTACAATATAACAATCAGCACAGCACGCAGGAAGTCATTTCGGCCCTCACTTTTTATGTATCAGTATGTAGAACTTCATTTTAGTAACAGGGCAGTGATTGAAAAAAATAAAATGCCTTCAGTTGTTAATATATGTTTAAAAATCTGGCTCAGCTCTGTGAATGCTAATGACCTCTGTCCTGGCGTGTGTGACAGGTGCAGAAAATAAAACCCAGACTGATTAGCATCTATTTAATGTCTTTAAATGAGGCGTTTCTTTTCTTCTATATTTGTTGCAGCATTAGTGGAACTGCCATTAAATCCAACATGTTTCTACTAGAACAGACACATCTACCCTGAAGCCAAAACATCTTGGCCAAAATCAATGTATTTTAACTCAGAACAATAAAACTATATCCAAGACAGTATGCTATTATTAAAACCAATAAATGCCTCCTAAAAAACAATACATTTTTTTCAGTGAAGCCAAATGACAGCCACTGGAGGAGTAAGTTGAAATCCAGTTTATTAAAGAAATATTGTTAGAGTACTTGCTACACAGTACAGCTCATGGTGGGAATTTGATAGAAAATGTGAAGTCGTATGGACAATGTATGCAGCAGAAATTAACATCCATTTTTGGTTGTGCAGATGCTTTGTGTGGCTGGATTAGTTTATTTTAGTTGCGTAAGAACATAATAAGAACCCTACTAGTTTGGACTAGAGGCCCATAGCCCAGCATCTTGCCCATTGCAAATAAGTAAAGCTGTTACTTTTTTCTTTTTTAAAAAAAGAACATTACTTTCTTTGCTCGGCTTTTCCATTTAATAAATGAAGAGTGATGTGGATGTTCTTTTCGATTGCCCAGTCTGCTGTTTCATTAAAAATGGCGGCTGAGATCCACCAACCAGATGCTCCCTAGTTGGGTCTCTGCAACACTTGGAGGAATGAAGAGAGATAATGTAAAAGTTCCTTCAGTCAAGCATCATGCTCATGGTTTGCGTTTGCAACAACTCGGAAAGAACTCTAAGGTTATTTTCAAAAGACTCTTTGTAATGCCACATGCTGTGGCCTGCACCATGAGAAGAATAGGATGGAAGGAAGCATGCCAGCTAACCCAGCCTCTCCTTAACTTCACTGGATTAACACCTGGCTTGCCAGTAGTACTTGTGAAAAGGATATAGGGGTCTTAGCAAGATGAGTCAACAGTATAGTATAACAGCAAGAAAAAGAAAAGAAAAGCTAATGCTATTCTATGTTTAGCCTCGAAAAGAGGAGACTGAGAGGAGATATGATAGCCATCTTCAAATATCTAAAGGCCTAAAGATGGAGCAAGCATGTTTTCTCCTGCTCTGGAGGCTACGACCTGAACCAATAGCTTCAAGTTACAAGAAAGTAGATTCTGACTAAACATCAGGAATAATTTTCTGACAGTAAGAGATGTGGAAAGGACTCCCTTGAAAGGTGGGGGACTCTCTTTCCTTGGAGGTTTAAAAGCAAAGGTTGGGTGATCATTTGACATGAATGCTTTAGTTTAGATTCCTGCATTGCAAGGGAGTACCCCCAGGTTACCTTTCAATTGCAATTTTATGATTTTATTATTCCTGTTTCCCTGACATCTTCCACTAAACAGCCATTTCATGAGATAACCAGACTCATATGACCAACATGATTAAGTCTAATTAATGTACGGAGGGGTTAATAGCATAGAGTGGTGTCCACTGGTTCTTAACTTGTGCTGGCTCACGTTACAAGTATTAGCCAAAGGGGCAGCTTCAGCTGGTAAAATGTGCATTATTGTAGCTGTTACAGTATATATTCTTGCACTTCTGCACAACCAGGCATAAGTTAATAGGGCTGAGTTGCTGGTTGCATGACATTTCAGTATGTGTCATTTAAGAAACACAAGACCAAAGACTCAAATTGACCCAAGATAATATCCAGTTCATGCCATGCATGCTCTTCAACATGACTCCCCCCCCCTCCAATATCATTCAGTGAGTTATTTCTATACAGATTATCTGTCTTGTTGGTCAATTTCAATTGGTTCACAATCATATTCTGATCACTATTGATGCAACACTGAGAAGCTGAAGTGAAAATCAGTCCCCACCCCTATCTCCTCCACCTGTGTGGCCATGAGACGATCAGGGGCGTTCACTTCCATTTTCAACTAAACCTTGGTTTCAGTTTGTGATCTGCAATGAAAGAACTTAACTATGAACCAGGGTTCAAACGGACATACTGAGTCAAACTTTGGCTTAGCAGAGTGTGGCGCAAAAGTAAAAAAAGTGCTGTGAGCTCATAGATTCAGATGGTTCCAGTAAATCATAGTTTAGCTTCCTGTGTTGCACAAATCAGGCCAGTATGCCCCAAATGGAAACTGTGGTTAGTGTTAACAATTATTTATTGAAACAGGTCAGGATTATTAACTATGGTTTGCAGTTGGCTTGCATCAATAAACCGTGGTGATCATAATCAGTTTGTCCAGATTCAGAGAGCAAATTCTTCCTCTCCGGAAAATATAAAAGGAATGGGGAAAAGCAAATTCTTCTTTATAGCAGAGGACACAAATACAATATTAAAATTGAAAGAAGACTAGTCTGAATAAACAAGTTTTTTAAAAATAAAAATAAAGGTCACAGAGAAGAGTAGAAAGGGAATGATTAATAATAACAATAAAATGCAGCACAATGCTATGTGTGTGTGTGCGCATTCCACACACAATTGTCTACATAAATCTTTTACAATTCTAGCTTCATTTCCATTAAAAAACACTGCTTAAAGCAAAGAACTGACTTCTTTAGACCTTGCAACAAAGCTGCCAGTCACATATTACTTTTATTCATATCACACGTACAGCACTGATATTCCCTGCTGATTGAGCTTGGAACGTAAAAACCAGCAAGGAATTCAGTTTTACGATTTTAATTTATATTGTGTAATTGGTTAGTCTTTGCAGTAATGTTGCTGCTGGCCAGGGACCACGAGTAAACAAAAATTGCAGCTTAATGAGGTTATCATGAAAAATTATCATTATCATATCAACGGATAGTTATAAATCTGTTATAAATACTTATAAAAACAAGGTGTTTCAGAGTGAAACTTGAAAAAAATGTTAAAGAGAAATGTTGATTTCTGCTGGTCACCAGACTCTGCATAAGCCAACATGTGTCATAAATGTGTTGCTCTCTTATCATGGTAATGACCTCTCCCCACATCAAATGGGGGGCCACTTTTGTGTTGTCACACGCAGCCCCCTGGATCCCAGTGCGGCTCCTGGTAGTTCGGGCTGGCTTCATCCTCCCCATGCGGGATACCTGGGGTCTCCGCCTACCTCAGTCAACCGCCCAATCCCGCATGGGGTGGCGTTGCCGGGGGATTGGCCAAGTAAGGGGAGGGACCGCCCTGCCCACACAATAGAAGGTGTAGCTTACCATGGTAAAGTAAAACTCAATTCAGAGCCTGCTCTCTAGCCCAGGGGTAGGCAGAAATTAGATCAGGATCTACTCGTAGATCCAGGGGGACCAGCTGTAAATCATTCCAGCTTCCTATGGTTTAACAATAGTGAAAACAAAAATATATATTTCCACATACTGTATATTTGAATGCTCAGTAAGCAGGTTGCACAGAAGTGCCTTTGCGTCTTTTGCACTTGGCTGTGGCTGGCAGCAGATCTTGGGGCACTACTACAAAAAGGCAACAAGCAAACAAAACAAAGTAGACCCAACAGTGCTTAAGCCTTCCCAGCCCTGCTCTATCCAACTGTGCTTTGGAAGTAAAGTAGAAAGGCAGTCACTTGGCTTCCATTCACTGCGCTTTCTTGCCATGCTATCCTTATACACACGCACCAACCATTGGGGGGATTGGAATTAACATTTAATAATGAATAATTGTCTCCTGATACCTTGGACTCACTCCCTTTTATTCTCAGCTGGCCTGTCCCACTTGCTATGCTTACTTATAGCTACCTTTGAATCTCAAACAAGATAGGAAGTTGACCAGCTAACACAGAGATAAGCCCGAAGTATTTTAGACAAGAAACCCAATTTGTCCTACTTTCCATCTGCCAGAGAGTCTTCCTTTCCCCACCTTTATCACATCATTAAATATCCCGTCTGAAAATTGCTTGGAGCCCCATAGGTCAATCAATCGAAGGAACAAGATACATTCACTTCCTGAAGGCAAACAAAGAGGGAAATTTTATTTGCCCAGAGAACCTGATGGTTATATAATTCCTTCATTTACAATCTTAGTCGGTGAATAATGACTTTGAGAATATCTTGCAAAGATCTGTTTTACATCTATATTAGTTTCTACACTCTTACTAATTTGGAAACTCATAAATCACACCATTCCCCTACAGACAAAATCGACATAATAGGAGATTTAACTGCAGATTTCTATAACCAAGGCCACAACACAAATGGAAGTAGATATCAGACTTGATCCAATGACAGCATTTGGACACCAACGGTGCATTCACAAAACCATTCCCCCCACTATCTGTCAGTCATCAATCCCCATAAATTTAGATTGGCAGTGGGAAATACTGACAGGGTGTACTCACATTCCATCGGACACCCACAAACATATAGAATAAGGGAAGGGTGGGTGGGAATCCCACATGCAATTGGCTTTTATAACCAGGGAGCAGACCAGAAGGAATAAGTTTTCCCTCTTGTTCACACCCAAGCCACCACACCTCCTAGCTCATATGTGACTGGTTGGAGCAGCAGGCAAGGCCCAGTGTATAACATGGCTTACAGAAGAGGAAGTTATATCTTCCTCCAGTTGCACTGAAGCTGAAAAAAGGAGGGGCTGTCCACCTGCAGCCACACCACACCACAACCATTGCCTCCTGCCATGAGGAGGTAAGCAATTTCTGTTGCAATTATTTCCAAATTTGCACCCATGCATATAAATTAGCATGTGGATATTTTATGCAAAACTTGTCCAGCAGGGGGTACTAATGGGTTTCCTCTTTACTGGTGATGAGGAAGTGGGCACCATTACATTATGCAATCTTTCCCCTCTAAAAAAATACATAATCTCTCTCTCTCTCTTGCTCATTCACACACATACACCACCAGGGCCATAGGAGCAGAGTAAGGCAGAGAACTAGGTGGGAACTTCAGTACTGACATCCAATTGCCTGGCTACCAGTAGCTGCTACTCAGGAGGAGTGCAAACCACATACAGGTCTTGCTGTGAACCGGGAAAAGATGAAAACTCCACCTCCTATATAAGCTCACATTCTGGGCAGCTTCATTCCCTTCCTGGACTGTGGAAATGAACACTAACTATGACGTTTTTGAGGAAAGAGCGTGGTAGGTTGGTACAAACTTTGGGAGATACTTGAAACATGACAGAATTTTAACCTGCCATAACCAGCTGACTAAATGCACTCCCTCAAACTCATTTTGGCTTCAGCTGCATTTACTGGCTTTTCTCTAACAGCCATGCAGACTCCCAGATCGGTTTCCCATTTGGATACCTTGACATCTATCTACTGTACCTTTTGTTCTTAAGAACCAAAACATTTTCTGCATAAACATAGCAGATTGGCATACCCAGCATAGCTTGTGTTGGGGAAAGCAGCAAATGGTGCAACTAAATACCAAAATCTGTTTCTCTTCAAAGCACTACATGCGTTAAACAGCATGTGAATTATTCCAAACGAGTTTTACATTGTGAAAAAATATGCTTAAAATGTGCCCTCTTTAACATCTCATAAAAAATTTTTTTAAATAAACCTTAGCATCCCAGTGGCCAGCTATACCAGACAAGACATCAATGATTTAAAGGGATATTAAGAAGATCAGCAGATTTTGCTTAATTATACAGGCACAATGGTCAAATATACCTAATGTAAAAGCACTGTGGCTTCAAGGAACAACTTATTTGTGCCACAGTATTGGACTCAAGTGGACAGTTTCATAGCATTTAGTGCTAATCTTTGCTCAGTGCTGCATTAGTGGAGCCATTTTGTACATATATGGGACCTGCTAAAAAAAGAGGCAGTCTAATTCATAAAGTTAACATATTCTTAAAGGATATCTTAGCTGAATCTCCAACAGCCTGGCGGAATATTTACCACCACTGCACATTTGGATGTGCACCCCAGTTACTGTGGTTCACACTCTGTGGGAAGAAATTGAAACTGGAGAAGTGCACCTAAGCACACTTGTCTTCCAAGACTTCTTCTTGCCCCCAGATGGAACTAGAAGGGGATACTGACTGAGAGGTTCTTGTCTTCCATGGACCTAGCAGGGTAAAGACCCAGACATCTGGTATACCCTGATAGCTATGCTTATACATGCAAGGGAATCTCTGACAAGTGTCTGCTAATTAGGTAAGTACAGCAGACCTCCTGTTTTTCAAAAGCCAACTTCTGAAAATGTTGATGCCTCTATGGTAGTTTTCATTATGTGAATGGTGCCAAGGAACCCCTGGGTGGGTTATGCAGACCCCCTGGGTTCCTTGGACCACCAATTGGGAACCACTGCTCTAGATCCAGAGGATCCAGAGCTTCCCTATTAGCCTGAGTAAATCACAACTCCAACACACACCCATCTTTTCAAATGAGAAGAGAGTCTTCTTCACAGCTTCAAAAGATATGACGGGCTAAATTGATTCCAGGGATGTGTACCACAAGGCTGGCCCCGTTTAGCTTGTGTCTTATGTTGCTATATAATTTTAAAGGTATTTTCCCTTGAACCATTTCACATTCCCAGTCTGACTTTTGTAATCAAAATCTTTTGAAGCTGCGAGGAAGAGTGTCTTTTCTCACTTGAAAAGATGGATTAGGAATTAACATTTTAATTAAACATGGTTTAACTAATATTGGGAACATTGCAATTAAAGCCGACACAGATACAGATAAACATATCTTTTTATAGTTTGTGTCCTTTTCTGCTCTGCAAAAAGACAGATAAGATTTAGGACTTTCAGCATCCTAAATCATAACAATATGATATCACGCATCAGATAATTGTACAAACATAATACGAAGAAGAAGAAGAAGAAGAAGAAGAAGAAGAAGAAGAAGGAGAAGAAGAAGAAGAAGAAGGAGAAGAAGGCAGATGGTGCTGTAGCTAGAACATTTGAAACAGACACTGCCTATTCTTTGCCTTAAACATGTCTGAGGACATGCTCAATATGTAAATTAATATAAAACACCATATTATCATGCTTATTAGTTCTTAGGGGTGGAGATGGTAGTAGCGGCAGCGAGAGAGCACCCCGTTGCATCTCCATGGCCGCCACTGCCAGCCTCCTCTCTTGGGCTGCTTGTAGTAGCTCCTGGAGAGCCGGCAAGCTGCCACCACCAAGGCCCAGCCTCACATGACACTCAGCTCTGAGGTGAAAGCAGAGGGCAGGGCTGCCCTGGACAGGAAGGGAACGTTGGAGAATATGCAGTCTGTGCTCTATCCTCCTGGCTGTGTCACAATCTAAAATCACCACCTTAGCGCCCCCCCCCCTTCCTACAGTGGCCTTCTATTAGCTGGCTGGCCTGATGGCATTTAAACCCTCTTGGCCAGAAGCAGGTAGGTTAATTTCTCCCTACCAAGGTTCCCAAAGCAGGTGAGAAGGAATGGTCCCATCACTTCAACCGCTCCTGGGAACACCACTTTTAGCTATGGCTTCCAGCTAGTGACATTTTTTGTTCATCAGGTAGACTTTGTGTTGTTGTTTTTTATGTGAATGACTGGTTAATGCTTAATGTGTCATGCTTAATGACATCACCAGGGCCTGTCCCTGTGAAATCACTAAGGAATGTCCCTAGGTCTCTGGTTTGGGACCCAAAATCCCCTGGGATTGCTCCTGACATGGCAACTCTGACCCTTTTCGGATTTGGCACTTTTTGAATTTTTTCTGCAACTTTGTTTTTGGAATTTTGTTCTCTTGCACAAGTGAAAGCACCAGAGCTGCTATAGAATACACCTATTACATGAATACTTGTGCAAGCTTTTGCAAACTAGAACCAGTGGCTCTTTTCCTTCTCCACATGGTTCTCTGGATACAACTCTGGATAAGCAATTTACATTGCTGGATATGTTGTGGGAGTTCTGATTCTTTCTGTAGAATGCAGATTCCTCTTAAAAGGTTTCTGTTGTTTCTGTAGAAATGTATCACATAACACACCCACTGAAAAAATGGGAACAAGATGTGGGGGACAAGCATGGAAGTTTGCAACATAACTTACAGCAGTTATTGCATTTTGGAAAGATATACCTGCATTTCAAGAGGTGTGCATGTCTCATTTCAAGCAAAGTTGCTATGGTGACAACCTCATTAGAACACTGCATTTGAGAAAGCTAACCTGCATTCAGAATGTTAGAAAGAATGTCATTTATAATAACACTTAATGCAGTAAAAAGTCAAAGTACAGAAGAGTTATGTGGAAGAGAATCTGCTAATATAAATTATGAGAATAAATGAAATATAGCCCCATGCTCTGCTGCATTATTCAGCTATAACAAAACCTAGCCCAACCAAGAATGGTCATCGCAGATCTCCTTGAACATCTGAATTCTGATGTTTGATCTGTGTAAGATAATATTTGGCTTCCTGGGATTCTTGCTTTTTCTAACAAACCTAGGCAATGTCTTCATCTTTCATTATTTCCCTTCCAGAACTTGAGAGTTCAAGGCTTCTTTCAAGTGTGCCTGCTTAATTAGAATTCTCACATGCTCACCTCAATAGTGAAGTCAGAATTCGAGCATCAATTTAGCCATAGCTGGGGTAACTTTGGATCCTCTGTAGACTGTGAAGCATCATATATATATATATATCTCCAGAATATATATATCTCCAGAATGCAGTCTGTGAGTTTAAAGAGGTGTGTTCAGGCATTTTCTGGACATGGACCCAAAAACTCAATGTGTGAATGGGGGTGCACACACAAGCCATGCTTCCAGTGTGCTTCTATGTGCCCTACCCATCTTCCATCACCAATCATGTAGCGGAGTCTGTTCATGTGCAGATGAATGTGAATGTGAATAGAAGCTCCCTGTACACTTTTCAATGCAATGCGTGGAAGATCAGGAAGTGAGGGGGGGCATAAGACATACAAGGACCTGTGTCATGTGTGTCCCTGCCGACACTTTGAGCCTTGGTGTGTTTAGTGGATGTCTGAACATGATTCAGGTGCTCAAATAATACATGCAATCTCCAATATATCCCCCTACTCAGGTTTTCCTTTTCCTGGTCTTTAACTACAAGTTTCTTATTCCTATCTCAGGTGATGTTCACAATGGAATCAGACTATATTTTTATTCTGGTTTGAGTTCTTTTTCAAATTGTGAATATGGTTGACACAACATGCAACACAGGAGGCTGCCACATCTAATGTAATAGTCCCTGGAAATGAATCGACTTAATTTGATCTAAATAATCTGGTAGATGGGTTTATACAATAGTATTCATCACTGAAAGACAAATTTGGCATAGGAAATCATAGCATCTTGGCTCCCTTCTTGTGTTAGAGGCTTTTCTGAAAATTCCCCCTCCTCACAAACACTAGTTGGAGGATATAATTATGAGTGCAAATATTTGAAATATGGATTGATGTGATATCATCATAGAAATGAAGGGTATTCAACATCTTTTGTGAAAGCATCCTTATAAAGTTCGCATTCTGACATACCTTCGTTATAGACTATTCAGATTTTATTAACAAACAGCATTCTATGAAATCATTTAGACAGTTGGCTGGCAAGCATTTTTAGTAATCTCTGAAAAATGGCATCCACTCCCCAACACTCAAAGTGGGTTGTTGTTGTTTTCTGGTGGTAACATCTGCTGCGGGCAACAATGTGGTGCTGGGCAATGAAGGCTTTTTTTTTAGGGAGAGGATGGGAATACCTTCCCACTCCTTTGCTGATCTGCATTTATCAGCTGAGAAGCATGGGTGCACTGAGCCTGTGTGCAGCGTGCTCAGATGTGCTTTTTGGCCATGCCCACTGCTGGAATGTGGCTCCTAGAGAGGCTATAATGTGGCCCTTGGCCAAAAAAGGTTAGCCTACAACTTGACTCCTGCATCGTTCCTTGCAACTTACTAGTGATTTTGATGTATTTTAATATTTGTTGGAAGCCGCCCAGAGTGGCTGGGGAGACCCGGCCAGATGGGCGGGGTACAAATAAAAAAATATTATTATATTATTATTATTATAGGCACTGCTGACCGACTGAAATAGCAATCACAAGGCAGTGGCTAGTAACTCCAAAATGACTAATTTTATAATCATTCATTGTACACTATCAGTCCTTTATGACAGCCAATAACTCTTGCAAAATATTCTGTAACTAGTGCAACAGTTAAAAATGTATTTTCTCTGTTTCATAGCTGAAGAGGAGAAGGAGGAGTTTGCACTTGATATCCGCTTTATCACTACCCAAAGGAGTCTCAAAGTGACTAACATTCTCCTTTCCCTTCCTCCCCCACAACAAACACTCTGTGAGGTGAGTGAGGCTGAGAGACTTCAGAGAAGTGTGACTAGCCCAAAGTCACCCAGCAGCTGCATGTTGAGGAGCGGGGAAGCGAACCCAGTTCACCAGATTACAAATCCACCGCTCTTAACCACTACACCATGCTGGCTCCCTGCTTCCCTCCTCCCTGCTTCCCTAGTCACAAATGCAGCAAATGCAGGATAGAAGCTGAGTACAGTATCTAGATCTCCCTAAAGGAACATCTGCTGCATTGCAAAGTTAGCCAAAGGAGGCCTCAGCTGCCGTTGAAATCAGATTGGTCACATCCATAATGCTGAACAGTGGGCATTCATTGACCGAAGTATATTAATGTATATTTGGATTTCATTATTTTAAATCTATGATTTAATAACTTTAATTGACAGACATAATGCATGGGTACAATACATTGGGAGTTGCTTTAGGGTTTATAACAAGTAGAGATAATTGTAAATGAAAAATGAAAGAAAACTGCATGGCTTAGTAAATGAGTAATTAACCTTTCAACTCTACAACTACAGATGGAATCTTGACAAGAGTGACTGAAATAGCGCTAATGGTTGTTAAAGAGTGCAATAAAATTAATTTGATAGTTTTAGATTGATTTCTTCTCCCTTCCCTTCATACTGCCATGCTGGAGTCCCGCTTACAAGCACATTCCACCTTACCATCAAATCCATTTGTGAATCATGCCTCATCGAAAAGGATTAATTTCTCTTTTTTATCTCCATTCTCCATCTTAAAGACTACAATTATCATTTCAATGGCTCTTACTGGGCTAAAGAATCAGGAATTTAAGTGGCCTGCCCATATGGTTCCTAGAGCTCTATCAACAAGAGCAAAGTATTTGGACTGGCAGATAACCCATTTTTTGTGCCTCTCATTTTGTGCCAATACTTTACCCTAGCTACTAAAATGGCTTAAAAATAAAAGTCTAAAGAAAATTACCTAATGAAACAAGCCAGAAGAACTTATTAAGCTTTTCCCTGCAGCTAATCCACCCCTCCGTCAAGATGCTAGCTACAGCAATATGCATTCAGAGTGAACTTATGCGCCATCCTTAATGCCAGACAGTTTGGACTGCAAGCAGCTACTCGATTAAGGCATGCCTTCCTACATATATGGAGTTCTAGCTGCAGGAACAACGTGTTTGAGTAGAACATTTTCATTGTACACACCTTTAGACTAACATAAGCAGCATGTTCTGGCATGTTCTTCATTCAAGCCCATACCAGCATTGATATTTTCTGTAATCAAATAATTCTCTAACGAGGCATACAAAAACCAAGCAGTTCTAAGAGATTTATTGAATTTGTTCCTCATCCCCTTTCATATGAAATCGCAGTGTGAAGCAAGCCATCATATTAATAGCAAAAATTAGAGTTCAATTTTAAAAGTTTAAGGAGATGGAGTGATGAGTTCTAGGTAATTCAGATGACAATAGGACAAAAAAGAGAAAAAAAAGCCCACAAGTCAACTCAAATGGATTTTGCTTTTCTTAGGGATTCAAGCAAGAATTTAATAATAATAATAATAATAATAATAATAATAATAATAATTTATTATTTATACCCCGCCCATCTGGCCGGGTCTCCCCAGCCACTCTAGGCGGCTTCCAACAAACATTAAAATACATACAAAATAAAATACAAAAGAAGACTTTCTCCTAAATATCCCTGTACCTACTGATGGTGGGGAAGACATTTATTTTATTAGTATAGCAAACAATTAATTAATTAATAAACTCAACCTATATAAAGTACCAATGGACTGCTGTAACATACTGATTATGGGCAGTTCTTGTTGACACAGCCATATAGGAGTATGTCTAAATCCATTTGCAACTTACAGATTTTGCTATAAAAGGCAGTGTTGGCTAAACAGCTAATTGAATCCCCCAAGGACATTACTTTCACTCTCGCCACTTAGTTTGTATTCTTACTCTGCATTAGGCGTCTCTTTGACATCCAAAACCCCAAATCCACATTTGTTGCGGTAGATTTAAAAGATTGGCATGCTTTTAACATTATAATTAATGCTCCTTTCTCACTTACAACATAATACCAATTCTCATTCTGGTGATATTTGGTTTAGCTTTGTTGGCATGTCCACTAGCAAAAATATATGCTTGAAATCTCTATTGTTCCTAATCTGCTTCCCTCCATCTGGGCACTATTTGGAAGCACATGTGAAAATTTTACATTCTTCATTCTTATGCTATTCAGAAGCGTTATATTTCCATATATGTAAGGAAATAATGCAAAGACCTAAACTGGCAGCCATATTCAGTAATTGGTTCTCAAAGTACTTCCCATTCTAGATTTCGCAGTCGGAATCCATGGTAATGTCTACAAAATAAAGTGATGCTGCAATAGACCTATACAAGAAGCAACATAACATCCTGAGATGTTTTTTTTTAAAAGCATTTCTGTCTGGTCTGGTCTATGTTCTTAGTATCCTTCATATTACATAAAATTTCCCATATTTATCACTGCTCGTATTTTGCTCTTCCAGTGAGATTATAAGGGTGAAAAATCTCTTTTTCTGTTTTGTGAACATGGCAATGTCCTTTTAAAATGTCTTTGTGACCCAGACAAGTTAGTTGCTCTTTCTGTCACCTCTGATTTGAAGTTGCAGTGAGATGAAATTCATCCAGAGAAGATTTTGTTCTGAAACTATGGGTATATTGAACGATAAATGGTCAATGGCTCGCAATGGCTGTGAGAAGGGGGAATTATTGTGAAGAAATGAAAGCTTGTATTGCATTTCCTAACCTCACGGTTCTAATTCTGTTTTCCCTGTCCTTAAGAGTTGCATCTCCACTGAGTAATTGAGAAAAATATTTAAAAACACTTACACTTTGAATAAATCAGAGCTGTAGTTACCAGTTGAGTAAGATTAATCTTTGAAAGGAAAGCATGAGAAACTTTAAGAGGTGATTTGATTACAGTTTATAAGTGCATTCAGAGGAAGGAAATTCTGGATGTGACAGATATATTAAAGGGGCAGGAGAGTGGATTCAGCAATAGCTAAGAGATATCTGGACACACTGTTACATTTTGTACTTTTGTAATTTATATACAAATCTGCCTTCATTTTGCTATTGTAATTGCTGTTTCAAGTCCTAGTTTATGTAAGTAAATACTACTTTTATTTCTTCACGAAATAGTGTGTGATGGTTGTTATAAGGAGGAGAAAAGAAAATCCAGTCTGCCTGAAAGTATCCTGGATTGCTGTTTCTAGAAGATTAAATCAACCTTGTTTTAGCTTCCAAGTTTAATTTCTGATCTTATTAATGTGAGCAAAGAAGGATAATAACTAAACAATATATCCTCTCATAGTATTTAAATCCATTCCTACACATACTCACTTTGAATGAAATTGGGGGACTTTAATTAATCTGTTTTGCATTGTCTCTACATATAATGGAATCCAACTGATCTGAAGGTTGGATTGCAAAATTCTCCCATTTAGGAGTGGCTACAATCCTACACAGTGAAACTTGCATTCAGGCAAACATATATAGGCTCAGCCTGGCTTCGATTAGTCCAATGGGTGTAGGCTGCAGTTTTTGCTGAGGTCTTTAAACCCTCGTGCATTTTAGCATCTGGAGCTGTCTGCAAAGTCTTAAGGGGATTCAGCCACAATCACGACAGCTTCCAAAATAATTTTATGGAGTTTGGAACAGATGTTCAGAGGCTTGAAGAATTTGCACACATTTTACCATTTTCAGAACAAGGCTAAATGGGTAGCACTTGCAGGTGAATCATCTTCCAACCAATGGGACCAGAAGCTCAATCCAGAGCTTTTATGTAGTTAACTGTAGTCCTAACGCATTAATGGATTTTATGAAGAACTAACTCATTTTTAATAAGAGATACAGCTGATGTTCTTTGGTGACGGGAAGGCTTGCAATATGAAGTGGGCACTGAAGAGATTTCAGCACCAATTTTTGTCAAGATGTGGCAGAAGGTCTGACCTTATGAATGATATCTGCCCTGGTGGGTTTTTTTTAGAGAGTAAATATTTTAAGTGGCACTTGACAGAAAATTTGTGCAAACATCTTGCTACTGAGTAATGAAGTCCGTGAGTGTACATCCCAATTGCTGCTTTCAAAATAAACTGATTTCAATGCTTCAACATTTAACAAACGCTTCGAATTGCAGTGTGGATTTTGATCTATGCCTTATTCTTCTTGCTCATATATTTTCTAGGATACCTAGAATCAGCTGTGGATAAAAGCGCATTATCAAAAGTGTGAAAGAGGAGCAAATAGATTCTTCTATATCTCCTTAAATAAAATGAGCTGCATTCATTCATTCATTCAAGCAGATTTTGTTTTCAGCACACAATTACTTTCAGAGAGTGATGGGAATGAAAGCAAGTTGAAAAAAACACTGATTTGATTCCTCCCCCCCCCCATGGTCCTTTACTGCCATGACGTAAGCTAGGTTAAAAAAAAGGTCCACTCCTCTAGACACCTTCATTTTGCTTACTTCCCATCGCAAGCAGATTTCATAGATATCATCATGTAGTAGGATGACCTGTAACCACCATGAGCATCAAATAATAAGTTTTCTAGTGAATTGTTGTGCAAGGATGGAGGTGGTTTGTCCCTATCCTTTCAGCTTGTATTATATCATATCTTCCAATACCTTTTCTCTACAATATTTCCTTGTGGATGTTGAACTGCTGAATCTTGTGATGATGGAGGCCTGTCCTTGTGAGAACTCAATGGCTCTTCCTGTCGGTTCTCATGAGAACTCAATGGCTCTCCCTCATTTTAGAGTCTTTCGCTGAGACTTTATTTGGTCACTGCTCTTTCAGGGTCAGAAAATAATTTTCCTCTCAGTCACAACTGACTCTTGGTTGTGAGGTTGTGAGGTTCTTGACTTTCTCCCAGTGACAAGCAGGTTTTCTTCTTAGGCGTTAAGTCACACAACTTGAATGGAAATGGCATTGGGAAGGATTTCAAGCATAAGTGGACCCTCATATAGAACCATGAGGTGACCTACCAACTCCTGGTCATAGCTCAGGGAGAAATGAGCCTGTCATCACTCTCCTCAGACTGCCAGTGGGATCGCCTGTGCCATATCAGGTCTTCCCTACTAGTTAACTCCTGTGGATATTCCTCAACTGGGATGGGTTTTCTTCAGACCAAACAATGGAAGTTGGAAGTGGATACAGATCCATGCCATATGCCCCACTAATACTGTTTACTTTGTTATAATCTATAAAGTTGTGGTCTGTTTTAACCCACACATACCTATGTTGTTTTGTCTTGCTACCCGATCCTTGCCCCTGAGACAGCCTAACATGCCTCTCCTACAAATGCATATCTGCTGGAGACAATTTAAAGGGAGCTAAAGGTGATACGATGGGGTGCAGTTTAGTATACCCATATTTTCTATCGCTGTCATCTCTGGATAAATATATAAATATATATATATAAAAATTGTCCAGTAGCACCTTAGAGACCAACTAAGTGGTCCCTACTTAGTTGGTCTCTAAGGTGACACTGGACAATTTTTTATTTTTATTTTATTTTTTTATATATATTTCGACTGTGTAAGACCAACACGGCTACCTACCTGAATCTCTGGATAAAAAGGTTTTGAAGTCTATGGGGTACAGAGACAGTAGTGAGATAAATATGATCAATGCCAATATTGTATCATCTTGAATGCTTGGGCAGAGGGCTAGCATTAGCTTCTAAGTAGAAGGTAATAAAATGTTCTTGGACATAAATATGGGTTAGATCCATAGAAGCATGGGCCGAAGGAACACAGATCCTAGTGCTACTCTGCAAAAGCTTGTACAAGATTTTACTCGGTGCTGTAATAGGTTGGTTGTATAGGAGTTCTGAAGCTTTGGGTTCTGTAAGAGATTGCACAAGCTTTTGTGGAAGTGAATGAACATAGTTGGATTTAGTTTCGCTTTTCTTGTGCAGCACTTTGGTGAAAATTGTAACACATTTCTTCAGTGAGCAAAAGACAGCTTCCACAGGTGGAAGAACACCATTGGATCTAAGCCTATGTGATCTGTTCAAAAAGCTTAGGACAATTAAATTTATTGTCATCTTAAGAGTATTCTGTGTGTTAAAAGCTTCAAGGTGTGCTTTAAAATTGTGACTTGTCTTTGTTCCATGTCCCTTTGAATGTGTGTCCATTCCCACACCTACAGACATTTTTCTTCTTATCTTCTCCAATATATATCACAAGATTATTCAAAGGAACAATACTAGAGTTCCTCAGACCCTTAAGTTCTCTTTGTTCATTTCAAGAAGGAGGACTTCTGAATTGCCATTAGATTATTTTATTTTTTTAACAAACTCTCAGTAGTAGTGAAATCCTTATGGGATATTTCTAAAAGTTAAGTTTTATTTCAATAGCACCCGCATGGCTCAACGTGAAGGATAAAGTCATTCAAGACATCGCCATATACAGAAAGTTATGAGGGAATGTCCTATTGATAACAAGAATAAGACAAGTGAAAGTCCTTGGCGCTTTCATCTTAGCAGAAGGAGGGAAAAAGTATGTATGTTCTGCTTTCTGAAGTGAAGCTATCTCTCAACAGCGAGCGGTTCTGTCAGAACATCAAGTCATTCAAGATGAAGCATAATGTGAAAAGTTATTTAGGGACATCCTGCTGACAATAAGAATACGTTACGGGACAATGCAATACCACTGTAGCGGTAACGTTTCAGAAAATATATATTAAGATACTTTTCTTTTCTTATCAAAGAGTTGTAGCGTAGTTTTATCTAAATAAGACCAGCAGAAAGGCTGCCCAAACATCCCTTTTCTTCTTCCCCA
The DNA here is from genome assembly GCA_034641385.1 of Darevskia mixta. Classification (NCBI taxonomy): domain Eukaryota; kingdom Metazoa; phylum Chordata; class Lepidosauria; order Squamata; family Lacertidae; genus Darevskia; species Darevskia mixta. The sequence goes on from JAWWNH010000001.1 coordinate 16,666,102, forward strand.
AAGTGGCACACCTGCTTATTAAAAGAATTACTTGGTGATACAGATGTCACCAGGCATTTTGACTCATGAAGAAAACACTATTTATAGGGCAATGAATCTAAAATAAGCTCAGCAGAGCATTATAGTAAAATGTACAGGCAAAAGATTCTACATGTATCAAAAAGATGTCCCAGGTGGAGGTATTTATCGGAAAATCACAAAAAATAATTAGTGGCCACTAACGTTTGACCTTAATGGATTTTAACCATTAACTTGTTTGCATCACAAAAGCTTGAGTTCCAATCTGCTAAATGGCCTGAGAAAACAGAATTCACATCAGTCATGCACATTCAGGTCAAGTTACAATCTTGGAGACTCAGTTCCCTAACTGTAAAGCAGTGCTCCCAAAAACTGAATGGGGTTGTGTTTCTTTTGCCATCATCACAGTGTATTGTTGTTTTTTAATGATGCTGCAGTCTTGGTAATCTTCCAAATTTTTATTCTGTTCTGTAATGCATGTGTGTTCAACATATTGTAACCTTCCATCTTCCAATAAGGAAATCATTCATGCTTCAGATACAGCAGAAAGTGTTTGTTGAAAGTGCCTAATTATATAAGTAAAAAAATTCCTTCCAGTAGCACCTTAGAGACCAACTAAGTTTGTTCTTGGTGTGAGCTTTTGTGTGCATGCACACTTCTTCAGATATTCTTCAGTATCTGAAGAAGTGTGCATGCACACGAAAGCTCATACCAAGAACAAACTTAATTGCTCTCCAAGGTGCTACTGGAAGGAATTTTTTAAATTTTGTTTCGACTACAGCAGACCAACAGGGCTACCTACCTGTAATTATATAAGGTATAACAGCAATGTTCATTTTTTAAAAACTTGTTTAGGTCTACAACTAAATGTATGTTTTATTAAATGTCCTAAGGAATGCCTAATTTATGGTTCTCATGAAGTATGTGACTAGGATCCCGAGTTCCCTTCTGCGAAAGGAAAGGCATTTTCCATTCACAGAATGATGTGTCATCCTGTGAAGGTTCTTGCTAGTGGAATGTGCAGGGGAGAGTAATTTTACCCAGTTTCCCCTGCAGCCATCCCTCACCTCAATAGATCAGATTGTTAGGGGCATGGGAGCATGGGAGCTGCAGTGGGAACTGAGAAGTTGTAACACGTCAGTCACCCCTTCTGCCAGCAGGAACATTCAGTGAACATAAGAGCCTGCTAGATTAGGTTAATGACTATGGGAACTCTGAAAGCAGGACCTGAACACATCAACGCTCTCCCCAGCTTCTAGTAGCCCCTGGGCAGACCTCTGCCCATGTAACATTCCTGCCCATGGAAAGAAACTCATGGTTCAAACCTGTAAAAACAGCCAAAATAAATCCTCTGCTGCTTTTCTCCAATCTTCAAGATAGACAAGAGCAGTTCTTCAAATGATACAGTTTTTCACCCTACCACATGTACCGTACATGAAATGTCCTCCCTGTATTGTGGAACCATGTGAAGCTCAGATTGATACTTTGAGAAACAAACCTTTAGCTTGAAAGGATGGAGCTTCCACCTATACCACAGAAATGGGCTTAATCTGATTCTTTACAGGAGAACAGTGAAGCATCCCAACTATTCCATGTAAGCCATTCATATGGAAAATGTATGGACATACTAAACAAGCTGAATTCTAAGGATCCTCAGTGTCAGAATGTGGCAGGGCTGCATGCCTATTTATATATTTTACTTCTAAAGCAATATGAAATTTCACCTTTAAAAACTCCACTCACATTTTGACAACGACTTCTCTTCCTAGGGAAGTGGATAAACATGAAGTGGCTTGAAGACAACAACTGTCTAAATCAGATATTCCTTAAAAGCTGCTATTAGTTACATGTAACATTATGCTAATATGCAACAACAGCCTAAGAACTGCTAAAGAGTTTCTTCCTGCACACAATTATATTGAAGAATCCAATTATATGTTTAAATAATGACCTTGTGCCTCTAGGCCTAAGCAGTGCTTTGTGCTTCTTTACTCACAGAACAGTTTCTTCACTTACCAACACAACCTATTGAAAAAAGTTCAATTACATTTATGAGCTATTGAATTCTGCCTCAGTGTTTGGCTACTAATATCTGACAGAAAGATTGCTTACATTTGCTATATATATGAAAAGCATTCTCCTTAAGAAATATACTGTATTTTGTTAAGGAAAATCTATTAAGTAGTGTCTGACAAATTTATAATTATTTAAATATGTATGTTGGCCAAGTACCAAGTACCAGAGGGTACCTCTGCCTTTTAAGAGTGGGGCAGAAAGGAAAATGTACAGCTTCCTCCTTCACTGCACCACTCTGAAAGACAAAACTGTAGCTGGTGAAATTCCGCCTTCTTTACAACTCTTAAAGGCACAGGTCCTGGTAACTGGGGTTGGCAGTCCTTGTAAGGGCTGGGTGACAACCTCCCTCCCTCTTCTTTTCCTGGCAGCAGCACTCTCCCTCCCTGTGTGAGTTGTTTGTTGCTTCAGGGCAATGTAGGAGTGTTTGGCCGATCCATCTGTTTGTGGGTGTTGTTTTCTGCCTACTCCATACCCCACAAGTGTCCCAGAAAAACCAGGACATCTCATTTGTTTCGTGTGAGCACAGTGCCTTGCAGGTGATGGAGTTGTGGAGATGGTTACCAAAGGCAAGTGCAAGTTTAAGAAAGCCATGGAAACAAAATACAAATACACACTTCTGTAGCAAACTTCCCTCTGAATTATACCGTATTTTTCCATGTATAAGACATTTGGGGGGACTCCAAATTAAGAAAATACCCCTCAGCACTACCCGTGTATAAGACGAGCCCCAATTTTAAACCTATTTTTTTGGTTAAAAAACCTAGTCTTATACACGAAAAAAGACGGTACTTGTTTTGATTGCATCCAAAAGTAGTCAATAAAATCTGTCGCTTCTGTACCCTACATATGACAGAAACAAAAAAAGGATATTACATTCCCTGTATTTTATCTTGCTTGTCAGCACTGGACCATCCCTCTGGTTCTGGAAAGCCTTTCATTTTTCAAGGGCTCAGGGACAATACAGCATTCTGTGGTCACATGTATCTCCAGTTTCTATGGCAGTGTTGGAGCCATTAACACATTTGCTGGCATTAGCCAAAGTACTGTATTATAGCCATAGGCTCTCTGTATACAAAATAGGGATTATGCAAAAAGGTGAAGTCACCTACTTTGGGAGGGAAGAACTCAAGTGGTGGAGCAAGTCTTCTTAAAGTGTTGGCCTGGGGAGGGTTTGGATTTATCCCTATACTGTTGTTAGCTTCCCAGTTACTTCAGTTAGGCTAACGGGGGGATTCAGAATATTGTTTTGTTTTTAATGTAAAGTTACAAACACAGAGAGAACAGATTATAGCAGACTCCAGAACACCTCACATGCTTTGCCATGTATTTGTTGATATTACCTCTTGGCCCAACTGCTTAGTGCTGAATGATGGCTCACAATGAGACATAATGTTGGGTGCCTCATATACCGGTACCTTGTGCAGGTCTACTATGAGTTATAACGTTACCAGGGGGCAGGAGGGACATTGAGATTTGGGGCATTAAAATGTCTCCATATATTCTGCCAACAGTGATCCTTTTACAACTAACCTATAGTAAAATATTGTTTAATGTCAAAATAAATACACATGCACCTACCAGGTTTGTCTTGTGTTTTTAAATGTCTCTTGGGCCTTTAAGGTTTTCAAGTTCCATTAATGATAAATTTTGAAATTTTGCATTCATTAACACGTTTTAAAACACACACACACACTTCAAAGCACAACTGGTTTCAAGCTCCATGTCAGGAGCATATAGTACAAACTAATGAAGATAATGGGAGTTTTGTTTTAACTTCATTTGGAAAGATGAACAAAATATTATGAACAGAATACTGTGCCATTTGAGGTTAAAAAGCGAATGCTAATTAAGGCTCCTGTGTACCTTCTGAACATTAGATCAGTACGTAGTCCCCATAATTACAGGAGAAACACTCACAGGAGTTACTATTAAGCTTATGCAGATTTATAACTTTTGGCAGAACTGTTCCTTTAAAGTGTAGCAGAGAGTTAGTCATAATTATACAAAAATTGAGCGTGGGAGAGAATAATTTGTACAGCACACTCTGCCTCAGCAAAACATCTTTGTCCTCTTATTTCAAGGACCATTGTTTTTAATAAAGGATGAAAACTAATAAAGAAATGCTCCCTCCATTCATTTTACTCATAAAATATAAAATCCAAGGGTAATCATATTGAAACCAGGTTAACATACTGTATATGCCTTTCTGTTTATTTTTTAATGATGTTGCAAGGTTGCATTCTTCCATTCCTGCTTGATAGAATCCAACCTCTAGTCAGAGATCACCAACTTTTTTAGGCTCCTGGACATATTTGAATTTTTGAGCAAGTGCCATTAGTGCCTCCAATCTTTTCTCTCTCTCCTCCCCCAGATCAGCCACTCCACTACATACAGTCAAATATAGAAAGTGTGCACAAACACACTTTACTGCTCCAAGGTATCTGAGTAAAATGGTAACCTGACCCTTGAGAAGCACATAGAGGTGAATGAGGAAGCGAGATACACTCTTCCAATTTCCTGCTTCAGCTCTATGTTCTTTTCACAGGAGAAAATGAAGCCACCTTCAGCACCTCATAACCAAGGGGGCAGTGAATGAAGGGGGGTGGCACCAGGGCAAGACCTTAAGGCAAAAATTATGCCCATGAGAGCCATGATAGTGACCTTGTATAGCAAGTACAGCTGCATATTCTTGTGGGAGCAGCTGTTGGTTATGCCCCAGTTAGGGCAACAGTTATAGTTTCTCCATATATTCTGCTCCCATACTGAAGTTGGAGTAAATGCAGAATTATGGATGGGAAGTCCAAGGTGCATTAGAACAAAGATTGGGAAGCTGTGGCCCTCCAGATATTGCCGAGACTGTGATCCCTGACCACAGACCATGCTAGCTGATCTAAATGAAACATCTGATCTAAACAACATCTGGAGGGTCACAGCCTCCCCACCACTGGATTGAAGCAGAGTACAAATTTCACACATCTTAAGTAGCTGGAGGAATGGTTTGGGCTGTGTTTTCAAGAGTTAAGGGGAAATGTTTGAGTCATAGTGGTTTGGGATACTGTTATTTACTTAGGAGAGGCATATTTGCGATGCAACCAATGGATGGTGGGATGTTGCATCGTTGTTGTTTGCCAAAAGGTATACAGGGAAGAAAAAGGTGGTCAGGTTGGTGTGGTGTGTATACGCCAGCAAAGGCAACATCACACTGCCTCCCCACTACCTGTTATCAGCAGGGACGCTACTGACCTGAGGTCAAAAGAGTGCCACCATCTCATTACACCATCAGCTACTTGTCCTATGTATGGTTTACTCAGATGCAAGTCTCACTGTAGACAATGGATAATAGAAAACTGTGTATGCACACCAATTTATTCTGGTTTTTTTTTACATATTCAGGTATTTTGCATGTATTCCTTTCCAACCCATTTACTAATGAACACAAGGGCATACAACGGTGGGGTAGAAGATAGACTATGTCTGAGTGACCCAGGTGAAAGTCCCCACTCAGTCATGACACTCACGAGGAGACACTCTCCCAGCCAAACAGAGCTCACAGCATTGTTGTGAGGATAAAAGAGGGCAGACAAACATACACAACCTTGAGTTTCTTGGAGGAAGAGGAGCCTAGAAATGTAATAATATTTTAACTGTATGCATTAATGAAACACAGGTGGGGAGAGGCATTTGATAGGCTCTAACATCACATCAAGATCCTTTTTGAGATGCTTTTCACATCAGGAAGCTGCACAGAATTAAAATATGTGAATGAACAGGGAGGTACAGCAAACTGTCTTTACACTAATTCAGAAGTAATTTTAGGAATTCTCCATGTGTTTGTGGATGGTGCAGATATAAACAATAGTGGAGTGGATTTAAGTAGGGGAGCCCACTTATTCCTCTATGTAATCTTCTGTAGAGATTTGCACCGAATGGGGTAATATAACCATGATCTTGCACATCTTCTCCCTGTGACAGTAACTGCATACATTCATAATATATATTAATAAAGCAAGAGGGAGATTTGTAAGTATGAGAACAGACAACTCAATATTGAAGCACTGAAACAGCTTTATTTGAATTTGCCCATCTTACAGCCGCTGAGAATACTTCCCATCAGATTGACAAGTTGAAGTTCCATGTGGCAGAGCACCGTACAGCTGGTTTTTTAATGTTCTGCTTCTAACACCCAAGTATTAATAATGAGATTGGAGCCCTGCCTAAAAACACATCCAACAAGAGCATTTGCTGAAAGGCTTTGGGATCAGATTTTTTTTTTTTTTTTTTTAAGGTTCACAAACAAGGATTAAAAGAAAAATGGCTACGTTAAGAACCCTGTCTTTATTGCATCGGCACAGAATAAGCCCATATTTGGTACACCTCAACTGTCTGTTAAACCACAGCAATTCTGTTTTAAAGTTGTTCCTGCATTTACTTACATGTTACTAAAGAAATAAAGCAACATTTCTCTTAGATGTGTGCATTCAAAAGCAACCCTTGACTAGTTTGTAGAAGTCTGGAAAATCATTTCCATAATTTTTATTCATGGTATTTTCCTTAGTGGAATTCAAACTAGCTTTAGAAGAAAAAGATAAACAAAGACATATTCTATGTGTGAAAGGGCTTGAGTTATGCGGCAAAGGCATCTTGCTGGTATAACATCTGTCTGCTTCCCTGTACAGTGTGTTTTCATGTCTGACAGTGCAGTGCCTCTCACAAGCATCAGTACATTGTTTGCAGGAGAGATGGTTTGATTTTGAACAGGCTATACTGAAGATAATGACACTAGATACAAACAAATTAATAGTTCCCAGTTAGACAGCCGTACAACCCATCATCAAAAATCACCAGTCGCCAGCCAGAGAGTAATTTTTGAGTTCACTGAAACAATTCTATTAGCAACACGCCCCATTTTACTAAAACCTAACAGACTTCACTGGATGCTGCATGTATTTCTGACATGTTGGGCAAAGACATCCAAAATATCTGATATACCAATAATGTTAAGGGCCTATATTGGCATGCTGCCACTGGGAGGAATAACATTCAGTTCCGCTTCTAAACTTTAGAGCCCCATGTGGCTTGGAGTCCCACACACACCAAACCAGAACCGGAGGTGATTTTTTGATGCCCTTCTCTGACTGCCCCCACCAAATTTTGTGAGAGGTGACTATCAGAACGCAGGCCTTTTGGGCAGTGGTGCGTCAGATATGGAATGCCTCCCCAGGCAAGCTCACTAGGTGCCACATTATGGTCCTTTTGATGTTCCCAGTCATTTTAAATTGATATTTTGGTGCTTTTTAAACACTGCTTCATATTGTTTGCTGCTGGTGGCTTTTTTTCTCTTCTTTCTGTTGTGATTGTTTGCTTTTTAAAAGGAGTTCATAAATTGTATTGTTCACCATTCAAAGAATATTAAATAACTGGGTGGTACGCAAATGTGGTAAATAAACAAGCACGACACACCGTAACATAGCAACAGTGGAAAAAGTTGGGTGCAAGTTGACGATCCATGTCCTTTTCATTATATTTTCAAAATCATATTACAGATATTTGGCCCCACGTTCTCAAGCTGCATGGCTACCATTCTGTATACATTCGGGACCCATCCTCATTAGAGTCCAGCAGAACCCTTTGCCTGGCATAGCAGCGCCCTGCATGCCCAGGAGCCCATTTCATTGCTGAGATTGTAGTATCAATGGAAGGACTGAGACCCAAGTTAGTTAACAAGTACTGACAATCCAACAGGTTGTTCTGTTGTCCAGGCTCAGCAAACCTATCTGGTGATGTCAACACAGGGGCTGGTAGGATTTGGAAGCAAAAGTGCCATTCCTATAAGGAAGCATGTCCCCATCTGAAAGTTTAACTTTCAGTACTCTAAAAAGGAAACACTTATTATTCTGCATTATTATTTTTTTAAAGGAAGCTTGGTTGCCTAAAATAAACTTTGTGTATTGCTTTGATTAAGCCATCACTTTTAATTATTGTGTCATCCCTACAAGATACTATTGTTACATTGGCAAAACTTGTAAGTCATCAACAACTCATAGTTATCTCAGATATGTATATTACCTAGTTTGACAAGCTGTGATATTATTCTATGGCTTCTAAGTAGGCTACATAGAAAAGAAAAACTTTCATTAAGAAATTCTGACATATTCCACATTACCAACCCACTTTCTCATAGATACTAATCCCATTCTCCTCCCCAATTTCACCAATCTCCTTTTTTATATTTATCTAAGCCTTCTTAATGTAATTGTTACTTTCCACTACCACCACAACAATAATCAAGTTCATTCCTAACCATAGTGTCTTACTTTGGATATTCTGCAGCCTACCATGGAGAACTGATGTTAAACAATAACCATCACTTGAATGGCTTCTGCAATCCATATAAAATGTTACATGGTGTAGAAATGTCACATCAGGCCCTCTTATGTTCCAAATCCTTTTTAGGTTGAGAATGTATGATTTGTTTAAACATGATGTGCGGATTCTTAATTTGCCCTGCACTTCTTGTCTTTTATCCAACATGACATAGTGATATGACGAGCTAGTTGATCCTAAGTGAATTTGATTTGGCGGGTATAATTTACAGAAATGTTGTCTTTTTAGGACTAGATTGATTGTAACTTAGACAGACATAGTACTTTATCACATAGGACTAAAACATCAGCAAGCAAAAACTGACACACGCACACCCACGAACAAACAACACACCAAAGCAAACATTAAAGCCAGAATTCTGAATGTGTAAATAAACAAGTATCCACTAATCTCACATATAGTGACTTTCACCTTACATTCCACAGAAGGTTTGCAAATGTACTTATATACCAAATGCAGTGATGGTTTCAACCTACAGTAGCTGAAATCTGGTCTGAGGCTTTAAAAGAAAGCTTGAGAGATTTTGGAATACACACCGGGGGTTGAGGCGGAAGATGCGTTTGGGAACCAAAGTCCTTTTGGGATAAGATGCTCAAGGATGATATTCCATTCACTGATCTGACAGGATCCACATATAACTTTCAGGGTTTAGTTTGGGGAGGTGGTGAGTACTTACCTGTTTTCCCCCTTGCTTTCTATCAAGTACGTTTCAAATGAAGGCATTTTTGAGGGCCAAAGTGTTGCTTTTCTTTTTTGGACAACCAGGCAATGACTTTAAAAAAAAAGAAAATTCTGCCTCACTTGTAATGTGCAGTACCTATTTAATATTTGAGAGCCAGCTGGGAAATTGACCTAACAGGTTTTGGTAGTTCAATTACAGCAGAAACAAGGGACCAGAATAGCATAACTAAAAACCATTTGTACTTGTTCAAATGAGTTTTAAACAGGCGAGTAAACAATTTGGTATCTGGTCTGCAGAGCACAAGAAAAAGAAAAGAAAAGTTTTCACAATGTAAATTCAATTTCCTAAACAATTACATTTTTGAATGGGAATCTAATTAATTCCTTGTAAACTAGATATGGAAATATTCAATGCATTCTCATTTCTTGCTTGCTTTGAGTCTTGCACAGTTTAGGAAGCTATCCAGGTTAATGGGATTTGCTTTGCATCCATTCTGAAACAAGATATGCCATTTGAGTCATGCTGGCCACTAACCTTTCTGAGTTTAACAGCTATGAAGAAGAAAATAGAAACCATGCTTTGATATATATACACTTCAAACCAGCCACCACAACAAAATAAAGGAATCCTACATGTCCTTGTTGTTGTTGTTATTAGGCATATGGGTAAAATAAATAAATAAAGCAAAGCAAAGAACCTTCACCCAACTATGAATGCACTGTATCCTTTATATCCAAGCAAACTAAGACAATTTCCTTCCTGCATGGGTTCGATCCATAAGCCAGTTAAACTGGGATACTTGGACATCAGTTGCATGTAATACTTTTAATTTTCAGTCTTCGACTTAAACGGTTTACAAATCAAATGGAAGATATGAACAAATATAGGAACTTTCACCTGATTCTAAACATGTTTACTTGGAAGTAAATAATGACTGTGTCCCCTCCCCTGCCCCAGGATGGAAGCTCTAACACTGAACATGCATGAGATTATAGGACCACCACTTTTCAGAGCTCCTGTGCTTTTAAAAGCAGTGTGGTGGGCAGCAATGCAACATGAAAACTTGGTGAAATTTTTGAAACTTATGAATTTCTGTCTATTTTGCATCTTTTAAAGTTGCAAGAACCCTTTCAGAAAAAAGGTTGGCAGCTCTTAAAAAAAAAGATACTCATTTGAAATTAATGAGCCTTACATGTTCCAAGTAATGAGTTTAGAGTGAGGGATAACAAATCAACTGAAATCTGGTTTGATGATTAGGCAATAAGATTGGAACAGTTCTGTCCAACAAACATCTACTTGCTATTAATTTCACTGGAATCTGCTTCCAAATATATTCATTTGGTAGGTCTCATTGAAATAAATGGGCCTTGACTTCAGGGAGCTACCGGTATATTTACTACTGAGACAGACATTTGCATAGAGTATCGGAAGGCAATCGAAGGCTACAATCCTATGCCCATTTCCCTGGCAGTAAGTCCCATTAAATTCAATGGGAGTAAGCATGCATAGGATACATAAGCACCCTAAAGTTGAATATTCTGGATTAAACAAACAAACAAACAAACTCTTGTGTTGTGTATTGCTGGACAGTTTTGTATAGTCCTGCATGAACACCGAACTGCTTAAATGAACACTGATGAAAAGGAGTGAATCCATCGGTTACTTTGAAAGCAATAGCTAGTCAATAGTTGCAGAATTATGCTGCTGAACAACTTGTACTTTCACTAAATCCTCAGCTGGTGCTGGATAGATTTGCAGAGTGTGTGTGTTGGATTTCAAAGTATCAGAGAGATGCATCACTCACTGTTACTGCCTCTTCTTTCTGCCTGGTAGTAAAGCTATCATTTCAGATCTATAGATAATTGCTGTCATATAAACACATCCATAGCTTTCTCCTCATTTACCTGGGAATCACAATTCCATGTAATAGCACAATTCTAAGACATGTCTACTAAGAAGCAAGTCTCACCAAGTTCAATGAGGCTTACTCCCAGGTAAGTGTGCCTACAACTGCAGCCTAAAGCCTTCAGTTGACCCAGTTTCCTGACTCCTGCGTAGTACTGTATGTCCTTGAGAACCTAAATACTTCGGGAGTTTTCATAGCATATTCTGTTACACTTAAGCCTTTACTGATCAGTGGAGATGTAATTAGAATCTGGACGTTTTCCTGTAATGAACTGCATGGTACTTGACTACAATTTACAAAGTGTCAAACCAGCAGATACTCTTGATAGAACGTTCACCTGATCTAGACTGTGTGTGTGTGTGTGTGTGTGTGTGTGTGTGTGTGTTTAAAACAGATCCTGTACAGCAAATTTAGATGCTTTCAGCAAAAGGACATGGCCAAGTGTCCTTATAATCCTAACCACGGCCGTTCAGAAGCAAGTCCCATATGAATTCAAAGGGGTTTAGTAAGTGGGGTTAGGATTGCAGTCTGATCCACCTTAATGGGTCTGACCTCCAAGACAATGTGCATAAGATTGTACATAAATAAAGCATTCTAATGCCACATATATGCTGTGTGTGTGTGTGTGTGTGTGTGTGTGTGTGTGTGTGTAAGTAAGTAAAGGTGCAGAGGATCCAGGTGGGAGGCAGCCATCCAAAACACATTTCCAGCCAAGGAGTCCCACTGAAGGCTACAATTCTAAACGCACTTGGAAATAAATCCCACTGTAATCCACTGGGTTTACTAAGTAAATTCCTCAGGATCAGGGTGTTAATAAGCTATCCTACTCAGGATAACAGGGGGAGGCAGTTTACTCATTCAAAATCCTGCTGGATTGTATCTATGGCAATATTTAATTTTGCAAAACTGGCCAGGTGGAAAGGAAAGGGAACTTACTTCCATGCAAGCCATGTTAAAAATCGGGGGGTCAAAAGCAGCTTGGGAAAAGAGTAACCGGCTCCTTATTCGAAAGTGGTACAGGAGGAACCCCCGGCGGCTGAAAGGCTTCGTGAGCCCCAGCAAAAGCGAGCGAGCGAGCGAAGTTTATGACCTATTGCGGTCCCCCCACCCACAACCTGCCCGGCGCACAGCAGCCGCGCAAGAGCTAATTCCCTTGAGCGGAAGCGGAGCTGGAGGGGTGGGGAGATAGAAACTGGTCCTTGGAGAATGGGACCATCCTAGATCTCTTACAGGGAGTATTTGGGGGGGGGTATAAAATTAATAATAATAATAATAATAATAAGTTAAAGGGAGCCTGGAAGCAGAGCGAGTTCAGACCCAAGCGGGCTTTTTCAGGAGCTCTAAAGAAGAAAGCAAAAGGCGCCGCTACAGAACCGAGCGAAGCTCAAACTCCCAGGGATGCAACACCATCATCTGCAGAGCCGCAGCCAAGTCAACGCCGCCGCCGCCGCCACCGCTGGGGAGGGAAAGACTTTTCTCGCTGGAAAGGGGTGCAAGCATACAAGCATCTCTCCCCCCCCACACACACACCTGATCTTGATCCCAGCCGAGTGGGAGATTATAGTTATTAAAACAAACAAACAAACAGAACAAGCGAAGCACAAGATTGTCCCAGGGGCAGCTGGTCTGCAGGAGTCTTAAGTGAAGTTTGCGCTACTTTATCCAGATACAGAGCCGTCCCGAAAAAGAGGGAGGTGGGGTGACACAGAAGAGGTGGCACAAACCATGCAAGTCAGACGCCTTACCTCCTTCGGCTCCCACTGCCAGGACCTTAGCAATAGGACATAATCCCGAGACGGTGAGGACGGCGAAAAGGAGAAACTCGGGCATGGTCGAGTGAGGGGAGTCTCGCGTCCTCCTGCTCCTGTTTCTCCTCCAGGCTGCTGCTGCTGGTGGTGCCTGCCCCTCTTCTTCGTCCTCTTTGGCCGCCGCCGTTGCTCCGTTGCACCCTTCGCTTAAAATAAAATGAAAAGAAAGAAAGTCACTGAGCAGCAGCAGCAGCGGAGCCGACGACGAGGAGGGTGGCAGGCTGGCTTGCAAGAGAGCAGCGCGATTGGCAAATGTCACGGGGGTGGGATTGTGCTCCAGGAGCCCAGGCTGCCTTGCCTTGCCTCGCCTCGCCTGCCCGCCTTCTCCGCTGCTTCCAGCAGGATTACTAGGTGGATGTGTGAGAGAGCCGCTTGTGTGTCTCGACTTCTCAATGCAGAGTACGTCTGATCTTACATCACGCAAGAGGGGCAGTCAGAAAGAGAAAGAGAAAGAGAGAGAGAGAGAGAGAGAGAGAGAGAGAGAGAGAGAGAGAGAGAGAGATGCCAGAGGATGGGAATCTCACTGATTAATCACGGAAGCCGCCATCCTCCAGCTTGGGTGTCCACATAAATCATATCTATTACTTAGTAAGAGGCATTTAACACAACAAGAAGCACACCGCTTCAAATGGAAAGCCCTACAAATCAGACCGAGGCGGTCCAGCGAGGGGAGAGGAAAGTCAGCCGTCCACGGATCCCTTTGGGATCTAGGTGCGAGAGAGAGAATAGATCTGGGTGGAGAGAGGGAGAGGGAGAGCGCTCGTTCGCTCGCTCGCCTCCAGCAACAATATGGGGCGACTGCCTTCCCAGTGGCGTAGCAACGGGGGGCGGGGGGGCGGTCTGCCCCGGGTGCCACTCAGGGAGGGGGTGCCAGTTGGGCTGGCCCCGCCCTGAGCGGGCCCTGCCCGCCGGCGCCGCCGCTGCTCCTGTGGCACCCTTGCAAGCCGCCGCGCCAAAAGCAGCAGCGGCAGGGCACCCCCCTAGCCGCCACACACGATCGGCGGCTAGGGGGGGTGCCGCCGCCGCCGCTGCTTTTGGCGCGGCGCCTCACAAGGGCGCCGCGGAAGCAGCAGTGCCGGTTTGGATGGAGTGCGCACGCGCACCTTCGCGCGTGCGCACTCCATCCAACCCGGCAAATCAGCGGCGGGGCACCCCCTCCACTCCAGCCGCCGATCGCGTGCGGCGGCTGGGGGGTGCCGCCGCCGCTGCTTTTGCGGCGCCCTTGGGAAGCGCCGCGCCGAAAGCAGCAGCGGCGGCACCCCCCCCAGCCGCCAATCGCGTGCGGCGGCTGGGGGGAGGGTGCCGCCACCGCTGCTTTCGGCACGGGCGCCGCAAAAGCAGCGGCGGCGGCACCCCCTCAGCCGCCGCACGCGATTGGCAGCTGGGGGAGGGTGCCGCCGCCGCTGCTTTCGGCACGGGCGCCGCAAAAGCAGTGGCGGCGGCACCCCCCTCAGCCGCCGCACGCGATTGGCGGCTGGGGGAGGGTGCCGCCGCTGCTTTCGGCACGGGCGCCGCAAAAGCAGCGGCGGCGGCACCCCCCTCAGCCGCCGCACGCGATTGGCAGCTGAGGGGGTGCCGCCGCTGCTGCTTTCGGCACGGCGCTTCCCAAGGGCGCCGCAAAAGCAGCGGCGGCGGCACCCCCCTCAGCCGCCGCACGCGATTGGCGGCTGGGGGAGGGTCCGCCGCCGCTGCTTTCGGCACGGCGCTTCCCAAGGGCGCCGCAAAAGCAGCGGCGGCGGCACCCTCCCAGCCGCCGCACGCGATCGGCGGCTGGAGTGGAGGGGGTGCCGCCACCGCTGCTTTGGTTGCAGAAGCAGCAGTGCCGGGTTGGATGAATCCAAACCGGCACTGCTGCTTCTGCGTCGCCCTGGTGTCTGTGCCGGGGCGGCGATCGAGGAGGCAGCAGAGGCGTGTCAGCCTTTTGCTGCCCGCCCCTCCCCTCACCCCTACAGGCGGCTCCGCCCGGCAGCGGGGGGGGGGGAAGCGCTTAAAAAGAGAGAGAGAGAGAGAGAGAGAGAGAGAGAGAGAGAGATGCCAGAGGATGGGAATCTCACTGATTAATCACGGAAGCCGCCATCCTCCAGCTTGGGTGTCCACATAAATCATATCTATTACTTAGTAAGAGGCATTTAACACAACAAGAAGCACACCGCTTCAAATGGAAAGCCCTACAAATCAGACCGAGGCAGTCCAGCGAGGGGAGAGGAAAGTCAGCCGTCCACGGATCCCTTTGGGATCTAGGTGCGAGAGAGAATAGATCTGGGTGGAGAGAGGGAGAGGGAGAGCGCTCGTTCGCTCGCTCGCCTCCAGCAACAATATGGGGCGACTGCCTTCCCAGTGGCGTAGCAACGGGGGCGGGGGGGGCGGTCCGCCCCGGGTGCCACTCAGGGAGGGGGTGCCAGCCGGCGCCGCCGCTGCTCCTGTGGCACCCTTGCAAGCCGCCGCGCCAAAAGCAGCAGCGGCAGGGCACCCCCCTAGCCGCCGCACACGATCGGCGGCTAGGGGGGGTGCCGCCGCCGCCACTGCTTTTGGCACGGCGCCTCACAAGGGCGCCGCGGAAGCAGCAGTGCCGTTTTGGATGGAGTGCGCACGCGTGCGGCGGCTGGAGGGAGGGTGCCGCCACCGCTGCTTTCGGCACGGGCGCCGCAAAAGCAGCAGCGGCGGCACCCCCCTCAGCCGCCGCACGCGATTGGCAGCTGGGGGAGGGTGCCGCCGCCGCTGCTTTCGGCACGGGCGCCGCAAAAGCAGCGGCGGCGGCACCCCCCTCAGCCGCCGCACGCGATTGGCGGCTGGGGGAGGGTGCCGCCGCCGCTGCTTTCGGCACGGGCGCCGCAAAAGCAGCGGCGGCGGCACCCCCCTCAGCCGCCGCACGCGATTGGCGGCTGGGGGAGGGTGCCGCCGCCGCTGCTTTCGGCACGGGCGCCGCAAAAGCAGCGGCGGCGGCACCCCCCTCAGCCGCCGCACGCGATTGGCGGCTGGGGGGGGTGCCGCCGCTGCTGCTTTCGGCACGGCGCTTCCCAAGTGCGCCGCAAAAGCAGCGGCGGCGGCACCCTCCCAGCCGCCGCACGCGATCGGCGGCTGGAGTGGAGGGGGTGCCGCCGCCGCTGCTTTGGTTGCAGAAGCAGCAGTGCCGGGTTGGATGAATCCAAACCGGCACTGCTGCTTCTGCGTCACCCTGGTGTCTGTGCCGGGGCGGTGATCGAGGAGGCAGCAGAGGGGTGTCAGCCTTGTGCTGTCCGCCCCTCCCCTCGCCCCTACAGGGGGCTCCGCCCGGCAGCGGGGGGGGGGGAAGCACTTAAAAAAAAGGAAAAGCCAAGGCTTTCCTTTTTTTTAAGCGCTTTTCTCTCCGCTGCCGGGCGGAGCCGCAGGAGCGAGGGGAGGGGCTGGCAGCACAAGGCTGACACCCCTCCGCTCCGTCGCCTCCTCGATCGCCGCCCTCGCAGCGGGGGGAAAGCCCTTTTTAAAAGAAAGTGCTTTACTTTTTTTTAAAGGGCTCCCCCCCCCGCGGGGGGCGGGGCTGCAGTTACGGCGTATCGTGATGTCACTACGTGACGTCGCGATGCCCCGCCCCCAGGGGGTGCCCTCAGCCGTGCCGCCCCGGGTACCGCGGAGGCTTCCTCCGCCCCTGTGCCTTCCTTCCTTCCCGGGAATAGGAGCGAGCCGTCTAAGTATCCCAAAAGCCAACACAGCCAGGCAGGCAAGAATGGAGCCTTTTGGGAAGGGAAGCAAAGTCAGCTCGTTTTGCTGGTTGGGAAATTGGCGAAATGGCAAAGGAGGGGAGGGAGAGAAGGGAGAGAGGACCCAAAGTTCTCAAAGGCAGCACTGCTGGATTCTTTGCAAGATGTTCATTTCCATTGCAAATTGACAGGTAGGGTCGGGTACTGCTGAGTGACTAAAAAAGAAGGTTTCTCACCTAGGAGAGGCAGAAACTCCAGATATGCTTAACAGTGCAAAAAGAAGCGGCGAGAGAATAGGGCAGCTTAATTAGGATGTATTACCTCTCACTGAGCCTAGGGGCTTGCCGATCAGAAGGTCGGCGGTTCAAATCCCCGTGACGGGGTGAGCTCCCCTTGCTCAGTCCCTGCTCCTGCCAAACTAGCAGTTCAAAAGCACGTCAATGTGCAAGTAGATAAATAGGTACCGCTCCGTCGGGAAGGTAAACGGTGTTTCCGTGCGCTGCTCTGGTTTCGCCAGAAGCGGCTTAGTCATGCTGGCCACATGACCTGGAAGCTGTCTGTGGACAAACACCAGCTCCCTCGGCCTATAGAGCGAGATGAGCACCGCAACCCCAGAGTCTGGACCTAACAGTCAGGGGTACCTTTACCTTTACCTCTCCAATGCAGTAAGTAAGCAACTGGCTTCAGATTAGTGTCAAACTGCTCTTTAAAAAGTTAAGCACTATCTCATACAGGGCTGGGCAGATTTCAGACTTGTAGGGTCTACTCTACTAGAACCCTCAGGGCCACCAAAGGGAGACAAATGCAAAGTAGGGGCTAGCTCCTTCCGTTGTACATTATGTTAAGAATTAAGGGGCTTCTAGGTTTGCCATATGTTGAAGACAAAAAAAGGGGGCACATTTTCCGACTTCTACTTTTAACTATGGATTGCTATGACAACTCTTATTTTACATACCCATAAAAAACAGGATGTGCATGCTTGACCCGGTAATTTGTAATCAGTAGGCCTACTAAAACCAGTGCATTTTCACTGCACCACCCACACTGCCACTTTGACCTTCCCAGTAAGCAGCAGTGACTCACCTGTTCGGAGGGCAGGTAAGTGTCTCCAGCCCATGACACCATCTGCTACTTGCTTATCCCCAAGTTATTGGGTTACTCCTAATAACGTATTTTAAAACCAAATAAAAAAATTCCTTCCAGTAGCACCTTAGAGACCAACTAAGTTTGTTCTTGGTATGAGCTTTCGTGTGCATATTTTAACGTATTTTAAGATGCACTGCATAAGAGGCCAATCACACATGGTCTTCAGCATAGTTTATGTAGCCAAGGATAGCCTTGCTAAGTGTCTGGTGATCGCAACAGTTGATTACTGTATTGCCCTTCATATGAGACTGCTGTTAAATTTGCCAGAAACCTGCAACTAGTACAGAACGCAGCAGCTAGGTTAACTGAGTTGTGTGCCTGACTGTGACATGCAACACCACCGCTAAAGGAAGTGTACTGGCTGCTGCTTTGTTATTAAGCCAGGTTTAAGGCTCTGGTTTTAACCTATCAGGCCCTAAACAACTTGGAACCAAGAGAATGCCTTCTCCCATACAGAGCTGACCAGTTGGTAATCTAATCTGCAGAGGTCCTCCTGGTTGTTCCACAGCCTCCAAACATCCATCTGGCATCAACCAGCACCCTTTCTGTGGAGGTACCTGCTCTCTTGAATGGTCTCCCCAGGCTAATTTTCTCTCTTTTTTTTTTACCATGGCTTTTGCTATCTACCATTACCAGCTGTTTACTGTCTATTTGATTATTAAATAGACATTACATTTTATTATATTGTTGTACACTGCCTTGACATGCCCACATAACAGCTGGTATATCAATATTTTAATTTAATTGATTAAACATTGTCATGACTGCCATTCCATTGATATTTTAATGATAAATCATGGGTATCATGAAATATAATGATGTATAACCATGACAAAGACACGGTTCTCCCCAGTTCCACTGACTTAAATAGAAACTCATTCACCTAGGTAGTTCTATTCCAAGCAGCCCTGAATAAGAATACCTTGTACCTATTTTCATTTTCAATTTATAAGGAAGGGTCAAGGATCTGAAACTGATGTATACAAGAAAAATGATTAAGAGCTCTCTCCCCAGGCACCTGTGTCCCTTTCCCAATCTGCTCTGGCAGGAAACCTAGAACGGAGGGCACACAAGAAGAGAGGCAGGCAAAATTATGCTGTGAATGCAAAAGTCCTTCCACAAACAGAATGACCTCATTGGATACAGTCCCTTAGATGAGGAAACTGGAGACTCGTGCAAATAGTGCATTAGATAATTCTGCATATGCAAGAAATATTGACAAAGAAAATGGCTTAGAAATGGAAGACACAACCTATTCTTGTTTGAAAGGAATAGCATGTGATAAGTAGACTAGATAGAAAACTAGTTTAAGAAATGCATCATGTGGCTTTGGCCAAGTCGCACCTGAGTTACTGTTATATGCAGCCTAAGTATGCCTAAAGGGGGGAAAAGCACCTTCATATAAGGGCTTATCCCCACTTACCTTTCCTCTGCTCTTTCCAGACATGGTCCACACTTTAAAGCTCTGTGTCCAAGCACACCTCCCTCCCTCCATTTTTGCTCTGGAGCTTTCCCCATGAAAAACTGCTCTTTAAAGTTCAATCAGAGCAAATGGCAGTCTGCTGAAAACCCAAATTGATGTTTGAGTGCTAAAGAGTGGCTATTCATGGGGAAAGCTCCTGGGCAAAAAAGCATACTACAACAACGCTTGGACACAGAGGTTTTAAAGCACAGGCATGTGCCTGGAAAGAGTGGACAAAAAGTACGCCTGGATAAGCCCTTAGTCTTCATGACACATGTATTCCTTAATTTTGATGAGGTTTGAAGGGCCATGTGGTGTTTCAAGGCCCCACTCCAAAGTTTAATGAAAAGCGGATGCTTTTATTTTTGCAGCTTGTGTAGTCAATTTTATCACTATTGGAATGACTGAGATAACTGGAGAACTATGTACATCAAGGTGATCTTTTAAATATCCTGCTTAATATTTTAGTTACTCTTCATGTCTGTAGATTCTTAGACCAGAACCATGCAAGTGCAGAAGAACAATACTTGCACAGTATGCAACTTTTTCACTTTCTTAACATAACTACAAATGATATTAGAGGTCAATAGTGCCCTATAGGTTTACAAAGCCCAGCTTCAAAACTGGTAGAGCCTAAAACTATTGGCACCAAGAAGAGCAGTTTCTGGGAATCGCTAGTGCAGAGAGTGCTGTTGTGCTCAGGTCCTGCTTTCAGGCTTCCCGTAAACATCTGGTTGGCAACTGTGAGGACAGGACGTTGGGCTAGATGGGTCAATGGCCTGATCTAGCAGGCTCTTCTTGTGCTCTTATGTCATCTCTCTTGGCAATTAAATGACAGTAAATCACAGCAACAGTGTGCTTCATGTAACCATTTTGCTTGTTCCCCTCATGAAGTTGTGAAATTTGGATATTGTGTTTATGCTGCTTGATTATTTTGTGCCACGGCTACAAGTTTTAGGAAAGTTGTTAAAGGTAATTCACAACTGATTAGTATTGCACTGCTATATAATGGCTATATATGTATGTTAATTTAACAATTTCCGACCCTCCAAGTGCCCCTATTTTCCAGGGGCATCCCTGATTTAGAGAAGCCATACCAGTTTCTGATTTGATCCCAGAATGCCCCACTTTTCCTTAGGATGCCCCTATTTTCATTGAAGAAATGTTGGAGGGTATGAAGTTATCTGACCCGCCAAGCCGTCTGAAGGCAATCCTGTATAGGGATTTTTTTAAAAAAATGATTGTTTTATTATGCTTTTATATATGTTGGAAGCTGCCTAGAGTGGCTGGGGCAACTCAGTAAGTTGTGTGTGGTATAAAATAGTAAAAGGATTATTATGGAATGGGATGTCCCTATTTTCATCAGAGAAATGTTGGAGGGTATGCAATGTGTTTTATGTGTGTGTGTTTGTTTTTTAAAACAACACCACCACATATGGAGTCAGTTAGCCTGCACACACTGGTCTTGTGGCTATGTGCATTGTGGGATATTATGGACCCTGATGATTTATTTGCTTCAGTATACTAAAAAAGGAAAACATGTCAATGAAGACATGTGTTTTGTTTTTTTCTACTTGTAAATAGAGTCATGCTTACCACCAGAACTCAAATGTTTTATTTTTATGGCTTTCTTTGGATACATTTGAACCTAAAACACAAAACTGATTTGATTTGGTCTCCCCCCCCCCCCCTATTGATGAAGATTCCTCTATGTGCTAATCCTTTTACAGGTAACATATATCATCACAATGATCATCCATGCTGTGAGTATAGAGAAGGATGATCAAAGCCACACACAAGAGATGCCTACAGCATGAGGAATATGCAATTTGCTTATTGGCAAACTGGCTCTAACAAATCAATCTGTATTGAAGAACTGCTTTTATGAAAACATATTCCCAAACATCTAAAACATTATTACTGTTTGGTCCCCCCCCCCCGTTTTTGTTTTTTCCTGTGTATTATTTCTATGATAAAATAGCTCAAATTGTTAACATTAGAGTAAAAGAGTCTTTGAAAAACCCATTGATCTTGCTTTCTATATTACACATACGTCCAAATGTATTAATATGAAAAAAAATAATTTAGGGGGAAAAAACTTAAATGAAAGTCAATGGAGTATTTACAGGAAGTCAGGTGTCAATACACAATATGCTCCAGGAATTATAAATAAAAATGCAATTATGCGTAAGTAATCATTTGTCAAACAACCATCCATAAATGAAGCATAGTTAAAATAGTGTCATAAGGAGATGGTAATTATCATAGAAGCCTGGTTTTAATATATAGGCCATCGAACAAATAAAAGTTGACCTTTATTAAATCACTTTCCCCCTCAATTTCATTTCCATTAAACATTATTCACTATGAAGTCACATCTATGTAATGAAACGAAACTACATTAACTATATAGATCAGAAGTGCAAATATGTTTGAATAATGTCCATTTTAATCTTTTCACCATTAATAAATCAGCACCTAAACCCTATAAATTGCCTGATGTGCCTGGCAAACATGGGTGACTTTGACTGTTCATACATTGTACTAAAGCTGAACTTTATGTGAAGTAAGCTGGTTGCAAATAGAACATATCCTATGTTTATGATAAATCAAATTAGGGAGTGTGCTATCTGCCAACCCCAACAAATCAGCCCCACAGGGGGCCAAATAGCAGCTTTCTAACTGCATGGACTGCTAGGGCGAAACGGGGATAGAACGCTGGCACCCTGTCTTTTGTATAGCTTCATACACTGGTTCATCAGCACCTCACAGCTACCTGGAACAACATTGGACTTACCTTCTTCTTGAATCTTCTTGAATTTATTTAAAGAACAAGAAAAAAACAAGAAACTGAATCAAGAATTTGTAAGAACCTAGTAAAATTTGATACTGCAAGTTCACTTTATTTGAGGTAGTTTGTTGGTTTTCATGGCGCTTTGTAATTGTCTTTCTCACATATTTGATAAATGGTGTAAAATTAATTTTGAACTGTGTGAATAATTGTCGCCAACGTGCTGTACGATTTGCACTACCACAAAGGACAAGTTCAGCAACTTGAATTATATTTGTAAATTTATCAAGCATCTTCCGAAGTGGTGGCTGAACAAGCCAGAAGAGTGATTCTCCAGAATGCCATGGATTTTTAAATAGTCACTTATAATATGAAATGGTCTTTATTTATTTGTATAGATAGCATTCCTCAAACTACTTATTTTAGAATGGTTCCATTTTGTTCTTGTTTTAGTGATCCAGGGATGGAAAAGTTCATTGACCACCTAGACTAGGGCTCATTCATATAAAGGTACTCAGGGCCAGCCCACCCATGAGGCAAGATGAGGCGATCGCCTCAGGTGGCAGGATCCACAGCGTCAGCAGATCCTGATGTACATTTTCATTCCTTGCTCCTGATATAGATCTTCACTCACCCCTTCTTCCCTGGCATAGAGGGGAATGCCATTTTGCAGTTCGCCTCAGGTGCCAAAATGTTTTGGGCTGGTCCTGCAGTATCTTTTGACTCAGACATTGGCAATTACCAGTTAGACCACGGAAAAGAAAAACAGGTCCCTTGGGGCTGTGTGTGTGTGTTTGTGTGTGTGTGTGTGTGTGTGTGTGTGTGTGTCTTTCCTTCCATGGAACAAAGAATCAGTACGTTCAGCTCTTGACAGCACTGACCTTCCAGAAAGAGTGAGGGATACGAAAATACACACTACGGACATGCATACGTTCTTGTCACAGTATCAGCTATCAACCAATAATTGTGCATAGGTTAGCTGTATATGTGGCAGAGTTTAGAAAAAGCATAACAAGAAAGATATGAGAATCTACCTCAGGATACTGTGACTTTCCATTTCTTTCTTGTGAGCAACAGTAATGAGATTTGCTGGAGAGTATTCCTCTGAAGAGGGCTGGGAAACTGTCAATGGCAGAAAGTGCTTTTTATAGCCTTGTAACAAAGATTATAATTAAATAGAAAATTAACAAAGAAAACTAATGAAGAACAGAGGAATCAAAGCTACAAATGCTGTTCAAAACTAGTTTGTTCCTACACTGCATTATAACTTCTTCATCCTAATTGGTGTTATTAATACTGACAAGTTAAATAAATGAATTCATCAAGCTATAGAATATTATGAAATCTCTTATTGAGATAAATTAACAAAGCCGAACCAATCATTCTAACTCAACTAGTTTAAAGCAATATAAGAATATTAATTATCACCCAGAGTTAATTTTACATTAGCAATTATGGAACTGTTTTGATTTGCTTATTGAGAAATCAGTTTTATTGTATTATTTTGTTTTGCTGGCTGCATTATGCTGCTAACTAGCGATTCACCTGTTACCTGTCAGGTCACACTTTGAGAAGAAAGACAGTGGTTGTACATATCAAAATTACTGGACTGTGTCAAAGGGGTGATGTATGCAGCTTCTGACAAGGAGAAGTTGGCCTGTGAAGCCAAGTTGCTAGGGAATGATATTGGCAGCATTTCTGGAAACAGCCCAGTGTCCTGCCCCATCCTTCCAGATATTAAAAAAGTTGCTAGGCAGCAGCTGACACAGAATGAGAAGAGTAAGAACAGCACTGAAGGGAGAGAAATTGAGGGGGGGGGACTTCACTTGAGCTCTAAGGTTTCACTATGTATATATATTCTGTGTTAAGCAACCGTCTCAAAATGACCAACACGGAAAAACATTTGCTATGGGGTTTTACCGATGGCATGATCTAGACATAAAACTCATATAAATGTGTTGTGATGAGCTGTTAATGTGCATTGGCAACAGCTGCTGACCAACTTCTGTAGGACTTTACTGGAATTTGCATTATGAGAAACAACTGCTGATACTTAAGGATAAACTCACATCTCCCATTTGATTTGCTCATTTCAGTGTGTGTGTGTGTGTGTGTGTGTGTGTGTGTGTAATTCACATCAATTTCTGAACTTTGGGAACCCAGCAGGATGAGTGCCAGTCATTTGACAATCACTGACTCAACTTGTTTTAAAGGATTTATACAATAGTTTAAGAGGTAACAGTTCACTAGCAACAGGGAAGCACTTCAAACTGCTCCTGCGGTTAATGCCTTCAATATTCTAACTGGTTGAATGGCCCAAAGTCCAGAAAAAGAATTTGGCAAGTTCTGAAAGTCATGTTCCCCTTTAAGCTTTTAAGCGATGGAAGACTGGGAAAATCTGTGACAGCTTTATTTGCAACATATCAAAACACTCACACTTATAAGTAAGTGTTACCATGTACAAATCCCAGGGTAACTCCACCACCATCCTCCAAGGAATTGTTCAAATCACAAACTACAAGGACACTGAGGATCTGTCTAAACCTCCAAAGAGCTCCAAAAGATTCACAAAAGGCTACCTCACTCACAACATGAAAACAACCTGCTATTCCTAGATCTTATAAACACCCATTTGCTGAAGTTTTAGGTCCAATGTTTTATATAAACTCAGTAGCCTCTGGCTATAATATGGCTCATAACAAACCTTCATTGCTAACTTAAGTTACTCTTCTTGGAAAATGTTTCCATACAATCATGAAATATGCTACTATTTAAACCCAATACTATGACCCGGTATTTCACACCCCACCTTCTCCACCAACTATATTGGTCTTGCATAATCAGGACCAAAAGTGAAACAGTCTGAGCAGGATCTTATCGTAAGCAACTTCCTGCTGCCCATTTTCTACCAAAAAACCCCCCAAACCAAAACAACAATCCAACTACTCTCCCCACCACAATCTTTCCCCTTATACAGGGAAAAGCAGCTGCATGTAATTTAGAGTGAGGAAAATATTTGGAAAGGGAAGATTATTAAGCAACACTCTCCCTTCCACTGCTTGCTCAAGATATTATCCATCCCAAGGATGCTTTTCATCTGCCTGCAATATCTATTTTGTTCCTGAGCTGTACCACACAGAAATATCTTAAGTAACACTAGAAGAAAAGTACCACGGCATGCACAGTCTCCATTATAACACAGTATACAAAATGCTTCTAAAGGGTCAACAGACTATTGCACATGACTTTCCTGTCAATAGGGGGGGAGGGGGAGAGAATGTCTGTTGGAGACGAAGAACAAGGCATCTTTCCCCCACTTAGCACAGCTAGGATGTTTCTTTAGCAGCAGCAGACACCCAAAGCAGACTGAAAAGGTTGATCTTTAAGTCCCCGCCACAAGCTAATGGGCTAATAGTTTCTTTAAAGGAAAGTCTGTGTTTTGAAGTGTTTTTAAAATCCACATGCTGGTATGAGTAAGAAGTCAATAGCACAGAGAGAACAGATCAGTATAAAGTTCAGTTGGAAGTCATCGCTGTGGAAGTTTTTAAAATTTCATCAGTTCTTGCAGGACACCAAAATGCACGTAAGTGGTTGATTTAGAAAGTCTCCTATTGACTTGAAAGTTAGGATATTTCCTTCATAGGAAATGGAGGGAGAGGGGTTGTGCTTATCCTTCCCAATAATAGGACCCAGGTGGCGCTGTGGGTTAAACCACAGAGCCTAGGGCTTGCTGATGAGAAGGTCGGCGGTTCGAATCCCTGCGATGGGGTGAGCTCCCGTTGCTCGGTCCCTGCTTCTGCCCACCTAGCAGTTCGAAAGCACGTCAAAGTGCAAGTAGATAAATAGGAACCGCTCTGGTGGGAAGGTAAACAGCGTTTCCGTGTGCTGCTCTGGTTCGCCAGAAGCGGCTTTATCATGCTGGCCACATGACCCGGAAGCTGTACGCCGGCTCTCGGCCAATAAAGCAAGATGATTGCCGCAACCCTAGAGTCGGACACGACTGGACCTAATGGTCAGGGGTCCCTTTACCTTTACCTTAAGGTGGCTGCATTATCTTATGGGAAATGGTATAAACAGTGGGTATTAAATGGCAACAACACGCATACAGATGGCACTTTGTCTGAAATTATTTCTACTGCTTGACACCATGTATATGGTTGTGTTAGTTGCCAGTGCATTTCCAGGCTCAATTCAATGTTCTTTAAAGCCCTAGAAGATTGGGGGCCCCACTTCCCAAATGAGCCTACCCAGGTTGTGAGGACATTCTGAGGACACTCCTCAGAGAGCCCCCTCCTGCAGAAATTCTGAAGGTGGCAACAAGACTTCTGATTGATGACCTTCCCCCGGCCTACAGAATGGTCTTCCCAGGAAAACTTGCCTGGCCTCCACTTTGCAATCTTTTCAGTGACAGGGAAATAATTTATTTTCCAACCCCAGACATTTTTGCAATACTAACAGTTTTACTTGCTTTTAATATGCTATACAGTGGTACCTTGGGTTCTTAACCTGAAGCAATTCTTAACCTGAGGCGTGCTTTCGCTAATGGGGCCCCCCGCTGCCACCGCACCACCAGCGCGAGATTTCCGTTCTCACCTTGGGGCAAAGTTCTCAACCCAAGGTGCTACTTCCGGGTTAGAGGAGTTTGTAACCCGAAGCATTTGTAACCCGAAGCATTTGTAACCCGAGGTACCACTGTACGTAACATTTTTTCCCCTCAGTCTATGCCTAGATATTGTTTATTGCAGTTGCTACACTTTCGAATGTGGGTTCTCTGTGTTTTTTTCAGGTTGGTTCACAAAGAAGGGCAGTGTTGTTGTTGAGTTTTTGTGATGTTTAATCTATGCATTTTACAAACTATGTTGGGATATTTTGTGTTTTGTTTCACTAAAAGTCACCTATAAGTTATTGTATAGGCATCATGTAAATGCAATATTAAAATGAGATTCCAGGAACAGCTTAGCCTTTTTCAAGCTTTCTCTCCACACAATTCTAATTGCATGGAGGGAAAGAGTGGACCATACTCCTCCTGCCCACACACAAGTAGAGCCACCCCATTGTCAATGTATTGGGGAAAAAGATTTGAAAAAGGGAGCCTGGTGTGCAAGATGAAATCTCTCCCATAACTGGAAATCCTTGGGTTAATAGTAAATGGGAACTTCTTAGGGAGTAGTGACTAGAGAAGTATTCTGAAAGTTAACCCAGACAAAGTCCTGGTACTGGGCAGACCATAAGGCTTGGGTTTGCAGTTTGTGAGTACCGTAATACTCTCCTGTGAAGGTAGCCTTGATACCAATGGGCGCATTAGCTAGTTTGTCAATTATGAGACCTTGCTATGCTAATTCATAATCTGGTGGTCTCCAGATTAGACTACTGTAAAATGCTTTGCATAGAGCTGCCCCTGAAAAGCTTTCTGAAACTTCCAACTAGTGCAAGGGAGGGAAATGGGATCTGGCCAGCTTGCTGGATTCTTACCCACCCCTACAAGCCAAGTTTGACAGATGCTACCCACCTGTTAATCATCTTGCATCACAATGACATCGAGTGACCCACTTTCCTTTGCCCAGGTGGTTTGAAACCAAGCCATGCAGGCAAAGGCATAGCACTGCAAAGCACACAGGCAAAGATCACAGCAATGCACAACCATCAGCTGGAGGTGTCTATGAGAAGCCCATGGGCAGGACATGCGTATTAGTGTTCTGCCATCTATAAATTAGCACTTAGGAGTGCTGACACAACTTGGGTGTCCTTCCACTGTTGTTTTCCAAGCAGCTGGCTTTCTGAGGCATGCTGTCCCTGATTCTGGCGCTGGGATATAACCACCATTTGTTTTTATTTTATTTGAATATTCATAAACTATACTTTCATGGGGAATATAGCCAGGCATAATGAGCAACATAAAAATATAATTTAGCAGTAACAGCTTCAGTAAAAGCATCAGTAGCATGTCAATAAAAACTGATAGGTAAAAGAAGTCAAATACCAAAGACCTTCCTGAACAGAACATGTTTGAAAAAAATGTCTAGAAGTAAGAATGTGCAGGAGTTCCTCAGGGCAGGATCTGCCACACTAAAGGCTTGGACCCTGTTAAAGGCTGTCCACCAAAAGTGCCCTGTCAGAAGATCTCAGTGATTGAGGTGAAACATGGGGGAATCATGCAGTTCTTAAGGTACTTTGGGTTTAGATTGTTTCAGGCATTGTGAATAAACACAAGAACCTGGAACCTGGTCTGGGTGCAAACCAGCAACCATTCCCTCAGAAAAGGAGCAACATATTGCATTCTGCGGCTTCTGGACCAGATGTAAGGGCATCTCCAGATAAAGCACATTACAATTACAGCAATCAAGCCTTAAGGTTTCTAATGCATAGACCATCATGGGCCTGATCTGGTAATGGTCACAGCAGGTGGACTAGCCAAAGCTGGTAGAAGGCACTTGTAGCCAGAGAGGCCATGAGGGCCTCTAGAGACAAAGATGGATCAAGGAGAAACCCAAGCTGTGAACCTGTGCCTTAATCATGCAACCCCATCCATAACAGGCAACTGACCTATCTCCTGGCCATGGAAACCACACACTAAACATGACTGCTGCTATTGATAGTTTTGTCCTCCATGAACTTATTTAATCCTCTTTTGGTGGCTTTCACCACATCATGTGACAGGCAATATCATGGTTAAACTGTGTACTTCCTTTTACCTGTCCTGAATTTCCTGCTATCAGCTTCATTGGATGACTCCAGAATCAGGTGCTAAAAGTTGGACAACAACGTGTGGGCACACTGATACCCTCCTCCATCCATTTTCTCACACTAGATATAAATTTATAAACCTCTCTATGCTCCCCTTTGCTTACCCTTTCTATGAACTAGAGAGTTCCAAATCTTCATTTTGTCACAGGGTAGCTCCTCTATTCCCCTAAGTGTTTTGTTTATCCCTTTCTTGCCTTTTCCAGCTCTACTGCTGTGCACCTGTACACATTATTCCAAGTGTGGCCACACCACAGATTTGTATTAAGGCATTAGGATACTGGCACTTTTATTTCCACTCTCTTTCCTAATGATCCTTAACATGGAATTCACCTTTTCCACAGCTTCTGTCACTGGGCTGATGTTATCAATTACCTGAGAGGAAGACACCGGGGGGGGGGGGGCTGAGCCTAGGAGGTAGTAAAAAAGAAAAGAAAACTGCAAAAACTGAATGAGTTGGGCAAAGAGACTGATTTCCTTTCTCATCCTCTCCAGTTACCCAAAATAGTAGGGATCCATTGACCTTCTGTCTACCCAATTGATGGGAGAAAACCTTTTTTTTTAGGATGACCCTTAAAAAAAAAAGCAAATACCCATTTGATTAGGAATGGTTCCAAGCAGCAAGCATAGTGTTCTATCAGCTGATGCTGAAATTTGCTGAAGGGACACAAAGTTTGCTTAGTAATCATAATCCAGTTGGTGTGAATTAGGAAGTCAGCTGTATCAAGCAATGTAGCCTACTTTTTTAGGGATATAGACAAATGGGCATACATCCCATAGGGAGCTTCAGCTAAGAGGGAATGTGCCTCACTTTGGTAGCAGAGAAACAGACTTATAGCTCCAAGCAGCACTTCTTATCCTTTCTGTTTATTTCTCCACTTCCCCAGATGTAAGGTTTCCTTCTTCATTTCTTAGACAAGTCTTTCAAGGGGCTTTTGAGATTTTCCAATTGAGCAAAATACACATCTGGCTGACTTGCAGTTTCTCCTATCCTGTGTAGCCTCCCATCCCAATCACCTAGTCTTATGCCAGCAGAAATATTATCAACATGAGGAAGAAAACTGGGGAGGATATGAAAGAGTTCCTCTGAAGTTCTTATGACTGCTGAGCCCAGAATCATATACAGTGGCTACTCCCAGGTGACCCATTTATTGAACATTCACCCTTATTTGTTTGCACAAAGTTTGTGGGACAGTTAGATGATGGTGTACCGGTAGGGTGTTTATGGAGCATTACTTCTGATTGGTTTGTGGGGAGGCTAGAAGACAAATATTATCCAATATACATCAAGCAAATATTATCCAATACTTTCTAGTTCATTAACTTGCTTGCTGCAAAAAGTCTGACACTGTGCACAGACTAGACCTTTAAAGCACATTTGAAGCACATCTGCCCCACCCTCAAAGAATTATGGGCACTGCACTTTGCACCTCACAGAGCTACATGCAATGCTGTTTATATTTCACATATAAATATATTTCACCTATTACACTTCAGTTTAGGGCAAGAAGCATGTATTAATCCTGTAAATAAAAGACTATTTTCTCCCTTTAATTCATATACAAACTCAACACGATCCCCCCCCCAAAAAAGTATTTATCCTTCTGGGTTATTGCGGCCCAGCATCAATATCTTAATCACCTACCTTTTTAGCTAATTAGGCCAGAAGTTATCGCTTCTGTACCTGCAATGCTTTGCAAAATCTAAGATTCGTTTTACTTTAGAGGAGGATTAATAGTGTTACGTGCTGCTCAGGCTTTTCATTTTACAGAAGCTGTATCCAAATATAAGATTGTATAATACACTGTTGCAAAGGGTGCTTTTAAAAGAACCTTCCTTAGGCCACACAGGTTTATGTTTGCTTAGAGAAGGAACATGCATATGCTGGCAGCCAGGTGCAGGGCACTGGGTACTTCATCCTGATTAGGAATTAAAGCATATTAATCATAAAACCATCCAAAATAAAGGAGCATCTGGTTCAAGGCTTTTCTTATTTAAAAGAAATTCAATAAAGGGCACACAAAGGCAGTCCGAATTATCGTTGTGGCAACAGGATGCAGTGGACAAAATATTTCTTCCCTGACAAGATTATAACAGGAACAAGAAGAAGAAGAAGAAAAGGGATCTGTAGATAATTATGCCAGTCCTTAAAGTCAGCAAGCTGCATAAAGATGATGGTGCCTTTCTGCAATACAAAAAGTCCTAATACTCTGCATGAGACTAATAATTCTAAGTGGGTCTAATTAGAAACCTAGTTCTGCATCATCATTATTTTTTTAAAAAAGAAATGGTGTACAGATCGCTCTGTTCTCTGTTGCTTGGAGTATAATCAAGATTCCGAAAGTCAATTGAATGTACCTTTGAAAATACCCCTTTCACGGGCAACAGTGCAGAGGCAGAGGGTGCAGTGTTAGCCTGTTTTGCTCACTTTTGCTCCCTATATAAAAAGTAATGGGAACACATGCCCTGGGTCTGCCCCTTTCCATAGAAACATGATCTGACACTGCTAGGAGAAATGCGATTCTGTTTGTGATACTTGAGTGACCCCTATAGGATACTTCTCAAATTATTGCTTGAACTCAACAGTGCAAAAAAGACTGATAAGTTTGCACCACAGAAGATTGGGTTGTTACACCCCAAACAAATAGAGCATTGCAGGGAATATGTTCGAGAATCCTCCACTTCTATCCTGCTTCCCCAGGGGATAGTCAATATGTATGCTTTGTTTCTTGCAGTGGGAATTTTAAAAGCATGCATAATACTGGTGAGGAGGATGATATTTTAGGAGAAGGTTGTAATCTCATGCGAAGGAATGAGCCTTGAACTCATCGCATTTTACATCTGATTAAACAGGCAAAGGACAGGACAGTATTATTATTATTTTAGCCTATTATAATTTTTTCATTGAACAATAATATTTTTCAAAATGCAAACAAAAATCAAGTTCAGTCTTTTTCTACACGTGCATATTTCCCAGTTTATAAAAGTTTAAGGTAAGTCATGCAAATATCCTCAGGCCTATGCAAATGCGTGCAAATTCTTCCACGGCAAGCTTCTGTTGTTTTCACCTTTTCCTCCACATCCTGCTTGTAGCTTCTACACATATGCTTCCCCGCTCCAAATATCTAATGATCAGACTGTTTCAATATTTAATTTCTACATATTGATGTTTTCTCACAAATCTCAGGTGTACCTATTCACCTTCCGATATGTATTATGCCATGTGCTGATAAGAGGCGGCTGGAAGAACCTTGAGACAGGTCCATAAATAGCACAATTGCCAATATACTGGTTAGGTTTGTTTCAGGTACTTTGTTGTTGTTGTTGTTGTTGTTGTTGTTGTTGTTTACTATTGCAACTCTTTTGTGTATCCTATCTTTAGTCTTAAAATTAAAAGAATAGATCAACAGAGTTTTTGCCCAGTTCCTTTCCTGGAATTCCACACCCTGCAAGACCCCAACGGAGATCAATTTCCAGCTCACCAAAACATAACACCAAACATAACGCTATCAAGTTGCTGCTGCCACACATGGATCAGTGGCTGATATAATGCACTGCAAGTACAAGGAAATGCAATTCCCACTTTTCATCATTAGAAGTCCCTGTGGCACTTGCCTTAAGCACAGGTGGAACAGTAGGTATGGCTGATGGTATTCCCAGGGTGTTCCTGTGGCAGAGATGGTCTGGTCAAGGATCCAGCTAATGACAGTGGGCCAAATACAGGCCTCTCTGCTGTGCCAGCCTGGAGATAGTGCAACAAAAAAGGAGAGGGAAAGTCCCTACCTCCTGCCCTGACTAGCAGGAGTGGAAAAGCTGATCCATTCAGCCCCATTGATCCCTGCCTAGTTAGGATAGGATTCATTCACATTCACACCATATGCCATACATTTAAATCACTAAGATTCCACTTTAAACTGTCATGGTTCCCCCCAAAGAATCCTAGGAACTGTAGTTTTTAATTGTTGTTGGGAGATCCTTATTCCCCAAACAAACCTACAGTTCCCAGAGTTCCCTGTGAAGAGACAGTGATTGTTAAACATGGAAGGCTCACCCATACTATTTTTTTCCGTGTTTCCCAGTCCGTCTCTGAGCACTTCTCCATAGCTGTCAACCCTCCCTTTTTTTTGCGGGAAACTCCCTTATTCCAATGCCGTTTCCTGCTGCTATCCCGGATTGTTGATATCCCTTAAATTCCCCGGATTTCAAAGGAAGGAGCTCCTCTCCCTCCCTGCCGGCCAGGGAGGCTCCTCAGCTGCGTTGCTCGGCTGCCAATAAGGAGTCTGAGACCGACTGGGGGCGGAGCTTGCATGCCTTGTGCAGCCAGACCCTCACACCCAACCAGACAGCCAGCCTGCCTGCCGTGTACGCGCTCGCTTTTTCGCTCACCCGTTCGCGCGCAACCTCTGGAGCGCAGGGTGGCGAGGCTACTTGCTGCCATTGCACTGCCCTCGTGGCATCCCTTATTTTCAAATCCGAAAGTTGGGAAAAATCCCTTATTTTCAAATCCGAAAGTTGACAGCTATCCTAACAACTCTCAGCACCCTTAACGAACCACAGCTCCCAAAATTATTTGGGGGAAGCCATGACTGAGGTATTATAATTCTTTAAATGTATGGCATGACTGTGGCTTAAGTAATATTTAGGATGACATGTATTACACATTGTACCCATTCTCTTTCCCCAAATGCACAGGAACATGTTTCAACCCAAGACATTTCAAATAAGAGTCTTAATATAAAACAATGAAATAATGAAAACATACAAAATAACAAACACAAAACTTAGCAATTTTCACAAAAGACAGTAAAAACTATAAACCAGGACAACCAAATTATGGCATTTTGATCATATAAAAGTACAAAAGAAACAAACCTCAAAACCTTCTAAATAATTGATACCAATAGCAGTGGGGGGGGGGGAAACAGTCACATATGGCCTCAAATAGACAATACTTGAAAAATGCCATGCTTTTGCTGGAAAAGGAGAGCATAAACTAACCTCTTAGTTCATGAGCTTAGTTCCTCAGCCTCCAGCCTAGCCTGCATGAGTTTGCTAGATCACTGCCAACAATGGGGTGGGAGAAACCCTGAGGAACCACAGGTGTGGCTCATATCCAGAATCTGTAAGCCTCCAATTGCTATCCTAATTATGCCTGCAAGGAAAGGAGATTAACTCTTTAGTTGCACTGAGAGACTTCCAAGTAGCGGAATGAGAATGCAAGAGAATCCAGCACATTTTTGTTTTTCACGGGGGCTGTCATGATGAGCTCCTGTACTTCAGAAGGCATCATTACACCACTGAGGTAAACAAGGAACTCATTGAGAGAAGGTTGTAGGTTCTCCGATAAGCATATCCTGTTACCTTCCCTCTCTCTCCCAGCTTTTCATCTCCCACCCACTAAGTAGTTGAAGAAGAGAAGATGCACAGCTGACACACATTCATAGTAAATGGATCTCCATTTCAGACAAATTAGGGTGGCCTGAGAGAAGAGAGGACAGGGTTGCTGCACTTTTAATGGTTGGATAGGAAAATAAATTTCATCAGGTGTCATTTGCATGACCAGCCACACCTTGTGGACTGTCATTTTCTGCATAACTATCAAAGATGCAAGAGTCCTGTCCTTTTTGCAGCTGGACACCTAAGGCTGATACTACCATTGCCACCTTTGAAACGACAAAAATGAAAGATACACCCACACACCTCTCACTATCTTTCATCCAGACAAGAAAGAAGTATTACCAGAGTGCAAGAACACATTCTAGCCTGGCAAAAACACTGTGTGTGTGTGTGTGTGTGTGTGTGTGTGTGTGTGTGTGTGTGTACAAAGCAGGACTGAGGAGGGGTGTGGCCTGGCAAGAAGGGGTGTGGCTGTGGAGAAGAGAGTCCTGAGGGATAGACAGCAGGAAGAGTTGTGTGACTTAGAAAGAGCCCCAAAAGCCACACTAGGGCTGGGTCTATACTCACATTTTATTTTTTATTTTTTTTATTGCTTTTTATTCAGTTTTAAATCGGTTATTCATATACATATTCCATTCACTCTTTAACATATATTGTACACATATAAAAACCAAACAACAATATTTCTACACTCTTTAAATGCATTTGGTTTCAGTTCATTTCCTTTTCTACAAGGTCTACCCACTTATTTCACAGGTAGAACTCTGCAGTGTCCTCTGGTGTCAGATTTTTAATAACGCATTATTTACGTTTATCATAACCCTTTATAAACTCATTTTTAGTGTTACAAACCACAAGTGTAGATGAGTCCCAAGACCATAGGCCTGAGGTTACCAATCCCCGAGCTTGTTCCAAAACTGTGGGTACTGAATATAGCAGTTCACAGAAGTGGATTTGAGTTATGGAATCAGGAAACTTGAGGATCTCTGTTGGTGCCTGTATCTATTGCCTCATCCAGAATATCTTATACAACATAGCCCTGCTTGCTTTTCCTTTTCCTTTTCTGGCCCCACAACACTGTTCAGAGGTCAGAATGAGGCTCATTCCACCCTATTGGGATTAGCTTCAGTATTCTGTTGTTGCATCAACAGCTTTCCAAGCGAACATTCACCACACATAAAGCCAAGCTAGCTATCTGGTGTAGGGGGTTGCCTGCTTTTCCCCCCTGTCCTCATTTTTCACAAAATGCATTAAAATGCCATTTGTTGCTTTTCACCCATCGCAAAGTCCGCTGCATCTTTCTGGGAAGGGCATATTTGCTGCTTTCCAAGAGGAACCACTAAACTTGTACTTTATAAAGTGAAGCCTATAACTCAATCTTTGCGAGTCAATGCCATTTCCAGACAAAGTGAGATCAATGAGTACAAGACAAATGATAACCCTCTTCAGTTACAATGAAGTATACAGCTCAGATCCTTTAAATCAAAGACCTAAGTGTATAGCGGTGATATCTCTTAAGCTATGTACAGAGCCAACTCCTGAGGTGGGCACATGATTACTTTAAGGGAGATGGCAAGTGAGGGCAGAAAGGAACTGGATAATCGATCTTGTCCTTGCACTACAAAAGGTGCTTCTAAATGATAAGGTGGAGAATGAGCAGAATCAATGAAAATTCCCATTGCCTCCATTCTACAGAAATACCTTTAGGCAATCAGTCAAAATGCACTTCACACATGTGAGCCTGCAAGCTGAGGTAACATCCCCATCACAGAGAGTGGCTCTGTCAGTTCAAAGTTTGTCTTGTCTACTCAGAGCTCAACCAACAGAGCTAGCAGTAGTCATATAAGGGAGATAGATATGCTCCTTGCCACCGCCCCCAAGTTTTACATTGTGTAGTACGCAAAAGAAAGAGAACGTGGAAGTGAACATATTTTTTTCTTCTTCCAGTGCAATTGCCCTCAAGAGACGAAGGGGACAGGGCCTATTTGCAGCCTCTCAGATGTGATATTTGGCTTTGGAATGAAGGCAACATCTCAACTTTAGTTAAGGAAACTAGATAGTTTTACAGGAGCAGAACCAATCACAACAAAAACAGCATATATATTTACTTCACGGAATGGAGTGGTACTCATGTTTTATCTGATGAGGGCCTTTCTGTGCTTGCTCAATGGGGATTGTTTTCAGGCAAAGCTTGCTTGGGATTGCAGCCTTAAGCAAACATTTCCTTGTCTGTCTGACTGTAGACTGGAGATGGCAAACAGGCAGCCCCTGGCCCAGACTGGATTCATGAAGCTATTCTAATCATGCCCATGTGTGGTTAAAAACAAGCAGTGAGTGTGTGTGAGAGAGAGGGGGGAGGGAGAGGGAGGGAGGGAGGGAGAGAGAGAGATAGTTTCTACATAATGTTTTGTCTTGGTGTGGCATTGCACCTAAGTTCCGGCCGATAGCAACTTGGAGGCAATGTGTGAGGACGAAAGGTTTGGGATGCAATTTACACGCTGCTTACTTTGGAGAAGCTTCATGAGAGAAACAAT
Organism: Darevskia mixta; assembly: GCA_034641385.1. Lineage (NCBI taxonomy): Eukaryota > Metazoa > Chordata > Lepidosauria > Squamata > Lacertidae > Darevskia > Darevskia mixta. The sequence continues at coordinate 16,702,724 of JAWWNH010000001.1, forward strand.
GAAATCTATGAGGCTTTTTAAGAGTAATCTCATTTACAGTAAATGCTTTGTGCATTGCTCCTCCAGGGCCTGTTTACACCATTGCCTTTGACTATTAGGGCTTACCCATATGGCTCTAATAACAGGAACCAGGCACACAGTTTCATTACTTATCTCTGAATTTCTGAGGTGCTCTTTTGTCTCCCCACTGCCACCGGGATTGATAGCAACCATTGTGGGCTGTGCAGTCCAACATCTGGCTTACTGGGCTCTGTGGGGATGTCCCAAAGCAAAAGGCAAATCTCAGTTCCTCTTCTTCAAACACTTTGACATGGTGCAAGACTTAATCCTCTGAACATCACGGTCTGGAGAGAGTGCTGGGGTGGAATTTAAACAGCCTGTCATCTTTGAGTAGTATATATTGCGGGTCGTCCCCCCCAATAGTTATTGGATTTTAAGACAATTTTTAACCACACTGGAAGTCCCATTCTGGGAATAGGAGGGTTTCATGACACACACACACCCTTGTTTTGCAGATAATAGTTAAATAAGTGTTAAGTATAATTGATTTAATTGACACAGAAATGGAAAATGTGTGTGTATTGATGAAGGTTTAAAATGCAGAAGGGTTATATGTTTATTGCTAACACTGAATCATACTTTTATGGGCCTGGACAATGATTTCTTCCGAAAGCAGTCAGTTCTTATGCTTCCAGTTTGGTGTAGTGGTTAAGAACGGTAGTCTTGTAATCTGGTGAACCGGGTTCGTGTCTCCGCTTCTCCACAAGCAGCTGCTGGGTGACCTTGGGCTAGTCACACTTCTTTGAAGTCTCTCAGCCCCACTTACCTCACAGAGTGTTTGTTGTGGGGGAGGAAGGGAAAGGAGAATGTGAGCCGCTTTGAGACTCCTTCGGGTAGTGATAAAGCGGGATATCAAATCCAAACTCTTCTTCTCTTCTTCTTCTTCCAGTCATTTCAAACTGCACAATATTAATATATGCAATAATAAGTACAATGTGAAAACTCCTGACCCTCGGTTTGCATGCTGTCCTTCCAATGGAAATGTACTGGTGTACAGAGCCTTGAACAGCTTGGGCCCAGGTTATCTTACAGACTGCCTTAGCCTGCAAGACCTGAGCCAATCCCAGAGCTTCTTGGGCTGCAGCAGTAGTGGTGCCCCATGGACCAGAAGCATGATTCATGTCAGCCAGGAGCCATACCTTCAATGTAGTGTGCCCAACTCTATTGAACTCCCACAATGCATTTTTAGTTTGTTTATTGAAATATTTATAATCTGCGCTTTCATGAAAGTATATCAAGTCTTGCCTAAACAGTACAGTTTCCAGAAGGTGTTGGAAAGAAGGCAAAGTTGAACCTCCACAGTGGAGTTCCACACTGGCACACTGAAGGATTTGTCCCTCGTGATCAGAAACTAGAAATCAGACCGGCACCATCCTTGTTAATTTCAGATGCCCAGTTAAAATTGTTTTGTTTCAGAAAGCTTGCCTTTCTGTATGCCACCTTGACATATAGTGAAAAGTAAAGTATAAATATATCAAATCAAATAAATAAATGGGAGCTTATTTATTGATTTACATACATGTATACCCTCACATTTCTAATTGTAGGTTTAAAACAAACAAACAAACAAAAAACATCCCACCTTTGATTTCAGAGTAAAGTTAAAACTCTTACAAATTCACTCATGAAAATTGCAATTAAAGGTTCCTGCCTTTACTTGTATGTATACCGTGTAAACATGCAATGCCGCTTATGTTTGTATTGCTTGCTGGTGTATAGTTAAAACAGGTGTTTTAAACATACAATGTCCATGTTTTCTGAAACATGACTTGAATTTGTATACAGCTTAGCTCTACTTTTAAACCAGCAGTTCAAAATTTACTGAATTACACCTCACTCATGTAATTTCAAAACATTCATATGCTTAATTTCCTCATTTTAAAAAAATGTGCTTGTTTTTGTAAATGTGTGTGTTGTCTTGTCCTCTTTCTTTTTCTACAGCCCCTGATGAAGACTTATGATTTACACAGGCCAAAATGTTCTGGGCTTGTTGAGAAAAAAATTCATGTCCACCATCTTCAGATTTTTCTCCTTCCCTTTTTTTTGTTCTATTTGAATGCTAACTGTTTCCTGCTACCTTTTTAAAACCTGAAAAGAAATGCTTAAAAATAAGCTTACTGTAAACCAATACCACTCTTCTCTATCCTACCCTATGCTATCCAAATTATCAAGTCGTGTGATCTTCCGTTAATACTGTTATAGGCACAGCTATATACACTACCTAGAAAAGTACAGTTTTGGGGGTGCACAGTAATGCACTTAATAAATAAGGGAGAATCCTAGGTATGGTAAGCCAGTGTCATTTACTCTGGTTTAAATTAAGCTGGCATAAAGTACACCAGATCAGACTCGTCACAAGCGGGGTTACTGCAGGCTGAGTTGACCTAAGCCCACCAGAGGGAAAACACACCTTTAACAAAAGAGTTTGATTCACACTTTTTGTAAATTCTGTTGGTTGCTAGGTCATGTGACAAAGCTTATATATATATATATATATATATATATATATATATATATATATATAATCTTCCTGTTTAAAAATGTACACACATAAATAATAAAACATGACGTGACTGACAAAAATGGGTCACTGGGGGTGGGTTAAAATATTAAACATATTATTTCACTCTACGTAATAATGAACAGTAAACCATTTCAATGAATTATTCAGTAAATCAACTTAGAAAGCACAGAATAATAGGAGTGAGCTAATGAGCAGTGCCTGCTTATCTACGCCATGTTGCAAAATATGTTGTAGGTACTATTTCTCACCCATGTGTTGCTTCATTGGTATATTTCATACACCAGCATAACTTCCTCCAGTCATGGCTCAACTGTCTGATCCCTGGCTGACACAAGGTTGGGGACTAACACTGCCATACCTCCAGTTGAGCTGAGAACCTGCTGGCTGAGCTCGAGATCCATCACATCCTAACTCACTCTAGCAGATCCAGGGTTAGGATTGTGCCCTACGTAAATCAATAAGGAGAAAGTAAAATGGCTGCCTTCGCTTTTCTATTTCAATAGTGGTTAGGCACTTTCTTGCCCCTTTTCATGGATTCCCCCAATTCTTCCCTTCTGTAGACACCCCTCTAAATTATGTGCTATTCCTGTGCACACATGTTCATAACTCTGACATTTACTGGCTGGAACATCACAAGGGCACATAAGCTATGTGACTGCAGCCTGGAACTTTTCTCAAAAAAGGTCTTTTCCCAGACTTTTCCGAAGGGTTTCTTTATTAATACTTGGCATGAAAAGATCAATATATGTTACTGTAAATTCCAACAGCTTCATCTTCATGCAGATTCACCTCCACTGCAATCCTATAAATTGCTGTTCAGAAGTAAGCTCTGTTGGGCTTGCTACAAGGTAAATGCATATAGGACAACAATCTCTCTGTCTGTCTGTCTGTCTGTCTGTCTCTCTCTCTCTCTCTCTCTCTCTCTGTGTGTGTGTGTGTGTGTGTGTGTGTGTGCATACGATCAGTATTTTAAACTGCTATGAGGATAGCCTCACTTTTGTTGTTGCCAGGAAAGGAAAATGGCTTATGCTTTGAAAAATTACCAGCAGACTCCAAGTTCAGATGCTAAATGGGACAGGCTTAAGATGGAAATCAATGTGCCAATTTCCCTTCCCCCAAAGTATGAATAATTCTATTCCTTCACTAAACTAACCACACAGATATATTCCAGATTGGAAGAGGATTCGCTTCACATTTCTTCCACATGCTGAATTCCCATTGTCTGCAATCAGGGTTGCTCACAAACAACACCAGCTATCCTGTCAGCCTGCCCACAGGCAAAACGCATGGAGAATGAGTACTATTTAACAAAATCCTGGCAGCCCAGTGGACTAAATCAGATCCAGGGAAGGGGAAATGCTGGCCTCTTTCCCAAGGCTACAGAATGTCAGTGTTGGCAACTTGTTCCATGCTTACATCTAAGCAGGCTTCCAGAATTACTTTTCAGGCCTAGCCAAGTGTTCACCTTAATACATAGTACCACTGCCGAAGAGATAAGTGACTGTCCCCCACCACAGAATAAGATGTGCTTTGTCGAGCAACTGCTCTACATGCTTTGATCCCCCTTGAGAAGCAGCAGCAGTGAACAAATGGAATGGGCACGAGCTTGGGCAGAAGCCCTGGAGAACAACCAAGTTATGTCCACCATCAGAAGCATTCCCTTTTAGATCCTGGCATGCTTGCATAACCTCCTTCCTGGAGGACCTTGCAAAAGCATGTCTGTTCCATGACATATTGTCATTGGGCAACCATTCCCCGCCCCCATTCATCCCAAACTTTGTAGAGAGAAGCTTTTAATTATGGAGCATATGGTCATCTTCGCAGCCTACTGTCAGTGAAAGCAGCCACACTGGCTTATGCTGAAAATTCTGTGTGGAGGAGGAATGCAGAAGGAGACAGAAGTCTGAATGGCTTCTGTGGACTCAGCTATACAGCGCCAAATAAAACGTTTTAGATGTGTTGTAAAGTGCTATATACAAATGTGACACTAGATGGCGAAAGTGAGCTATGCCGAATTCAATGTATTTTTCATAACGGTTTTTTTAAAAGCATTTTCACAACCTTTTTTATATGTGTGTAGATTCCACCTGTGTCTACCATCAGCATCACTTAAGAAGCACAAAGGTGCTTTCATGTTTATTTATTCTTTCTTTGATTTCTCCCAGGATGTGCTTCATGGATGCAGGGGAAATGACAGGCTCTCTCATTTTGATCTGACTGCTATCTGCAGCAGGGAACTTTCTTTTTAGCTGAGAGGCAGGCTTGACTTTCTCACTGTTCTAATGGTTATATTGCTGCTGGCTTTACAATTGCCCCCCCCCAGCAGTTTAATTAGTTTTATATGAGTGTTTTGCTGGATTGTGAGATATTATCCACTGCTGTTTTAAACAGCTGTACTTTATTGAAAAGGAATATTGTAGTTTTGTGTTTAACTTTTGTGTACTTTTGTCCTGAAAGGCATCCAGCTTGCAGCTACAGACTAGGGGTGCTTCCTTCCAGACAGTCACTCTTTTCAGGTGGGATTAAATCACATGCCAGAAAATTCACATTGTGCTATTGTGATGGTGAGCCTTTGCTCAACAAGCCTGCTTCCTCAAAAGACTGGACTTTTTGTGATAAAAGGAGAGGGAAATGCACTGAAAAGTGTGCAATAGCACTTGCAATGCAACATCATCTAACTTCCTCATAACCAAATCAGGGTGGATGCACATTAAACAGCCAACGTCATGTAATCTCTCTGCAAATGAATCAAGATGAAAAAAGGTTGTCAGTTTCACTACAAGCTAGGGAATGTGGTCAGACAGTAGGCCACTAAAGGAAGCCTCTAGACTATCACTGTTTTTCAGGAGGGATCAACTTGCAGCTAAAGCTCTCTATATACCTGGGTTACCAAATGTCCGGGAATTCCCAGACATGTCCTCTTTTGGAGGTCCTACATGCCCATCTGAGGGGAATTTTACATTTTAAAGAAAATGTCCTCAATTTGGATTTTTTTAATTAAAAAAGTGTTTGTTTGTTTTTTGTGGGGAGGCTATGGTTCAGGTGTGGGTGACCCCAGCTCTGGTGTGGGCAGCTCAGGCTTGATGGTGGTGGTGGTGCTATTGGGCGATTGCCGTAAAAAAGCTCAACAACTGTTTGTGTCCAGATTTTTACCTCTTGAAATATGGCAACCCTCCATTACCCTAGCACAACAAATCCACTTAAAAGAACCAGGACTTTTTGCACATAGGAAAGTGATAGGAGATTGTACTGGGAAAGGGAGGGATGAATGCAAGATTAACAGTCATAATCCCAAATTAATCACCTAGTGGTATTAAGTAAACAAGTTCATTCACTAGGAAGGATCTAGTATCAGCCATATTGTGAGAGTGTGGGATACAGATTAGATCAGGGGTAGGCAACCTAAGGCCCATGGGCCGGATGCGGCCCAATCACCTTCTAAATCCGGCCCATGGATGGTCCGGGAATCAGCGTGTTTTTATATGAGTAGAATGTGTCATTTTATTTAAAATGCATCTCTGGGTTCTTTGTGGGGCATAGGAATTTTTTCCCTTCAAAATATAGTCCGGCCCACCACATGGTCTGAGGGATGGTCGACCGGCCCATGGCTGAAAAAGGTTGTTGACCCCTGGATTAGATAGTTCAGTTTGGCCGATCTAAACATGAAATAAGCACTCCATTTTGTAAGAGGCTGAAAGATTGCCATATCCTACTGTCTGCAGCCCTCTCTAGCTCAAAAAGGTAATAAATAAACTATCTCAAAAGAGAGTTTAACTCTATTATTTGTGTATGTTGTTTCTGAAATATATATAATGAGTAACTTGGGAACCAGAATCAGAATCTACAAAATGATGTTTTCCCAAACTATTTAATCTCATAGTCTGCATTGGAACCTTCACCAACTCTTCTGGATTGCTTAATGAGTCATGCAGTTGTTGTTGTTCAGTCGTTCAGTCGTGTCCGACTCTTCGTGACCCCATGGACCAGAGCACGCCAGGCACGCCTATCCTTCACTGCCTCTCGCAGTTTGGCCAAACTCATGTTAGTAGCTTCGAGAACACTGTCCAACCATCTCATCTTCATGCAGAGAGAGAGTAATCCTGACACTTTGGGGGGGAATGCATACATAAACCAGTCAGCCACCAACTGAATATAAATGCATTTGTGTTCATATAGTTTTGTTTGACTTTGCATCTCTTAGCCTAATTCAGAACATTCACTGTCAGACACACAGTTCAGGAGCCCTGAAAGCAATCAGGAATGTACCATTTATTTATGGATCCCTTTTCTCACACACCTTAACATTTAAACATTAAGGAAAGAAATGCCATCTGAGTTTATTTTTGATGTTTCACCCTGTGTAATTAAAGGATGTTTGTGAACCTTTTTGAAAATTAGAGTTATGCAAGCTTTTAAGGTTATCATTTGCTTCAGACAGAATCTCTGTGATGACAAGGTTATTTTCAACCTGCTGTCTGGCCAGATCTTGATTTGAGTTTTCTTCTTCTTCTTTATGTGTGAGAAAGCATTTTTGTGGCATTCAAAATTGTAGGCAAGTTATGGAATTCACACCTGTCTTAGGGCAAAAAGTATAAATTATGCATCCTCAGTTTTTGCAACATCAACTAACACTGAATGAAGACACACTTCATTAAGTTATGACTTAATCATGCAGGGTAGGCCTTTGCGGGATCTGTGCCCCAGGCTCTGTTTCACCTCTGCAGTTCACCCAGAGAAAGAAGTACTAGCTATTTTATATAAAAACCCACAAACAAATAGAAGCCAGAATAACTCTTCACTTTCTCGTTTCTATGTTAGCCACACTGCCTCCTATCAATTAAGCCTCCTACTTTTCTGAATCACGTAACCTGTGGCAAAGAGCCTCAAAGAATGGCCGCAGCTCCTTGCAAAGGCAAGCCATGAAAATAAAAGATCAATAATAACCTGAAGCTTTACTTGCTAGCTGTGCAGGCGGGGGAAAAAGGAAGAAAAAGACTTGTTTTCTCCCCCCTATTAGTCATCATGAAGGTAATTTCCCCCTTTTTGAGTGTGGACAAGAATGCAAACAATTAAAAAGAAGCTATCAACAAAGTTATTGCCTAACTAGCACTGGAATTCACAAATGCTTTCATTAAAAGGGGAAGAGGTAGACAGGCTATTGGGTACGATATTATCAGCTGGAGGTAAGGTGCAAAATGAAATGAAATAAATCCAGGTTAATATGAATTAATTTAATACGATTAAAATGAAATTTAGATTTTAGAATTACCAGAGACCCACAGCCTGCTTATTTCATATTGGCTATCTGACTAGGGCAGGTAAAGTGTGTGTGTGTGTGTGTGTGTGTGTGTGTGTGAGAGAGAGAGAGAGAGAGAGAGAGAATATTGGATTTCATCCTCTCGTTCATTCTTGGCATCATTGCCCCCATGTTTCCATACCCTTCCCATCTCCTTGATTGTGTTGTCTTTCTAGTCTCATTAGCGATGCACAGTTGTTCCCATCCCTGGACCCTGGCTAACCTCCCCACTTCCAATCTTCTTTTATTTACAGAACTTCCTGCGCTTAACTTGTTGGCTCTTCTAGCCCTTTCCCCCTTCATCCACCTCTCAACTCACAAACCACGTGGGTGAGATGAACCCCAAGAGCTGTGGGTTGGTTTTCCACTTGAGGGAGGGGGAAGGAGTTTCCACTTGGAAATTCTTGCCAAAGGAGGCTCAACTAGCCCTATCACTCTTGACATTCTTCCAAAAGGCTTTTTTTTTAAAGACATACTGTAGTGAGACCAGTACAGATGTTCTGCCAATGCCAGCTGTCTGGAACTATTCCCACATTGCACTGAAGGAGTGTAGGTGTGGGAAATGGATGCATCAGGGGCATGTTTCTACCTCATAAACACCAGAGATTGCCAAGGAAGGAACACATAAGGAGGAAGGAGTCAACAGAGGAAGACAGCATGGGAAGAAAAGGAGCAGAAAGAAATACCGGAGAAGAATGATTGTAACAATAGTAGGGAGGAGAGAGATTTCTCTCAAATACAAATTTTCATTTGACTGTTCCTCTCCTGCATCCAAGCTGGTGCCAGATGTATTGCTTTCCTTTCCTTTGGACCACATCAGTGAGGCCAAGAGAGGGATCTTATCATCTGGGCAGCCCTTGACCTCCATACACACTGCCCAGTCTTGTGCCCCGGAGAGGTCACTTTGGAGCTGCAAACACAGCTCTTCTGTCTCACCAATGCAGGCCTTTATCTCCACTACATCTAGACTTTGGAAGAACATATTATTGTGACCTTGGTGATCATTAGTAGTATGCTTGCCCTTTGACTGTGTGAGGACATGGCCCTCTCAGTAGCTTCAGAATGTGGAACTAGAGAACGTCAGGTGGGGCTTTAGCCTGTGCATCCCCACCCAGCTCTAGCAAAAGAAGGAAATTGCAACAAAGACAGGCAGGAAAGCAAAGAAGTCACACTTAGTGGGTCGGTGATTCACCACCTAGACATTGTGTCCAGTAAAGCTGAACTGTATCAGCCAGATGGGGTCCATCTTATAGATGTTGGAGATAACATCTTCCTGTCTTACCTGAAGAGAAGCCTCCAAGAGGTGCTTCTCGGTAGGGAAAAGGACAGATATTTGTCCCCTTTTGTGGCTGTTCAGGTGAGCGAAGGGGAGTAGTTGTGTTTCAGCCTGATGAGCCCTTTTAGGCACATTTCTGGGTGATGGGCTGGCCCTGAGGCTTACTCTTTGGGCTCTGAGGTAGGATAAGAGCCCCCTTGAGGATAAACTGCTTCTTCGACCTGAAGCTATGGGGCCTTGGGGTAGGGTGTGTGGAGCAGCATAGGCCTTCCTATTCACATTTATGATGTGACCTGGCAATGGGAGGCAGGTTGGGAAGCCATGCCTGCAGTAGCATGCCTGCAGTAGCAGGGCTTTCAAATTTCAGCAGTGCCCTGTGTGACACAAAATTTGGGGGACCCCCACCTCTCGCCTTCTGTTCTAAGTCATTGTTTCAGGGAGACCTGTGGTTCCCTCTCAGCTCAGTGCCCAGTCCAGGTGAACTGCTTGCATTCCCCTAAATCTGCCTCTGATGCCTATGTTGCCTGCATATGGGGTTTTTGGGTTGTCCTAGAGGCTGCAGTTTGTTCATGGCATTTTCCCTATGCAGGGGTATTTCGTGGGTTTTATTTTTAAATTAGTTATACCACTTTGTAACTAACTAAGTTCAACTGCCTGTGCAACTTTTTAAAATGCAATATGGAAAAGCACATGAACCAGACCTTTGAAGAATTTGTAAATAAACCAATTTTTTACGTTATCAGATGAGTGCTCTTTTCCTTTATTGGGGGAAAAGGGAAGTTTTTGAACTCACAGGGGCATACTTTAAAGGTCTAGCAGCCTATATTTCATTGTTTTACTTTGCTGCATATTTTGGGACTTTAAATCTCTGTGGTGGTTCTCTCACCAAAGAGTACTTGCCCCAAACTTGGATCTTGGCATCCAGGAATTCCCATTCCTCTCTATGTATCCTTTCTGTGCACCAACAATTGAGCCATGAGGTCACAACATATTATTGTGCCCTTGGCTCCTCTCTTACCGATCAGCAGTAGTAAGCCTATAAAACTGTGTGAAGACTTGACCCTCTCAGTAGCTTCAGAATGTGAAACTATAGAATGTACATCCCCACCCAGCTCTAGCCAAAGAGGAAAATGGCAACAAAAACAGGCAGGAAAGCAAGAAAGTGACTTTATGACAGAGCAGTCACATTGTCCTCCCATTGTGGGGAGAAGAAAAAGAAAACTACAGGAAACCAGCCAGAACAGCAAGGAAATCTCTTTTATATATAATAGATAGATACACATCTATTCTATTCTAGCTTCAAACAGAGCTTTATGAATCTGTGGCACTTGGTGCATGTAGAAAGAGTTGATTGTGAAACAAAAATAAGATACAATATACATCTATTAGAATAAACAATATGACAAATGAGATATAATACAAGAAAAATGAATAAAACCACAGTAAAGAGCAAAATGTGTTACAGATTGGAGCTAGAAACTGAAAACATATTTGAAGTATAAATGATTACTGGCTCCCAGGGTTGAAATGCCTTTTGGTATATTAGCTTTCAATTTCTGGAACACGGTTTTTAATCATTGCTAATTGTTTCCAATTCTTATTTAATGATTCTTTCTTCTTCCTTTTTAATGCCTCAAATTTGACTTCTAATGTTTAATAAAAGTAATTTTAGCTATTTTCAATGCACACAACAGCAGTATATCAGGGATATTTATTTTAACTTCATTGAGATGAAAGATTATAGGTTCTAAGATAATTGAAATTGAAAATCTCTTTGATAATCCTATCTGCCAGTTCCCAAAACTTCATTGTTCTCCCACATTCCCACTCCAAGTGGTAAAGTGTCTGCATTCCAGCATTTGAGTAAGAAACCTATTGATTGCAGACCAATGCAGTATGTGGCACACCTGTTGGGAGAAGACGATATAGCCACATGCCTAACGACCATGCCTGGGTTCAATCCAAGGTGAGAAACCACATTACCCATGCAACATTTTGTATTGCATTGTGTGGAGAAATTGGATAGAGCAAGGTTTTTCTCCTTTTCAAAATACAAGAAACCAGGGCCATGCAATGAAGCTGAATGTTTGAAGACTCCAGGCAGACAAACGAATATACTTTTTTGCACAGTACATTATATAATAATAATAATAATAATAATAATAATAATAATAATAATAAATAATTTGCATACCACCCTTCATCTGAAGATCCTAGGGCCATTCACAACAGACAAATACAAAATAAGAATACAAAATTATGGAGCTTGCTTCCAGATGAACTAGTGATGGACCTCAAATTTGACAGCTTTAAAAGGGGATTAAACAAATCCATAGAGGGGGAAAATCACTGGCTGCTGGCCTTGATGGCTGTGTGCTACCTCTGGATTGGAGGAGGTATAGTTCTGAACAGCACTTGCTGAAGAGCCCATTAGGGAGACTTCCATTGTGTTCATGACTTGCTTGTGGGCTTTCCTTAGGCATCTGGTTGGCCTCTAGGAGAACGGGATGCTGTGCTAGATGGGCCTTTTGTCTGATCCAGCTGGGGTCTGCTTATAGTTTTATCTGGTTCCATGGAGGGCTACTATTCAAGATGCACAAGGGTAACAGTTCTTTGGTCAAATGGAATTACTTGTATCATGCTTTTTGGGATTCCAGTATTAATAATACAATCGTCTTCTATGTCTGACTGTCAGGATCGAAGAACTCCCAGTTCAGAATAGGCTGTTGTCTGTTGAAGACCTGCCAGCAGAGATGGAGGAAAAGAGGGAAGGAGACAATGGAATGCAGGCAGCCGAAGAAACAAGCAGACATACAGGGTGAAAGTTCATGCGATAGAGCGAGGGAACTAATTGGGAGTGACAGCTTGTCAGAAGGAGGAGGGGAGCCTGTGAGCTTCAGAACCCACAGGAGGGGAGGGCTCCAATCAAGAGAGCGGGGAAAGCAGCGTCATTTAAAAAAAGGACGCACTTCCGTTTCTGCTGGAGACGGAAGAAGAACGAAAGCGAAACTTCAGTCGAGTCATTGCGACTATGATGGAAGCTGCTCAGAGAGAGAGCTCCCAAGTTTCTGTGTTTCGTTTGGCAATAAACCAACCTTTTAATTAACCAGACTCGTGTGTTATCAGCGGCCACTCACACTGACTTTCTCACTGCTCTCCACTGATGTGCTATGAGTCTTACCAAATAAGTTTACCTCCTCCAGCAAAATAATTGGAGCCATGACTGATGAGATAACAGAACAAAAAGGAAAGAAAACACACACCTACATTATTTACCACCTTGGTCCCCCACTCCTGCCCTGACACCCTCCCACACACACCCTGGAAAGGTAGATTAGCTCTGAATAACGAAAAAGAAATTCACCAAGAGCATCATTTGGCAGCAGATCACTGTTTGGTTGACCTGTGGCTCTTTAAATGTTGTTGAACTTCAACTCCTATCGTTGCTCATCATTGGCTTTGCTGGGTGAGGCTAATGGGAACTGGAATCCAGTCACAACTGCAGGACCACAGGTTCCCCATGGTGAAAGAGCAACCCAAGGTACCTTGAATGTGTTTGTATGCTGCTAGGTACTATAATTCTAGAATGGGAGTATGGGGACCAGGGGTAGAAATGCATATACTCCAGAAAAGAAATGTCAAAGATACAACTCTATAACCTCAGCACCCAACTCAGGTTGCTTGCACACATTTGCATGTATATACAAATGCATGTGCCAACACAAACTTATACGTCTAGGTGCCTTTGGCTCTGGGTGGTATTATTTTTCATTTGATAGGGCCAATAAACTTTTGGATAAGAAGTTGGCTGTAGATCACAAAGCAGATGAAATAGTGCACATATTGGCAAAAATGGGGAGGAGGGGAAGCAGTGCTGTTGCCAAGTTTCTAATTATTTTCAGCCACTGCTCCCTGTTCCTGCAACTCTGTTCTTCATTTATCGGATTTCCTTCCGTGACCAGGTTTAGGATGTGAAATTGAAAAATATATTGGAAAAAGTGTAGTTGGGAGGGTGGAGGTGGATGTTCCTCCCCTATTAAAAAGAATATCAATGGGGGGGACATGAATTACACCCCCATGCTTATAACAAAGCAATAAAGTCCTGTTAGCATGCTTCCAGAGATTGCATCCCTCCAGGGCATATTGTAAGTGAAAGGTGCACTAATTATGCATGTCCAACACCTGGAAGCCAGATGAGGACTTTGCCTACTGCTACTAATCCAAGCATGAGAATCCTAAAAGGCAAAAGAGCCATCATTTTGCAAAACGAGTGATTACTGCACTAGCTTGTGATGGAAAACTCCCTTCAGCTTGAAATGGAATGAATAAATAACTCCATATTTGTGACCCATATTCATGATAGAGGAAGCATTGTAGTTCAGTGGTAGAGCATTTGCTTTGCATGCAGAAGGTCCCAGGTTCAGTCCCCAACATCTCCAGGCAGGGATGGAAGAGACCGTAATAGGACACCGCGGAGAGCTACTGTCATTCAGCATGGACAATACTGAGTAGAGGGACCGTTGGTCTCATTCATTATAAGGCAGCTTCCTTTGTTCCTGGCTTTCTCGATGAGCAATTGGAGCAAAAACACTTTTCTGCTACCAAGAATTCTTTGTTGGTGCAAGTGTCCCGATGGTGCCTTCTATATACTGTATGCATGTTCACTACATTCTGGGAATTCTGTTTGCCATCACTAGCCAATCCAAATAACTTTATTGTACTAGCCATTGGCCATGACAAATCTGAATAAAAAATAAACCCCCTATATACTCGAGTATAAGCCTAGTTTTTCAGCACATTTTTTGTGCTGAAAAAGTCACCCTCGGCTTATACTCGAGTGAGGCAGGCAGTGGCTCCTATGAAGCGTTCCCAGGTTTTTTGTGGTAAAATTGGGTGCCTCGGCTTATATTCGGGTCGGCTTATACTCGAGTATATACGGTACATGTAGTCAAGACTGGAGAGTGCTTGGAAATTCCATGCATCTCCCACCCAACCCAATACCTGATAATAAGGTTTTAGATTAACAGAAGCCATGTAAAACCTTTACCTGGAAGAGATTTGAGCCAATAAAGAAGATGTTCACTATATCTATCTATTTACCTATCTATCTATCTATCTATCTATCTATCTATCATCCATCATCTATCATCTATCATCTATCATCTCTCTATCAATCTATCAACTCTAAAGCTCTAGGATGCTATTTAATTTGGATGCTTATTCTAGGCTTCAAATTCACTATCTACAAGTACTTTTTGTCCAAAAACATCCCTTCTCTCACAACTCTTTAAGTAACAGAAATGCAATAGGCACACAGCCTTCACTGCTTGGAAGTGCAGTGACAGGGAATACTTCAACTGTTGAATTTCTGCCCATCATGCAGGAACCCCTGCCAGGAGAAAGCCAGCAAGAAAAGCGCAAAACCCTAAGGGTAGTACTTTGCACAGGGTGCCATTTTGGCTTCTAGGGAAGAAATGTCATTAGGTTTATTAAAACTCAATTTTGGCTTCCCTAGGAATTCCTCAAATTTAATCTGAGATGGAATCTTTAAATTCTCTTCAAATACACCTGCAGGCAATTTCTGATGGCCCCCTATAGCTCCAGAATATTGTAGAACCTCTGTATAAAGATCAGGCCAGGAATCATGTTTGTTCATGGGTTCAGGAAGCCCTACTCTGCCCTGCCCTGCCTGGCACCTATTCAAACACTCTTTTGTCTAAGACTGCAAAGAACCGGCTTGACTATAGCCCTCTTCAGACATTTGGCTCTCTACACATAAGGGTTTAAAGCAGGGGTCAGCAAACTTCTTCAGTTTGTGGGGGGCCGGACTATATTTTTTTTGGGGGGGGGAATGAATTCTTATGTCCCACAAATAACCCAGAGATGCATTTTAAATAAAAGCACACATTCTACTCATGTAAAAACATCAGGCAGGCCCCACAAATAACCCAGAGATGCATTTTAAATAAAAGGACACATTTACTCATGTAAAAACACACTGATTCCCGGACCCTCTGTGAGCCGGATTTAGACGGCGATTGGGCCGCATCCGGCCCCCGGGCCTTAGTTTGCCTACCCATGGTTTAAAGTATGTAGAAGGGCATGAAGACACATGTAAAGTCCACCTCCACTGTGATGTGCAGGGGTTCCTTTGGGACCTTCACTCACTGAGCATGAAGGTCTGAAGGGAGCTTCTAAATGAGTTCAATTAAACACATGTCAAAGCCCCCTTCAGAATGTCATGCTCAAATATATAAAGGTCTGAGAAAACCCACATGTGTGCAGAAACTGGGGTGGGGCTTGGATGTATACCCCCTACCTTTCCACCCAACTTCACATACCCTCCAACATTTCTCTGATGAAAATAGGGACGTTCCATTCCATAATGTCAATTGTACTATTTATACCCCACACATCTTACTGGGTTGGCCCAGCCACTCTGGGCAGCTTCCAACATATATAAAAACATTTAAAAAAAATTATTATTTTTTTTAAACCCTTCCCTATACAGGATTGCCTTTAGACTGCTCAGGCATTGGATAACTCCACACCCTCCAACAGTTCTCCAATGAAAATAGAGACGTCCTAAGGAAAACATTCCGGGGTCAAATCAGACACCGGGATGGTTTCTCTAAATCAGGGACGTCCCTGGAAAATAGGGACACTTGGAGGGTCTGATTTCCAATCTTCCATTTTCATGAAGTAACAACATAATTGCTTCTCCTAAAAACACACCACTATTCCTTGTTCCATTTTAAAAGTCCAGACAAATAATCTTCAGAACCCTTTTTTATTATTAAAGAAGAGAGAAGACATTGCATACATTTATGTATATCTGAAATGCATTTCTATTATATAAGTGTATTAATATTCTGTGGAACTCAAGGGGATAGACATTTCTCCAGGCACTCTCCAGGCACTGCCCTGTTTAATGGCAGCAACACCAGAGGCCTTTAACGCATCAGGTGCATTGATACCATGCCATAGGGTCATAGATATTTACCTTCCTTCTCTCAGAGCTGATTACCTGGACAGCTTAACTCCTTTTCCTCCTTATATTGTTGCATCATATGCTATGAGATTTTGAGCACATTGTGTTGTTTTCTTTTTCCTTTTCCCCACTGACTATTAGGAGTCTTCTAAATCAAGATTTATTTATTTTGAGGGGCAAATGTTTATGAAATGGTTTTAAAAATACATGGGGCATTTGAAGTTATATGCCATTTACTTCAAGTTAACATCATCGATCTATCATAAAATCCACAGGATCTTAAACGAAAGCATTGGGGTTTTTTCATGCCAGATTTTACCCTAGAGATTTTAATAGTACCATAAAATAGAAGAGCTTTGATTTATGTACACATAGCCCATCAAAAGCACACAGCTGTGATTTTATAAGGACTTTTATTATTTTTCCTGACTGTGATCCACATACTCTATAAGTAATTGTATATTAATAAGCCTCTAGGTGTTTTATATGTTTCCATTATATTTATTGCTAAATAAGAAAGTGTGAATTCTGTTGGCATTTTCAGAAACACAGGGTGCTTCTAGACGGGAGCCCTCTAGCACAACCCATTGATGGATCCCCCTTCCCTGGACAATTGCAATCTGCCTTTCATACTGCAGCAGAAATTGTAGTCCTTTTCTTAGCTTGCGTAACCCCTTTCCCTGTATCCACTGCTGTCCTTGAGACACAGGCTGCAGGGCGCCTTTCACCAGCTTAGGCTGGTGGCCTATCTGGATAGGGATAAATTTGGCTACAGTATTCTGTGCTCAAGGTGGGATTATTGCAATGTGCTTTATGTGAGGCTGCCCTTGAAGATAGTTCAGAATGTTAGCTGCCAGACTCTTGTGTGGTGTAGTGGTTAAGAGTGGTAGTCTCGCAATCTGGTGAACCGGGTTCGCGTCTCCGCTCCTCCACATGCAGCTGCTGGGTGACCTTGGGCTAGTCACACTTCTTTGAAGTCTCTCAGCCACACTCACCTCACAGAGTGTTTGTTGTGGGGGAGGAAGGGAAAGGAGAATGTTAGTCGCTTTGAGACTCCTTCGGGGAGTGATAAAACGGGATATCAAATCCAAACTCTTCCTCCTCCTCCTCCTCCTCCTCCTCCTCTTCTTCTTCTTTGCAGTTTCAAGGAGAACAGATCGCATAACACCAGTTCTATTCCAACTATACTGGTTACCTGAATTCCAAGCCCAATTCCAAGTGCTGGCTTTGACCTTTAAAACTCTTTACAGCTCAGGGCCCCAATATCTTCTTGAATGCCTCTCCCAATATGAACCTACTTCGGCCCGTACATTTTTATCTAGGGTGCTTCTCCAGGTCCCCCCCCTGAGGGAAACTGAGAGGATGGTGGCAAGAGAGAAGACCTTTTCAATTGTGGCTCCCCGTCTGTGAAATGCACTCTCCAGTGAGGTCTGCCTGGTGCTTTCATTGAGATAAAGACATATATTTTTCCCCCTCAGCCTTTTGATAGACTGAGATAAGGGTGTTTGTTATTACTGTGCCACCAAAGCTTCCTGTGGCTTTTTGGGGAGGAGAGGGGTTGTTGTTGCTCATTCTGTTTTATGGTATGCTATAGTTATTCATGTTTTTAACAGTGCCATAAGTCATTTGGATACATTTGGTTAACAAGTCACTAACCAGTCTAATAAATGATAATAATGGTGATCCTGTCCACATCAGAACATGATCAGATATAGCCAGGCTTCAACTTGATAGTCCTTGTTTTCTTTCCCCAACTTCAAAGTTCCTTTTTTCCTGAGCATGCAAATGTGAGAGTACAACAGTGTGTGTGTGTGTGTGTGTGTGCGTGCATGCACACTTTTAATTAGCAGAACTGTTCTATATCGAAATTCTTAAATGGCGCTGTATGCCTTCCCCAGTGCTATTCCTTGCACAGCACAGAGCCTTGTGCAATTCTCCTGCTGCGTAGATTGCACAGTGGAATCTTGCATTCAACCCCATCCACTGATACTGGACATCTATAGGATAGTGGCTTGAGAGGATGAGAGTGGACCTGTGATTTCTTGGCACTTGTTGCAATGGTAGCCCATGGGTATGAAGGGTGGGACATGCCAAGGGCACACAAAAACCTGGTGTTGATTCTGCCTGGGGACACAGGGGCAGAGATTATTATTGCATAAAAGCAAGCACATAGCCCACCTCCATCTTTTCCATAAGGTGACTGTGGGTTTCACTGACATGCAAAACATACATTGGCTCCCAGTACGTTTCCGAGCACAATTCAAAGTGTTGGTGCTGACCTTTAAAGCCCTAAACAGCCTCGGTCCTGTATACCTGAAGGAGCGTCTCCACCTCCACCATTCAGCCCGGACACTGAGATCCAGCGCCGAGGGCCTTCTGGTGGTTCCCTCACTGCGAGAAGCAAAGCTACAGGGAACCAGGCAGAGGGCCTTCTCGGTAGTGGCGCCCGCCCTGTGGAACGCCCTCCCAGCAGAGGTTAAGGAGATAAACAACTATCTGACATTCAGAAGATACCTCAAGGCAGCCCTATTTAGGGAAGCTTTTAACCTGTGATATTTTAATGTATTTGTGTCTGTTGGAAGCCGCCCAGAGTGGCTGGGGAGACCCATCCAGATGGGCGGGGTACAAATAAAAAAAACATTATTATTATTATTATTATTATTATTATTATTACTAGAATTCATAGCAGCCTATTTCTAATAGAAGGGAGCACCAATGCACACTCTCCCCCAAGTCTCACTATCATGCACAATGCAGCCAAGTCCCAATCTAGAAGGGGAATCTCTGTGCACAATCTTGTTTCCATCTGCAGAGTACTCTTGCTAATGTACTTTTAGAAACAATTATTGTCAAACCTACGGGGAAAAACAGCAGCTAGGTTTAAGAATCCACTTATCTGCCCCAGGGAAGCTCAAGGAAATGAATAAAAACATCCACAAGGATTTACTATCGCCACAATAGTAGAGGTAATTGGGCTGACTTTAGGACAGGATAACTAGCTTAAAATAAAGCTTTATATGATGAAAATCCTAGGTCTTTTTTAAGGACCTATTTTTGATGTTAACTCTAATCTTTGGACATGTTCCATAAATTCATGCAGTTCAGTTGTGTTCACGTAGCTGTTACTGCATTTGAATCTAATCCATTTCCCCTCTGTTTGTATGAATGACCTAACCTACTATGGAAGCTGAGGCTGGTATGAATGGAGGTGGGCATCATGAGTTCTTAGGCCTGTTGGATGAAAAGGGATGCATAAATGAGTAAGAGAGGGCTTTGATTTCCCTATGCTAAATTGACAAAATTAATGCATTTGATAAAATGCAAGGAAGCAATTATGCTTCAAGATGTGACAACTTTAAATTTTATCCCATACTCAAGGCTATGTTAAAAGGTTTTTTTGGTGTGTGTGTGCCATTTTGTAATGGTTCAAAGGGACTTGAAAATTGCCCTGAGGAAAAAGGACCAAAAAGCGTTGATGGACTCAGAGCTGGAGTACAAAATTAGTTATCGGTTTATGGAGCCTTTGCATCAGCCTTCTTCAACCTGATGCCCTTAAGATATTTTGGATTACAAATTCTGTCAGCCCCATCCAACAGGGCCAATGTTCAGTGATGATGGGAGTTGTAGTCCCAAACATCTTGAGGGCATCAGGTTGTAAAAGGCTGCTTTGCATGGTTCTAACATTTGAGAGAACTTGCTACTGCACAGCAGAAAAGAGAGGGCCTGTAGATAAGACCTTCCACCCATAGTTCATTAGGTGTTGAAACACAAATATTTCAGAAATAGAGACACCAGCCAATTCTATATAAACCTGGATTTTCTGCTGGACTCCCTGGATACCAATTGTGTGAGTTGCTATTGACTCAAAAATAGGGCCATTTCATAACATATGAATAAGCTCTAAGAGCAGCCAGTAGAGGATGCTTCTGAGACAAACTACAAGTGACAGGACTGTTGTGGTGTGATTTATCCATCCCTACCTGTCATCCCAAGCTTGAGGCACACTCTGAGCATGAGCAGATGTGAGGTTTTAACATGCTCTAAGCTCCTTTCTTTTCTCCAAGAATACTCTCATAACTCTTCCATTTAGTACATGTGCCCCCAAGCCAAACTGTATTCTACCTTTGGCTTGTGGGGCAGCAGATGGTATCTGTGTCACCGTCTGAACAAGCTGAAAATTACAGAGGGTTTTTATGGCCAAAACCAATTTGATCAAAGCCTTTCTCAGCTTGCCCATCCATTCTGATTACAGGATTTCCTGCGGTCCTGTTTGAAAGCTCTGTTGCACCAATGAAGAGTAATAGGCTGTGGCCTCTCGGTGGCTCCGGGAGCTTCACATTGATTAGGAGGCCTGTAATTCTACTTGTGTGGTCTCTAGGAGTCAGAATGCTTAAGTACACAGGGGACACTGTGGTCACAGAAGAATGGGAAGAGTATCCAAAACAGCATCTTTCAGCGTATGGTGTTGCATTTGTTAAAAGCACTGAAATGGTAGAACAAAATACATTTCTGTGTTTGTCTAGACTCTGCACATTTTGTTGTTTGTATGTCTAGAATCCATGGAACTCTTTTGATGCATCTCTGGCCTAGTTATAGGGAAACAAAAATATTATTGAGATGCACGAAAAATAGGCAGACCTCATCTGGAGTTCTATGTCCAGTTCTGGGCACTGTAGTTTAAGAAATATCTTGACGGACTGGAATGTGTCCAGAGGACAGCAACAAAGATGGCGAGGAGCCCTGGAGACCAAGTCTCATGAGGAAACCAGAGCGTGTTTAGCATGGAATAGAGAATTAAGAAGTAATATGATATTTATCTTCAAATGATTGAAGGGCTGTTATATAAATGATAGCACAAATTTAGTTACAGGTAGGTAGCCGTGTTGGTCTGCCGTAGTCGAAACAAAATAAACAAATTTGTTTCGAGCCCAAATTTATTTATTTACTGTTGCCCCAGAGCACATGACCCAAACCAATTAAACATTAGGAAGAACTTCCTCATAGGATGAGATGTTTGGCAGTAGAACAGGCTGCCTTGGAAGGTGATGAATTCTCCTTTGCTAGATGCTTTTAAGCAAATGCTGGAAGGCCATCTCTCAGGGATGCTGTAGTAGCGGTTTTCCTGCATTGGCAGGTGGTTGAAATAGATTACCTTTGAGGTCCCTTCCAACTATAAGATTCACCTCAAAATGCCTATATGGTAGAATTGTGGCAGTCTGACTTTGGCACATCAAAAATAAGCTGAAAACAGTTTGTCATGGCCTGCTCAAATGTGGCAGTTACTATGTTTTAGGAAACTCTATTTAGAACGCAATCCCACAGCTTTTTTCCTGGGAGTAAACCCACTGAACTCAATGGGACTTATTTCTGAATAGACATACATGCACCATTAATATCCACATTAGGTATAGAATAAATATGTTGTCATGGAATGTGAAAGCATTTCTCATCAAATGCATGCAAGTTTCATTCTGGAGTCCCATGTAGTAGGGTCTTCCTACAAACACACCCAAAAGTGTCTTTTTGTTTGACACACAATCTGTATGCCAAAAGTATGCCAATCTGGATAACAGCTCATGGGCACTAAATGTCAATTCTTTTTCTCTTTCATTAGCTAAAAGCTTCTGCCCGTTATCCCTGTCTCACAGTCACTAAATTGAAAACAAGAGAAATTTTACTGGAAACCATTTCTGGTTGAGTCTTGTATCCTCTCAAGTGGGTTCCTGCATTAAAAGTTGTTGCCAGGCTAAGAAGTTCAAAGCTCTGCAAAATGTGTCAAGCGACTTCAAGAAAGGTAGCATTCACCATTAAATTAAATGATTTGAAGTCCAAGGATCAAAACCCAATTCTGCTGTGGCCTTTGCCTTGAGCAAAGTAATTATTACTCTGACTCAGTTTCTTCTCTGTAGTAGAATCACAGAGTTGGAAGGGTCTTCAAAGGTCATTTAGCCCAACGCTATGGACAGTGCAGGAAACCCAGTACTCCTGCATTCCTGATAACTGTCAATCTGGCCCCTATTTCAAAACCTTTAACAAAGGAGAATATAGGAATAGTAGTCACCAGTTTCATGGGCTCTTCTTTTTGTGCAAGAAGAAATGCAGTTTAAAAAATTGCTACTCTCTCTGAACTGTAGAGCTGGTGTGGTCACCTGAATAAATAATAAAACTCCTACGCTACTACAGTATAACCAAGAAAAATCTCTTTTATTCTCTGTAACAGATAGAAATGTTTCGACATTCAAAGGAAACATTTGGTATTTCATCTTTATTTTACATAGCATCTTCTCATGGCTCAAAAAGTTTACGGCACTGTGTCATAGAGCTTCTTGGTTTGAGAGCTAATGTGTTAAGGGAACTTTGGCACCTACTTGGGAAAGCAGTAGGAAATGAGATAAAGAGTTTTGGGGTTAGGAAACATTTGTACCCTGTGAACAGAACCACAAGTAGGGATGAATATGGTGAGGGAAAGCACACAACATACCCTATAGTATTTTAAAACATTTGTAAGGACACTCTAGATAACTGTTGTTTTTCCATGCCTGTTTTATGCACTGATAGCTGTTTGCTGGTGGCTTTCCATGATTGGTGCAGAACATATCAGAAGTGTGTTCCAACTTTTGTCACCTTCAGAAGCTCTTATTGTGAAAATAGCTAAGTGGGTCATTTGGTGGGGTCTGTGTGTGTCAAAGAATGGTACTATTTATATCTGGGGACCAGGTATGTTCCAGATATTTAGTCCTCTTCTTCAAACACGAATAAGCTACAATTTTTAGATATCCTTTTTTATTTTGCTTCAGGAACTGGACAGATAAAGTTTGGGTCTTTGTTTGGGGCAGTGGTGGTGAACTTCAAAAAAAGTTGTTATTACATATTTGTCCTTTTCACAAACAGCCTCCTAAGGCCAGAAAATATCCAAGTAGTTTTAAATCATAGTTTGGAAAATTTATGAGCATATAAGAGGTGAGCTGAGCTTGTAGGTTTTGAGGGTTTGTCTTTTTGGGGCTGTGTGTGATTAAGTTTGTGTGCTTATTTGTTTCCTTATTTGTTTGTGTGTTTCCCAGGCTTGTGTGTGCGAGAGAGTTTGTTTCTGGCTTGTGTGTGTGTGTTTGTCTGGTGACTAGCTGTGGGCGGAGCTAATCAGTGCCTGGAGGGCAGAGACTGAGGAAGTAGGCAAAAGGTGAGCTGAGCTTATAGGGCGGAGCTAATCAGTGCCTGGAGGGCAGCGACTGAGGAGGGAGCACAAGGTGAGCTGAGCTTGTAGGTTTTGAGGGTTTGTCTTTTTGGGGCTGTGTGTGATTAAGTTTGTGTGCTTATTTGTTTCCTTATTTGTTTGTGTGTTTCCCAGGCTTGTGTGTGCGAGAGAGTTTGTTTCTGGCTTGTGTGTGTGTGTTTGTCTGGTGACTAGCTGTGGGCGGAGCTAATCAGTGCCTGGAGGGCAGAGACTGAGGAAGTAGGCAAAAGGTGAGCTGAGCTTGTAGGGCGGAGCTAATCAGTGCCTGGAGGGCAGCGACTGAGGAGGGAGCACAAGGTGAGCTGAGCTTGTAGGTTTTGAGGGTTTGTCTTTTTGGGGCTGTATGTGATTAAGTTTGTGTGCTTATTTGTTTCCTTATTTGTTTGTGTGTTTCCCAGGCTTGTGTGTGCGAGAGAGTTTGTTTCTGGCTTGTGTGTGTGTGTTTGTCTGGTGACTAGCTGTGGGCGGAGCTAATCAGTGCCTGGAGGGCAGAGACTGAGGAAGTAGGCAAAAGGTGAGCTGAGCTTGTAGGGCGGAGCTAATCAGTGCCTGGAGGGCAGCGACTGAGGAGGGAGCACAAGGTGAGCTGAGCTTGTAGGTTTTGAGGGTTTGTCTTTTTGGGGCTGTGTGTGATTAAGTTTGTGTGCTTATTTGTTTCCTTATTTGTTTGTGTGTTTCCCAGGCTTGTGTGTGCGAGAGAGTTTGTTTCTGGCTTGTGTGTGTGTGTTTGTCTGGTGACTAGCTGTGGGCGGAGCTAATCAGTGCCTGGAGGGTAGCGGCGCGCGCCTAGCGGCGCGCGCAGTTTGACCTATCTTTTAAATTGAGGAGAGCTAGTCTCAAACATTTACTTGGGGAGACCTAGGCTTCTTTTTTGTGTGTCCTGACTTCAAGCTTCAAGATGGAGGGTGAGGGAACAACTGTAGTCGCCTGCAATTCCTGCGCAATGTTTGCCTTCTTGCCAAAGGATGTAGGCAGCTACACCTGCAGCAAGTGCAAGTTGGTTGCCCTACTGGAAGACAAGGTCCGGCAACTTCAGGAGGGGGAAGGAACAACTGTAGTCGCCTGTAATTCCTGCGCAATGTTTGTCTTCTTGCCAAAGGTTGTAGACAGCTACACCTGCAGCAACTGCAAGTTGGTTGCCATACTCGAAGACAAGGTCCAGCAACTTCAGGCCCGTGTATCTACGCTCCAGAAAATTAAAGAGCTGGAGCTTTTCTTGGATGCAGCAGAGCACACTGTCTCCACCAAGCAGGAGACAGGGCACATCCCTGAGGAGGAGATCAGTTCCCCAACTCAGGAGCCAGATGTATGGAGGAACGTGACTCACAGAAGTAGAATGCCCAGGGATCGCTCTGAGTGTTTAGAACTACAAAATCAATTTGAAGTGCTCTCAAATCTGGAAGATGAAGACCAGACTCCATTGGAAGATCTCTCCCTCATCACAGTTGATGAGGTATATGAAGACGAGCAGCATAGTCAGTCCTCCGGGAATGTGCAGGCGACCTTGGAAGGGACAGCACGTGTAAGAATCCCGACCAAGCCTAAGAGGAGACGTGTAGTGGTGATAGGGGATTCCCTACTGAGGGGTACCGAAGCAGTGATCTGTGGGCCTGACAAGATGTCTCGAGAGGTATGCTGTCTCCCCGGGGCCAAGATCCATGATGTTACAGAACGGCTGCAAGGAATAATAAAACCTACGGATAAAAACCCCTTCCTTTTAGTCCATGTGGGAACCAATGACACCGCAAGCCATAGCCTCCAGAAGATCAAAAGTGATTATGAGGCTCTGGGCAGGAAGCTGAAGCAATTAAATGCACAAATTGTCATCTCATCTGTCCTCCCAGTTGAACGCCGTGGCCCAGGAAGAGAGGGGAAAATAGGAGAAGTGAACAACTGGCTTCGCAAATGGTGCCGGCAGGAACGGTTTGGATTCTTAGATCACGGCCTGCAGTTTCTTGAAGATGGACTTCTGGCAAGTGATGGGCTGCACCTCACAAGGGTTGGGAGGAATGTTTTTGCCAACAATCTCAAAAACCTCATCAGGAGGGCTTTAAACTGACTTATGTGGGGGAGGGAGACAGTGGTCCTGAAGGTAGGAGTCTATCAAATGCTGAAGATGATCATCCAAAAGTCAAGGACCAAATGGAGCAAACAGCACACAGACCTAGTGGTGGGAGGAAAAAATCCTTAAGTAGGAGACTAGGGGGAATGATCAATGGTTTTCAATGTCTGTATACAAATGCACAGAGCATGGGAAATAAACAAGATGAACTTGAGCTCTTGGTACAGCAAACTAAATACGACATAATAGGCATCACTGAAACCTGGTGGGATGAGTCTCATGATTGGAATGTAGTAATAGAGGGATACAATCTATTTCAGAGAAATAGACCAAACAGGAAAGGAGGAGGAGTGGCATTATATGTCAGGGATGTGTATACCTGTGAAGAGATCCATGATTTAAAACTTCAAAGCCAAATTGAGAGTATCTGGGTCAAAATTAAGGGAGAGAAAAATAACAGTGATCTCATTGTGGGAGTTTACTATAGATCCCCGAGCCAAACTGAGGACATAGATGATGCCTTCCTGGAACAGATGACCAAGCATTCAAAAGGAAATGAGATAGTAGTAATGGGGGATTTCAACTATCCTGATATTTGTTGGATGTCAAACTCAGCCAAGAGCATAAGGTCGAACAGATTCCTCACTGGCCTTGCAGACAACTTCATTGTCCAGAAAGTGGTAGAAGCAACAAGAGGATCAGCCATTTTAGATCTGGTCCTAACCAATAGTGATGACCTGGTTAGTGGGGTAGAAGTGGCAGGATCATTAGGTGGGAGTGATCATGCTCTTCTGGAGTTTATTATACATCAGAAAGGAGCAACCAAGCATACTAAGACTCAAATTCTAGACTTTAAGAAAGCCGACTTCAGAAAACTTAGGGAAATGCTGGATGTGATCCCATGGTCAGTAATACTAAAAGGGATGGGAGTTCATGATGGATGGGAGTTTGTTAAAAGGGAGATATTAAAAGCACAACTTCAAGCAGTACCAATGCGACGAAAACATGGAAGGTGCCTAAAGAAGCCAGGGTGGCTATCTAAAGAACTTTTAACTGAGTTAAGATTTAAAAGGGATATGTACAAGAAATGGAAAAAGGGGGAAACCACCAGAGAGGAATTCAAACAAATAGCCAGCACATGTAGAGACAAAGTCAGAAAAGCTAAAGCACAGAATGAACTCAGGCTTGCTAGAGAGGTTAAAAGCAATAAAAAGAGTTTTTATGGGTATGTCCGTAGCAAAAGGAAGAACAAGGAAACAGTGGGGTCACTTAGAGGAGAAGATGGTGAAATGCGAACAGGGGACGCAGAAAGGGCAGAACTCCTCAATACCTTCTTTGCCTCAGTCTTCTCCAAAAAAGAAAACAATGCCCGACCTGAAGAATATGGAGCAGATGATTCAGCAGGGGAAACACAGCCCAGAATAAGTAAGGAGGTAGTACAAGAACACTTGGCTAGTTTAGATGTATTCAAGTCTCCAGGGCCAGATGAACTACATCCCAGAGTATTAAAAGAACTGGCAGAGGTGATTTCAGAACCACTGGCAGTAATCTTTGAGAATTCCTGGAAAACAGGTGAAGTCCCAGCAGACTGGAGGAGGGCAAATGTTGTCCCTATTTTCAAAAAGGGGAAAAGAGAGGACCCAAACAATTACCGCCCAGTCAGCCTGACATCAATACCAGGAAAGATTCTAGAGCAGATCATTAAGCAAACGGTCTGTGAGCACCTAGAAAGGAACGCTGTGATCACTAAAAGTCAGCATGGGTTTCTGAAAAATAAGTCATGTCAGACTAATCTGATCTCATTTTTTGACAGAATTACAAGCCTGGTAGACGAAGGGAACACTGTGGATGTAGCCTATCTTGATTTCAGCAAGGCCTTTGACAAGGTGCCCCATGATATTCTTGTAAAGAAGCTGGTAAAATGCGGGCTAGACAATGCTACCATTCATTGGATTTGTAACTGGCTGACTGACCGAACCCAAAGGGTGCTCATCAATGGCTCCTCTTCATCCTGGAGAGAAGTGACTAGTGGGGTGCCACAGGGTTCTGTCTTGGGCCCAGTCTTATTCAACATCTTTATCAATGACTTGGATGATGGGCTTGAGGGCATCCTGATCAAGTTTGCAGATGACACCAAATTGGGAGGGGTGGCTAATACCCCAGAGGACAGGATCACACTTCAAAATGACCTTAACAGATTAGAGAACTGGGCCAAGGCAAACAGGATGAATTTTAACAGGGAGAAATGTAAAGTACTACACTTGGGCAAAAAAAATGAAAGGCACAAATACAGGATGGGTGATACCTGGCTTGAGAGCAGTACAAGTGAAAAGGATCTAGGAGTCTTGGTAGACCACAAACTTGACATGAGTCAACAGTGTGATGCAGCAGCTAAAAAAGCCAATGCAATTCTGGGCTGCATCAATAGGAGTATAGCATCTAGATCAAGGGAAGTAATAGTACCACTGTATTCCGCTCTGGTCAGACCCCACCTGGAATACTGTGTCCAATTCTGGGCACCACAGTTCAAGAAGGATACTGACAAGCTGGAACGTGTCCAGAAGAGGGCAACCAAAATGGTCAAAGGCTTGGAAACGATGCCTTATGAGGAACGGCTTAGGGAGCTGGGTATGTTTAGCCTGGAGAAGAGAAGGTTAAGGGGTGATATGATAGCCATGTTCAAATATATAAAAGGATGTCATATAGAGGAGGGAGAAAGGTTGTTTTCTGCTGCTCCAGAGAAGCGGACACGGAGCAATGGATTCAAACTACAAGAAAGAAGATTCCACCTAAACATTAGGAAGAATTTCTTGACAGTAAGAGCTGTTCGACAATGGAATTTGCTGCCAAGGAGTGTGGTCGAGTCTCCTTCTTTGGAGGTCTTTAAGCAGAGGCTTGACAGCCACCTGTCAGGAATGCTTTGATGGTGTTTCCTGCTTGGCAGGGGGTTGGACTGGATGGCCCTTGTGGTCTCTTCCAACTCTATGATTCTGTGAAGAGTAGTGATGCTGTGGGTTAAACCACAGAGCCTAAGGCTTGCTGATCAGAAGGTCGGCGGTTCGAATCCCCGCAACAGGGTGAGCTCCCGTTGCTCAGTCCCTGCTCCTGCCCACCTAGCAGTTCAAAAGCACGTCAAAGTGCAAGTAGATAAATAGGTACTGCTCCGGCGGGAAGGTAAACGGCGCTTCTGTCCGCTGCTCTGGTTCGCCAGAAGTGGCTTAGTCATGCTGGCCACATGACCTGGAAGCTGTACTCCGGCTCCCTCGGCCAATAAAGCGAGATGAGCGCCGCAACCCCAGAGTCGTCCGTGACTGGACCTAACAGCCAGGGGTCCCTTTACCTTTACCTTTTAAGAGTAGTAGGCAGGTAGGTATCGCTTCAGTTGCCTAAATAACATTGACAGAGCCCCCCCCCCTCCTGTTTCTTTGCTGGTCTGGTGAATTTCTGCCCTTCCACAGAAACATTAGAGTTGCCCAGAGGTGAGATCATTGATGTGAGCAGTCAGTTATTGCAGTGGGTTTCAGTATTTGGCTGTTCCATCGTGGATATTTGTTCCGTACATTCGTTAACAACTGCCCATTTTAGCTACTCTGGACTTTATACACAGAGACACTATAAAAATGTTACATCTAAGACATCATAGACAGTCTACAGGCCCAGAAGCAGGAAACACTAACCTAACAGAGAGCAGGTATCATTGATGCATGAGTTTTAAAAATTTAGACCATTTAGACAAGGCTCCTTCCATCACCTCTCAGACGGCACCTCTGCATTTTCAAGCCACAGAGGAGCAATTGTTAGAAGCACAACTATTCTGTAGCCAGCAGAGGGGAAAATAATAATTTTGCTGGATACATTCCCACATTCTTCAGCGCAGATGTATAAATGCAACATCATCTTCACATAATGAGTTTTTCAGATGAAATTTCATTTTAGATGAATTAAGCAAACACGATAGCCCTTACCTTAAGTTCTTTAGTTTGATTAAATTCAGATTGCTTTATCCTTCCCTTATAAATCAGTTAGTTATATTGCTAGAGATTGTTATCTTTAGGATTCATAGTAGGTAATAACAATATGTGGAGGATTGTCTTAGACCAGGGGTCGGCAACCCGCGGCTCCGGAGCCGCATGTGGCTCCTTTAAACCTTTGCCGCGGCTCCGCTCTCCCTCCCCCCCTTCGGCTCCTTGCAAGCGAGTCGGAGCCTATCGCCCCCTCCCCTTGCCAGTCAGGGACTGAAGAAGACCTCTGTGTGTGCGCGCGCGAGAGGCTTTCTCTCTCTCTCACCCTCGCAGCAACGCAGGGTAGAGTGGGCTTTGCGGGCGACGTGCCTTGCCTGTGTGTGTGCGTGAGGCTTTCTCCTCTCTCTCTCTCTCTCTCTCACCCTCGCAGCAACGCAGGGTAGAGAGGAAAAGCCCATCCGCGAAGTGCCTTGCCTGTGTGTGTGCGTGAGGCTTTCTCCTCTCTCTCTCTCTCTCTCTCTCTCTCTCTCTCTCTCTCACCCTCGCAGCAACGCAGGGTAGAGAGGAAAAGCCCACCCGCGAAGTGCCTTGCCTGTGTGTGTGCGTGAGGCTTTCTCCTCTCTCTCTCTCTCTCTCTCTCTCTCTCTCTCTCTCACCCTCGCAGCAATGCAGGGTAGAGAGGAAAAGCCCATCCGCGAAGTGCCTTGCCTGTGTGTGTGCGTGAGGCTTTCTCCTCTCTCTCTCTCTCTCTCTCTCTCTCTCTCTCTCTCTCACCCTCGCAGCAACGCAGGGTAGAGAGGAAAAGCCCATCCTCGAAGTGCCTTGCCTGTGTGTGTGCGTGAGGCTTTCTCCTCTCTCTCTCACTCATTCAAACAACGTCTGCAAACAAGACCCCACATAGAAAAGGACCAGCCCTTGCTCTCTTAATAGCCTCATTCCAAAAAGAAAAAAGCACCACCCATTGCTCTCCAAACACCAAAAATCCTGCACAAATGGCCCAGCTCACAAATACACTCCTTCCAAAAGAGTGTTAAAGGATGCAAAGCATGCCACAAATTTGTATAATAAGTCATTAATGGATGCCAGAGAGCCAAAAGACTGAACCTGATCAATCCCCCCATGAAGAATTGAATATTTTTTATTAAAGATTTTCTTGAATTACAGAGGTGTGTAAATCATATTTCCCCCCTCTAACATTTTAACAAATCAGTTTTGGTTATTGAGACATTGGGAAGAAAAGGGGGGAAGAGGAGGGTGGGATGAGGAGATGGATGAGGGTGGTGTCCATTCTGAAGAACATTCTGAAGGTGGGGAAAGATTATGGTGTGTAGCCTGGTGTAAATTAATTTGTAGCCTGGGGAGATTAACACGGCATGGACTGTCCCTGAGAATCATAGACTGTCCCCGGGACAGGTGAAGCTGCTGATCCCTTATTTTCAAATCCAAAACTTGACAGCTATGGTGTGTGTGTGTGGAGAGGAGGCAGCGAGCCCCAGACAAAGCCCGTGCAGCTGTATTTGAGCTGGGCCAGCGCTGGCAGACGTGCTGCCGTCTCGCAGGAGGCTCCTGATGGACGCTTGCCTAAATCGCGGCGGCGCGGGGTGGCAGGGGGTGGGGCACCGTACGTCATGCGCAATGACATCACGTGGCCCCGCCCCCTCGCCTAGGGCGCGAAAAGCCCTAGCGCCGGGCCTGGCGGTGCGCATGCATCACTGTTTCGAAGGGGAGTGAAGAACACACACACAAAAAAGGTAACTTGTTAATTTAACGTTTATTTCTATGAGGAGGAGTAATTCTGAGGGGTCAAACAAAGAAATAATAAAAAAGTGACAAAAAAGTTATTTTTATAATGACGAGGATGACATTGGGCCCTCATTATTAATTATTATTTACATCAGGCACTGATTATGATTTATGGTACACTTTTTTTCTTCAGATTGACAGCTGACTGCACGATCCTGTATATATAGCATTAATGTAAGAAACAATATATGCAGTGTTATATTTGTTTTAAATGTCGCAATGGTTTTGCGGCTTCCAGTTGTTTTTTTCCTTCGGAAACGGGTCCAAGTGGTTCTTTTTGTCTTAAAGGTTGCAGACCCCTGTCTTAGACTAAAGGATGAATTCTTTTTGAGAGAAATGTAGGAGGTTTGAAAGAGGGGTTGCTCTTTGTGACACAAGTGTATTCGTCTCCTTTGGCCTCTTGTGAACATGTTTTGGTAAATATCTTGGAAAGATTTTGCATTGTTTCAAAACCAGACAATGCTTGTTTAGCTAAAGTTTGCAGTGGGGCAAAAGGAAGGTGCACTGTGGGCTAAGGATGGCTGAATCTCTCAATTTCAATTCTCCTGGTTTCTCATTAAATTCACTTCTCCACGTCTCCATAGCAACTTGCAATTTTTCATATAAAACAAAATCCTCTTGAAAATTCATCAGCATTTCACTGTGAATTTATACTAATAAACACATTTCATAATGCAATTTCCCCCAAATTTAATGCATTTTCGTGTGTTATTTTCAATAATGCATGCATGTTTATGCACATTTTCCCCTAAATGTTTACAGTTTTGCCTATATTGTTTGGCTAGAGAACTGCATTGCAAAAGTGTGCATTTTGAAAGATAGCTGTGCTTCATGTATTGGTATAAGAAGAGTGAATTAGAGAGTTTCTCATTAAAATGTAAACAAAATTGAAAGTAACCTCCAACCCTGTTCTGCATCTTCCCAGCTAAAGTGCAGATCAGAAGACCCATAGCTCAGGGGTAGAACATCTGTTTTGCTTGCAGAAAGTCCCTGGTTCAATCCCTGGCATCTCCAAGTAGGGCTAGGAATGTCCTTCAACTAAAACTCTGGAGAGCTTTTGGCCAGTTAATGCAGGCAATACTGAACTAGATGGATTAGTGGTCTGGCTCAGTATAAGACAGCTTTTCATGTCCCTAAAATTTAGCTAGCCAGTGCATTTTGTACTTTCTGAAGGTTTTGGTGAAATTCTTAACTCAAAAAGGATGGGCATGTATTTTAAATTGTGAGAACATAGTTTGAAATATATATGTTTAAATAATATTGCAATGCATATTTGAATGATGGCATCCACATCCATCCCACTCAATCTCATATTAATATGAAAATGGGGTGAAGTGGGCTTATAGGGAAAGGGGGCCAGGACTTGGCTGATCTGCCCATCTCTGCATTTGACCCTCTTTTTACAAAACAAAACAAAACAAAATCCTGTGGTTCATCTCCAGCCTTCAATTATGAAGAAGCTCAATAGAATATCTAATGCAATAGTTCACCTTTCAGTTCAATTTTTAAACACTGATTTCCCATTAAAATGACCACAGCTTATGGGATATATAGGGTTGCTAGGTCTGGAGCATCCCAAACTGTGAGAGATCAGGGCCCAAACCTGAGACCTAGGGGTGGCCTCTGGTAATGTCACAGAGGTGGCAATGGATGTGTCTCTTTCTTCTGTATAAGAGACTACATTCCACACACACACAAATCAGGGTTCTACACACACACACACACACACACACACACCATCTGGGCAAGCAAGTTCAAGGACCATCCAGGCAAGCAAGTTCACAGTTCAAGGACATATTCTATCCAGGCAAAAGTACTACAGGGGAGCTGAAGTAGGACCAGCAAAGAGTGTGACCTGGGGAGGGGGAAAGTCCTGCGAGCCAGAGAAACATCGGGGGCTAAATTTGTTGAGCCTGGGTCTGAGGTTTCCCACCCCAATTCAGGATCCAGGTTGCATTATATTGATTTGTGCACACTGACAATTCATTGATATTAAAATAAATTTGTGCAATCACTTCTCTTTTTTTAACTCTCCAGTGACATATTTTAGCCCCTTTGTGGAGAGGAGGAATGTGGGAGAAAGCCCCAGAATTCCAGGCCATTTCTGATTCTTCTTTCATTTCATAAATAAAGCTTGCCTTTCAAGCCGGCGTTTCTTTGATAGCTGTTGCACAACGAGCCTAGAAGCAATGTACTTCACTCAGTGAGACCTATTTAAATAAAACAAATGAATTCATGATCAAAAATAGACCCTGGCATAGCACAATGTATTATTATACATGGTGAGATGACCCTCTTTCATATCCTACTTTACATGACTGCTGTGTGGGAATTGCTAATAAAGAATTATCATTTTACATGCTGCTTCAAGAAGACAAATCCTGTTGATGCCAAACAAAGGGGAACTGCCTTGGCTTTGACACTCCATAAGAAGCATGTGATGTAATACATTTCAGAAGTCTGAGCATCAAAAGGGCAATGTGAAATTCAGTGAATAGTTAAATATTTATAGTTTTCAGAAGATTCTTAGGCTCTTTCAAAAACAAAAAATATGCTTTGGTCCAAATCAGAAAAATGTGGTCATTGCAATTATCACATAAATGTGGCACGTTATCACCATGATTAGTACAGGCTGGTGACGAATGAGCTTGGTGATTCTGTCTTCGCACTGGTCCTGTTGCTGAGCATGGAATTAAATCTAGAACAATGTGGGGAATGTGCATGGGGAATGATAAAATGAGACATTAAAGTAAGTAAATAAATAAATACAAGGCCCTGCAGAAACTAACCTGGTTGCCCACGCTAATAGAAATGAAACTTCCTTTCATTGACCGGAAGAGGTATGAGCCCCAAATGTTTGCTAATGTCTTGGACATCATCTGATCCATTTGCAGACTGCTAACATAAGCATGCACCTCTATTTGGACATTTACTAGCCCTGACAAGAATGTACATGCCTTTTCCAACAAATATTGCCCCTACTGGTAAAACAATTAAGAGTTGCTTGTATCTCTGCATTTCTTAAGCTGAGGACCCTCCACTTCAGGTGCACAGGGATATCTCTTGGCAAAACTGGTGAAGTTTTGCACCAGGTCAAAGGCTGTCTGGACTTAGCCTCTTCTTAAGATGGGCACAGAGACTTCAACTTTGCTCCCTAAGCCTATCCATAGTTGCTCTATACAGAGCTTAGAAAGTATCTGACCTCTGGCCACTTAGCACTCCAACATTATGGAAACTGTTCCTTCCATGAGGAACAGTGCCAAGGCACACAGTATGCCCACCTTTTGTGACCCCACCCCTACAGGGCATCTCCATAGTGAATAGTCTATTGTATTCATGGTCACTTAGGGTTTTGTAATAATAATAATAATAATAATAATAATAATAATAATAATAATAATAATAATAATTTATTTGTACCCCGCCCATCTGGCCGGGTCTCCCCAGCCACTCTGGGCAGCTTCCAACAAATATCAAAATACATTAAAATATCACAGATTAAAAACTTCCCTAAACAGGGCTGCCTTCAAGTATTTTCTAAAGGTCATGTAGTTGTTTATCACTTTGACCTCTGATGGGAGGGCGTTCCACATTGTACATGTCTGCAAATTGTTTATGTTCTTGATATTTAGCATAAGTATAATATAGGTAGACTACATACATATGTATTTGAGTCTCTGTTTATTGT
The DNA here is from genome assembly GCA_034641385.1 of Darevskia mixta. NCBI lineage: Eukaryota > Metazoa > Chordata > Lepidosauria > Squamata > Lacertidae > Darevskia > Darevskia mixta. The sequence goes on from JAWWNH010000001.1 coordinate 16,737,617, forward strand.
GCAGTTTCTTAACATATGCCCAAATTATGCTCTGGCAAAGCATTTTGGCAGTTTGATCCCACACAGCCATTTGGTGATTTTTCTGTAGCATTTTGGAGTTCAGTAATAAATGATCTTTTGCTAATCCCATCCCCCACTTCCAAGGAGTAACTTCCAGTGCATCGTCTCCATGGTATGTCATGTCCTTGGACCCAAGAGTCTGAAGTCTTCTGTGATGGCATATATTTTCATGTGGGTTAATGTGTAGCCTAACATCTCAGGGTAGCAAGTTCCACATATAGGGCACTGCCAAATAAATAGCTCTCTTGTGTGTTGCCACCAAACTATGTACTCCATGCCTGAAGAGGTTAGATTATCTTATTCTTCATTTGTGTTTCACTGGCAATTGAACTTTAAAAGGGTTTGATGTGATTTGTACAGAACTACAAGAGCACTGTATATCTCTGTAAGTAAGGAGGGGAGCAAGAATCCAACTTTCATAAAGGCGACGTTTGGCAATTGATTTGAATTGTGCTGGATAACTAGCATACTGAAGAGGCCCACTATGTGCCTATAAAGCCCTGGAGTGTATGATTAAATATCTTAGCACACACTGGTTTTATTTTTATTTTTCCAGATCATTAGCTTTTCTGTGAGTTGGCATTAATAGCATAATGCATGTTTAGGGCACAGGTGAATGAAGCTACATTCCAGCAAAAATAGTTCAGTTCTTTTGAAAAAGATATCTAGACAAAGTATGTTTTCACTAACCGCCTTTTTCTGGGTGGGGAAGGGCCATAACTCAGTGGGAGAGCATCTACTTTGCATGCAGAAGGTTGCAGGCTCAGTCCCTGGAGATATCTCCCAATCTAAACCACCAGAGAATGACACTCAGTCAGGGAAGACTGAGCTAGATGAACCAAGGGCCTTTCTCAGTATGAGGCTGTTTTTTCCTGTGGAAGTAGAAGGGATGAGTCATCAAACTCTTGTATGTTCCCTCTTCCCAGGTGCCTTGGGTGCAACCAGAAACCTGCATGACATGTAAGAGAGCCTCATTTGAATGCCTTCAACTTCCTCCCACATTCTGCCTTGAGACTGTGACCAGGTGCAGAGTCCATGACTTCACTGCCAGCCAACTCCCCCCAACACACACAGAGGACAACACACACACACAAACTGCAGAGGAGGGGCAGTTTTATCTATAGTGGTAATCTCTAGAGAGTGCAACCCCACAGAGAGAGTCACCCCTCTTCTGAGTCCTCTTCTGGGGATTCCTGGAAACTGGGTTTCTCTCTTGTCATGCCAAGCTTTGGAGCAGAAAGAAGAGTTAAAGAGACCATTACTTCTTCTGTTCTGAGTGTTAGGAGACAAAAACAGTGTAGTGATCACAAACAATGCCTGGCTTCTAAGTCAAGCTGAAACTAATGTATAATGCAGGTATCAACCTTGTTTTTTCATCATTATCTCTATTATGCACTGTTTTGTGGAGCCGGGTTCCTAGCCAGCTACTCTGCACCTGATGAGGAACTGCAGGAGTTCAGTTGGTAGGGAAGAATTCCTTCCCTGCCTATTGATTTCTTGAGTAAACATCCAATCCCAAACAGTAGAACCAATGACATTAAATGGAACATCTCCAAATCAAAACCGGAGATGTAATTGCCTACCTGCAGATTCACAGGACAATGCCTTATACCAGGTGAGACAATCCATCCATTAGTCCATAATTGTCAACTAGGAGCTGTTCAGGGGTCCTTCCGTGCTATTTGAGTCTTTTTAAAACTAGAGTTGCCTGGAATTGAAGAATGCTCCCTCCTTTAACTAGAATTTGATGCAGACTGCCTAGTGATAAAGATAGGTAGTTACTGATCTCCTAATGTTATCTGCATTGTGCATTCATTAGTAGCTTCTCTGTTGCATCTGCCTTAGACACTGGCCAACTCTTGTAACCCTCAAAGTTCCTATGAATAGACTTGAAGTCTGGATGCAGGTGTCCCCATGATTATCTGTACCTGAAATATATTTAATCAGGATACTGTTGAGCTGTCAAGTGGGTGGATTGCGAATGGTTTAAAAGACCATTCCAAATATGACAATGCATGGGCAGTACAAGCCAATATTTCTTTTTAAACCCTGGAAAGAAACCAGGGTACATCTGTTGTGTTCATGTGCCAAAACTTTCAGCAGAGTTCTTTTAACAGCAGCAGAAAGAGCAGCAGTCCTATTATACATGGAAAGAGATACAAGACAGGCAGCTTTTGTTTAAATGTTACTGTTGTACTTGCCACCTATCTACAAACCTTTTGTTGTCATAGTCATTATCTTCACTGCTAGATAATTACACTTTTCTCTTTGCTTCACAAAAAAAACCCATATCACTTATTAACACGCAAAAGCTGAATACAACACGCAGTGTATTATCTTGGTAATGACAATCAGTATGAAACAATATTTTGGGTATGGGGCTGCCCACTGACCAGTGGTGGGAAGGGGTGTGTGGAACAGCCATGATTTATCCTGGGCAGCTTGGTCTGCATTGCAGAGATCAGCATTTCACAGTTTTTCACAGCACAGAGAAGCTAATTTCAGCTGCTGCAGAGAAGGCACAGGATAAAAGTTGGCAGTTCTGCTTGGAATGGGGGGGAAATCACGGGGGGGGGTTGCCTTCAAAGAACTAGAGTACCCTGGGGTTTCCTGCTACCCACCAGGCATTACATTATGTCAATAGGTTTATTTATTAAGAAGAAATACACACATACCAATCCTAATCCCATAACATTCTCATGCCACAATGAATTATTGTTCTGTGTGAAGCTCAAACATTTCATTTATTATATTTATGGATAATGCTTCAATTTTATGCAAGAAAATCCCATAGAACAGGGGTGGCTCACCTTGTTTTTGAGCTGAGGGGCTGAGGGCCACATTGACTGATGGTCATCTCTCCAGGGAGCGTGCATGCGGCAGTGGGTGTCAACAATGTGTAAAAGTGGAGGTGCTCTTTTAAAAAATCTTTAGGTGAGGACAAATTGTGGGACTCCTTGGGAGGGTTAGAAAATCCTTTTGCATCCTAGAATCACAGCAGGAGGCCCACTAGAGTAGTCTCTCTCTCTCTCTCTCTCAGTTGTGAGGGGGGGGGGAAGAGAAAAATATTGGGGAACCATATATGATCATGGACCATGGCTGCCATAGCTCTTTAAAGTGGAGGTGGCTAACCTGTATGTGTGAAATTGAAGGCCAAATTACCTTCATTAACAAAGGAGATGATGGGGTGATATAAAGCTGTCATGAAAGTGACTGTGACTTCCTAAGCCAACTTTGTATGAAGCTTTTCTACAGCAGACAGTAAAGCAATCAGACTGAGAAGAAACCTCCATCTGTTGTTTGACTTCTCTCTCTTGCCTAACCTATAGTGCAGGTTGTTGTGAGGGGGAAGTGGGGAGCAGTGAAAAACAACATTCCCCCTTGAGTGCCTTGGGAGGAAATATGTAGTATAAATAAATAAATGAGTGAATCATACAGAGCATGGGTGGAGACCTTCTGACCTTCCTGTGTTGCTGGACTATAGCTTCTATCACCTCTTACCACAGGTCATGCTGAACTGATAGGAGTTGGAGTCCACTGGCTTGAGGGCCACAGATTAGTCATATCTGCCATACAGACTAAAGTTCCAACCCAGTACTTACATAGAGAAGCCCTATTGAATTCAATGGAACTTGCTTCTGAGCATAGATGCATAGAATTGCGCTGTAACAAGTTTATGATGACATACACGTTCGTGGAGTGGTGTTCTCTTCATCAGATCAGAGTCAACTCACAAAACCTTATGCCATAATAAATATGTTAGTCTTTAAGCACTATAAGATTATCTGTTACTGTTTTTATCCTGCATGAGAATAACATAGCTATTGCTATGGAAGTTAATTGGGAGTCGGTCCCATTAAAGTAACTTGGACTTTCTTCAACGAATCATGCATATAACTAAGTTGAGCATGAGTTCTTATAATTTAGTAGTTGGAGAGGCATGTTTACATAGCCCTTCCTCCAAGGAACTCAAGGAAAAGTATATAGGATCCCACCTTTTTATCTTCATGACAGTCTTACGAGGCAGGTTAGCCTAAAAGCACTTGGCCCAGCATCACCTAGTAGACTCCATTTCTAGGGTGGGATTGGAAGCTGGCGCTTCCCTGGACCAACTCCAGCACTTACCACTATAACACACTGTATCTTCTGTTATGAGCAATAATTTTAATAGTTGCAGCCATGTGGTCAATAAAGTGCTGGTGTATGAACTTCTATTAGCTTTGTCTGACAGTTAGAGGAATCTGAAGCAGACAATATTGCATGGATCATCATGAAGCAACAGCACCTATTTAACCAACTATTTTCCACAGTCCCTTTGCTCCTCTTGCTCTCTGCGTCTGGAACATGGATCCCGCTGGCTCATCGTCAAGAGTAGAGGGGGCCTGGTGTGATTGAAGTTGATCCTGCTTTGGGGCGGAAGACTGGGCTGGATTGCCTTCTTGTCCCTCCAAGCACTATGAATCCATAACAATGGGAAATAGCTTGGATTTCTGACTAATTTAAAATTGGACGCAAGATTCAGTTGGAGAGCTCTGAGCGACATTAAATCTGTCTTTTCCGATAACTACTGGGAGAGAAGGCCAATTACCTCCATATTTAATCCTGTGAAAACTGGCAGCGCAGGCAGGATGATTCAAATTTTTGTCTTCCCCACTTGCTAGAATTATTGGATTTGATTTGGTTTATTGGAAGGATCAATGGTGGGTGCTGCTAAGGCATACGTTTAACTTCATCAGTCATAGTGACTCCTGTGCTCCTACTGTATCGTTCTGCTCTGTATAACTCCCACTTTGCCTACCTCATTCACCACGCTGGGTATATTGACACTTTATGTTTGTAAGCTACAGCTTTCCATTCAAACAACGTGAGTGTCTATAACTAATACATGTCAGAAATGCCAGCATTATGTTAGAGTAGTGGAAATGCTTGATATTACTGTGTGGTTTTGTTTTGTTTTGTTTTTTATCCAAAGCAAAACGTGAACAAACAGTTCCCTTTCACTAGCCCATAACTAAAGTTTGAAGACCTGCATAATATTAACTATATTTCTGCTTAGACCTGACTTCTTAGAGGTGATAAATGTTCCAGCCATTGTGAGCTGCCTTCGTGGGAGATGAATGGACGTGCATGACTACATTGGTAGAGGAACATATGAGACATATCAGTATGATTAATTTCAGCATTCGCAGAGTTAAACACCATCAATAAATAAAAAAGGCATAGAATAATAGATGAAGTAGGGATGGGAAAGGTATTTGGGAAAGTTAATGTTTGTTCATAACTTCCTTTAATAATTTAAGATCAAGCCAATGAAAAGAGTGTTGAGTGAAGAATGCAGCTTGATGTGAAAGAATGATTGGTAAGCAGAAGACCTTGATGCAGAGAATTCAAAGAATTAGCACCCAGAAAGAACATTTAATTATGGGTATCTAGATCTTCGGCAAAGGAACCCAAGACTCACATTATGCTGGGTGTGGAGGTATGCTGCCATGACATTCGTAGAACAGCTGCTGAATCTTATGAGGGCTCTGCTAGAGAAGAAAGGAGGGACACAATTAGTATAGACAAAAATAGCACAATGGTGACAGATGTATACTCACTGTGTCCCTTGGCAAGACACCCACAGCCCTCCTGGGACAAGGGTTCAAGACCAACCAAGAAAGGAAAAGTCCCTTTGGCCAAGCAGCTACACTGAAGCACTGTTAGTAGGTGGTTCCCTAGACCAGATGGATGGGAGTTGGCCTGCTCTTTATGGGGCCACACACCTTTGCCATCAATTGAGACTCAGGTGGTTTCAGTGGCACAGAGTGCCTTCCATCAGTTTTGGCTGGTGCCCAGCTGTGCCCCTATCTGGACAAAGATAGCCAAACTTCTGTCATCTATGCTCTGGTAACTCCCAGGTTTTGTTGTTGTTGTTCAGTCGTTCAGTCGTGTCCGACTCTTCGTGACCCCATGGACCAGAGTACGCCAGGCACGCCTATCCTTCACTGCCTCTCGCAGTTTGGCCAAACTCATGTTAGTAGCTTCGAGAACACTGCCCAACCATCTCATCCTCTGTCGTCCCCTTCTCCTTGTGCCCTCAATCTTTCCCAACATCAGGGTCTTTTCTAGGGAGTCTTCTCTTCTCATGAGGTGGCCAAAGTACTGGAGCCTCAACTTCAGGATCTGTCCTTCTAGTGAGCACTCAGGGCTGATTTCTTTAAGAATGGATAGGTTTGATCTTCTTGCAGTCCATGGGACTCTCAAGAGTCTCCTCCAGCACCATAATTCAAAAGCATCAATTCTTCGGCGATCAGCCTTCTTGATGGTCCAGCTCTCACTTCCATACACTTTCACTCCCAGGTTAGATTACTGCAATTTGTTATATGTAGGGCTGCCTCTGAAGACAGTTCAGAAACCAGCTGGTGCAGAATTCAGCAGCTAGGTTGCTCACCAGGGCAATACAGTTTGAACATATAATGCCAATCCTGGCCCGACTGCCCTGGCTACAAATTAGTTTCTGGACCCAATTCAAAAAGCTGGTTTTGACCCTTAAACGGCTCAGGAATGCAATACCTCAAGGACCGCCTCTCCCCATACGAACTCACCCAGACTTTGCGATCATCATCTGAGGCCTTCCTTCATGTGTCTCCTGCATAAGAGGTCTGAAGGATGTCAACATGAGAACGGGCCTTTTCTGCAGTGGCTCCCCATTTGTGGAATGCTTTTCCCAGGCAGGCTCACCTGGTGCCTTTGTTACACATCTTTAGGTACCAGGTGAAAACATTTCTCTATAACTAGACCTTTTGCTGATTAACATTCTATGGCCTTTTAAATATGTTTGTGGGAATAGGGTTATTGGTTTGTTTGTTTTTTGTTTCATTATGTATTTTGTGTTCACATTTTGTATTTTTATGTTGTGAACTATCCTGTGATCTTTGGAAGAAGGGTGGTATACAACTTTTAATAGTAGTAGTAGTAAAACTGAAGGGACTGAAATTGATAATTTGAAGTTCTCTGTTCTAAAGACTGTTCAGTATCTGGCAGATGTTGCTGGCATAAATTACAGAAGCCACAGGATACACATTGCCAGTTCTGATTATACTGGTAACTAGGGAGGGAACACTAAATCAGAGAATCTCCAGAGGCCATTTTGCACTTTTGAGGCAGCTAATCCCAAACATCATGGAACCAAACCTTTCACCCAGGCTTAATAAAACACTTTGAAGATGAAAAAGGTTGTACAAGTTCCAAGGATTATCACTGTGACATAGAAATAGATCGGAAATTGTAAGGGTAGACTCAACATTGCCCATCTTTTGTATTTCATCAAGCCTTTGAAATTGACACTAAAGTACTATGAGTTATTATCTTTATTTATTGGCCCTTTTTTCTTCTTCTTCTTTTAAAAAATATTAAACTATGAAACTGAAACTCTATGAAATTTGAAGGGATGCTCTTGCAAAAGCACCGTGAGAACAACCTGTCATCTAAAGCCTAATTGTCGTTTTTATTTCTACCAGATTTTAGTACAAACTGGATTGACAAGGTCTGGGTGGGTCAAATGAATGTATCCCCTGGAAATAAATACTATATTTGTCCTGCAGGATCAACTGTGCGAGTTGCAGGCCTAGTAATCAAAAGTGGGCTGTCAGTCAAGCAAACCTTGTAGCTCAACACATAAGCAGAGATTCCCCCTGCACTAATCTGCTGTCTGCAATCTGTTATGGCATATTGGAGGAAAAGAAGACAGTTGTGTAAAGTGGGAATAAAGCCTGAAGCTACTATGCAAATGCAGGCTTGATTTGGGGAAATTGTATTTTTTTAAAAAAAAACGTAAGAGCACTTCAAATACATGGAGATTTTTACAGCCACCTTCCTTGGTATCTTATTTAGCAAACTTGTGGTGTTGCTTCAAATGTTCCAAAGGGCACCGAGTCATCCTCTCCATTAATCAAAGTATGCCTCAGTCCAAATATTGACTGTTGAGTTGCAGAACTCCTTGAACAAAATCGTTAGGGAAAGAAAATGTTAGAAATGGGCTTCAAAATTCAGAAATAACCTGGACCTGGAGACAATTAATGGAAAGGAAAGGGGCGAAAGGGGAAAGGAGGCACAAGAGGAAGGAAATGAAAATTAATTTCTTTTAAATGTAATTTAGGAAAGCGATTTAAATATATACAATTCAATGTGAATATACAAGCTCTGCTAGTTATCCCTAATTATGTTGTATAGCAGTGGATGAAAGCTGTATTGTCATGTAGAATTTAAGTTCCCTTTTCTGTTATATTTCTCCCCTGTAGATCCTGAAGAATGTCCTTTAAGAATTCAGAATATTAGTCATTATCTGTAGTCTCAGTATTGGTTTGCATGGTGCCCTGTCACCCAGTCCATATAAGTTGCAGATAGTATCAGGTCCAGAAGCAGTTCTTGCATGCCCTTCTTCATACATGAATTCATTTTCAAGCCAAGCAGACAAATATAGTTCAGTATGGAGTGAAATGCAGCCAAGTAGAAAATAACTGATATATTATGCTAAGATGCAATAAGTGGCTCTACCTTTCCCCCGTGCCCCTGTGCAGGGCATTTTGATGAAGGGTGGTATAAAATTGTATCCCAACACAAATGTGGTACAGCCCTCATCATATGTTTGGGTAAATGTGTAAGGGCTCAAATTGTGTAGGTGGCACTGGGGGGGGGGGATGCGCTGTCCACCTAACAACCCCATGCATTCTGAGTTTTCCACACCCCATGGGAAGAAGACTCAAAATGACGTTGCCCTGGGGAGGAGTGATGGAAGGGGCAGGTAGGATCAGGCCAATCAGGATGGTGAAGAAGCTACGCTTTATAAGAAGGCTGTGCCTCAAACACTCCACCCTTCTCTTTGCAGTGCCATTGGCTTTGCATATTTGGGGGTCTGAGTGTGAAGGGGGGACCCCTGATTGGCCTTGCGACTTCACCTTTTCACCTGCTCCAAACTGCTGGGAGTCCTGTTCTTGGAGATGCTTTCCCCCCTTTTTTTCTTTTTGATAGCTTCCAGTCTGGGCAGCGAAGACAAGACCTGATGGGGTAAATAACAGGCATTATTGTGTTAAAGACACTCTTTGTCACTCTATGCTATCTTGCTGTTGGGTCTTTTGGGGTGCCCTTTAGGCTTGGCAGGTGCACCAGAATGAGCGCCAACCTAGCAGGGCCATGGTGTGCTTGTCAGATTCACGTGCCCTAGGAAAAGTGTTTCCTCTGATCTTTAGCTGTTAGGCCACAGGTGGAACCTGCAAATATGCCAAGGAGTAAGGAGAGACCTGCCCAGACTATATTCTGATTCAGCTTATTATGTTTATTTGGTTGTTTGCAGATCTTTAGTGTTGTGAATAAATATATTTGAACGAATCTAGTCTTCTTTAAAGGTGTGCTGGCAAAGGACCATATGAATGAGCATTCACTGAGCAACAACTTGAACTTTCTTTCAAAAGATCAGTTCATTACATCCCTTTTAATAAATCTAACAAATATTTTGTTCCCTAATGTTTTCAACTTTAAAATATATCCTTTAATATTAAGTAAAATTACAGCTCACATTTGCAGAAACAAAAACAGCTGTCTTTGTTTCTTTCAGCAAATTACATTTTGATTATTTTTTTTTTACCAATCTTGTATCATGCTCCACTACTAAAGATTATTATAGCTTATCTGATGAGATGCGATATCTCATCAAATCCTCACTGACATTTATCGAGCTGGAAAATATTATTTGCTCTTTGCTGCCAATCAAATGGTTGACTCATACATTTAGTAGAGTTGCCATTTTTTCTGGCAAGTCAACTGCATCATTAAAAATTGTATATCGGGGAGAAATTCTACAGTTGAAGGTTCTCGACTCCCTTTATATCTATGCTGGATATGTAACTCTTAAATTTCATTCATACAAATTATAATTTATTCAGAAAATCTGAAAACAAACAAATAAATGGATGCAAGATTGTAAAGGAAGAGGTACCGGTAATGACTTAGTATCCCACAAAATACTGGAATATTCCTTAGGCCTGCATTAATTACTTGCATTTCTAGACTGATGTGATCCTGAAGGCAATAACTTTTTGAAGATGTGGGAATGTTTTCTTGTAAACATGGATATGTATGAAGGTAATCACCATGCTTTAGATACCCATACACAATCTGAATGGTATAGATGTGGGGGTTCTTATGTAATCTTGCTTCGCATTCAGTCAGTTCCCTGCCCTCCCAGGCCAGGTGCAAAAAGGCCTGCAGGGCAGAAAATACCGTATATTCCGGCGTATAAGACGACTGGGCGTATAAGACAACCCCCAACTTTTCCAGTTAAAATATAGAGTTTGGGATATACTCGCCGTATAAGAAATACGACCCGGCGTATAAGACGACCCCCGACTTTTGAGAAGATTTTCCTGGGTTAAAAAGTAGTCTTATACACAGGAATATACAGTATATCTTTCAGGACTCACAGGCAAGAAGGAATGGGTAACTTTGAACTAGTCACTTTCTCTGGCTAATACTACCCTATCTTTCTGGTTTGTATGGGAATTTGAGAAAGGCGGCGGGGGGCGGGGGTGGATCAGGTACTCCAAAATGAGCTCTTAAGAGAAAAAGTGGAATAATAATAAATAGTAGTAGTATTAGTGAGCTGCAAAGGTGGTTTCTAGGTAAAGTTGTGCTGCGAGTGTAGTGACCACTGGTGTACACACATATGCAATGCAATTTTTCATCTTCAGGTATTTTCAGCTTTAATAGAAATCTTCTCTGTAGGTAGGTAACCTTACATTTCTGGGGAATTCAGCATCCAGACCTATCAATCTTGGGGAGATTCAAAATCTTCTAGCACAGACATTTTTGTGTGTGAAGGGCAGATGAAACTAGCCTGTGTGCTTCAAGGACTCTAATGCCCAGCTTCTTATCAGTACTACCAAGGAAGTATGCAAATTGTATATCTTCAAAGAAATTGGAAAACCTGAAATGTGTGGTACAACAATGGAGATACTAGCCATGTGCTATTGTAGTCAGATCATAATCTCACCTAGGCAGTATATTAGACACAAAGAAATATATAGCTAGTACAAAAATTCAATTGTACTTATGCAAAATTCAGCCAAGACCAAATTGATTCAACTGCGACTTTCTTAGAGTCATCAAAAGGAATCACATTCTTTGGTGCTTTAATGCTTTCAGTTTAGATATCAATGAGGAACACAATGGTTTACCAATTATCCTTTCAGGAGGGTGCTTATTTAAATTAAAAACATTATTACATATGCAACCGTTTAAGTGGGGGAAGAGAATGGAACTTGGAATATGATCAGCATTCAGTGAAACAATTCTCTACCTTTGGTCTTTGAAAGCAATTCTTTGCTTTATAATTATTTGGAGTCTGGATTAAAGTAGTGACTCAAAGGGATATTAGGTAGCAGAACTTTTGGCGTGCAAAATGTTGTCCCTGCTAATTAAATTTTCTTAGGTATTGTCAGGGATCTGCCAGCCCCTGTCAGCCCAGCTCTGAGTGTTAACAACAGATTCATCTTCGAGTGAATCTAGCAGTCCAGTCTCGGGGGAGGAGCAGTTAGTGGCTGGGAGCCAGGGAGTGCCAGATGTCCAGGGAGTTAGTGGGAGACCTGGCACCACCCAGCAGACTCGCTCGGAGGGGGAAACGTCAGTTCCGGCACAGATATCACGTAGGAGGGTGAGGAGGCAATTCAGGATGCCGAGGCTTTGGTGTTGGCGCCAAAACAGGAGGGAGGCACTTCCGGATTCTGCTAGTGACTGAGCAGACATGATAAGACTGAGCTCTGCACTGTAAATAGTTTGGCACTGAATAAAAAGACTAAAAGACAAATGGCTTGGCACTTCTATTGAACAACCGATAAGAGAACCTGACAGGTATTTTCCTCATTTGATTACTTTATGGTATGAAGTTGTCAAATTGCTTTTGAAAAGCACACTATAAATTAGATAACCAGCAGACCATATATACACATCTTATAGGTGAACCCTTCCCCCACCCACCCAGTGTTAACAAAAGAACAATGGGTCTTATTTCTGCTTCTTTCTGTTTTATATGCCAATACATTGCTGCTGGAAATATTATACCCTAACATTGCGAAAAATGTGAAACGTCTTTCACAATAAGTAAATGTGTAAAATCAATTTCAAAGAAAAAACCCACATATCATAAAATGCAAATATTTAATATCCCTTCATAATTTTATTGGATGGGAAGGGTAGTCTGGTTGCCCTCTTTGGATACTATCCAAGCCAGTAGTTTCCCCCCTGTAGGATGAAATTCTATAGTGGAAGAGGCTTCTTATGTGGTCAAGCCATTGCCTTTGTTAACAGACTTGGCTAGAGCCAAAAACTTAAGTATCTCTTTGCATGACTAATGCGTACAAGTGACTGGGTGCCACAGAAATCACCAGATATTTCCAAAAGAGGGGACAAGTCTCTCACCCATTTTCTGGCTCGAGGCAATGTTATCATGAGTGCAAGAGAACAATACACAAGGACCAGCCTCAACTGGAGTTGGTAAGAGAGAAGTTCTACCTTGCTTTCTGTGCTGAGCCCAAAGCTGTGCCCTGGGGACAGTGGCTAGAAATCAAATGGGATAGCAATATATGTTTGAGTGTTAATGCTGTGAGCCCTTTTATTTTATGCTCAGCCTGCATATATCACAAAGACCAAAGAGTCTCTAGTACCCTTCATTCTAAGGAATCCAAACCTGAGGTGTGTCTTCACATCTCTGAAGTCTCTGCATGCTAGGAGATTGGGCTGTAGAAGTGAGATTGTGTTTCCTGGAGAGCAAACCGTGAAAAAGGTGCGCCTGAGCTAAAAGGTAGGGCGTAATATCATCATCCCAAGCAGCACAGGGAGTAACATGACAGAGATTTGAAAAAAGAAAATGGATTCAATGTACCAGCTATGCCAAATGAAGCACCAGAATTCAAAGTCTGGAAAAATCATGCCAGAGGCTGGCAAGATCATACCATAAAACGGAGGCCTTTCATGTACAACTGATGAATGCTGTCCAGAGAATGCCCCATGATGGCCTTATTGAGTGGGATTGGGCCCCTTGGTGGGTGGGATCAGGCCTCTGCATCCATTAAGCAAACCCCAGAAGTAAAGGTCATCCAGGGTCCTGTGAGTTTGGGGGGCAAAATGGAAAGGTTTCTGTTTCTGTTTGGGCTCGTGGCTGACTGTGAGAATAAACAGAGTTAAAATGTTCTTGCTGTCTGGCAGCTTCCTCCTCCTCCTTAGTCTCCGTGTTGCCCTTCTCAAACTCTGCAGGGAGAAGGATGGAAGCAAATCTAAAATTAGTTCACTTTGCCTGTCATTGGTTCTGGCTCCACCTGTTGTTCTCCCTGCCTTTCCACCTTACCAGTCTCAACGGACAACAGATTCACTGGGGGCACAAAACACTGTGAATGAGGTCTTAGAAGAACCACTGCTCTTGGGGAACTCTTGTTTGTATCATATATGCTAAAGCAGTGGAGATGCCTGCCTCCATGGTTAGGTAGATTATTGACTATCCAGCAGAGTCAGGTTTAGATTATGAAAGTGGGGGCTTTTTTTTTTTTTAAGGGGGCTGATTCCTGAAGTGTGTTGATAGTGTTAAATTAAACAGTCAATCCATTACTAGGCAATCGCCCTTTCAGGGCAACCCACAATTTAGTTTGCATTAGTAACAATTTGCCAACTTGCCTAGAAATAGACTGAAATACGGCTGAAATTTCACTGTGGTATTCTAATTTTTAATTTCCCACAAATCTGAAATGGAGGACGAAAAAACCCCTAAGGCTCTTTTCACCTTGTTACCTATGTATTGCAGACTGAATGGTTTATATATGGAAAATAAGCTGTTTTACAGCAGTCCCTCAGGGAAGATATTGGAATCCATTTTGTGCAGAATAGGCATAAAAGTGGCCAAAATGTGAGCAGGATGTGGCAGAATGAGACAATGATTTGTGCATTTGGAGGCACAATTGCTTCTTCCAATAATGACTTGAGGGGAACAACATGGCAAAAATCTGCATTGGTGTTAAAACTATGTTACTCCCATAGAAGCAATTTCTACCAAAGAAAATGAACAGGAAACAAAAGGGGGATATGAATGAGAAAATACAGACCGTCTTACCAAAGAGGAAATGGGAGAAATTCCACCCAACCACATAGCTCACCAAATGATCTCTCAGCCTTACAGGCTTTAGAGTGTTGTTGCAAAGTTAAAGCATATTTGAGAATTAAAAGTGCAAGCATATTTCAATAAATTTTAATCCACTTTTTTTTAGGATATAATTTAACTTGATTAATTATTTTAATTGAACTTCAGCCTTCATGAGAATTACTTTGAGTCTTCCAGTATCAGTTATGTACATTTCTATGCAGCAGTTGAATTTTTTAGTGGATGATATAAAACAATTCCAAACAAAATGACATTTTTTCAATAGACATCGTACTAACACTTCAGTTATTCAGTGTAGCGGACATAAAACAAATACAAGATACCAAAGTTGCATTTCTATACACATTTCACAACATTTATATTTAATAAATGCTTTACTACCAACCTACAAGACATATATCATTATCCAGCAACAGGGATCTGATCCTATAATTTACCAATATTAACTTTTTTGTGCCTTAATTTATCTCTTCATAGCAAAAATCTGTCTTTTTTGTCTTATACCTGTACAATGCTAAGGGCTAAAGAAAGAAATATAGTGTATATAAGCTCAAAAGAATCTATTTACTACTTTAACATTTCTCAAGTCATACATTAACATTTAGCAAGTCATAAAGAATTTACATCTCTAAGCGATTTGTCTGTAATAGAGGTTAGCAATATGCATATAATGCTGAATATGAGCAGCATTTACAAAATGAATTCAGTCCACCTCAAATTGTAAATAGGTTATACAAGTAGCATTGCTCAACTAATAAAACATAAAGGTAAAGGGACCCCTGACCATTAGGTCCAGTCGTGACCGACTCTGGGGTTGCGGTGCTCATCTCGCATTATTGGCTGAGGGAGCCGGCGTACAGCTTCCAGGTCATGTAGCCAGCATGACAAAGCCGCTTCTGGCGAACCAGAGCAGCGCATGGAAACACCATTTACCTTCCCGCTGCAGCGGTACCTATTTATCTACTTGCACTTTGATGTGCTTTCAAACTGCTAGGTTGGCAGGAGCAGGGACCAAGCAACGGGAGCTCACCCCGTCGCAGGGATTCGAACTGCCGACCTTCTGATCGGCAAGCCCTAGGCTCTGTGGTTTAACCCACAGCACCACCCGTGTCCCTAATAAAACATATATGGCCCCAATACATTGTAAGAAAGTCAGAAGACTCAACTGGATTTAAACAGGGCCAACATGTTATTGATGCAATCATATATGATTTGCAAAAGGGCTGGTAGTGGATAAGCACACTAAGAAAATCTAATTCAATGTAGTAGGGACTGGATCTGGTACAGTACCATCTAACAGGTTGCACCCCAAGTGGGAATGTCCAAGGGGCGCAGCACTCTCTTATTCTGCAAACTGTAATAAAGACCATGGATTACTGAGGCTCACCTAGGTCCATTCATCCACCAAACTCTAAGCTTAAGTTCCATTGGGTGTGCTAGGGGTTCATCAGCATCTTTCGAAGGATCCCTTTCTTCAACCTCTCTTTGAATGCTGGTACCATATCATGGTGTGGTCAATTATTCTAGTTCCAAATACAGCTGCTCTTTCCACTTAAATGTTACTAACACTTAGTACATTTAGAACCAGCAAGGAAGACACTACAAAGCAGGCAAAAACCCTCCCCACAAAAAAACAAGGAAAATTCCCTGCATACCCCCCAGGGTGGATGGAGATGAGTTCCAACTCCTTTTGCTGAATTAAACATTCTGTTACCTGGTCCTTAGAACTGTAAGCTCAACACAACCTGCACACCCACTTGACATGCTTCCAGCTACACATTAGTTTGTTTTTGCCACTTCTTGTAAACTCTTAAGTCCTCCTCAGATTTATAGACTGAATAATAGTTCTAGTCTACAATTGGGATAAATGAGGAATATAGGAATTCTGGCAATGCCCAAGAGTTGAGTCTTTGGCATATCAACATAAATCAAAAGCTGTCCAGTGATGTTATAATAACCAAGGTGATTCCTGGAAGAAATGTCAACGTCATTTCTAAAATGCAGTAAGAGGCAACAAAAGTAGGTCAACAGATCAGCAGTGCATGAAGTCAGATTAAACTGTAACCACATTTCTGCAGAGCAAAAAATTTAAGATGGGGTCCTTTGCAGCTTACTGAATGTGAATTTGATGGGTGAATCTACAGGAGATTCCTTTGGAATGTTACAAAATATTTTATGTAACCATTCTTTCTTAGTAAATGTCATTTCATACATTTTGCCCCTGCTGTGATCACTTTCCACATTCAAAGATGAGACTTACCATGAATTTTAAACTCACGATCCTGAGTATATGTGGAATAGGAATGCTGAGAGCAAGACCAAGCCTTTAGGCATAGCCCTAAGCTAACAAGAGTGTTGTGACTCCTAAATACAGCATTAAACCACAATGGTTCTTCTGTTTCTTCCTGAGTCATAGGCGATATTTTTTCTGACAAACGTCAATGGCTTATTAGTAAGCCAAATACACTTTACTTGGGCCCTGTAGCTGGCTGAGATATGTGAAGAAGGAAGCCTTTGGTCTTTTGCAGTCTTTGTTTACTCTTCCAGTGACTGACTAATGCCTATATGCATCTTGCTTACTGCTATCTGCTTGTGCATCTGAAATAGGTGTTCTGGTCTTACAAAGATAATTGACTTAAGTGAAGCTATTCTTCTGCTTAGTTTTAATACTGGGGGGAAAGGGAGAGTCAAAACTAGACATTAACTAGGACAGGAGAATGTGCTGCCAGCCTTAGGTCTTCTTTTCTGCAGACAATGCACAAAATATTAAATTGTAGTAGCAAGATACTATTATGGCAGCTGTTCAACCATTTCCTTTGTTAGAAAATTTACTGGTTAATAATCCTGGGTGAATGGCTGTTGTTCTCTCAGTGGAAGCTAATGGTTTGGACATAGTTGGGAATTTATTCCTTGTGCTTGAGTGAGACACCCATTAGAACTTGTGGAAAGTGGCATTCAATGCCTCCTCTCCACCACAGCCCATTTTTAAGAGGACTGGGCAGATGAATGTTGTGCATATTTGTGTGAATAACCAGCAGTTTTTGCACTTAGCAAAGTAGGGCAGAAGAAGAGACAAAGCTAGGAAGTATCCAAAGACATCTTTGAAGATGAAAGTCATCTCCCTATGAATTTGATGTGAGATAGTAGACTTGTTGCTTTGTAGGAGTACCTGCAATTTGCTTCCACATGTGCTTTTTTTCCTTAAAGGAAATATCACAATAAAACCATAAATTTCCAATATTCTCACCTCTTAGGGAATATGGAGCAATATGAATTCTCATTTACAGTGGAATGACTTTTAATGCTTTTTCTGCCACCATTATTGTACTGCAAAGCTTTGGTAGCAGGAGGAGAAAAGAGAGCTTCAGCAAGAAGCTTGTCTATATGTAGGGAAGCTCCAGGTTCTGGCTGGGGTATGCCAAGGGCCACTTCTCATCTTCAGTGAGGCAGGGTGCTCAAGAATTAACCCTTCTGTTTCCTATCTCTGCCTGCTGTGTTTATTCCATACTGATGTTTCTTCTGACTATTGTTCCATGTGTCGTCAAATTACAATTCACCAACCATCTATTAAGCATAAAACAAGAAGAAAATATGAACTAAAGCAAAGTTCATGCTTTTAACAAGAAGAAAATATGAACTAAAGCAAAGCTAAAACAAGAAGAAAATATGAACTAAAGCAAAGCTTTATTTTTATTTTTTTTAAAGTCACATCAGTAAGAATAATGAATAAAGTTTGATAAATTTGGGCATCCTTACTAGCATTCTGTGAACAGGGAACAAAAGCCTAAATTTGTCCAATAAATTATTCACTGTTAATTGTGTGTTCTGCTCTATCTACCATTATGCGGAGATAATTTGGAAATGCCATATTTTGTTGTTTGCTCATCTTTTCTATTGGAAAACCTTTTTTCAAAAAAAATAATGTGATAATATAAAACGGTATGTTTAGACAAATGTGTTTAATGCTTAGTTAAAATGTTTCACTCAGTATATTTCTCCCATTGAAAAGACTGTATATTTTGCCCATTGGAAAGACTGCAAAAATACCTTCTTCTTTTCAACTAATTAGACTTCTTGCATACTTAGTATATTTACCTTGTACACAATACACTGTTTATACTTAATATATTGTGTTTTATTCTGAGGAAAGAAACTATTCACAGCTACATTTCTGGCAGTTAAATTTCACTTGCTTGTAGTCTCACCTGCCTTCTGCCCTTTATGTATTCTGAATATTATTCAGCATCATATTCTTCTGAAGTCCATAGCAAATATAAGGCAATCCCTTTGAAAACCTAGCACACAAGGGAGGCCCATTACTGGGCTTGAGCTGAGACATCATTAGTTTGAAGCTATGACTTCACCTGGATCTGAAGCTGCCTTGATTCCTCAAATAACATTCTCAGCCTTTAGTTGTGGGCCACCTTTTGAGCAGGAAGGCTTACAAGGTCTCCTACTGAAAGGAGGGAGGGAGGGGTTCCCCACATGACCTCTTTGGGCCAGTAGGCTTGTGAGAGGAAGCCTCCTATATAAAGGAGGTCCCTCCCCTGTGCCCTTATTCTCCTCATCTTTCAGCTTCTTGCCCTCCCCTCCCATCCCATGATTTGAGCAGTATGGGTCTTGCCAGTTACCGTATGGGGCTAAGTAGGAATTGTTAGGGTGCTCTCCGATTAACCTTTGGTTCTTAATTTAATTGGGCTGGCTTTAATCTGGCTGCTGCCTGTTGGTATACTTTGTGGGCAGGGAAGTTGAGTTTAAACATGAACAGCACCTTCAGGCATGCTGAGTGAGGGGTACATCATCAATCTCCTCCTATTGTCAACGGGGTTGGAGGGCAGCTTGGTTTTGTACTATCAGGAATTCATGTGTGCCACATTGTGATGGTGGGATTCGTGGGAATAGCTTGCACAGGTCAGGTCACCCACTCATGACTTCCTTTTAGGAGAAGATGCTGTTGATCTACCATTATGCCTGTGTGGGTGGAGGAGCTCCTCTGGGGTGCTTTGACTCTCCACCCACACATATTTTGTTTGATTTGTGCAAGTTCTTTCCCTATTATATTATTAAATAGAACCTTTAACTCAAATCTTTAGAGCTGAGTCTTCATTTTAGGTGTCAGGTAAAAGGTTTATCCACATAAACCTGGTCCAATATCTCTATACATTCTTGCATTGTTTGCACAGAAACTGCCCTTCCTGGAACTGGAGTATCTGAAAAACATGATAACCTGCCCATCAATCAAGATTCTTACCTGAGGCCCTCCAGTGGGCATTCCTGCCTTTTGAGTGGACAGGGAGCGAAGGGAAGGGAAGGGGGGGAGAGAGAGGTGGGGCATTTTCAGTTGTGTTTCCAAGACTACAACACTCCTTTCTGGGAATGTTAACCTGCTTTGATTTATAACTCTTGGTTGGCAGGAAAAGTTCATCTTGTTTTCTTGAGGGTTTAGTGGCATTTGATGGTGTTTTCTACTTTTTAATTAGATTATAGTTTCAAACATTTAACTTGTCAGCTTTCTGTTATTATTGTTACTGTTGTTGTTAATATTTGTTATGAAATATATGCCTACATAACTGATACCAGCAGAAATTCACAGTAACCATACTGCGCATTAATGAATGCACACTGCCCGTTTGCTCTTTCCTCTGCTCCAAGGGTTCCCAAACTCTAGAGTGAAGTATAAAGTTCAGAGCCAAACCTTTTCATCTTGTGTAGGTAATTAAGAGTATGAACTGAACTTATATCTCTTGGCATCTGATTATACGACTCCAAGAATTTTTAGAAGCTTGCAGTGTAAGGAAACACTTCAAGACTGCTGTTCCAACTGATTTCAAAGCACAGTGGGTTTGGCCTCATCACAGAGATAATAAGGTAGCTCAAAGAGAGTTTAAGGCAAGTTTTAGACAATGGGAATGCTCTGTTTGCTAGGTTTTCAGATTGTTGGAGTTCCTGTCTAAAAGCAGACAAATTCTATACATTTCTTTCTTTCTTATCTTCTTGACTTGAATTTTGCTCTCCCTACTCAACTTTTGTTTCTTCATTTTCATTTATCCAAGAAATAAGCACACTTTTTGCCCCCCATATATATAGCTATAGCTAGCTTTTTAAAGGATGATGAGGTGTCTTTTAAAACTGTCACATAATCGAGTTTTGCCAAAATTGGTTGTTTCTTTCATGAGGACAGCAGGTGAACATATATTTTATTGTGTCTATTTTTAGTATCGGATTAATGTTCCATGGATAATACATGATTACAAATGAAACTATTAGCTGTTCCATTTCAAAAATATACTTGTATTATCCATACTGAGGAAGGCTTTTTCACAGCACAGATCCACTACTGCTGGGCTCAGTCAGAGAATCAGAATGAAAATCTTTTCTTATAGCATGCTTAAATACTATTTAAAATGTTTGCCATTGTTTCAGTTCTCTTTAACAACTGTCTAACTTAGGGTTTAGCTGGAAATCACATTATAACTGAATATTATTAGAAATGCATCAGAAAATTCATTTGGAAAATTCAGATGCATCAGAACAAGAAGGGGCCACCAGAGTAATTCTCCAACATTATGGCTTCACGTTTTTGTTGCATATCAAATAAATATACCTGTACATATGTTTTCAGCTAATGAGTACTTACATCATCATGTTCTCTGGGGCTATTAAAGGAACTGGCCCTACCTGGTGGAGGGCCCCAAGATCCCTGGAATCTTGTGTAACACTAGGGAGAGATTGGGATGGTTTATACCTTTCTTGCTTGTGTGGATAGAGGACAGAGGCAGCTGTGTGTTTGTATGGCTTTTGTAGTCAACAAAACCATCCTATCCATACAAAGAATTCTACTTGCACAACAGAATTTCCCTTCCTTTTCATCTCACCATACTCTGCCAAATCTCCTCTGAAGGGTGGAGATAACAGGTGTGAGGGTGTAAATTGAAATGGAACTTCATTGCACAAGTGTCAGGGACTGGACAGAGGAGGAATGGTGGAGACTGCCTCCCTAGCCTCAACCTTCCAGAGAAGAGGAAGACAGTATAAATTTACAACAGGGGTTTGAGGGAGGTCACAGCTCAGAGGCAGATGAGGGGCAAAGTTGGGAAATAATGGGAGAGGAGGAGGAGGAGGAGGAGCTGGAGCAGCTGGCTGACAGGTTATCACTAGAAAGCATTCCAGACCCCCCTTCTCTCAGAACCTGGTGGGCAGTTAAAGTAGGAGAGCAAAGAGTTTGGAGACAGAGGGCCATAAGCGGCAGCCATAAGGTGGGTGGCACTGTTGACAATTGAGGAAGAGAAGGGGGGGTGGAGATTTACTCGGAGCAACACAATTACTCCAAGAGGCTGTATTTCTAAGTCTCTCTCTGTGAATATTGAATAAAAGACATTGGTAAGAACTTTCCCTGTCTTATCTATTCCTGGCAGCCTACCATGAGGGGATCGGATTCCCTGACACCTGACAACAAGTGAAAGTACTTGCACAAATGGAACAATTTTGGCGATACAATTCAGTGTCCAGTTCTGCTAAACCAGAAGCCTTCATTTTCCCAGGGATGAATTTCTTTTTAATGGTTGCTTTCAATCTGGCCCTCTCTGGAATTCTTATATTCATTCAGTTACCTTTCACACAGAATTCAAATAAGATTATTGACAGATATTGAATTCTAGTGTTTTCTGTTAATGCACTGCTATTCTTTTTTCTAGACCTGATTTTTTATATGCAGTGTGTGTGTGTGTGTGTGTGTGTGTGTTTATAATTAAATGTAAGCACCGGTCTGTCTATAGTGGACAGCAAATCAACACAATATCACAGTTTCAAAAGCTTATCAAATCTTCAATTAAAAGCTTCCTGCTTGCAGGGTCAGCTAGTTTATTCCTTTCTTCTTTGTGTGGCTATTTCACCATATGAAAATTAAAAAGGATAGAGAGGAACTAAAATATGAGAGTTCTCCCTACCACGGGAACAGAAACTGACAATAAGAGACAGTTATGAGAGGCTATTCAAGAGTAATTAGGGGATTATTCATCATTCATTATTCATTACCGACCCCATTGCACTCAAAAGGGCTGAAAAGGCAACCCAGCTTTATTATTAACTTCGGAAGGAGGCATTGCTGAATGAACTTAAACATTATCTTGGCTCTGGGAAAAGTGTTGCTACAAAATATAGCACTGGGTAGAATCACTGTTTCAGTTCCACTTCCAGCTAATTGCAGAAAAGCAATCCCTCAGCAGAGCTGGAGGGCTCTAGTGTGGAAGCAACTGAAGATAGCAGTTAGACACAGTTGCTATTTTTCACACACAGAGCTTGCCAGTTCTTTATTTCCTTTGCTCCTTTATTACCCCAATGAATTAATTATCATCGCTCATGTTTCTGAGGAAAGGATTTTGCCAAAGGTCCTAATTCAATCAACACTGAAGTCAGCAGGTCAGAATGGCATGGTTTATATTTTGCAATAATTAACAGGTAGCTGAAGCAATGGGGCAGATTGCTGTCAGACATTTTTGTGCTTTCCTTTTAGAAAGTGATCTCAGGAAACTTTCTTTAAAACAAACAAACAAATAAGAAAAATAGGTTTTTAAATTGTAGAATAAAAAACTATTACTTTATCATATCCTAATGAAATCACCGTCGATGTAGCAAAATGCATCAGCATGCATTACAAAGAACCAAATGATTGAAGTTGCTGAGTAACCACACTAGTACTCAAAAATTCTTTCTTTCTAGTGCGATTGTGTGACAATGCACACAACATACCCTAGCTTTTTGTTGTGCTGTTAATCCCAAATAGTATTTTGCCTATATATGTATATGCGTTTGACTGTATTCTAGTGGCTGATATGAGATCATAACAATAAAGATTGCTTGATTTTATCACATAAAAATTCAGAAATATAAATTTTCCAACTTAATTCCAAAATTAAGACTGGAGAACTGATCACAAGTATTTGCATGCACTGTAGCATTATAATAACATTTCAATATTATATTCGTTCATTCGAAGCATTCTACCCTATGTTGCAATAAACGCTGCCACAGTGGCTTACACAATCTGAAAGGCATGACACAAAAGGAAAAAAGAGGGTTGAGAATGGAAGAGGAAACAAGCAAACTCGGGCATCTGTTCTTAAATGAGATGCTGAAGCAGAAAGGAGCCTGCTGGAGCTGATCTTTCAGCAAAGCCAATGGAACGGCCCTATTTTCTCTCTCTCTCCCTCTGCTGCAGTCTGATAATGACACAGCAATGAAACAATTTTATGACGTTGCTGTTGTTGTGTGGCTGTAAGTGGATTTGTAAAGAGTGCCTTCCTAGGCTCCACTGGGAGGGAGGATGGGATATAAATTTAATAAATAATAAAATCAATAATGATGATAGTAATACAGTCGTACCTTGGTTGTTGAACGGAATCCATTCCGGAAGTCCATTCGACTTCTGAAAATGTTCAAAAACCAAGGCGCTGATTCCAATTGGCTGCAGGAGCTTCCTGCATGCAATCGGAAGCCACGGAAGCCGTGTCGGACGTTCGGCTTTCAAAGAACATTCGCAAACTGGAACACTCACTTCCAGGTTTGCGGTGTTTGGGAGCCAAAATATTTGACTCCCAAGGCGTTCAGTTTCCAAGGTACGACTGTACTCCAGAAAAGTGTTCTGTGCAATAGAAGCTCCCCTCAACATTGTGGTCAAAAGCAGGGGTGAAGAATCTGGGTGCATTCAGAAATGCGGGGTATTGGGGGTAGTATTGCACTGGCTTTCCTGGTTATAATACCAGCACTTCTGTCCTGGTTTATAACATTCTTTTCACACTGTTATATGATGGACCTGTAGATTTTGTGTTGATATATGGCCATGTCACATTGCTGTTAGACTTTTGTAAGTGAGCTGAGAGTTTGTCTGAACCCTGGGAGAGAACCTGGAGGCTGAGAGGAAAACTGTGTCAGAAGGAAAATGAATTGATATGGATTTGTATATATTAGTAACTTTGTATCAATGTAACATTTTTTATATGTAACTGATTTTTTTTTGGGGGGGGGTAATATTTTGTTTAAGATGTCTGTTGTTGCTTCAGTTTTCTGTACACTTCTTAGAGATACGTCCCCAATCTCTCCTCTACCTTTTTCATGGGAGAAAAATGGGGATGGGAGTTTGTCGCAGCAGGAGAGGGAGACACCTGAGACTCCTCACCAGCCTGACTCATCTCTGCCTCTTGGCCTCCCTCCTCCCACTTGCCAGCTTCAGCTTCTGATTCTGGACTTCTCTCTGCTACAGACTTTTGCAGCTCACTAAGTCCTGTTTTCCCTTCAGCTTCTGACACCTCATCTTCCCAGTATTCTCCATGTGACCACTCATCATTGTCCCGCCAGTGGAGATGGCAACCTGGAAACAGTGGCTCATGTCCTCCTGTCTTGCTCCCTCTACAGAGAGATGAGGTCTGAGTTTATTACACCACTCTTACATACTATCCCAGGCCGCCCTTCTGCTGCCACGTTGTTCTTTCTTTTGTCAGATCAAGATGATCTGATAACAACAAAGGTTGCTAGGTTTATCGAGGGTGCAATGAGGTTAAGGGCCACTATATGAACGACAATCATAGTCATTTGATCGCTCTTTTTATCCATTGTTGTTTTTATTTGTATATTTTGCGTCTTTTATTGCTATGGCTGTTGGCTTTGCAAATAAAGTTTATTTATTTATTTTGTCCCGCCACCATTCCCTGGGCTCTGAGCCTTCTTCCCTTGATGGTTCCCCCGCTGGTTCCTCCCACCATTCCTCTGTGTCCAACCAGCCCATGACAGCAGTGAGGAAGATGACCAGAGGAGCGCTTGGTTCTTCATCTTTAACAGCTGAACAGAAGGTGGAATTTCAGCAATGAAACACACTCTACCTGCACATGGCAATCAGTGCTTGCCAAAAATGGTTTCTTCTAAACCTGCACAAGCATTAAAGGTACAGGAGTCCTATTGGTATTTGTGTCTAGGCATCCTACCAATTACCTGCACTGATGCTGACAACAGCAAAAATAGCTTGGCCTGTTCTTCTGTTTTTAACAGTGGCTTGATTGGCAGAAATCAGGAGGCGAAGCTTTTCGCAGCTTGGAGATAAACAGTCTTTCTTGCTAATTAATTAAAGCTGCTTTTAGAGGCACAACTTCAAGGTCTGGTTCAAAAGTCAGCAGAAGTCTTAGTCTTGGTGATTAACATCCACTAAAAACATCCATTAACTATATAGAAGTTAGCCAGTTTTCGAAAATGCCACCTCTTTCAGACAGCACAGCTCCTGTTCATTACCAGAAGGTAAGAGTGAAGGGCAAGGCAGTGGTGAGGTTGACAAGGGGCAATGGCACTGATGGAGTCACACCTAGTGGTGTGTTCGTACTACACTGACCTTGCTGTTCTATCTCACTGTAAGCAGGAACACTGTAAGCCAAGTGAGTGGTGCTCAGCTGAGTGGTTGCATCCCAACATGCTTCTAGTTTACTCTCATATAAATGCAGCATCTACTGGAAGAACATTACCTTTAAGTCTGTGGTCTTATTTCTCTTTTCCAGCTCTTTTTCACTAAACAAACCAATGCCATTGGGAGGAACAATAATATTTGCACACAATTTCATAAAGCAATGCCATTTTATTTTGGGGTGGTTTTTTTTTTTTTAGTGTCAGGTTTATTTGTTAAACTCTGGTGACTAAATATTGACAAAAGTTGGTATGACAAGGCAATTCCCACGACATCTTAAGAGAAGACACACGAGGAGTCTGTCTTCCTTGCTTGGAAGTTAATGTTAAACCTCCCACTGACTTCAGTGCCCTTTCACATAGGGCTATAAGCAAAAACATGGATGTGAGTCTTTTGATGGAGTTGAGACCGGGAGGGTCTTGCAGCTTTGTCAGGCAGCTGTAAAAAAAAAAAAAAGGACTGTCTTTCCTTCTCTTTGTGATAGGCTCAGAAGCCCTGCAGACAAGGCAGCCTTTCTAACCAGTCTCCAAGCCTGAGGTGAACTTCAGTATCCTGTGGTTTGCACAATTCCACTTTCAAGTTATTCTGTCAGGGAAACTGACAGACTCAATGATGTTACTTTAAAGACTTCTTGGGAGGAGGAAAAAAAGAGAGAGAAAGAATAGGATGTCAGAATTCTCTTCCTCAAATGCTAAACTCACCAAAGTTTTATATGCCCTGGCAGTCAAAGAGCTAAGAATTCAGTTGATCTTGCATTGCTTAAAAGATTCTGGCTTCATTTAATTTCCTCTATCCCCAGACTGAGCTGCGTAGTATTGGCACAATGAACAGCCTTTAAGAGCATAACCTAGAAATATTACATATACTGCTTTCAAAAAAGGGAGGCAGGAAAGCTTACCCAAAATAGAATATACATTATGCTTTCAGAAGTGAAAGTATTTGATATTTACATCACCTTTACAATGCACCACCAAAATGTTTTAAGGCCCCAGACAGGCTGTAATCATCCAACCAGATATTCTTGAGAAGGCCAAGTGACTACTCAGGGACTACTTCAAAGCAATTGGCTTTTTGATTGCAGATAGCTAAGGCAGGGTGGACTGGAGAACATAAAATCAGATCAGTTTCTGAAGGACAGTGAATAGGAAATGGTTGTTTAACCTTTTGTGGCATAGAAGAAACAGCAGGCATGAAGAAAACAAATGAATTGTTGTCACTCCATTATATACCTATGGAAATGTAGCAGTAGTAATGGCCAAAACTGCAACAGAGTGGAAGAGAAACAACAACAACAACAACAACAACAACAACAACCCCACTAGTGTTGCTGTTAAGATCCTCACAAAAGTGCAGAAGTAATTATTTGTTATCATTGTTTTCTGTTCAAATTGTAGTTAGGAATTGTAGTTCCCAGAGAGAGCCTCTATATCCTAAACCTTCAAGGTAGCTTGGGGACTCACAGAAATGATAAACTAGAACTCCCTAAGGTTAGTTTACCTCCCTAAGGTTAGTTGATTCTAATACCAATCAGTTCCCACCCTGTGGCATCTGACCCTCTACAAACGATGACACAGATGAAACAAGTCCTCCCTGTGGCATCTGACCCTCCTGTTGTTGACCCTCCCTTTCCCAACACATGTACATTATCTCAGCAAACTAGGTTTGGAAATATTGATTATAACAAGCAGTTCTGCCCAATGTACATCTGAGTTCAGTGGAGGAGCTAAATATTTCCAGATGAAACCAGTGCTACCTAAAAGATGTAGCATTAGCTGAAACATGCCTGTTCTAAACTTGCAGAATCCTTATAATGACAACGGGGAACTTTACCACATAGTTCCCCCCGCAGCGTAGGACTGAACTTCAAGTCATGCTGTTCTCTTCTATATTTAACAGTGGCTCAATTATCATTCATGCAACGTTGACTGTGTGACAGGAGGAGAGACAGTGCATGAATTACCTATCATCCAATGAAATTTCCAATTAGAACTCAAAATACAGATCTAGCACTTGGGTCGTTCACGTACCTTCCTGAAAGCTGATTACAACGTCAAGATATGAGAGATACCATTACTAATGCAATATCAGTGCCAGCATCGTCTACTCCAGCATCTCAAAAACAAGTAAGAGGAGAGCATTTAATTAGGAACCTTTCAGTATTAATTCTCTAGTTTAATAGGCTTTTCTGGTTGATAACGAAACTGATTATGTGCCAACAACAAATTGTCTAATGGTGGGCACAGCATTTCTTTATTTTCAGGGAGGGGGAAGAGGATGGGAAGTGGTGGGGGAGGGGAAACATTCCCTCTCCAACCTGTGTTTTTGTTATTACACCACCTGTATTTTTTAAAGCTTAGCCTATATTAGTCAAATTAGTCCAAGCACAAGTTAAGCTAACTCCCTATATTTCCCCATGGATTGAAATGCTAAGTATTTTTGAGGGGGGTCAATGAAAAGAATATCTAAAGCCCACTGCATTACTGCTGATTTATGTAACATTGTCAGGATAAACAGAGTGAATGAGGTTAACAAGTTATTAGGGCCACTTGAAAACCTTTGCTGCTGAATGGGTCTTTGTAGTGTCAGAATCTTCACACACAGCAGCTGGACTGTATTGCGCACACATTTGGTCAAACTGAGGCTGGTAACTGCAGCCAGGAAAGCATGCTCAGTCAAAGAGGAAGCTATCTAGGTCACATCCACACCTTGCACTTAAAGTCCACTTAAAAGTGCATGGCTTTTACCAAAGAATTTTGGGAACGGTAACATCAGGCGTGAAGGGTCCTCTCCCCCTCCAGTAGCATCAAAGGCAAGAATAACAAGCAGTTTGTATTTTATAGTCCTTTTATTCAGTCATCTGGTTGCAAGACAAGAATCCATGTCTCCACAAAAAGAGAGGCATTGGCTACTCTGAGCTCTTCCTTTTCTGTCCCCAACAACATCCTGAGCACCAACGGGAAGTCCCAGGAGTCCCACCCCTCTGCCTTCTAGAATGCAGAGGGACCGACGGGCCTATGGAGATGGAGGATCCCCCACACTCTCCAGGGAGGTGTCGCGTCTGCCGGCTGCGCTCTCACCTCCCCTTCCTCCTCCCTATCTTGTAACTAGGCAAATCTCCCTCAAACGGAATAGCATCTTTCTCTCCCTCTCTCCTCCTGAAACTGCTGTAGACAAGGGAGAGGGACTCCCCCCTCCTCTTCGGAGAGAAGCTGATCAGACTCAGTGCACACTTTCCAGTCTTCTGTTCCAACCGTTCTCTGACAGGTAGACTATTAAGGGTGCTGGGAAATGGTCTGTGCTGAACTGTAAACTACGTACAGTTTTTAGGATTTTGCAAGAGGAGGGTAGGTAGCAGAAGCAGCCATGGCTATTGAAGTGGTAGAAATGTGCTTTAAATGTACCGGTATGGTATGGGTGGTGACCTCAGGACAGAGGGGGGAAATGGCATGGGGTAACTTTTCAAATGGGGCATCTAAAATTAGGACTCGTGTGTGAATTTGTTTTAAGTTCTTTTTAATATTGCTTCTTAAGATTGCTGTAACCTGCTCCAGGACCTTTTGGTGAAGGGAGGGTAAGAAATTGAAAATAAGAATAAGCCCAATAATTGCTCACACAAAGTAGGCCCAGTTTAATGAGGACTTAGGTGGAATCTAGACACATATAAAAAAAAGTCGTGAAAATGTTTTTTTAAAAAAAAAGTTGTGAAAAATATATCAAATTTGCCATAGCTCACCATTGCCATCTAGTGTCAGATTTGTATAATGCACTTTACAACATACCTAAAGCATTTTATTTGCAGTTGTATGTTGTTGTTGTTCAGTCGTTCAGTCGTGTCCGACTCTTCGTGACCCCATGGACCAGAGCACGCCAGGCACGCCTATCCTTCACTGCCTCTCGCAGTTTGGCCAAACTCATGTTAGTAGCTTCGACAACACTGTCCAACCATCTCATCCTCTGCCGTCCCCTTCTCCTTGTGCCCTCAATCTTTCCCAACATCAGGGTCTTTTCTAGGGAGTCTTCTCTTCTCATGAGGTGGCCAAAGTACTGGAGCCTTAACCTCAGGATCTGTCCTTCTAGTGAGCACTCAGGGCTGATTTCTTTAAGAATGGATAGGTTTGATCTTCTTGCAGTCCATGGGACTCTCAAGAGTCTCCTCCAGCACCATAATTCAAAAGCATCAATTCTTCGGCGATCAGCCTTCTTTATGGTCCAGCTCTCACTTCCGTACATTACTACTGGGAAAACCATAGCTTTAACTATACGGACCTTTGTTGGCAAGGTGATGTCTTTGCTTTTTAAGATGCTGTCTAGGTTTGTCATTGCTTTTCTCCCAAGAAGCAGGCGTCTTCTAATTTCGTGACTGCTGTCACCATCTGTAGTGATCATGGAACCCAAGAAAGTGAAATCTCTCACTGCCTCCATTTCTTCCCCTTCTATTTGCCAGGAGGTGATGGGACCAGTGGCCATGATCTTAGTTTTTTTGATGTTGAGCTTCAGACCATATTTTGCGCTCTCCTCTTTCACCCTCATTAAAAGGTTCTTTAAATCCTCCTCACTTTCTGCCATCAAGGTTGTATCATCAGCATATCTGAGGTTGTTGATATTTCTTCCGGCAATCTTAATTCCGGTTTGGGATTCATCCAGCTGTATAGATGAGTTGCAGCTGTATAGATGAGTTCTTTGTTTCCCTCATCCTGGTGTTTATGCAAAACTAACTTCAAAACAGGAAGACAGGAACCTGCCTCATACTGACTATACCTCTATCTGGCTCAATATTGTCTTCACTGACTAGCAGCAGCTTTCCAAGGTAATTCCAGGACAGAATGAGTCATTTCAAGAAGAGGAGATTATAGCAGTATCAATTGATGATTAGTAGTATCAATTTTTGTAGCACTTAGGAACAGTTGTCATGAGCCTCACATTATGCTAAAACTAGGGGGCACTTATTCCATTTTATTCTCATACCTCTAGTGAGTTAACTATGTCCAATACAGTATTCATATTCAAGGCTCTAGATCCCCAAAGGTAGCTGGTCTCAGGTCCATGATTAGAAACCTCTTGCTGAGATCCTAGTGCCCTGATTGCAAAATCCAATTTATTTCTTGATTCTATTCCCCTCTCCTCTAGGCAACTATGCACACCAATTTATCTGCCTCTTCAACAGTTAATTGTCAGATCCCAGTGATGCTAAATCAATTCATGCTTATTAAATAGGGTTTAAGACCACATCTATAAATGAGGAGTGCTGTTGTTATGCAGCTTGCGTGCCTTTTTTTATTATGGTTTCTTCATGGTCAATGGGGTTACGTATTTGCTGACTCTTGGATAAACTTTAAGGCATGCTTGAAAAAACAAGGCATCTACAAGCCTAGAGCAAAACTTCCCTTGCGTTGAATATTGTGATGAGAATACAGAGGAAAGTAAACAGCTGTTGTTCAGGAAAGGACCTAGATATGTTTCTAATTCTCAGGACTTGCGCTTTGGTCAACAATCGCCTAGCCCACCATCTCCCCGCCCCCATGCTACTCTCACCTCTAAAGCTGTAATTCTGCCTGAGACTCTCTCCCACAAGAGGCAGTGATGGTCAACAACTTGGATGGTTTTTAAAGAGGATTGTATAAATTCATGGATGATCAAATTTTGAATGGCTACAAGCGTCTAGCCATGAGGGCCATTCTCTGCCCACCCCCCACCCCCCACACACACCCCGCTCTGAATACTTGCAGGTTTCTCACAGGGATCTATCTGGTTGGCCGCTGTGACAACATTTGATCCAGCAGGTTCTTCTTATATTTTTCATGTGGCCACATTCCTGCCCCATGCTCTCTATCTCTGCAGCTGGTGGAAGGCAGAGTCACCCATTGTTCATAATAGTGTGAGTAGGGTGTATGGGCATAGAAAGGAGGCATATGTATTTTTCAAAAGAGGAAATGCATCACTCCCAAATGACAAAGAAATGACATTGGTTTGCATATAATTTGAATAAAATTAAGATGACATATCTAGTTGTTAAGGCAGCAGAGAGCATTGTTGGCTGCTCGCTCTCCACCTTAGAGCAGATTTATGCCATGAGGTGCCACAGAAAGGCACTGGACATAGTAAAAGATCCATCGTATCCTGGTCACTGTCTCTTTGAGCTCTTGCCATTGGACGGAGATACAGGACGATGACGACAAGAACAAGCCGTCTTAGGCACAGCTTCTTCTCCAGAGCGATTTCGGCCTTGAATGGGAAGCCTGGACTTTGAAAGTCATCTAATCTTACCTGTTATGTTGTATCATACTGTACGGTTTTAATCAGTGTTTTTGTAGTTGTTTTGTTTTTGTTTTGTTTTGTTTTTGCGTGGAGTGCCCTATCTGGGTGGATGGAGCAGCCAAGTAATTTCATACAATGACAATAAAATATATTCTATTCTATTCTATTCTATTCTAGAAGTAGTTTGCTTATGAGTGGGAAAGGACTGCAGGGCCCTTTCCTTTTGCCCTGCTTCCAGTGTCACATGGCTCATGCCAGTTTTCCTGTATTCTAGTGTTAATTCTTCAGAGAAGAGCCTTTTCTATGAATGGTGGCTCCCCACATGCTCTTATGGGGTCTTAATCACGCTTGTGTTGCAAGGTGGCCTGGAATTTAGTTGCAAACTGCCCTGGAATTTTCAGTGAATGGAGTGGCATGTAAATATATTAATAAAGAAAATAATAAAATAAAATACTCCCAGCCCCTTCCCACTCATGTTGCCTCTTCTTGTCTGAATAGGACTTTGGGGTCTTCCAAATTGCATGGACTTCTTATGCATGTGAAACAAGCATTTTGCCAGCATTCTGTTTAATACGCTGTACTGAAATTAAAATGCATGAGCAGGTTTCCAGAGTTTATGTCCTATTTGTGCAACTGTTCTAATTTTCTATAACTAATCCCCACTGTAAACAAAGGGGGGGGGAGAGAATATGAGTAATCAGCAGCTTTCTTTTTCCTCCTCATTATCGCTTTACATGAGGAGGGAAAAAACTTTTAATATTTACAGTAACGTTTGTTCCTTCATCAGGAGAATGAGATGCCAGGCAGGTCAAGTTTTCAGAGCTGTTTCTCAAGATATGGCCACTTCTGGGAGATTGACTCAACATGATCACAGAGTCAGCTGCCTCAGTAGATCTGCTCGGCCAAGCTCTGATAAGATAGCTGATAAGGATAGTGTTTGGTGTTTAAAGGATTATGTTTGGATTGCTCTCTGTCCTGCTGAATATCATCCACCTCTTTGTTTTTGCCCCTTCTTCCTGATTTGCTTTTCAGTCTGGAGCCTTATATGCAGCTCAACCTTTGAAGGAATATGGTGGTCATGTATAGCAATTTAAAACACATTCAGTGACCATGTTGGGATAACTGGCATGCTCCACATGCCAGTCCACATGTCATTTGAACACCAGCACAGAGGTCCTCTGAAGCCTCCTACCTTACTTTATTGCAGTCCCAAGTGCCTCCACAACTCCAAAATGTCTCTGACATTCTGGTGAGCTCATCCCCCTTTCAAGCATAGGGCTCTTCTCATCAGCAAGAACACTCTTGGGTTTCTTTATTTTTACCCGTGCCACTGAGGTATGCTGCATCTATCTTTTAAAACCTCATTCTTTCCTCTTGTGTTTCTTCTCCCTTCCTGGCCATACTTGTATCCTCTTTTATTCAGCTGTAAGCTCTCTTCTCCTAGTTCTCCATAGGTGCTGCGCTTTCCCCTTACTCCTTCTGGTTACCTTCACTTGTTTTTGGTGTGTTTCCTACTTGGCTCTCTGCTTGTTCCTCTTCCTCCTCTACTATACACTCCCTCACACATTCACACCCACTTCCTGTCCTCCCTTCTAGTCCATGCAGTCTTTATCTTCTCTTTCACTTGCCTTCTCTTTCACTGGTTTCCATTCACCTCTGCTCTCTCTGCTGCCATTCCTTTTGCTCCTGCTTCTTTTCCCGTATGTTCATTCACCCACTCCTGTTTCCCTTTCTTGGAGGCTAGGACCCAAACCCAAGGCATCTCTCAGCGAGCTGAGTGGCACTGTGTCCTAAGCACATTCTGCCCACAACAGTTCAAATGACTCACCTTCTTGTTTGACCACTCAGCAATCTGAAGAAGACGCCACCCTGCCCTATCTCCACATGACATAAGGGCAATGCTCTGGCATCTGATGAATCAGTGACGGGGAACCTATTGTCCAAAAGCTGTTGGTGGACTCCAATATGGCCAGTGGTCAAGGGTGATGGACGTTGTAGTCCAACAACATCTGAAAGACCACAGATTGCCCATCCATGCAATTAATGAATTTAGGTCGGGAGCAGTCTCTGCACCATATCAATGTATTCACTGAACGGAGTCTAATGGTTTTCAAATTGTCCAAATTCACAACTTTCCCAGGGCAGTGGTTAACACAGTATATTGGTTAGGAAATTGTGGCTGACCCAAGCAAATGGATGCAGTTGGCAACTTTACCTTCCCTATTTTTCATAATTGCAGATAGTGGTGGGGAAAGAAAAAAGGAAAGGATTTTTATCAAGTCTCTGACTGCGCCTCGTAGATTGAGGTTGCCGTAGTGCATCATAGTTTGCACTACACTACAGGATTTCTCCACATCATGAGAAGCCATATTTTGAGAAATGGCCCTTGGAGTAATTATCTTTCTTCTCAATGCAGTTCAAATTCAGCACATTCATTCTAATGTAATAGTACTGTATAAACAGTAGGAACAAGGCTACTTGACACGAACCTGCTCATATGAATATAACACCTGAATGGTTTCCCTTTCTTTGTCACTCTACTGTCCCAGATCAGTACATTTACTAATTTAACAGGAGCTCTTAAATATAAAATTGTCAGCTTATTAAGGCATGCCAGGCAAAGCCAGAAGGAAGATCACAGATCAACAGAATATAAACGGTATTGATTCAATATCTAAGCATTCAAAAACACAATTAACACAGGCCATCAACATTGCCTCCATGACCTCACTCTTCAGCACAGCATGATCTTGGATACGACTATCCGCAGCTGCGCCAAAACGCTACTTTCTGAAATAACACTATTGTCAACATGATGAACGACCAGTTCTATAATGTTAACCCAAGCAAAAATTCTAAGTGTGGCATAAGACATCAAAACATAATGATTATGTCACCCCTTTTATCTTACCAAGACCAGGGCAACAATATATACCGGTAATTGAGCAGTTTTCCCTCCTTAGTAAACAGTCAATTTATCAAAGTTTAGTTTTCTTGGGTTTAAAAATTCTACACCTGCTCTCTTACCAGAAAGGGATGGTGTTGTTTTCCCCCAGACCCTGTCTCCTCAGTTCATTCAAATCAAGTAACTCATCCATAGGCAGATGCCTCCTTATTCAAGATCAGGATCTTTCTGCACTTGGGTGAAACAGACATAGGATTCAATGGTGCCAACCTCTCCCCTTCTTGCTGGTCATCCTTTGCTGACTATGCCACAAGGTACACACAACATGTACCCTAGCACAGTGGCCAATGCTCAGAATGAGAAATGAATGTGCACCTCCTATATATCCATCCAACCCATCTTCTCCTCTGCAGGCCACCAGCTTGCAAGATTATTGGGCTAGTGCTTGAGCAACTCATGATCTAAGACCAGGGAGGGTTAAATAGGTTTCCAGAGGCATTTGTGGGCCTCTCATCCAATGCAATGGAGCTCCTCCACCCCCATTGTTCAGCCCAGACACTGAGGTCCAGCCCCGAGGGCCTTCTGGCAGTTCCCTCACTGCAAAAAGTGAGGTTACAGGGAACCAAGCAGAGGGCCTTCTCAGTAGTGGCACCCACCCTGTGGAATGCCTTCCCATCAGATGTCAAGGAAATAAACGACTATTTGACTTTTAGAAGACATCTGAAGGCGACCCTGTTTAGCGAAGTTTTTAATGTTTGATGTTTTATCGTGTTTTTAATATTCTGTTGGGAGCTGCCCAGAGTGGCTGGGGTATGTTATTATTATTATTATTATTATTATTATTATTATTAATCATGCTTTGGTTTGTGCGCCTGAAGACTAGCTGAAAAGAACAAGGAAGGTAGGTGTACTATGAGCCCTATGGTGATTGCTGCAGCCATGTTGCATCATGCTAAAAGGTTATAAGATCATCTTTCTGGGTTTTTTTTTTTTCATTTAGAAACAATCCTATTCTAAAGTTCAATGCACCTTAGTAGAGTCATAGATTGATCTATAATAAATGGTGTCACAATTGTATAAGTAAAGCCATCACAATCTACTACTAATCAGAGAATACTAATAATACAATTGACATTTCAGTTCCTTTGCCATGTAAATGAACCCTGAACATTAGCAACACATTTGAAAAAAGGAATGCCCATATTAAGCCATGTGAAGGGGGAAGAAGCTAAAACAAAGAAAAAAGGCACATATAATCAAGTGTTCAGTGATACAGATAAAAAAACAAAAAACAAAACCCAACACCCAACACTCTTATGAGCAATAGCTGCAAAGCTTATGGAAGGGCAAAACTAATTATTCAGATAAATTCACAACAACTCCCACTTTCAAATCCCACACAAAGTAAACAGCCTGTACAATAGAGTGAACTACATGTTTGTCAAGTTATGCCAGACATTTGGAACTCTAACCCATTTAGAGATACATTTAGAGATCCTGAATATTCACTTTTCCCGCTAATATGTTACGCTTTCAAGATCTGTCACCAGTCTAGGTCTGTGTTTAATTTTGTCTTACTTTTCTTTTCATCGTCATCATCATCATTATCATAAGAGTACCATGATGACCTTACGCATTTTGACTCTTTTACTATATATTTTGAAAAGTGGCTTGTTCGTCTGTTCTCTATGCATTCAAACGCCTACTGAGATGCCATTGTCAAACTTGGTATAACATTTCCTGAGATAAAGGAGCATTCCCCCCCCCTACATTCGGATACCATCAGACTCCATTTTGAAACAAGATGGTAGGTCAAAACATTCCAAACTATACCAACTTGAACAGCCCTGGAGACAACACCATCAAATCTGGCACAATAGTTTCCCAGATCGTGAAGCAGGTTTTGGGCTATCTGTGGAAACCGTTGGATCCCATTTTGAACCAAGGTGCAGTTTTGTAGTCTCAATGTGCAGATGAAACAATGATGTTGGGTGGAGAGTTTGAATTTGTTAGGTTAAGGGGAAGATTCTGGGGCAAGCTGGGCCAGTACAAAAGGGACAAGCTCCTCTTGAACTGGAATGGAGCCAGACTACATTTTCGCTTGAATTCAAAATGATGATAGAGCAGTTTAAAAACTGATTGGAGGGAAGCCGACAGGACCTGAGGAGGGTCCAGTTCATTCCCCATGGGATGAAGATGATAAAGGCACTGTTAGTGGGTGCAATGGATGGGGGGGTTGCCTGCTCTTGAAGGATCGGGTGTGCAGCTTGGGGGTCCTTCTGGGTCCACTGCTGTCGTTTGAGGCTCAGGTGACCTCAGTGGCACAGCTGGTGGTCCAACTGTGCCCCTATCTGGACAGAGGTAGCCTAACTTCAGCCATCTATACTTTGGTAACCTCTAGATTAAATAACTGCAACACATTATACATGGGACTGCCTTTGAAGATGGTTTGGAAACTTAAGCTGGTGCAGATTTTGGCAGCCAGGCTGCTCACTGGGGCAGGGTGGTTTGCGCATATAACACTGATCCTGGCACTGGCCACAAATTAGTTTCTGGGCCCAATTCAAAGTGCTGGCTTTGACCTATAAAGCCAAAAATGGCTCAGGATTTCAATACCTCAAGATACCTCAATACCTTCCTTTCCCCATATGAACCAAGCTGGACCCTGCGATAATAATCTGAGGCCTTTTGCATGTGCCTCCTTCACAAGAGGTCTTGAGGACAGCAACATGGGAATGAGCCTTTTCTGCAGTGGCTCCCCACTTGTGGAATGCTGTCCCCAGGGAAGTTTGCCTGGCTGCTTCATTACATATCATTAGGTGCACAAGCACAAGCATTCTTCTCCTCCCAGGCCTTTGGCTAATTAAACAATCTATGGCCTTTCTTGAGAGTCCCATGGACTGCAAGAAGATCAAACCTATCCATTCTGAAGGAAATCAGCCCATAGTGCTCACTGGAAGGACAGATCCTGAAGCTGAGGCTCCAATACGTTGGCCACCTCATGAGAAGAGAAGACTCCCTGGAAAAGACCCTGATATTGGGAAAGATGGAGGGCACAAGGAGAAGGGGACGACAGAGGACGAGATGGTTGGACAGTGTTCTCGAAGCTACTAACATGAGTTTGACCAAACTGTGGGAGGCAGTGGAAGGCAGGAGTGCCTGGCGTGCTCTGGTCCATGGGGTCACGAAGAGCTGGACACGACTAAACAACTAAACAACAACATGGCCTTTTAAACTGGGGCAGGGGGTAATTGGTTTTGTTTGTCATTACGGTATGTCTTTTTGTGGTTTTATATTTTAAACTAGATAATATAGAAATTTAATAAATAATAAATCAACAATAATACAAATTCCCACCCTACCCTTGCAAGGATGCTATTTGCTATGTTGGCCTTTTTTAATATAAAAAAGCAGTTGAGTACGTTTAAATGAGTCCAGTTGCAAATCTTATCCATGACACTTCTGTGCAACCTAAGAATATGACATAAATTCTTCATGGGACAGCAAGAGGCAATTTATGAAGCTGGATTAAACACCATGACCGAACACACTATGACAGAATTGTTGCCATTAAATATGCAAAGACACAAAAAACACAATATGCCAAAGAATAATCCGCTGAGGTTTCACAACAAAGGAATATGAAATTCTGAAATGCTCCTTAAGGAAATACTAATCAAACATAGTTTACTAGTTCAGATATTCCCCTGCCATAAATTGAAATAGTTTAACGATGCAAAATTGTGATTACTTAACTAGATGTTTTTGAAGATCTGTTGCTGGTTGCCAGTGAGGCACTTTCTCTTACCATATTTGCCTTTGAGAAATGTTTTAAATGAAGTTTAATTTTATTGTGTTTTCTCGTGATTTTTATATAAAGTGCTCTAGTGGCTGAGTTATGTGCAATGCTTATGCATGTTTAGTTGGCAGTGAGACCCATGTATACAATGGAGCTTATTCACAAAGATGTGCAAACAGGATAAGTAAGGATTGCACAGTAAATCATCTAGTGCTAAATATTATGCACACTTACAAGGGAGTAAGTCTCACTGAACTAAGTAAAACAGTTTTCCAAGTGTAAGGTCAGGTGAAAATTCTGTGCTCACTTATTTGGCAGTAACGCCCATGCAATCCATTAGGACTTATTTTGGGAGATGTGAGAATCTGTCAGTTTCACTTCCTCTCAGTTTCACTTCCTCTCAGTGGGTAATTGGGGGGGGGGGAGTCTACCAAAAGTATTTTGGTGTGAATTACTCCCTGCCCCATATATTCATTGAATGCAATTTTGCTTAATACCTACATATTTTTACAAAGCAATTTTCTCTGTTATAATGCAGTTGTGTATATAATTTTCGATAACACATGCATTTTAATGCGCAGTTTACCCTAATGCTTTTTTTATACACATTACTTGGCTGGAGAACTGCATTGCAAAATCTGGAGAAGTGCAAATTTCAAAGGGTAGCTGTGTTTCAGTTCAGGTATTGTTTCACAAAAGGTGAAATGAGCAGGTTCACCTTCAAAGGTGAACTGAATCAAATTTCTCCCCATACCTAATTTGAGAAAGCATCAATAGGATTTGGTTGCATGTCATAGAATTGTAGTGTTGGAAGGGACCACAAGGGTCATCTAGTCCAAGCCCCACCCAATGCTGGAATAACAGAATCTGCCTTATTCCAGACAAGA
This sequence comes from Darevskia mixta, assembly GCA_034641385.1. NCBI lineage: Eukaryota > Metazoa > Chordata > Lepidosauria > Squamata > Lacertidae > Darevskia > Darevskia mixta. The sequence continues at coordinate 16,777,148 of JAWWNH010000001.1, forward strand.
CAATGTGGATTGTCCTTCTAGCAGAGTATGCTCCCCTCTCATCACCAATGGTTTTTTGTCAGAGAACGTTACTATCCATTACTTATTGCCTGACCCTTTTAACTAGAGCAGGTATGGGGGAAATTTGGCCCCCCAGAAGTTGCTGGTCTACAATTGCCATCAGCCCCAGCAAGCATGATCAATGGCCAGGGTTGATAAGAGCTGTGGTTCAGCGATGCCTGGAGGGCCAAATATTTCACACACCTGAATTAGAGAATGAGGGACCAAACCTGGAACTTTCTACATTAAGGCATTGCTCTACTTCTGAGCTATCTCCTCCCCAAATAATAGATTATTTTAAAATATATTATTTATTATAAAATAAGGGCATAACTCCAAATGATTAGTTAATGTGTCTTGTTGATACCCACCCTTGTTTCTTTAATGTGGCTATTTTACTTCTTTACTTCTAAAAATGGGTTTGCATATATTGAAGACCTTCTGTCCTTTCATTCTTCAGTGACTCAGTGGATATTTCTAATACTGAAACTGATGCTGTTAACTCTTTGTAGAAGGAGGACTGAGCTGCAGAAGAAGAAAAGGTAAAGCAAGTATTGACAGGCTACTTCTTGCTGTATCATCCTCCGTATTAATCAAGACAAGAGGCATAGCTAATGCCCTCTGCAGCGATGATGGACATTTCTTTCCATCTCTTATAATCATTATTCATATGGCAGGCCTTTTTACCCAAGCTACACAAGGTCCACTGCTTCATTCACGAATCACTGCTATCATGCCGATATTTTTTGTTATTATGAATTGCCATAAATTGCTTCTTTGAGGTGCTAATGTTATATTGTTTCCCTGTGTGATTTGTGTATTATTCATTGGCTTTCTCACCGCACACATATGCAAAGCCCCTTTTACCCCTGGCTCAAATATTTGTTTTCTTCCAGTGATTGCTTTTGGAGAATCACTCATTATTCTAAGACCTCTGTCAAAAGAATCTCTCTCCTGAATGGGAGTCTGATAAGCCTTTCTTGATACCTGCCTTCTGCTGGCATACAGAATCCTTGGAATTGGTGCTTTGCTCTAATGATATACTAAGTATTTCAGTCCTTTGCACTATTATCTAGTCAGCTGCTTGCATGTCCAGATTTGGAACTTCGTGCTTTACTTGCATAAGGATGCTCTTGAAAATATGTCCTTCATAAAAAGGTTTTATGCTAGAAAGACATTCTCAGTATTTTTTTTTTACCCAGCTTAAAGTAACTATCACACTTCAAGGCTGTGGTTGCCATAATAGCTCTGATGAGCTGCTTGCATACATTATAGCAACTACATGTCTGAGATTCTGTGCTATTTGCAAGTTGTTGTTTTTATCCCAGTAGTAGTCTTAGGCTGCAATTCTATGCATGCTTCTGTAAAAAGTTTGTCCCAAGGAAGGCTGTGACACTTACATCTGAGCAAGCATATGTAGGTTTGTACTGTCAGTCATGCAGGATCCTATTCATGTTCCTTTCCTAACCCAATGCTCTAGATGCCTCTAGATGCTTTAGACTAAAGCTTCCATCAGGCAATGTAGCCAATGGTCAAGGAACATGGGGGTTATAATCTAAAACCTCTGAAGGACAACAGAATGTCCTGCTCCAGAGTATAAAATACTCTGGAGCATTCAGCGTAAATCTGCACATATTCTTCTCATATAGCTCTTACTGTGCTATATGAGCCAGTTCCTCCCACATTGCAGATGTGGGTTGGAGCAAGGAGTGGGGCTAAGTCTGAGAGAGGGTGTGAAGCCCTGGTTTAAAGCTGGCTTAATATCGTGGTTTGTTTGTAAGATATTCATCATAGTTTCTGAATTTGCACATAATGGAAAGCTTTGGTTAAATGCTGAATTGTGACTCACATGAAGTAGCAGGAACGAGTTTGCGTATGATACACACCACTTGGCTTAGTATTGCCTGTGAACGTGGGCAATGAGGCAGCAATGCTCAGATAAAATAAAAATATTATATGACAAGTCTTAAATGCCCAAGAATGTGTTCACTGTTTTTTCAGCCATCAGAATATTCACTCATTCAGCCTTCCCACACAAAATGATGACTTGTTTGATTTGACTTCCCGTCCCTCTTCTTTTTTTTGCTTTTGTCTCTCAAGTCCTCCATTTCCTTGAGCTTGTTGTCAACTACTTCCCATTTTACCTTCAGATTCACAGGTACATAATCCACTGTGGTGAGATATGTTAGATACCAGCCCAGCCTATTCACATCTTTCCAAATAGTCAATCTCTCTCCACTCCAAAATAAGTCTTTCCCTTCTTGATCTCTCCTCCTCCTCCACATACTCTGTCTTCATTTATCCTATCCTCTTATAAAGCCTCCACAGGTTCATCATGTTCCCTGTATGCGACTTACCCTTTTTACTCTACTCCGTTGCTGCTGTACATTGATGCACTCTGAACAGCTTAATTATGATTTATACTTGCCATAGCCACTGTCAGTTTCCATCTGAGAATTCCATACAGTTGAGTTCCAAAATTATTAAGAAAATGGAATATTTTCTATATTATGAATGCCTTAAGCATGAGAACACTGAAATACAACCTAAGCTGTTTATAAACAAGTGGTTTCCATTTTGGGAGGGCAAGGGGAATTTGAAACACTTGTAGTTACTTATTAGGAAGACGTATGAGTAATATGGTGAAGTCTGGTTATTATCATTATTATAGTTGTTTTAAAGTCTTTTTGTGCTAGCTGTGCATGCCAAAGGAACAAATCTGTTTGCCTTTTCTTTCTTTTTAAAGGTGACTATTTGCCCAGGGTTATTAAGATTGTCATAGATGTTGCGTGAAATAAACTTGTAACAGCAGCAAAAGCTCTTTAAAAAAGCACCACTATTTTAAACATTTGATCTTAAATATTTCCAAGATTAGGTCTTTACATTTTGCTGTGAAACTCATCTACTGTAACATGAAATGGTGTCCCTCGGGTTTTGGAGAACTTGGAAAAATGGTTCACATTATCATGAAATATATACTCATAAGTAGCACGTTTAAGTTGAACAAAATATGTCTAAACCAAGCTTATACATCCTGCGATGTACCAGACTGAATCCAGTGATTCTCTACCATGCATGTCAGAAGATGTTTTGCTTAACACTCAAGAAAACCTTTGTAGCCTGCCTGGGAATGCAAAGATGGTGATGGGAAGTGCTCAGAAGGCTGATATATGTGACTGATGAGCTGTGTTTAGCTTAGTGTATTACAAAGTTGTTCAGGCTGATTGGTTCCCACTACAGCTCATAACTATTTCAGTTATTATATTATAACTATTTCAACTAGTATTGTCAACCATTGGCACAGAGTGTTGTTGCCGTCAACAGCGTTGATAAGGATACAGTACATCTGCCTGCAACTACTTGCTATGCTAGTCAGCAATGCAAACTCCATTTTCCAAGACATTACACTGCTAACTATCAGATGTGTGGGGTTAACAAGAACTTGCCCTGCTTGTACTCATCCCCAAAGTGTATGATTGGCCCTGCTTGTAGAAAGAACGATGCGGTAAATAGATTGATAGTTGATCTCATTCAGCAAGTCAATAATGGTGCCCTAATGTAAGAAAATTCATTGCATTGTATCCATTGACAGCCCATTTCCCCACTTCTCCTTGCACCTCTGAAAAGCCTTTCCAAAGGGTTGGGGACTCCCTGAATAGTATGGGCAGTAGGAGGGAGAATCAGCTGTAGACACTCTGTCTGATTTAGGGCAATTGCCATCTCGCCCTTCAGTGCCCAGCAACACAGCACTTTCTGTTTAGGAGGGGTCCCTGATCCTGATCCTAGGGGGCTATAGGGAGAAGTGCAGGAGGGGAAAGATCGGTTGCATGGACTTTCTTCCAGTCACGCTACCACTGAATGCAAGCCATAGATCTTTTCATTTGCATGCACCTACACAAAAATAATTTCCTTTCCGATCATATGATCTAAGCACCAAATGATGTACCTAAATGCTTCTTGTCTTTGGATCTTCTAACTGGCCAGCCTAGATGAAATTTAAGTGAATCAGTTTCATCTTACTCCAACTCTACATATACCTCCAAGCAGTGCTTTTTTTCCCCCTTACAGAAAATGTTTAGGGGTCCTCTCATTTTGACTCAAGAAAATCACCATTTTGTAGTTCAAATCGGGGGAAATAAATAAAGTAAATGGACAAAAGTATAAAGATTCACTAAATGTTTAGGGGTATGCATCCTCTTGCGTCCCCCCAGAAAAAAAGCACTGCCTCCAAGGGACAACATGACAAGACGTCAAACTGAAATATGTAACAATGCTCAGTCCATTCCATTTTTTTGTGAGAAACTGGTGCTTTTAAAAAAAGAGGCCCTTATGGCTCATAAGCGTGTTTCTTTTAACTGCTACAGTTTGTATACCCAATAAAAGTTATCCCTTTTGCCTACACTATTTCTCTGAATCTACAAATTGCCATTTGAGAATTTCTTTTTTGCACATAATATGGTTATGTGTAAAAAGGGAAGAGGGCATCCTGCTGATGCAAAGATTTTTTAGCTGAAGAATGTCTTGGAAACAAGCGGCACATTGTTGAATACTATGGAAAATTGATTTATCCTACATGCTTATGATGGATGCTGTGTGGGGTCTGCTGATATAATACTTTTTGTTAAAACAAAGAATTTTGCTTTCTGTCAGAGTTCTTTCTTTAAAATCCAAGCTGTAATATAGGGTCATGTAAATCGAGCCAAAAACTATTATTAACTGTATACATTTGATTTGTTTGAAATGAATACCAATAAGCTAATGCACCCATCTAACAGTGGGTTGATAATGACTATGCACTGGTGCCACAAGTCTCCCATTAATGACCAAAGCACATTTGTAACTCTTGTAGAAGTTAGTATGCTGCATTTATTGCCATGCCCTTTTCTATTATTTTTTATGTTTCAGTCATTTCAATAACATAACATGTTATACAAGTAGCTAAGCTGTTCTCCTGGTCTTCTCTGCCATAGTTTTAGCGTGGCGGGGGGGGGGATATCTTTTTTATGATTCTTTCATCCAGTTCAGGCTCTCATTAAAATGCATTGAATTCTTTTTCCCCATTGTGCTCAATTCTCCTGCCAGTGTTGCCTCTTGCGAAGGATGTTTACACACTTTCTGCCACTAAGGATGTTGGCAAAGGCTGGGTTATCTGTGTCAATTTGCAAAACTGTCTCCTGGTTTATTGGTGTGTACATGTCACTATTTTTTTAGAAGAACAAGAAGAAGAAAAGTACTATCAACTACAGCAGTTTGACTATAACGGGAACATAATTCAAGCAGATAATTAGAATATCACAAAAAGGCAGTTTAGATTTAAAGAAAATTGAAAGTGTCATATACTTGATGTAACTTGGTTCAATCTATATTATTTCCCCTGCAATCACTGGGGAATCCTCTCTGTGAGGAACTTCAGACAATGTTTTTTAGATTACCCTGCTCCCTAGCATGCAGTCCCAAAAGGGATGCAGATGGCAGGGCTTTTGTGGGCGGTGAGGAGGGTAAAGTAGAGCGAGAAGCCATTTTATCTCTGGATAAAGCTGGCATTTGCCAGTAGAGTTAAGGAGTGAGTGGCCTGGCTGCCCCCTCCTGCTCCTCAATACTTCTCCTTCTGTGGCAGATGTGTGAGGGGGGGAAAGGTAAGTGGACAGAAAAAGATGAGCATGCTGAGGCACTTTTAGTTGAACAGTGATTCCAGAGACTTGCACACTGGGCTTTGTGATCTTGTGGACAGGGTATGGCTCACTTTTTAGGTGAACCCATGCCACTCACTCAGGATTGGGCAGCTTTGAGGAGGAGTGAATCAGGGACATCTTAAGGGTGTGGGGGGGTGAAAGAGCTGGGTTTAAGGCCAGCCTGACTCTGTGTAATAGCTTTACCCATGTACGGCAGGCTTAGAAGCCTGAGAAAGAGTTTGGGATTTTCCCCACTCATTAACTAATTCCCCCTATGCAGTTTAGAAAGTTTAATAAGCTCTTGCATTTGTGCTTAAGTGTTTAAGTTGTAGTTAACAAGGGGGCCCTAAACCACAGAGCCTAGGGCTTGCCGATCAGAAGGCCGGCGGTTCGAATCCCCGCGATGGGGTGAGCTCCTGTTGTTCGATCCCAGCTCCTGCCCCACTTAGCAGTTCGAAAGCACGTCAAAGTGCAAGTAGATAAATAGGTACCACTCTGGTGGGAAGGTAAATGGCATTTCCGTGCACTGCTCTGGTTCGCCAGAAGTGGCTTAGTCATGCTGGCCACATGACCCGGAAGCTGTACTCTGGCTCCCTCGGCCTATAGAGAGAGATGAGCGCGCAACCCCAAAGTCGTCCGCGACTGGACCTAATGGTCAGGGGTACCTTTACCTTTACCTAGTTTATCCCATAACCTGTGTCTTGTCTCTTTACTTTGGATCTCTTAACACAAAGGAGAATACTGGGGATAGCTTTCTCACCCAGGTGTCTTGCAGGCAGTACCACTTTTCTAGAAAAAGAGGTGCAAGAACTCACCACGAACGCTTCCCTTGTTCTCTTGTCATGTCAATTGTGTTCACCTGAGAGGTGCTGGAACATCTTTTAAAACACCTTTTAAAACATTTATTGTATAAATGAATTCAAGGAAGGGGGTAAAGTACGTGACCCTACTGTGACTAACAGTAGAGTAGGGGAGGTAGACCATAGGGAAGAGTAGCTTGATGGTATGTGGGATCAATGACATCGTCTTTGTCAGCAGTATTTGCCAATGCTGTCAGCTTGGGGTGGCGAGGGATTGGAAGATAGTCTTGGTCGGGCAAATGTTCCCTTTATTAAGGTAGGCTAGGCTCAATCAGAGACTGGCCCAGCATCGCTCAGAGAAATTTATGGCTGATGGGGAATGTGAATCTAAACCTGCCTGGCCAACATCTACCCATCCTTGGCCAGCTCACTATTCTACAACTGTCAACTGGTCCTAATAAGAGATTATCATTCTATGTAACGATGCTCTTTGGGGTATGTATGCATCAAGACAACTGGCATGGCTGTGGACACTCCTGAGTGGAGGCCTACTATGAGGACTATCATAAGGAGCTCTTTCACTTCAAAACCTACCGCTACACCTCTGGTAGCTGTGGTTAACTGTGGCCATGCACCAGGGACACTGATTGGTTCATAATTATGAGCATATGAAGGAGCAGCAGGCTACCACTAAAAAAAAAAATGCTACAAAAGGTACAAATCACCATTTTCTTAATCACATTGACATTGATGTAACAGCACAAACCTCAGTACTGTTGTACAGGATATTACAGCAGGGGAGCTTGAAACATCTGGAGAGATAAAATATTACAACATTATTGGACACACTCTGAGGAACCATGTGCTTAGAATATCCATTGTAACAGGAAATTAATGTTATGAAGATGACAACTCGGGGTTTGATTGGGTTTTTTGTTTTTACAACTGGGGTTATTTGTTTATTTGGCTGCTGGAAGTGCAACCCATTTTGCTTCTACAAAACTCTGAGGGCAGTTTCTCACATTATGCAGCAGAAAGCTGCCTTATAGCGAGTCAGGCCATTGGTCCATCTAACTCAGGTCCATCTAACACAGACAAGCAGCCATTCTCCAGGGTTTCGAGGCAAAAGCCTCTCCCAGCCCTACCTGGAGATGCCAGGAATTGAACCTGGGACATTCTGCATACAAAGTAGATGTTCTACCACTGAGCTACAACTCTTTTCCTAGGTTTGCTCCCACATGTTTGCATTCAAGAAGATGCTATCGTCCAACACTACCTGCTGGGAAAATTATACTTGAATGAAGCACATGTACAGAGCATTTACATTTTGCATTCTTAGGTGACACTAAAAAACAGTGCATGAAGAGAGTCTGAATTTGGTGAAACAGAGGATGACATTTTTCTTCTGATTCCCGGTAGTTTCCTACCAATCTGCAGAGAACTGCAGAGAGCTGTACTTGATTGAGTGAACTCAATTACCTTCTGCTATTTGATCAAGACAGAATATGGGGTTTACTGGCACATTATAAATACATTAAAAAAAACAAACTCCAGTGGTAGACAACACTTTCTGGAGACCAGTTCTGGTCTAATATCCCACAATATTTGTTTGTGATTTATTTAGTAATAGTATCTGTTCTTTGTAATATAGAGATTTGTTACATGTCATTATTTGTTAGAAATGCCCCACAATTCACTTCATGTTTTACTTTCCTGAATGCTACATGAATTAAAGGGGGGAGCGCCTTGTTCTTATCAGATTTGTTGAACATGTCTACACTGCAATGAGGGCTTTGCTGATCTCCCAAGTCCTAACCCACTTAGACATCTTTAACATGCACTGGTAGATTCCTTTTGAGCAACTCATTCTTCAATTGTTCCAAATTCTGGATGATTCTTATTCTTCAAAACTAATACCCAGTTGATAGCACTCTCTTTTGAAAAAAAGCTAATTAGAACACAGGAAACTATTGTTAATTTTTGTCCTTTTATTATTAGTTAATCCTTACCTTGCTTTTTGTTTCTTATTCCCTATTGGTAATTTGGCATTTGAATTGTTAAGTTATATGATTATTTGGGAATATAGTGGAAGTAAACATATAAAGTAGAGAAAATAAATGAGACGTGACCTAGAAACTATATTTATCACCATAATTAGAACAGCGTTCTTAGGGCAAAGTAGGTTTATAAAAAACATTTTTTAAGGCCTTGTTTGGTATAAAAGTCATTTGGAACTTGGAACAAGTGTTTGTGTGTGTGTGTACCCACTTAGTTTACTGCAGCATAAATACATGTTTATGATATCTACAAATGATCTTAGCAATAAATAAGGCATTTCATGAATCACATTTTTTTGTGTGGCCAATAAAAACTAAGCTACTTTGTGAATTATCTGAGGCAGCCTATCAATCTTCTTTAGTGGTGTACAATGGCAGCAGCCTGAAAAGTCCATAGGGCAGTGGTGGCCAAACTTGGCCCTCCAGCTGTTTTGGAACTACAACTCCCATCATCCCTAGCTAACAGAACCAGTGGTCAAGGATGATGGGAACTGTAGTCCCAAAACAGCTGGAGGGCCAAGTTTGGCCACCACAGCCATAGGGTATCCCTAAAGGGACCATTGTATATTCTCTACCTTCCCCACAATTTTCCCAATGGTATTGTATTTGGGCAAGGGCTTCTGGCTATTTGTGGACTGTCTTAGCAATTTGTGGTCTTGCAGTTTGAATGAATGCCCAGGATTATGTGCCTTACTTTATGCCCTGCTGTACCAGTACAGTTGCCTGTGAGTTCAGTCTAGAAGAGTCAATATTATCTACACTTTGCTCAGCCTTGGCAATATTACACAAGTAGGTACTAAAAGTGAGGCAGCTTCTTCTGCCATTCTCATATTGATCCTGAAGACTGATGAACACTGTGAGCTGCAGGGTTGTTGCCACACAAGGCTGCAAAAATTGTTACATGGGCCGTTCTTGAAACAGACGGTTGAGTGTGCTGCTGAAAACATGGATTTCAGCAAGAGAACTCAGATCATTGTTATTCTCTTGATGGTTCATTTATAACAAATTCTTTCCCCTTCTGAGTCACACAGCCAGCATATTGCATTTTATATATTTCATGTGTGGTCCTAAGGAGTAAATAAATACAAAATAATACTGTAGTTTCTTTCAAATGCATGCACACTCACAATGGCATTAGTTTGTACGAAAATGAAGTTGTTAGTTTATATTTTGTGAAGAATACACATTGTCCTTTTAAAGCACCATGCATAGAATTGCTGAAAGCTCTATTGCTTCATAGTATCAAATCAGAATCACCTACTCCTACAGTTGAATTCGGAGATAGTCCTATTCACTTTCCTTGAGGGACACTTGGGAGAGAAGAGTAACATGTTACATCTATATCCCTCCCTTTATGTGGGGCTAACAACTACCATGGCGGAGAGGAGTGAAAATCATGCCTGAGGAAGGTTGTTGCTAATATTATTTATTAAACTTGTATGCTGCCCTTCATCCGAAGATCACAAGGTGGTTCACAACATAAAAATAAAAAGGAAAACACAGAATACATAATAAAGCAAAAACAAAACAGAACAATAACACCCTTCTCAATAGATACTGCCCAGCCTTGCTGCTGCTTCAAGCAGATTTGCAGTCTCTCCCCAACCCCAACTCCCCATTGCCCAGGGCTGTATTTCAGGTTTGAAATGTCAGGAGATTCAATCATGGTTCTCCCACTAATGCATACTTTGGCCTTTAGTTAGCCAATTCTGTCACAGGTTGTGCTGATTTACTGTGCACATATTATTGTAGTATTTCTACAGCGTAGAAATATGAACAGTAGATACACAAACTAGCTAGTCCAAAGCCCCACCCCAACCCTAACATTATCCTTCCTTCCTTCCTGAAACCACTACTTCCCTTCAGTGAAGTGATACTCAATGTGGTGCCCTCCAATTGTTGCGAGACTCCCATTCCCATCATCTCTGATGATTAGCCATGCTGGCTAGGACTAGGGACAGGGAAGAAGTTTGAGTCAGTTTATATTTAAAGATCTGTATTTTCTGAAAACAATATGCAAACCAAAAGCCATCCTTCAAAATTCACACTTACCTGAATTTTCTGATGCAGTTCTCCAACCAACCAATGTTTACAAAAATGCATATATTAGGGGAAAGTGTGCATAAAATGGACATACGTGTGAAAATAACATTTTTAAAATGCCTTGCTTTCTGGAAAATTGCTTGCAGAAATGTGTACATTATGCAAAACTGCATACAAAAATGTGTTTATTAAGACAAATCCACACTAAAATACTGATGAATTTCCATGAAGACTGTTTTTTAAAAATCAAATTGCTTTAGAAATGTGGTGAATTGAATTTAAGATTAAAGAAATTAGAAACCTAGACTAGAGGGCTGAAATTGACAGATAATTCCATCCATAGTTGGGACTAGTGGATAACAGAGTCCACCAACACCTGAAGTTCTCTGCCTTGGGTACCCTTGAATGAGACAGTAGCAGTACAAATGTCAGAAGGCACCGCTGTCCAAAAGGCTGGTTAGAACAAGCTTTCAGTTTCATGTGTTGAAGTATTATGCAGGTAATGTGACCAATTAAGCTCAATTGTAGGAACTCAGAGTAAAATGCTGCATTAAAGAAATGGGGCAAAATAGTCTGCAAGTTCATGTAAAGTGCAGCATGCAGAATCTAAACCAACAGAAGACACATTGACTGCACAATGTGAAGCTGTGATTTTGGTAAATTCATTGAAGTGAATGAGTGTTTAAATATGTGATTAAACGCTGAAGTATTCGATGGAAATGCTGAAGTATTCGATGGAAATATATTCCATATACCAAATGGTGAAATATAATGACTATCTGATCTGTTAAAAGGAAAAACCTTTTAAACTAATCGATCTTCTCCACAACAATTTATGTCAATGGCTTTTAAGATGATCCCGTCTTGAATGGGGGAGCTGACAAAGAGATATATCAGATGGGGCTGCTACAGGGATAAATCTGCAGTGCTATAAGGCTGTGCATTTAAGAGGTCTCTTACGTTTCTTGAGAAGGTGTTTAAAAAAAAGAATTCTTTTGCAGCTTTTAAATGAGCAGATTCTTAAGCAACGTTTTCTCGCCTATATGTGCTGCTGGTACCACACCTTCGAGTAAAAAAACCCCTCACTCTTCATTTTAACTCCTTTTATTTCAGGAGGGATTTGTAGGAAAATATCAATTAGGTTTTAACAGTCTCAAAATGTGGTGGTTTTTTGGGTGTTTTTTTCTTTTTAAGAAAAACCATTTGAACTTAGTTTTATGTCCTTTTTTCAGATTATGAGAGAGTATAAAATACATGGCATGGATTGCCCCCTCTCTCCATCCTTATTTGAATGTTTAAAATGCCTCGCTATTAAAAAAAAAAAAAAAGCACTTTAGGCAGTAATTACTGCATAATGGGATCTTGAAATATCTACTTTCTAAAAGCTCAAGCACCTAGATATTCAACAGTTTATACTCCTGAATTGGAAAGAAGGTTAGTTTAAATTTCCTTTCATATCATACTTTGTAAACAAGGCATGTTGGCTGGTCTTCCCGTAGCTTGGTGGAAAAGCCAGAAGGCTGGCTACCATGTGCCTGGCAGCATTTGATTGTTATATTTTTAAGTGAAGAACTGCAGCCCATATTATTATTTATTAATTAAAAATATTTATTTACTATATTTATTTGTGAAAAACATATCCAGGTGGTGTACAAAAATAAAAAATATAGACGTCTTTTTGGTTTGCGGTTTCACATTATTTCAGAAAGTCCAAATCTGGTAGGTTCATCATTTTTCCATTCAAAGTGAATCAAATTTCTCCCCCATCCCTAGTGCCACCACAGAAAAAGGCCCTGTTCCTGGTTGCTACCAGATGAATATCTGCAGGTTATTGTGTAACCAGAAAGGCCTCTGATCACTGCAGTATCTGGGTGGGATACTGCAGTGATCAGAGAGTGGCTTTAAGGAAAGGAAAAGAGATGGGGTTGCAGCAGAAAGATAGAGCTGATTAGTATTATTGTGAGCATGGTGTTCTGCTCTTTGCTGTTTGGATCCTGGCCAAGGAAGAGAGGAGAAAGAGTTAAAAATCAAATTATATCTTGCTGTTGCATTGACATTGCCACTGTCTTCCAAGAATCTGCTGGTCTGTCATGCCATAATATAGAAATATTGGGGAGTGGGATACTGTATGTGGGAAAAGGATGCAACAGGAGAAGTGGGTCATTCCGACAGTGAATAGCACAATAGATATTATTGAGGGAGGGAAGAATGACCAATGGGAGCAGATTCCTATTTATTCATTTTATTTATTTATTTATTTAGTAGAATAATGGAAATGGAAGATTTAAGATTATGGAGCCAGAGACTAAATAATAGGCTCTCAGTGTATTTCAATATTTAGACTACAAATCTTTCAGATACACAAATTTAACAAGGGGATGCAAAGGATCTATAGAAGTGTGTGTGTGTGTGTGTGTGTGTGTGTGTGTGTGCATATCCAGTCCAAGACAGACTCATTCATTTCTTAGCAGGAGAAGAAAATTGGAAACTTACTTCAAAAGGAACTGAACATCATCTGTAGCAACTGAGTTGCCAAGAAATAATATTCTTTTTCTTTTTTCTTTTACCAAGGGAATTGAGAATTGAAATATTATCAGCAGGTGATAGACTTAGCTAGATCAGTTTCCCCCCCCCCCGCCCAACGATGACAAACCTACATCTGTTGCATTAGAGTGTCTTAGAAGTAATCAAGCAATTCATTCTGCATACTTTACTTTAAATTTAACATAGAAGCAAGAGCAGGTGAAAGTATATATAACATAACCGTAAATCTGCGATTTGTTTTTTTTTTTTAATAATTTTTATTAATTTTACAATTTTATAAACATACAGTATAACATTTCAGTCAGGATTCATCCCTCCCCACCTCTCACCATGAGGAGTTATTTGATCTTACCCTCCCTCTCACAGAGGTAAACCCATTCATTATTTCCCCTGACCTCAAACAAATCATTATCTAGCTTCGGCCTACCCTCCCGGGTAGGCCATTCTTGGTAACATAATATAATCATAGTGGCTTCCCCCGCACCTCCCTAGTGGCTGCATTATACAATATATTTCTTCCATTCAGGTGCATAGATACAATAAACATATCTTAAACTTAATTTCAAAACATACTTCTAACTCATATAAAATATCATTTCTCCTTTCACATCATTTTTTAGTTTCCGCCTCAGCGTCTTCCTCCCAAATCATCTATAAGTTTCCTTCTGGCTCCCCTTAATCTTCAGGCTCCTAACTTCGAGAGGCCCTATCATAATCCAAACTCAAAGCCATGTCCGACAAAAATGTTCAAAAACCAAATATATAATCAATCCTAAGTGACCCACCTGCACCCTTCAACCCTGCCCTCGCCTTTCCCCAGTCCACAGCCAAGTGCTTGCTTGCACTTGGACTTCATCTTCTCTTTGGCTTCTCGGCTGCTCCAATTTCCAGTAGTCAAGTAAGATCTTTTTCTTCTTTACAATCCTCTGGTCTCGAAAAGAGTAGTCCTTTGTAGATTTCACTTGATTACTCCTCTTCTTCAATCCAGGTTTCTTGCGCCGGGAAAATATCTTCCTGTGGCGAGGCTTGCCCTTGGCCTTGGTGGGGATTTCTCCCCCTTCCTTCCTTTGTGCAGCTGGCATGACATCAGTGTTGAGTACAACTCCTCTCAGTCTTGCAGTCTCCATCTGGAACTCTAATCGCAGTTCCCAGATTTTTTCAAGGACTCTCTTCCAGCCTCCATTTTCAAGGTCATCCTCCATTTTCAAAGACATAGCTATGCAGTGTTCGTAACCGTACCAAATCCAAATATAAAATCCAAATTTCCGCAATATAGTCCAACAGGTCCGATTCAAATCCTTTAGCTGTCAGAAGTGTTAGTTAGTTGCCCCTCCGATCAGGGGTGTCAGAAGGATCGAATCTCTGTTGCACTGTCAAACTCCGCAACATTGCAGCCGCTTCGGCAATAAAGTTCCTGATTTAGTGCCACAGTAGCAAGGGACGGACCTCCGTAAATTACATCCCTGTACTTTGCCAAATTAGTCCAAATTCTTCAGCACTTTAATAGTACTCACGTTTTATTCATCCAATCCTGTCATTTTCGGAGGAATCAGCGCGCTCAGGGGGGAAGGGCTCGCAGCTTCAACCCGATGGGCAATGGCGGTCCTGGAGCTCCGTCGCCCCGCGTCTCACACGGCAGCCTCTACTGTGGCCGCCGCGGGAGTTGGGGCGACGTTGTGAGCTGCAGCCGGACCTTAGGTCCCGGGATCAAAACTCCCGGGAGTTTCGGGGGCTGCGCCGCTGTCGCAAGCGCCCCTTTAAGCCGATCGGGTCGGGGAATGTCAGCAGCAACATGTCCCCCGACCTTCCCCTCCGGCACGCCGACCGGAAGCCTCGTAAATCTGCGATTTGGTTAAACAGCAACAATAACAGTGAATATGAGAAGTTAATGCCACAATGATGCATGCTTTACAAGTCATGACTTTGTTTTCTTCAACCTATGATTGATATTTTACAAAAGTATACAGTTTGTTTACTAATGGAATGTATAGTGTCTGGAGTGCAGTAACCAAGAAGTTATCAGCACCAGGAAGCAATCCAGCAGTTGAAAATATGGATCTCCTTCCAGATTGGGGGAGAAGAAAGGAGACAGTCAGGCTCACAAGGACCCATAGCCTCCCAGTGGTCCAACAACACTTAACTCGGGGAGTGGGGCATCATACTGTGCTTGCTTAATACATGCAGAAGCCATGGGATGACCAGGCAGCAAAAGGCTCAGATGCATTTTCACGCACGTTACATTTGCAATTTGAGATGCTATGCCATAGATGATCATTTCTGTAGAAAACAAAGTGTGGTGTATTTCTTTAATATGCCTGGCATACTATATTCGTTTGCTACTTTTTCTTTCACACAAATTATTTGGTAGGTTTTTTTATTATTATTCAAATGCTTAAGAGTTGGGATATATTTTTCACTTCCTCTTACTAGGTTTCTGACAAATGTAAAGGCTACAAATTTGTCAGAGTCTATTTTCTAATGTATTCTGTTTATCATCATTTCTTTGTCATTATACAGGTGCTATTTTTGCTGCTCCACAGAAGGTGCTGCTGTCAGAATTTCCATTACAAACATAGTTTCGGTGGGAGGGGAGGGGGAGATGCAAGTTGCCCATTAAAATCCCCTCCGAGATGAAATTTGGCAGACAAGTCTCAGCACAGAAACGTTTTTCTTTCCAGTAGAATGTAAATTGACTTAGCCAGCTTTTTAAAGTCGTCTTTAGAAAGAAAGAAAGGAAAGGAAAGGAAAACTTAACTACAGGTATTATAAACCACATCCATACTATAGGGCATAGATTTAAATAGCTACAAAAATAAATTGTCATGTATACTTATAAAAAAAATGTTCTGAATTTCAAGGGATATCAATCTTCTGCCACTAAAAATGCAGCCGAAGAAGACCTGATAAAGAAGGAAATTCACTTCATACTTCTACATTGACAGTATCATGACTTTAAGTTACCTGTTGCACATTTACAAAGCAATAAGATAAACTGCTGAATTTTGAGAAAGATGTGAAGCTAACTATTGTGGAAATGTATGACAAACGTAGGAAAGTCAGATGCTTACCTGCATCAGATCAATATTTGCTCATTGCATGCCTCCATTAAAATATGAAAGCACAACACATCACCACCCCTACTTGACACGATTATGTTTCTTGCAAAGGTAGTGTTAGTCAAAAGCCATGTGCACCTGCCTCTCAAGTGTCTGCAAGGAATCCACTACTCATCACAACATATTGCTACTTCTACATACAGTAAAATAGGCCTTGTATTCATCACACATGATAAAGTACATCTTATTTTCCTGCATCACAATTATATCTATGTAGGAAACAACTTAATTGGCTCCTAACACCCCCTTCCATTCATGGAAGGGCTTCTTCCATTCATAGAAAGCTTTTGATCCAGCAGAAGGTCCCACTGGCGGAAGTGGGGAGGCAACTTTTATTGATTCCACTTCCTCCACATGTTCCAGAAGGTCTTGGAGTAGATGTTTGGTAGGCACAAGGGACTGCAAGAGGTTTAGGGGGAATCATGAAAAGTTGCTTTCCAATCACTGAAGTGTTTCACGAGCAGAACTGTTATCCCTGGATGGTCCTATCTGTGGGAGCGAACTCAGGATCCAAATCACCCCTTAGATTTATGAATTAAGATCCTTTTCAGATATGAACCCAAGCATACCACAAATAATTGGTACAGCCCTCACCTCAACCCCAGTCCTGTTCTTGATTTGGTTTTGAAATTATATATGTGTATTATTTCTTCCAACTTCTTAAAAAGCAGGAACAAAGTGATAAGGTGAGAATGGGAGAAAAGTTAACTTTACAGCACAAGTCTAACCAGATCTACTCAAAAGTAAGTGCTATTGAATTCAGTGAGACTAAGAACTTTTGATGCTAAAGTAACGATTTCTTTTTCCCCTGTGGGCAAAAATGCTGCTTGGCGGTTTATGTCATTCATGCATGTAACTTATAGCTCCTGGGGCTGCTTTTGGTTTGTTGGTTAGTTTAAAAAAAAAATAGGGAGAATGAAACATGTGATTGGGTACATTTAGTTTTGGTCACAGAGTGATGTGTGCAACATCCTGGAATGCCCTTCATCCAGTGGAGCACCAGTAAAAAAATTATGGCAGGCAGGGCACAGAACGGGCAAAGTACCGTATTTTTCTAAGATGGCCCCTATTTTGGGGGACTCCAAATTAAGAAAACACCCCTCAGCACTACCTGTGTATAAGACGAGCCCCAATTTTAAACCTAATTTTTTGGTTAAAAAAAAAACACCCTAGTCTTATACATGGAAAAATATGGTATATTTCTAGGTGGGTAAGTTGTATCCCACACATTAGACTCTGAAAGAAAAAAAGCAATATATGTTAATGACAGGAGTCCAGCAACGTAGGTGTTATGTACTGAGCTTGGATCCTAGAACAATAGGCAAGTGGGATCCTATAAGGCAGCATCCAGATTGGTCTGCAGGAGCCGCCCAATCTGGCTCAAGGAGGAAGTGAATCAGCCAATCACTCGTGACCCATTGTGTAAATAATGTATATATAGCCGGAGGTTTTTTGGAAGACTTACTCCCTGTTTGCCATGAGCTGAAATAAAGAGCATGAAATCAACACTCAACTCTGAGTATATTTCAGTGGGGCAGGTGGGGGGTGAGCTTCTTGCTTGGGTGCAGGGTGGGACACTTGTTTGCCTCCTTCCCTCTCTGGCACCTCTCATCTTAACCATTTTCATGGAAGGGTTTTGTCTGAGGTAAGGGGCAGATAGAAGCTTGGTCCAGTCATTGATCAAACTGTTGTGCTGCTCACATGCAGATCATATGCCATCTGGACTAACAGTACTCATCATAGGCATTGTTTCAAGTAGATGTGGCCTGTGAGTTATAAATGCTATCTGGATTAAAAGTATCCTGAAAATCTGATTGAGAGAAACCATCCAAAAGCATTGTTAAGCACTGAAGAACAAGATGGAAGATTTGATTATGCTGCTTTTCCCAATCTCAACTGGTTGCAAAGAATTAGAAGTTTTCGAGGCCTTGCAACATCACACCAAAAAACCAAAACAAAATAAAATCCACTAAGCAAAGGATCAGGGCTTTGTAATATTTTAGAAGGGGTTTCAAAGCTAGTATGGACAGATTACAAGTCCCACAAGGTTATTCTTTATTATTGAGGCTGAAATCAATAAGTTTTCATAGTTCACATATAATATTCATGTCATAATTTTGAACATTGATTTATCAAAGGAGTTTGAGAAATCCTTTGCATTTATATTCATATTCCTTAAGATGTTTTCCTTGAATTTAGTTTCCTAAATAGCTTTGCAGCATGATGTATCAACATATCAATACAAACTTCAAGCTGAATTTTTGTTTCCTTGTTTCATTAATTTGTTCCTGTTGTTTGGTTTATCACCATTTACCATTCCTACAGCATCTTTCAGAATACAAAGTGCTTTTCAATCCTTACCTCATTTATCCTCACAACTACTCTGTAAAGTTAGATTAGTCTGAGAGATAGGCCTTGTTCATACATTACTCTGAGCAGTGTGATTGTTCCCAGAATGCTTTTGGTTTTCCATTGAACAGATAAGGGTAGATTACATGGTTTTAGGGAAGATTACCATACTAGACAGAGGGAATATGGGGTAAGTTGCTAAGATGAAACATACCACACAATCTTTTCTAATCATGTTGTCAAAAGAAAGAGGAATTTAAAATGGTGCTATGGGGATGACCAACAATGTTAATCTATAAAGATGGAGGTTCCATGATTTACCCAAGGTTACTGAGTGAACTTCAGTGGTGAGAAAAGAACTGCACTTGGTTTCCCATAGGTAAAACTAACTATCCAGTGAATCATATCAGTCTCTTCAAATGACTCTTGCCAAAAATATCAAGAATTGTGTTATGGTACATAAATAAGTGTGATAGAAGGAAATTGATGTAGACAGCTTGGAAATGCTGTTTCCATGATGCAAAGCACCTCAATGCCATTTCACACCTTCTCATTGAAGAGCAACCCTCTTAGGAAAATTTGAGAACATATGATGAAGTTTACAGTTGGGCTAAGGAGAAAGGTCTTCAAGTCAAGCACCTTAGATAAACACGCTCTAGCAGGGTGCCCTGATAATAATCTGTCAGGGGAAACTCAGTTCTGAGTTATTTCATTAAGTGTGAAATGTGTTACATTTGTGTCATGCACATATGTGCAACAGAAAGAATGCAACTCATATCTGAACTCCCTTTCATGTTAATACAGCAGGCTCTGGTGCTAATTTGAATGCTTATTTTACTAATTCATTTTACAATGAATGTAGCTATTACAACTATGAATATGTTTGTGATTAGCCTGTCTATATTGAAGAGGTAAGATAATGTGAAAGGAGGAGGAAGGAAGGAAGGAAGGATTGGCTAACAGCACTTACCTCCGAAACATATCTAGGTTTGTGTAAAAGCAAAGCAAACCTTTGAATATTATGAATTTTGTGAAAGTTCCATTGCCTAAGCTTGCTAATACCGGGGGGGGGGGGGATTCTGCACTACAAATCGTAGGCTTGACAGTGTTAGTGAAACTTTATGTTTTGTTATTTTACTAAAGAACACTAAGGCTGGATTATTATTTTTCATCACATAGTGGCAATGATTCACAGGAAGGATTAATCCAAATGAATACCTACCATGCTGAGTTGTTAAGTGCCCTGTGTTCTAATGGACCTTATAGAGTTATTGCCACATGTTCTTCTGGCTAAATAGCATTTCTCCCAGATTTTTAAGTAGTCAGGTAGAAATGTAGAGGGGGCTATTGTCAATACAAGGGAATAAATAATTATTATTTTTGCTTATTTTTTTAAAAAAAAATCCTCCATAGTAGTCACTGACGTATTACATGTATAGATTTCCAATAAAATAATAGGTCACAAGCAACACATGGAGAGAGAAAAATGGGCAAAATAGCAAGGTAAAATAACCAGCAAAACAAGAACAAGTAAACGTTGCTGAATCTTACACATTTGTTATAGGTGTTCATACTGCAGACTGTAAGAGAAGGAAGTTTGCTTTAAGTACAGTTGTCCCCACAATATTCTGCTAAAATGGAACTTGGTTCAGAATGAAACAAAGCAGATTTAGGAAGCAGCTGATTCAAGGCAAATACACAACATATTCATTCACTCTAGTTCAGTGAAAGGGAACCTGTGGACTCCAACTCCCATCAGCCCCTGCTAAGCATGGCCAACAGGGCTGATGGGAGGTAAAGTCCAAATTCATCTGGAGGGTCACAGATGAGTTTGGAATTTGCATTGTTTTACATTGTCATTATTATGTCATAATACTTTTTCATATTTAAATTCATATTGAGGTGTGGTTACAAATGAAATAGGCATCCAGTAATGTGTTCATGCTAACTTAAGACTACAGATTTTATGATGCAGTACAACTGTAGGCAACCAGTGTTTATTTCAAGTATGCATTGTGCATACTTAAGACTGTGAAGAAGAGTAGCATAAACATAACTGGCTGAAAATCACATGGTCTGATTGATTTTCCTTCTTTGAGTTGGCAAAACAGATTTAGAAATCAAAATTTCCTGTAGGCTTCATGTTTCATGATCACCTCATTTTAAATACACTGATAAATCCCTAGATGCTCTTGAACTGGCAAATAATGAAATGTACTGCCACGATATGCTGTCCCGGGTCAGCAATAATAATTACTGATGGACCATTTTCAAAGGGAGAAATGAAAAGGTTGGCATCCAACCCATTCCCAAAAGTGCCTTTGGAAAACAGAACTATCACTCTCTATGGCTTCATCTAGACACATCAAAGAAGCGTTTCAGTTAAACACATTGTAAATTTAAACAGATAAATTTGGTAGGGGAAAACGGGACTCTACGGCACAGTGTTATATCACATATACAACACATAGAAATAGTTTTTTCTTTACCAGTCTAGCCAAGTCTCACCATTGGGCTATCTGAAATTGAGGACTAGGGTAGAGACCAGAGTGTACCACTGTGTGTTATGGACCCATCTCTTCCTGATTCAGACTATTGCCCTTGGTCTCATCACTATTTGGGGAACAAAGGAAGGGCAAAACTAGGACATACCACGTTAGTTCAGTTTTCTGGATTTGCCCAGAACATCCAATTGCTTCTTTTCTGCATGTATAAAATGCTACAGAATTGACCAGGAGTTTACAGACTTGGTAATATACACCAAATGAGAAGTCATCTACAAAGAGAATTGGCCAGAGTACGTGATAGCCTTTTAGATCATTTTAGCAAGTCCAGAAACTTTGTCTATGATAAGAGAAACTAAAAAGGGATTATTGTGTAATATAATGACAGCTAAAGACATTGCTTTTCAAAAAATATCACCTTCTTGTAGTCATACTGAAACAAAATATTGCTTATTGGATGTTCATCCACAGAGATGTCTATGTCCTTGAGTAGTGCACATTTAGTAACCTCTGTTACATGACTTATTAGAAGAAAAGTCAGCCAGAGGGGGTTTTAAAATCATTTTTTGATCCCCTGGTTCCATACCTTAAGCCAGCCACAGAATGCTTATTGATTGCAGTGTCTTTGCAACATCCTGCCTCGATTCCCATTTCTATCTTTTTCAAAAAACAAACAAATAGATTTGGCGAGTCACTTTTCCATCAGCTGCATAGGATGTTTTCTCAAATATTTTGGTATGGCAAATTCAGTGTCACTGAGTACAACAGCATGCTATGATGTCAAGGCAATTCCACAGGAAATTTAAGAGGCATGGACCATGAAGATTTAGTCAACATTTAACATTAATGATCCACACATGATAAATACTATGTAGAGACTACTTGCTGCTCTTTAGGATTCAAAGGTGTATTTTCACCAACATGGAGATTACTGGATCCCCCCCTTCTGTTCCTTTACTGTCCTCTGATGTTTTACGGACGTGCAAGCACACTCCATCAATTAGGAAAACACATAGAGACTGGGGGGAAACACATCAAGAGCACGGTCAAGTCAAGGCTGATTTTCCCATGTTATGTCAGTTCAGTTATGCAAATTGTTAGTGTCACAAGGTGGTGGCCTGAATAAGCTAAAAAAAATTGAAAGCCGGGACACACTGTGCATACAAACTCTTCTGTAGAAAGATTGGATTTAAAAACAACAACAGAGAATTTCTAATGCATTGGTTCCACTTTGGAATCAGACTTAGATGATCCATGGCCCAAAATCCATGGAGAAATTTTGAAGCACCGCCATTTTCACAGATAGCAAGAACAGAGTATGCTCTAAGATGGGTTCAAGAACTCAGCAAAAGCAATGTACAATGAATCCATATATAAACCAGTATATAAGCCAGTGTGGTGCAGTGGTTAAGAGCGGTGGACTCGTAATCTGGTGAACCGGGTTCGCATCTCTGTTCCTCCACATGCAGCTGCTGGGTGATCTTGGGCTAGTCACCCTTCTCTAAAGTCTCTCAGCCCCACTCACCTCACAGAGGTGTTGTGGGGGAGGAAGGGAAAGGAGAATGTTAGCCACTTTGAGACTCCTTCGGGTAGTGATAAAGCGGGATATCAAATCCAAACTCTTCTTCTTCTACTACTACTTGCCTTTGCTGGTGTTAAATCTGTAATAGATCTGAACTTTTGCAGTCAGTGTATTACTCGTAATCAGTTCAATCCAAGCCTAAGTCGTTGAAAATTTTGCCAGCTGTAATTTGCTTTCAGGGTCACATTGATAGATTCAAATCTCTGGAAACAAATCTAAAATCATTTCTGGTATTAGCTTTAAATACATGCCCATATACTCAAACCCGTATACTCAGTGCTGACAGCTCTGCTATGTTAATTGGAAGCAGGAGCATATTCTTCCCCCCTCCCATCCCAGAATAAGTGATGAGCTGTTTAAAATACTGCATTTCCATTTAGGAAAATTTATTGCACAGTAAGTACTGAACATTTGGCCACAGCACTTTCACTTTGGACCCTCCTAATGAGTCTATAATCATCGTCTTTTTTTGCTGAGGATTTTTATCCCAACAGGGTTGCTCTGACATTCACATAGGCACTTAGAATTTCAGGAGGTGAAACCTCGCAACAAAGAGGAACTGGTGACCATAATGATGGAAATTTTTGGCACAGAACACCTGTTGGTGGAAGCCTGCAAATGCTACATCAACCACATCCAGAAGGTAGTCCCAGCTGTTGTTCAGAGCAGTAGTGGACTCCCTGGACTGGGAAGTCAGAGGAGGACATTCTGCAATAAACACAGGCATTCATTTTGCAAGTGGCATTGTTACAAATGCCATCAAGCCTTTATTTGATGGCACTGAGTTCCTCTTTTTTTTAATGCTAGGAATTACATTAAGTGGCAAATATATTTGCCATGAAGTAAAAGGCAGACGTCTTTGGTAGGGTGTAACCATGTGTGTGAATAATTAGGATTAAATACATATTGGAATTAAGGGCTCTAGGGTAGACACCTGTGTCCAACAGAATTAATTGGATTGTGTCCTATTACAGAATTCATGCACAGTTCGATATTCGCACAGGGACTAGAGCTGGCAAGGTTCCCTATCAAAATATTTTATGAGATTGGCAACTGCTTGTAAACCATTCCAAGAAAGGTAATTATTCATAGCTAGGGACTGTATTCCTGGGCTAGCTGTGGCTAGTGGAAGAAATGGACCTGCACCTGCAACACATCCCCAACAATCCTAGCAACTGAAGTATCTTACTTAAAGGAGCTGATAGATACACACACACACACACACACACAGAGAGAGAGAGAGAGAGAGAGAGAGAGAGAGAATTGCTGCCACATATTAAAGAGAGCAAGGTGGAGAACTATTGTAGGGCTCTGGGAAATCAGGACTAAAACAGTCCTATAAATTAACTTTCAATTAATATTTACTTGAAAGCAAGTCCTACTGATTTCCATGGAACTTGAAAATGGACCAAAATGTAGCAACAAGGCTATTGAATGAGGAAAGTTTTGACTCCTCTTTTATATCGTCAATTGGTTGCCAGTTCATTTACGAGTGCAAATCAAAATACTGGCTATTACCATCAAAGCCTAAAGTCTGCTATTTATTATTATTATTATTATTATTATTATTATTATTATTTTAAAAATTTCTATACCACCCTTCATCTGAAAATCACAGAGCAGTTTACAATATAAAAACACAAAAATCCATACCATGTTAATAAACAAAAACAACACATACACAAATGCCACCTCAGTAACAGCAAATTGTTGTTGTTTAAAAAGAGATACCTGGCATACCCACTGCCACCCAGGAAAAAAAAAACCAAAATCTCTTAAGAAATTTTGCCACTCTGAAACTACATGTTCATCATATTGAACCCCTTGAAATTCACACCACCTGTTTTCAGGGGGGGGGTTGTTTTCAAAAGAGAACTTTCGGCTTAGCATTAATTTGTAATTTTTCAGTGTCAGACTAGACTGGTGAATATATCCTTTTCCAAGTCTGTCAACTGGGAACAAGAGAGGAATAGGAAATAAGTGCTGAAATATTATTCAAACGAATGCATGGAAGTGGATTTAGCTAGTGTTTTGTCATCTTTGGCCTTTCCATTTCTATTAACCTAGATTTTACTGAACGCAGTTTCACTTCCTTCTTAAGAATCAAAGAGTAATCACAGCGCAAGACAGATTGTTTGTTTACTTGCTAATTCATAGCTGAGGCCCAATTATCACCTATTTTGATGTGATAAAGGCGTCATGAGGTGATCCTTTTCACTCATGTTTGTGTGGTGACCCCTCAGCTTCTGTTGATTCTCTTTTAACCCATGTCATGAGGTAGCTTTTAAAGATATCTTTCACTTCATGATACCTATACTCAGAAGATCAATAGGGAATGAAAATTCTCTGAGACATGAGTCCTCTTGAGGTATTACAAATACAAAGTAAACACATGAGGGGAGGCAACACAAGAGCATTAGCTCTGCTTCCCTCCACAGCCATATCCACCAACATATTCAATCTGTTCTGTAGGGTTGGGAGATGAGAAGCAGCTCAAGGGGCTTCAGGAGGCAGGAGGAGGAACCCCTCCATTCATGGAAGTCTAGTCAGGATGCAAGCCAAAGGAGAAAAACAAATATGAGGACATACAATGCAGTAATTTTGTGGAAGCTTAAAAAAATCTGGGCTTGATGAAATACCACTTGGAAACCATTTGTATGTTGCCTTGGGTTCCCTGATGGAAGAAAGTTGGAGTATATGTTTTAGAAAGAAAGCTCTTCCATTGGGCTTTGTAATTGTTAATGTTTCTCAAGACAGATATATATTTGTCCAAAAACAAATGAGGACTCAAAATATAGAGTAGGATTCACCTAACCAGTTTTGTCAGTGGAAGCACTGTGCAAGGACTTCTACTTGTGTAACAGGGTTTTACCTGCTTCTCCTCCTCATGCACCCCCCACCAAAAAAATGGTCCTGGGGGCAGCTCAGGTGAACCCCAAGAAAACAATGCAAGGGCAGGATGCTGGATCATTCCATCTCGCAAGTTGAAGACAGAATCATTAGAAGAAGAGTGCAACATTGAATTACATGCATTGTTCTTTTGGACTTGGACTTAGGTCAAATTAAAGGCAACAATTCTCAAATTTAGATTCTTATTCTTATTCTTTGCTATTTTGCTGTAGGAGTATTGAGATATTGCGATTTCCCAGCTTATCTCTATTCAACCTGCCTTTCTGATAAACAGAAAAGCTGTGTGGGTTTTTTGTGTGATGCCTGATCAATTTCAAACCATTGTCTGCATGTCTGCTGAGAGATAACTGCTTTAAGTCTGCATATTGAATTTTTAAGTGTGTTCCTGAGTCATAGATGGAAGTTCTGCTGTCAAAATACCAAAACCACCTACTGTTTGTGAAGAAAATTGGAACCGTAGTGTGCTCTTGTGTGGCCACATTAATGGGTTACACTGGGATGTTCTTATACTTTTGTGTGCTTTAGAGAGGAAGAGAGGTGTTTCTATTTTAAACGTTCACATAATTTCAAAGTATCTGTTCTGTTGTCAAGTGCTACAATAAATTGAGCGGCTCATGAAAATCACCATGGTCAGAAGAGAGATTTCTACAGCACAGATACCAGCACTCCTTAGCTATTGAAAGCCAGGGCAGAAGATGGGGAGTGATTTTCTCACTTTGGTTTCACCTTTAAAAAAGAACACAAAAACCCCTTATTTTAACACCCGCTAGATCCATGGAAGGCATCATTTTTGCCTCTTTGGGGAGGGTGGGGATGGGTGCTGGAAGAATGAAGGGACTAGGATCCTGCAAATCCAAAACCTATCACAATTCCCCCTTGACAAGCCCTTGAGTGACATGCCGCCTACTACATGCTAACACTAGTATAACCTGTGCAGGGATAACCCAAGACATTTGGCTGTCTGGGGCAAACCTGCATTCTATGGTGCCCACCTGCATTCCATGTACAGAAGGCAACTGGCAGCCAAATCTTACTGGAGGGAGTGTAGGGCAAACCATCAGAGGGAGTCTAGGACAAGCCATCACCATCAGAGGCACTATGCCTCTGAATTCCAGCTGTGGGGAATTACATGTGGGCAGAGTACTGTTGTGCTCATCTCCTGCTCATCCCACAGGCATCTGGTTGGCCACTGTGACTAGATGGGCCACTGGCTTGATCTAGTGGGCTCTTCTTATGATCTCACATGTGGCGCGCACACTTCTGGTCTTCCGACAGAGGGAAATTGCTAGGACCGCTCATAACAACAGCAGTTTTTCCTGCTGCCTAAGGCATCTGCTACCCAAGGCAGTCCCCCCACTCTGCCTAATAATAGGGTTGGTCCTGCACTCGTGGCACATCACCAACAGTACAGCA
Organism: Darevskia mixta; assembly: GCA_034641385.1. NCBI lineage: Eukaryota > Metazoa > Chordata > Lepidosauria > Squamata > Lacertidae > Darevskia > Darevskia mixta. The sequence goes on from JAWWNH010000001.1 coordinate 16,804,177, forward strand.
ATGCTCACAGAGCTTCCAGCAGGCCACATATAATGAACTATCATTCAACTTTCAGGATTGTGGCCAAAACATATTATATAATTTATACAGTTCCAAAGCTGTACAAATTCCACAAATATATTCTGAAGATAAATAAATAATAAATAAATGCACACGAAGCTTCTGAAATGGCAGCTTATGAAAAGGTGACCTTAAACATAAGCCGTTGCCCAAGGCAAATGCATGTCAGCAGGAGATGGTTTCAAGAGAAAAGTCTAATTCCTTTTATTTTGCTTTTGTGTGTGCTTATCCGTCTCCACTGATTTCACAGGAAGTTCTTTTTTCTACCACTAAAAGAGACTCGAAATCCAGGATCCTCAAGGAGAAAGAAATATCAGAGTTTAGACTTGTGACTTACTTCCGAAAATGCTGTTCTGTAATGCAAGCCATCTGAGTATTATATCCACAACATTTATATTAAGCGGGAATATTGATGGCTTCTTTCATACTCAAGCATAGTATAAAGCAAATGAAACCATTATGGACCCTGGTTAGCATTTCTGTGTTCCTTAGGCTCTGGTGAACAAAAGATGGAACACGTTTTAAATGTGGAATATGCTTGTCATAGTTGTATTCTCCTATTGGAATGCTGAAGTTAAAATGTAAGAGTTCAGATTTCCATTGTTTTAAGACATCCATTTCAGTGCCAACCTGAAGTTAGTGTGGTGTCGTGGCTAGAGTGTTGGACTAAGATATGGGAGGCCAGGGTTCAAATCCCCGCTCATCCACAAAGCTCACTGTGTGAACTTGGGCCAGTCACAGTGTCTCAGGCTCCCTTAACTCACAAGGTTGTAAAGTGAGGATAAAATAGTGTGGGTGAGAAGCATGTATTTCACCCTGCACTCACTGGAGGGAAAGTGGGGTGGGCAAGAAGACAAGGTTTGTCTCCATCAGCACCGCACAAGCATAAGCTTGTTGACTAGATAACAACCTCCGCTGACATCAAAAGCCTGTGCTTACACCAGGGGGCGCTAGCCAGTCAACAACTATGTGCTTGCATCTTGCAGACTGAGCGATGCTCTACCTCCATCGTTCTTTCGGTGGTGGTGGCTTACGGGGAGAAAGCGGGAAATATCCATGCATCACTCGTGAATCACTGTCTTCGCAGTTCAGATCTGTTTGTGCTCTAGGGCCGCTCTCTGAATAGTGCACACGTGCGAATTAAAGCATTCTCTTACGCAACACAAAACAGGCTTGCTGTCATATGACAGTGAACACAGGAACACGCTGCTTTAACACATGCACAAGTGTTAGTGTTTATTTGTACAATAACTGTTTACAGGGGCAGAGGAAGGGGGTGTGGTGGGTGCAGGCTGCCCCGGGTGTCACCACTGAGGGGGGTGAGAAAATGCCGGGTGGCACTCACCACAGGGCCTGCCCCTGTCCAAACGGTCCGCACACTGCCTCCCCCCCCAGCTGTAGGGCGGCTGAGTGGGAGGAGGCAGGCAGACTCCAGAGGTCCCCCTGTGTGCCCCACCCCTGTGCGCCCCAGGCGCCCGAGAGGCTTCCTCCGCCGCTGACTGTTTACACAGGTACACAGACTGTTGAATATTGCATGTGAATAGTTATGAGTACATAGCTCAATTATTTGTATACACGGTTTGGTCACTTGTTAGATATAATGTGTGAACACCCCTATAACATGTGAACAGTTATATAATAAAACATATTTTGGAGATGGGGTCCATAATTCAATGTGAACCAACCACACGACAGCAACGGAGTGATTAAAAACTACAAGAGAATACAACCATGTACATATAGCTTAGATATGCCCTGCCCCATTTCTGAATACAGGTACTCTGCTGAAATCTGCATCAAAATTCAAGCATAAGTTTTTAAAAAATACTGTAAGATGAAAGATGCATTTCAGTAATTAGGGTGAGAAATCGCTAACCTCAAAATGCATCATAATGCAAATAATATTCTAACCCAAAAAAAGAAAATTTAAAAGAGCATGTATAGTTTTAGCACACTGAAATAAGTAAAGTACAGACAGACAGCTGGTGACTATGGTTACACAAGGAAAGAGGACGGAGCACAACTCAGAGAGTGTGAAGCTGTTAAGGCATCTACACAACACCCTTGAGAAGCAACTACTGTTATTCCCAATTTACTCATGTATAGTTTACCAGGTGTTATTCTTCATTTACTTGAAGTGTTAAGGGATTTAGGGTGGGGGGTAAGGATGGGGGAATTCAGTGGCATGTGGGTGAGGGAGAGAAAAGAAAATATACACAAGTAGAACAGAGGGGTGGGATGAAAAAATGCAGTCTTTTATATTAGCATCTCAGGTTTTGGAGCCACTCTAGTATTTTTGTATAATGCAGCAATAAATCTTACAGTAATCAGTGACAAGAAGATATCTGACACATGGTAAATGTTAGATTTTATGTCCTTTAGCATTGTGACTTAATAGGCATCTTTAAGCCCCACTGACTGGTCTCTTCTAGTATACAATTATTACAAAAGGAATGGCTTTAAGGAGAAAAGAAAACTTTAAAAAAAAACCTCAGCTAATATGGGAGTACTGTATTTAAGCCAGTAATAACTCATCTTTCTTTTTTTCCTATGAACAGAATTCTCTCACAGACACTGGGAAGCAGTTTATATTCGTCCCAGTAGTGACAGTGTTATAGATAGAACCATAAAACAAAAGGGCCGTGTCCTAAATACAGATGCCCCACTAACTTTCCTCAGCAAAACATATCTCAGCCATTTTAGCACAACCACTCTGCAACAGATGGTTATACATCATGCCTTAGAACTCTTAAGATTGGCTGCTAAAGGCTGGCTATTTCTCTGTTCAATCTGAAATATCCCAGCACCTTGATTTATTTATTTTTATTTACCTCAGGGTAGTATGGGCTTACCGCACAGAGTAGACACCAGCCTCCTTAAACATTAAAAAAATCCCTCACAATCTGTTGAGAAGCTAGAGTGCTTCTGTTAAAAAAACAAAAACAAAACAGCTTTTGATGTGATAGCTGTGACAGATATTTTTTTGTTCCCCTCAGATGGTCTTTCTACAAAGTACAAACATGCAAATCCTCTTATTTAACTCCACACTGGTAGTACATGAACAAACACTGGCTAAATACAGCTTGAGACCAGAGACGCAAAAGATCATCTCACTCCTTTATGTACTCATCCAATCACTGTGCTCTGTAGGAAAGGACCTCTTGCACATATCCTCTCATCGGGAAGTCTATTCCATGCAATATAGTAATCAGGCTTTTGCGTGTCGAGGTCCCCAAATCCACCCCAAATAACTCACGCTTCAGACATTATTTTAGGTTTTGGTTTTGGGCATAATTTTTGGCCACAACTTTATTGAAATACATCATATGTGAGTGTGCATAGGCATTGGTTCCGACTATCTGTCCCACTGAGGACAGAACTGACGACCGTCAGTAAAGGAAAACACTTAGGGGAGAGTAAATGAGGCCGGGGGACGAGCCCAACGTCTCTCCCCAAATGCTCCCAGAGGCTCTTGCGTGGCCCTGGCCCCCTACCGGGGGATACGGACAAAAGCATGGCGAGCCTCTGGATTCCTTTAACGGAATTCCCTGCACAGCAGCAGCATTGGAGGGGCAGACACAGCCAATCTTTTTCCCTCCAGACCCAAACACAAATAACCAATGCCTAACCGCCAACCTTACAAGTTGTGACTATTTGCTACGCAGTAGGCAAAAACCAGAAGGCACCAGCCAATCAGCCAACTGGGAAAATTCCTACCAGGCCCCTGCCCCAAAGGCAGATGACCCCATGACAGGCATAGCAAGGTCAGCACAGAGGCCTAATGAAAAAGGGGAGGAAGGGTGGGAGATCCGTTGCACGCAGCAAAGAGGAACATCACAAGGCATGCCAAGGGTTATAAACCCACTGGGCTGTCCATCATAAATTGCAACACTTAATTCTCCCCAACAACAATCCAGGACCCAATCAGGGCAGTGGCCATCCAATCGTACCTGGCCAGCACCGAGTGGGGTGATTTTCTGGCCCCCACCGCAACACGTGCTCTCCATGAAGGAGAACACGCTTTAGCGTAGCAGCACCTTGGAAACTGCTTCCCATTACATATGAAAGAGGTGGGGTCTTGTTAGCCTTTTCAGCACCCATCGAAGACCTTCCTCTTTCAACAAGAGTTTGAGTTGGATATTTTTATCCCAGTTTGTATCCGTGTTGAATCTGAAATTGCTTTAATTGTTGATGCTTTCATTGTTAAATCGCTCCAGGATTATTTTATAGGAAGCGATTCATAAACGGAGTGAAATAAATACATAAACCCGGCGCCAAATGATGGAGGAAACAACTATAATCAGTAATGCAGAAGGTGCAGGGTGTTTTTTAAAAAAAAAATAATATTCCAATTAATAAATAAGACATGTATATTAGATTCCTGGGCCACACATTTGCTATTTTGAACAGTGGAAATACTGTACACTGGGTTGCTATTAGCATGACTTAGTGCTTAGAGCTCCTTACTTATTTCCTTCAAATTACCTATTTCGAATTCTGGTTTAGACACTCAGATTCCACTTGTTCTTTTCAGTTAATTTATTTATTTATTATCAATTCAATATACACAAATGATAATATGCTAAACAAACAAATACCTACACCCATCCCCACATACCCTTCCTTTAATATTATTGCTTTAACTGAATCTGAGAAAGGGCTGTTAAAATAAGTACAACTTCTGGACTATCACAGCATGAAGAGGATAGTGATAACACCAGCTTGCTGTACATTCATTCATTCATTATTTATTTATTTATTTATTTAAAGATCTCAATGCACCTTATCAGCAGGAAGGGTCTTCCCTTATCATTGATGACCAACCTCTTGCTTCTTGCTGATTTAGTTCTGTCATGCCTACCTTTAATGTGAATGTCAGTTTCTCTCTCTCTCTCTCTCTCTCAACTGAAGCAAAAAATGATGCAAGAATTCATTTGCCAGACAACAGTAGGCAGCATTGCTACTGCTAAAGCTGCTAACTAAGCACTGTTTAGAATTGAACTTGAAAGGGGGGGTTGCCCATCATTAATATTTCCTTTTATCTCTTTTAAAAGCAGTTTTGAAGAGCATATTTCCTTTCTCCCAATCAGATAATGTCCTTCTGAGCCACAGTAGCAGGATTCCCCCTCCCATTCCGCCTCACTGCCCCTTTAAAAAGGTAAAGGGACCCCTGACCGTTAAGTCCAGTCACGGACGACTCTGGGGTTGCAGCGCTCATCTCGCTTTACTGGCTGAAGGAGCCAGCATTTGTCCGCAGGCAGCTTCCGGGTCATGTGGCCAGCATGGCTAAGTCGCTTCTGGCGAACCAGAGCAGTGCACGAAAACGCCGTTTACCTTCCTGCCAGAGCGGTACCTATTTATCTACTTGCACTTTGATGTGCTTTCGAACTGCTAGGTTGGCAGGAGCAGGGACCGAGCAACAGGAGCTCACTCCGTCGCAGGGATTCGAACCGCCGACCTTCTGATCGGCAAGCCTTAGGCTCTGTGATGTAGACCACAGCGCCACCTGCGTCCCACATTCACTGCCCTTTTACTCTCTCATCTAAAAGGAATTGCCGTGCCCTCATGATCTTGCTTCTCATGGAAAGGACAGAGAATAGTCACTGCACCGCTTGATTTGTTTGGGGGGGGGGGACGTGTGTGATACACTTACCGGTATATTCACTGCTGGCATTTGCAAAGGGGCAAGCAAAATGCTCTGTGCATACACAGATGCAACAGTCATGAGTCATCAGTAAAACATATGCATGAAGCAAATGGGATAATATTGCCTAATAAAATGCTTGCCTCCAGGGAAAGGGAAAGTGCTTTGCAAATCTATATACATCCTGTTGTGGGCAAAGGTGGTGAGCAAATTAGGCTAATAACTTTCCTGAAATAAATCTGACAAGAGGTCTGAGTAGGCTCAGCTATCCTCCAAATCCACACTGTTTAGCTGCAGCAACACCAGCTTAAATATTTATGACCTCATTGTTAACCTATTGACTTCAGGACTGTATTCACTTTATGAGATAAAGTGAGCATCTTGTACATTTGTGGGATTCTGATAGGCACAGATAAAGGGGATATGGATCTGATTAAAGCTGCAACTCTGTAGCCACTTATCTGGGAATAAATACCAATGAACTCCATGGTGATTTACTTCTGCGTAAATATGCATAGGATTGTGCTTTCAAGCATCTGAATATATAGGCAGGGAAAACCCAGCCGGATGGGTGGGGTATAAATAAAGTATTATTATTATTATTATTATTATTATTATTATTATTATTATTATATTATTATTATTATTATTATTATTATTATTAATTAATGCTATACATATGGGGGAGATGCTATGGAGGTGTCCCTTTCTGCCATTACAGTGTTTCATTCTGCAAAATGTCTTTCCACCACTTTAGCAGCCTGATATTCCAGAAGCAAGGAAAAGTTGACATAACAGGTGACATTTGTGGCCTCTGCTTGTATAGCCTGCAGTTTGCATGGATGTTTCACAAATGGGTGTTGCACAAATTTGTATGGATGTTGCAGCTTTCAGTCAATGTAAAACACAGCTCTTAGAAGGGTTGTGACCTAGCCCCTAGACATGTCTCATAATGAGTTCCCTTCAACAAGAATGCTCCCCTAGGATATCTTTCAGAGGCCAGCCAAAGAATCCAGCAGACTGAAGTAGAGTTCAGTTGATTGCATGGCACTCAACCAAGTTTTACTCAGAGTAGACACATTGAAATTAATGAACATAATTAGGTTAATTAATTTTAACTCTGAGCCACACTTAGTTGAATACAACCCATGGGAAGGTGCCTTTCTCTGAGTCATACCATTAGTTCATTAAACCTGGGTCAGATCCACACCATATGTTTTAACACAATGAATCCTGGGAACTGTAGTTTGTAAAGTGTGCTGGGAATTGTAGATCTGTGAGGAAGCTACAGTTCCCAGGATTCTCCGGGTGATGCCATGCATTGTGTACACATTAACCACCACCAGCTCTTCAGGGTTTCAGAAAGGAATGTCTACTAGTACAACCTAGCCTGTGATCTGCTGCTGAGCTATGTCCTGCAGCTAAAGACTTTAGCAACTATCCAAAGATGTTTTGGTAAAGAATGACTTACTGGAGTTTGAACCCGAGACTGTAAGCTCAGACCATTCAGGTGAGGATCTTAGTTGGCCACATCATCTATTCCATTCTTTCTCCAAGGGAATGGGCATTTGAGAATACAGTGGTACCTCGGCTTACGAACTTAATTCATTCCAGAGGCCCCTTCTTAACCCAAACCGTTCTTAGCCTGAGGTGTGCTTTCGCTAATGGGGCCTCCCGCTGCCACCGCGCCGCTGGCGCGCAATTTCCATTTTCATCCTGGAGCAAAGTTCTCAACCTGAGGTACTACTTCCGGGTTAACGGAGTTTGTAACCCGAAGTGTTTGTAACCCAAAGCATTTGTAACCCGAGGTACCACTGTATGAACCGCACAATGCAATAGTCCCGTATTCCTGTGACCATATGGATCTGGCTTGAGGGATACAGCTGTGGCAGTCAATAGACTCTGACTGGGAATAAATGGGCTCAGTTGAGATTTGGACCATATTAGATCACAACCTCCTTAGCAGAAATCCAGCTATTTGCAACTGATGTGTATGCACTAATTTAAATGCAAACTAGTTCAAGTTACAAACTCCCATTGTGACCTTGCATTTGAATAGTACATGTGATAAAAATTTAAATGTGCAAATGTAACTTTGTGAAATTAGCTAATTTGCTCTGAATATTCATCTGAGACTAAATATTAGAGACATTGATGTATGTAAAACAGAAAGCACATACTTCCCATGTTTAATAAATACTGCCTATTTCCAATCAGCATGACTATCCTCACTGTGGTAAGGCTACTTCTCCATTTATTGCAAAAGAACACAGTATTGCATTACTAGCATTGATCTGCTAGTATTGTGTTTAAACGATTTTTCTTATTCTCTGGAAAGTCTCATTTCTTGAATCTAGGACTCATGTATTGTTAAGGATTGCTTGACTCCACTGCCTTCTTATTTTGTGCACAAATGTATTGAAACAAGTACCCAAAGGAATATTTAGATGATATTTACTTTTTGCATTGGAAAAACGCCTTCAGTTCTGCATAAGCGTTTTCTGTTTGATTTTTTTTTTATGTGATTTGTGCAGGCCAACATTTGATGTTCCAACATTTATTGTTCCACCGCCCTCTGTTTTGCTGAAAGTGTTGTGTATTCTGCTGATAATTTTCTTCGTAGTAATCACTCTGGTTTCTATTTTCTGGTTAAAGCTTGAGAAAATGAATATGAATGTATGAAATTAAACATTTTCTCGGGGCGGGGGGAAATCTAGGCTCACTTTTGCAACTTCAAAACAGCGGATTACTTTGACAAAACAAAATGCTTTAGTAGCAGCAGTGATGGGACATAGTTCAAACTAAGCAAGTTTGGAATAAGAACTCTTCAAGTTTGAAAAGCTTCAGCCCATTGTGCGTTGTACTCAGACTTCCTTAAATTCAGGTCCAGCTTGCAATGGATTTCATTCCTGCCCCAGCAGCCCTTCCTGTAGTTCTCCCACTCACAAGCCATACACCTTATTTTTTCAAATAGCACTGGGAATGACTCACTTGAGGACTTATGAAATTTTGTCAGGCCTCCTTTCCAGGACACAATGTTTCTGGCATGCTAAAGGGCGCCATTTGCTGCCAAGGGGCATGGGATTTGAAATATCTTCTGCCTTCTGCTTTTATTTGGGAGGCAGATATGATTTGTGGTTCTGTTGTTCCCCATCAGGTTGCATTACAGAAGGGGCTCAGAAAAGGCCAGTCCTAGCCTGCCAACCGCTAGTGACTCCCTCCACCTACTCAAAGTTAAAGTTTTTGCATGTGTGTGCTTAAGAAATAGACTGGCAAAGAGAGGGTAACATGCCTAGCCCACTTCTCTTTTGTTAAAAAAAGGTAAAGGTAAAGGACCCCTGACAGTTAAGTACAGTCACGAAAGATTCTGGGGTTGCGGCGCTCATCTCGTTTTACTGGCCAAAGGAGCCGGCGTTTGTCCGCAGACAGTTTTTCTGGGTCATGTGGCCAGCATGACTAAGCTGCTTCTGGTGAAACCAGAGCAGTGCACGGAAACGCCATTTACTTTCCCACCGGAGCGGTACCTATTTATCTACTTACACTTTGATGTGCTTTTGAACTGCTAGGTCCCAAGAACTTTTTGAACACCTGCAGAGAAAAGTGAGAATCTGAGCAAGCCAAGCATAGTGGGCACATCACTGTTTAGTAGCCATAATTTGAAGTAGGGATAGAAGGATAAAGGGCAGTGTCATTACCCTTGTTGAAAGTGTGGAGTGATATCAATCTGAAGTGGGCACAGCCAGCTTCAGGCCATCTATGGGCATCCCCATAGAAGGTGGATTCCTTAATGTTCCATGGTGCTTGCTTGCAGCCACCTTTCCCAAGTTATTTGCTTTGGAGAAGGAGAAGGAGAAACTCTATGTGGCAGACATGGTAGGGGTACATCCCATGATACTGGAAAAGTCCAGGTACTTTCAGGATAGGTAGAAGCCAGGCCTTCATAATCATTTGCCTTACATCTCTATCTATCACAAACAAATGGACTGCTTCCTCACTAGGAAGCATTGGATGACAACTCCAATGATTTCACAGTAGTAGATGGCGGGTGAGGAGGGGGAAAACACAAACTATTGTGGGATCAGAAACAAGTCATTTGCTCATGAATAACCTCTAACAAGGTCTGTAACAGTGTTCATGTGAATGCAGCCTGATGAAATGTGGCTCCTTAGGCAGAGAGGAAACAACATGATCACTGTCAACTTCAAGATGTTAAAACCATTTAAAGACATATGCAGAATTTACAAAATGGCTGTAGGTTGCCACAACAGTATGCTAGCAATGTTGTCGAGGGCAGTCAAATTATGACACATTACTGATGAGTTAACATGTACGGGGAGGGGGGGATATATTTTGGGGAATATTAAAAAGCCTTCTCAGCACCAAAGTTTGTCTTCTGCCTTATATATTATTACCTTTTCTCCATCTAAGATAAGTATGGAACAAAAATGTGCCATTCTTAAAATTATAGCAGTTTGCACTTCAGTGCATGACAGGTGAACAAGCATGAGAGCTGCCAGAATAACTTTAGAACCAGCATTCCAAAGTGTGTGAAATTCTGTCATTATAGATCAACCTCCCACAAAGAGACATAGACTGCATTACACTAATATGCTGAGTTATTAACAGAACAAGCCTAACTATGGGAAGCCAGCATTAATTTATGCCAGTAGAAGTTATTCCTATTCCAAACTCTGGGAAGAGCTTCTGGGCGAGGCTGCTGCCAGTTTTCAGAACTGGGTCCGAGGTCACATGACAGAGGTGAACCATCCTACCACTCTCCTAGGAGCCCCCTCTTTTTGCTTACACTGGCTTCAATTACATGTCCTGCATCCCTTGATGAGGCATGGGACCCCCACCTGTTCCTAGCCTCCTCCAGGGATACTTCACACACCTCCCAGAGCCTTTGCTTGCCTCAGCCTCCTGGAGCGCCCCACCTACTGCTCCCTATGCCTCAAGGAAACAGGTAGCAGGAGAAAAGGAGGGAGTAGGAAGATCCCGGTGAGGGGTGCAGCTGGGACAGGTTTTAAATTTTACTTTTTCTTAAAAGGCGGAAGAATAAGCAGCATCCATTGTGGTCTGCCTACTGCTTTGTGTCTCAGTCTCATAACTCATAACTCTAAGCTTCTAATTCACATTACTCCCAACTCTCTACTCTAAATTCTGGCTTCATCTGTTGAGGGAGCCCCACCCATTTGTCATCTGGCACAAAGTTCTCTGATCCTCTGTTTTCTTAATGGCTCATTCCCCATTAGCCTGGCTTAGCTCCTGGCAGTTGCTGATTCTAGGGAATTAGAAGTGTCTAGCACACAACTTAATACACACAGGTCTGGCACCCAGTTTTAACACCCCAAGCCTGCTGTCTCTAGAGATTATAGTGGTCTAGAACCCACAAATGCACACCACTGTTTACCATTATTTTCCAGCGTATATTTTAGATGCTTTCAGGATGCTAAAAGGCAGGATTGTGCATTGTTTTCTTTTCCTGCCATGTATATTGAAGCTAAAGTTAGCGGGTGATGTTCTGCCCTTTGTCCCTGAGATGTTTTTTATGTGGATGTGTAAAAGATGCATTTTTTATTGTTCTCCTAGGGGAAGATAATACATTCTAGTCTGGGCCGAAAGAGCATTAAGAAGTGCACTGCCAGCTCCTAACGATCTGAAAGGTGCATTTCCATAACAGAAGTAAGCTAAGCAAACAGAAAGCATGGGAACATATATTTCTGAAAATGCTTCTCTTACATCGTTCTTGATTAAAATATGTTTGCGAAGTCTGCTCAGACATCGGCAGAAGCGAAAGGACAAAGAAAGAAAATAAACATTCAAGTCTCTTTCCATCTCTCCCCCCTCCACACACAAATTCAATGGAAAGTTCTGAGGCTGTTCAAAATCTATAAGGTCCCTCAGAAGTGACAGAAGTCCCAGAATGATAAATCTCCTTCTTCAGGATTGTACAAAGTCTGGAAGAGAAAAAAAATCCCATGCACATAGTTGCTGCTGAGTTTAAAAAAAATAAAAGTCTTTCTCTTGAGTAGAGTTGGGGGGGGGGGGCTTGTTTAAAAGCCCCAGAAGCCAAGTCTGATTCCACCAATGCCCTCTCTCCTGGCTCAAGTCACTGCTTGACCCCCCCCCCCCGCAGTGTAAGTTGCTGTCAAACACAGGCGCTATACAATAACTTTTGAATTTTAGATGAGCCCTTTGTCATTAAAGTAGCATGAACATTGTGAAACGAGTTCAATAATTAATAAGCCCTAGATTGCAACTTTAAAGTAAAGGAGCAACACATTCCGCTAAAGCTGACAGGAAAATTAATTGTGACCGAAACGTATTTCTGTCCTTTCCCCCTGCCTCTGTTAAGGGATGCATAACTTACTTTACTCTTTCATGTGGAGAATGTTCTTCATTTCTGCATAACCATTCAATTCTATCCACGCTTAAGACTGGGTTTGTGGCAGAGGACAGGGAGGAGAGAAAGCCTTATTTATTTAAAATATTTATAAGCCGCCACTCATTAAAATAATACCAAGGTGGTGCACAATAAGATGTTGGACCTCAGACTGGATCCAGGTATTTTAATGGCTTTCTGTATCTGACCTGTCTCTCACTGTTCGCTCTCTCCACTGTTCAAACTGAGTCTCTTATGGGCCTTTTCCCAATTGCATATGACACCATTATCCTTACAGCTGCTACCAAGGATTACCCTCATGGCCATCTACAGGCCCAGTTCCAAAATGGGAGGGGTTCTAGCAATAGTCCTCTAGACTATTAACAACGTCCTTAACAATGTTGACCTTTTTACTCTGTAAGTCCAGTCAAAGGCGACTATGGGATGGCGGCACTCATCTCACTTTTCAGACCAAGGGGGCTGGTGTTTGTCCACAGACAGCTTTCCGGGTCATGTGTCTAGCATGACCAAACCACTTCTGCCACAACGGGAACACTGTGACGGAAGCCAGAGCGCACGGAAACGCTTTTTACCTTCCCACTGCAGCAATATCTGTTTATCTACTTGCACTGGTGTGCTTTTGAACTGGAACAGAGCAACGGGAGCTCGCTCCGTCATGTGGACTTGAACCGCCAACCTTCCGATCGGCAAGCCCAAGGGACTCAGTGGTTTAAACCACAGCGCCACCCGCGTCCCTTGCTCTGTATGCTTGAACAGTCTCTTGTTGATTGTTTATGACCTGTTCTTTCTGTCTTCTCCTTCTTTCTGTTCCATAATATATTGCTGTCTTTTCCCCCCATTTGCCCCACAGTCTGTCAGTGGCAATATTCTTATTCTATTTTTTTTTGGGGGGGGGGAACGGCGAAGTGAGATCTACCAAGTAATGTAGGAAGTTCTAGATTTTGAAATTAGCTTTTTTGTCACCTTTTACTTTTTTTCAGTGGAAATTAACATGTTTTCAAGGAGTGTTGAAGGGGACAACATAACATCTTCCCTTCCCCACTGTTACATTGAGCTCTAGTATCTGAATATAATACAGCTACCCAAAACTCTATTTTTGTTGGACTTAGCTATAGAGCTGCAAATAAAAAGTTTTAATTGTGTTTTAATTGCAATATACAATGTGACACTAGATGGCGATGGTGAGTCTTATGGAAAATTCAATGTATTTTTAAAAACACTTTAAAAAATGCCTTTTCAGAACGGTTTTTATATGTGTGTAGATTCCACCTTGCACAGATCCAAGCTTAGCTACAAAATGAATCTCCAAATTAGTACCTGGAACTAGCGATCTATACCACTGTATACCGCTCTGGTCAGACCTCACCTGGAATACTGTGTCCAGTTCTGGGCACCACAGTTCAAGAAGGATACTGACAAGCTGGAACATGTCCAGAGGAGGGCAACCAAAATGGTCAAAGGCCTGGAAACGATGCCTTATGAGGAACGGCTTAGGGAGCTGGGTATGTTTAGCCTGGAGAAGAGAAGGTTAAGGGGTGATATGATAGCCATGTTCAAATATATAAAAGGATGTCATAGGAGAAAAGTTGTTTTCTGCTGCTCCTGAGAAGAGGACACGGAGCAATGGATTCAAACTACAAGAAAGAAGATTCCACCTAAACATTAGGAAGAATTTCCTGACAGTAAGAGCTGTTCGACAGTGGAATTTGCTGCCAAGGAGTGTGGTGGAGTCTCCTTCTTTGGAGGTCTTTAAGCAGAGGCTTGACAGCCACCTGTCAGGAATGCTTTGATGGTGTTTCCTGCTTGGCAGGGGGTTGGACTGGATGGCCCTTGTGGTCTCTTCCAACTCTATGATTCTATGATTCTATGATCTAAATGCCTTCAGGGCCATGGAAACGTTCCCTTAATCATCACAAAGGTTTCATTAGGGACAAATTGTTACCACACTTTCCATTTATTCAGACTACTGTGCTTCTGATCCCTACAGGTTCAGCCATGTGCCCTTTGCTGGTCTTTCCTTATGCAGTTACAATCAGCAACGTAAGTGTTTCAAGACTGTATAATTGATATTGTTGTTTATGCTGCTAGAAGTCACACATAAATAATTAATCTGCAGTTAACTTCATATATTAAACTACTAAGAAGAACCACTTCTTCAGGAAACATTTTCCCCATTCTGTTCAAGATAGCTTGAGAAGGTGTGATATCCCACCACCACAACTTTCAATGAGTTGTTTTGCACAAATCCCTGAAGTTCATAATGAGTTAATCCTTTTTCGGGGGGGGGGAATCTTGGAGTACATCAGTAATGTTCCTTTTGAAATTGGTTAGATTCAGATGGTTTCTTTTGAATTGTGTTTCTTGTGTTGCTTTTCTTCAAGAACACTTTGCTGCAGTAAATAATTCAGGAAATCAACTTGTACTCCATTGTTCTTCAGGCATATGGATTTTTTCTCCCTTCAAAGCCTGAATTTCTATTGTATGTGGAAAATTTCAAAGCTCTCCAAGGAATTGAATACAGGTTTTGTAATTATAACAGCTTCTAGCCTAGCACCTGTACATCATCTGTACCCTGTGGGGAATAGAACTAAAACAAAAAATGTATCTATTCCCCCTGGATAAAATGTGACAGGATTTCCATTTTCTATTTTTCCAGGCCACCGTGGCTTGATTATTTTTAGAACATTATGGATTGTTATTAAGCGGTGGTGGATTGTTGTGGGGAAAAACAGACAAAATGCATACTATTATCCAACTCCAACCCAGTAAGAACTGTGCCAGACCCATACCTTTTCTTTTTTTGTACATATAGCTGCAGGGTGCGGGTGATATGCTGTGTTGCAGTGCTCTTTGATTTTATGGAGGACTTAGTGAAGGAACCATCATTAGCCCCTTTACTCTATAGAATGTGCATTATGCGCAAGGGTAACACTATAAAGGTGTTTTAGCCAGATAACTGTAACCTTTACTCAAGACTTTACAGAGACTCTTTGAAAGGCAACCTCTACTGAATATATAATGGAAGTAAATAAAGTGTGTCTTTTAATAGCTCAGAGCTGATTTCATACTAGACCATATATAAACTAAGCTGAAGCAAAATATTACTGGTTATATATACCCATTCTCCGAGAGCAGTATGCTATGGTTAGGTAGAACAGATGGAAAACACAGTCATCTTGGCTGCCCTACTTACAAACACAGCTACTTTATACAAGATATATAAGAAGAACTTTTGGCCACTTGTACACAAAGGCACATAAGCATTTTCACGATGGTTCTCAATTATGTGCTTTTCTAAACCCCTATAAATGGTTAACGCCCATAATATACACATAATTTAAGAGTGGAAATCAGATCAGATTCTTTATCCCAGAGATAGGCAGAAGCTACATTGGGATCAGCTGTTCCATTTGAATTGGGAGTGGTGGGTGGGTGTTCGTCCACAGGTGGGTAATAAATAAAGATTATCAGCATCAGCCTCACCATATGGAAACAAAACTGACCACATGATGAGCAGGACTGCTCAGTTTGCTGTTCCTGCAAACTCCTGGTGGAAAATTTCAAGATACCTGCTCTCATTTCTTATGGTTCTTTATCTTTTGGACTTGATCTTCAGGGTGGCTCCTTTGGACATTGGGATGACATGGTAGTTTAGCAGATTAGATTCCTAAAATTGATATTTTCATTCTACTGCTGCAAACAACTCACTCATCCAACATTTTCCCCCAGTTGCTTCCTCTTCTTTACTTTCTATTTTTTAAAGAATAACATTATGTCAGTAGAAACACATACTCTTGCCACTGATGGAGAATGAGGACTCATATCCATAGTAAAGATGGCTGTCAGAATTTAGATGGGCATTCGGAAACAAGGATATCCAAGACAATCTATAGCCTCTACCACATGTGCATAATACCTATGAGTAGAACAAGAAGTGGTGCAGCACCTCATGGCCCCACACCCCTGTGGTGCACATTATTTTACTGGCACTGCATCACAAAATTGGAGCAATGCAAAAGTCATGCAATGGTTGTTTCAATCAGCATATTGTTTTGGAAAGTGAGACTTAGATATGTTCTCCATTAAATCTAAAACAAATCAATTTTCCCCACCCCCATCTTTATGCCCAGGTAGCTACGCTCAAGCTTGTCTGTAAGTGGAAGATGCTACAAGTTCATCTGTATCTGTAACGATCAGCCATTGACAATGAAGCTTAAGTCCTATCTAATCTTCCTTTGTGCTATATTAAAAACAACATCAACACCAAGTTGACTTATATTGTACAAACCCTTAACCTAATCAAAGCTTCAGTGGCTTTCTGTGCATTTTCTCCTTCATTCCCATAAAATCCATTTTTTCTTGTCTTTGTAAAATCTCTGGCTCACACTAGATAAATTTCCTTTAATGTTCCCTTTCATAGAAATTAGCATGCGTCCTTTGTGTTCTTCAAATTTATGGTTCTGCAAAGCAGCGTGTGAAAACAGGAATTACCAGTGCACTGCTGTTCAGGTTATTTTGCACTGTAACACATAGTGACTAACAGCTTCCAAAGCAGTAAAATCCTCAAGTCCCCAAACTCAGCATTAGGTGACTTTTTGGATGCAACAGAATGTTTGGAGCTAAAACTCAAATTACATGTTTTTAACCTTTTCACTCAATTTTAAAGATTTGTCCAAAAGTGCAGCCCACGACAATAAGCCGAGAGAGACAATATTGCTGCAAAATATATCACATAAAGCATGTGACAAATTGCTGTGACAAGTTAGTGATGGTAGCTTGTCTGCACATTGAGTGAAATCAAAGATGCTTTGGCTGAATACAGAAAGGGTGTTGTATTATCAAGGCTCTAATTGAAAGGGCCACATGCAGGAATCAAACAGCGAAGTGTTGTCTACATTGTTCTAAAACTGTCAGGAAAAATTGAGAATTTTAAAAGAAAAGGACTGCCTAGGGCACAGAAGCGATGTCTGGTGTAGATTTAATTTCAAGAGCGCTATGACCCCCTCCCCACAGAATCATTTTTGTTTATTACATGTATCAGAATGATAACACCAGCAATCATTCTCGATCTTTTGTCCAAGTAAAAAAAAAATATAAATTGCATGTGCCATTTACGTTGAGGAAGTGCTTCCAATTCAGGTAAAGACACTCTATGGACATTGATGGGTGATGGACATGCCAGAAGGCAATTACTATCCAATTCTGGAGAACACAATGGCACTTACTCTTCATTCCACTTAGCTCTGCAGAATCAATACTGGATCTTGGTAAGTAATGATGCAGGTTACAATCCAAAGCTTGTACCTAGGATCAGAGAGTGCAAGCTTTCAGGCTATCCATGCTTGCTCTGAAGTGGTTTGTTAAGACATGGGTGCTTAGATCAGAGGCTACCCACTGCACACAGGATTACAGATTAACCTGCATATGGTTGCAAGTTCCAGCTGAGTGACCTCTTCCTCATCTTTTTCTGTACAACTGAAGATCACGCCTTGCATCAGGCTGCCTTTTCCAGAGCACCAAACACATGATTGCTGTTTGGGAGAGTCCTCCAGGGAAACTACTTGATTCAAGTCACAATTTCAAATTTTAGCATACGTAGAACATAAGGTTAGGGGCAGATTAATTATTAGGAAGGAAGGATGCATGGTAAAGTTAGAGTAGATATGAAATAAGGATTTGCCTAATCTCAAGTTTGGTTTTAGACAAAAGAGGATTTCCTATATGAGGTGCAGGAGAATAGGAGCTGTGTTATGTTACGTTACACTATTCCCTTCCTTACATTCATATCCTGCCTTTCTTCCATCATGGAACCCAAGGCAGCAGACATTTGTTTCTGAGGCAGACACCCATCCAGGCTCCAGCAGATTGAGTGGGCAACACCAATATTGGGTTCAATGGTCAAGAAGGTGGTTTCTAGATGTGCTGTAGAGGGGAATTTGGGCAGATGGGGGGTCACTAATCTGGGAAGGTAGCACATCTAGGAGGAGAATTCTGTTCCTGAACCTCTGCTGCCTTATGGGATATCTTCGGGAGATAAACCCTACACAAATCTGGTGAGGTGTCCCTAAAACAGTTGGATGGTGCCTTGTACGCCTCTTTTTGCTAACTCTTGCAGCCAAGCTGGTGCCAAACATATTATTCTGCTTTTCTTTGGACCACATCATCAAGACCCAGAGGGTAGGTCTTGTCATTTGGGTAGCCCAGGACTTCTATATGCACTCCTCATCTTGCGCCCCAGGGATGTAACACAGCTGTTTGACTTAACCCCTAGAGACATACTCCACTGTCTCTTGAGACAGATGGATGCCAACAACAACAATGGCTGTCATTTGATACTTGAGAGCGCATTATACAGAGGTTTTCCAAGGGTGCTCCTCCAGCTTGGTGGTGGTGGTGTTCTTGCAGGTGTATACTGCAACACGTTATTCATGCAATATAAGCGCATTAGTGTCAGACAGAAGCAAATGTTGGAAACGGTGTTTGGATGCACAACAGCTTAGCAACTCATCAGTGGGGAAAATGAGTTTTGGGGTTTTCATCCCTGGAACATTCTATTGAAGTTCAAACACTGCCAGATTACTGCAGGCAAGCAGACGAGCCAACCACCACTTAAAGCAATGTAAAGAAAGGAAAGGAAGAAAGCAGCCCTTGTCTCCCTCATATTTACTCAAGGTAAGACACCATCCTGGAAATGGGCCTTCCCAAAGACTGGTTCACTCTTGTGGGGCATTATCACTCGCAAGCTGCCAAAAATATTTTGGCCCAAATCTCGTGAGAATCCCTCCAACACAAATGTTCAAGCTCTCCTTAGACAGAAGGTGGTTTGGCCTTTACGTGTTATATCACTCTTTCTGTCTACTCAGTCAAATGTGTTAACCTGAGCTCCGTAGTGTTGTTAAAACCCTTTCCTTTGGTTAGTGTGGCTGGGGCTGTACTCTGCATTTCTTATGCCCTACAACTCTTCCAAGATTCTCCATCTGCAGCATGGGCGGCTTGCTGAACTCTGCAAATATTTCTTCTTTGGTAATGAATACTTATTTTTTTTTTTACAGCAAGTATTCCCATGTGTTTGCTTTTTTTCGCCTCCTGCTCTACAGAACCCTTTTCTACACAAACAGCAGATTGCCTAGCTGCTAGCCTTTTGATCTTTTAGATAAAAATTCCCACACCAATGATTCTCTCTTGATTTGCCTTAGCAATAGTGTGTCAAGTTTTTATCCCATTGTAGTTTCATTTCTGTCAGTTTTCTAGATCTTTACACTCGGTACTCGTGGTTTCTTGGGTCCCCCCCTCCCCCCCTTCCTCACACAGTCTGCATAGGCCTGCCAAATCTCATTCATTTGGAGAGACTTGTTCAGTCTGATTTTAAAATTGCTCTGAAATTAAATAACTCCACTCTTGTGAAGAGTGATTTACATAGTGGGTTTCAAAGAGATGTTTCAAATGGTACTTCTCATTCTTTGAAATTTCACACATTTAAATTGTCACAGTTTGAGATCCTTGTCCCGGCTTCTGTGGATTTGTAATTCTTCCTAGTAATAAATCACTATCATCGGCCTGCTTTCTCCTCCCCATCCTCCAATTGCGTCTGAACTGGATTTTGCAAAAGCACAGGAACAGCAGCAGCAATTGTGGGCAGCAGTCTTGTCTTTCTATTGGCCTGCAGAGGACTGTTCATTTCCACACATGCTGACTCTGGGACAAACTCTCTTTTTACTTAAAGTATCAGAAAACCTGAGTAGTTGTACTTGGTCCCTGGCCCTTTTTAAAGAACCAGATGTCAGCCTTTTTGGTGCTCTTTTCTCATTTAGAAAATGTGATAGCCTGATCACAACTGAGAAAAACGTTTTAATTAGTTATGATTGACAGGCTTCACTAACCCATGGGTGGTCAGGCAATCTCAAAAAATACCTCCAACAATAGGTGGGCCATAGCCTGTCCACAAGTGAGGGATAAGTCAAGAGGAACCCTTTAATTATAATATCACATTTCAGTGCATATGTCTTCAGCTAGAGTAATTATTGACTAACATCCTTTGTTTCATCTGACCTAGACATCATGAATCTATCTACTATCATTTATGGCAAGATTTACTGTCAAAGGACAATTCCCACAAACCTTTCAGATTCCTGTGCAAATCTGTTGTGAGCAGGAATACGTGCTCCTGTTGTATGTTGTATAGTCATTACAACAGCATTTCGGAGGCATTCCTTAGTTTCTAATGAAAGATAGGGACCAGTTTCTTATGAAAAGCAAAAACAAAACACATACCCTATTTATTCTAAATGCAACACTACTGAGAACTAGAGTCTCACTATAGCATATTCAACAGCACTCTTAACAGCAACTAATAAGGATATTCTTCTCACACTGCCTAAGGAGGCAGATGACCCCTTCTCAGCTTTCACTAACCATACTGTTTCATATTCTTTACCAGAAGAATTAGATTACAAATTGACTTCAACTTTGTGACCACTTGGAAATGCATTTGCTTTTGTGTAGGTATATATATGCTTTCCTTGGCTTCAGCAGGCAGAGGAACAAATGCAATTTTTACCCTTGCAAAGTAGGCTAATCTCTACACACCTACACATTGCCCTCCATTCTCCATTCTGGCAAGCAGGATGCAATATTAGAGTTCAAGGACACATCCAGTCATGCAAAAACACTCAAAAAGGGTGCAAAGCAGGGATGTCCCAAGTACCAGGCAGAGAGGTCCAGAGGGATGCATTTGGTCCCCAGGACCGAGGTTCTTTATCCCTGCTATAGGACTATAATATAATAGTTAACGAGTTCTCAACCACTTTTGGGGGGAAACTGAAAGCGGGATTTGTTGAAGTTGATTCAGACACACAACCCTGCCTTCAAAAGTGACACGCTCATTCTGTTTCATTGGTTATGATAAATACTTCAGTGGCACCACCAACAAAATGAGGACAGCTTCCATTCTCTTCTGCAGGACTGGAGCTTTAACATGTTCCATCAAATGTCAACTTTTGAGGTACTGTGTTTATACAAGGCAGCATGGCGCCTGTTTCAAAGAACATTTCTCATCAAAGTTCATGCAGAAGCATAGTTTTATCTCAGTGTTGATAGTAGCTTAAAAATGCACACTTTATCTCAATATTTTAGTTTTACTTTTCTTGAGATATCATATCACTGACTCTCTCCAAGGTTTAAAGAAGGTCGTTGTTAACTTTGCAGGTCTGCTGTTGTAATTGATCCAATGTGTTTGGCATTCATAGATATATATTTTCTCAAAGTGGCTAATGAAGACGCATGGTTCAAAAAATGCACACACAGAGCTATTATATTAGTGGTCCCTTGATTACTATCTCTTTTTGGGAAACATCTTCATGTGTGTTTGCTAGGAAAATATTACACTAATATGTTACGAGTTAAGAACATATTTGTCATCGTCAAGGCCAACAAGATCTTTTGCAACCCACCGGATGTTCTTGCCTCAAGCCAATAAAGGCAAGACTTCATACCAACTGAATGTATCTGTTTTCAAGCAGAAATTTCATTTCAAATTTCAATGGGCTTAACACATTTACTAACACAGAGAACTAAGTGTGGTACTTACCGGTAAGTCTCTTATCAACACAATGTCACAGACTTCTGCTCTACTGCACTGCCACAACACATTTATGTTACCTGACACCAGCAAAACACTTTCCAAGGACCAAACAAATATAAAAAGCTGTCCTATACTGAGTCAGACTATTGGGCCATCAATATTGTCCACACTGGCAGCAGCTCTCCAGAGTTTCAGTTTCTGCTTCCCCAGCCCTGCCTAAAGATGCCAAGGATTGAACTTGGGACCTTCTACATCAGGCATCCCCAAACTTCGGCCCTCCAGATGTTTTGGACTACAATTCCCATCATCCCTGACCACTGGTCCTGTTAGCTAGGGATCATGGGAGTTGTAGGCCAAAACATCTGGAGGGCCGCAGTTTGGGGATGCCTGTTCTACATGCAAAGCATGAGCTCAACCACAGCCTTTCCATTCTTGTTTACAGCTGGTTTCAAAGTAAAGGACTGTGAACAGGGTTTCCTTAGTAGAAGGCCAAGATTGATAAATGTCTAAACCAACATGGCAGATTTATTCAGTGTTTTTTTTTCCTTTAAAAATATTTAGGGGTACTCTCATTTTGACTCAAGAAAATCACCGGGAAAGGAAATGAAGCCGCCATCGAAGGTGGTAACAAAGAAACTGACCAATCACCGGACTAGATTCCAACTCCTACTTCACACATTAAACACTCACTTCTGTCTGAGACTCAGGAAATACCGTGACAGGAAATGAGGCCGCCATCGGGGGTAACAACGGAACTGACGGTTCACCGTGCTATTCAGTGGAACTGATGATTCACCGTGCTAGAGAAGAAACAAAAAAAAATATTTTTTTTAAGTTTCTTCTCCCGTTAGATTCACAAAATGTTTAGGGGTATGCGTACCCCTGCGTACCCTCAGAGAAAAAAGCACTGGATTTATTTATTTAAGATATTTCATATACTACTTAATCATGAGAATGTCTAAGCAGTGTAGATAAAATTTCAAAAAATAAAAATAACCCATACAATGAATCAGAACAATAATAATTCATCATAAAACTGGACACTAATTTAAAATGCCTGCTGAAATAGGAATGTCTTTGTTGCACACTTGAAGTTAAGCACAGAGGGTGCCTTTTCTAATCACAGTTGTTGCGGGGGGGGGGGGAGTTCACAAAGTTGGGCCCATGACACTGAGCGCACTGCTTCTAGTAGTTATGAGCCATGCATCTGAGCCATGGGCGTCCACCAACAGAGACTCACCCCAAGATCCTTCCTAGATATGAGTGCTACTTTGATTCAGTGTTAAGGATACAACAAAAATAGAACCCAAGGCTTCTTAGAACTCCTGCCCATTCTCTTTGAAGGTTGCTTCTGAATGAGACTTGTTGAAACTGCACATGGTATCCATTTACAAATGTTTAAATTTTAAAATAACTCATTGGAGCAGTAGTGAGGTAGCTTTTCATTGGGTTACATGGTGAAACAACATCCTTTGGCTATTTAACACCTAAGAACAACAAATAAACACACAAAGAGCTGAAGTAGAGAGTCTTAATGGACAGCAAAGGCATTTGTCTGAAACCAAACTCCCATTGAAAGTATGTGCATATTTGATGGTTTCTGGATTACTGGCAGCTAAATGTCTGTTCAAATATGGCCCACTGACATCTGCAGAAAAATAATTGAGCTACCTTTGCCCCCTCAGTCTAATTTCTAGAGATAAGTAACATTAACAGGAAATGTTATCTGTTTCCATTGAATCTGAAAAATCCTGCACACTGTGTGTTTCACAAATTATAAGAATATGTTCCTGGTTTTCCAATTGCAACATTTATACTTAATAGAAGCATTTCATCTAGTTTTCATGCTAAAGTCGTTTAATTCACAAATCTCAGGGTGGGGGAGTGGGGAGTGACATTTATGAATTCTGACAAGCATTTTCCATCTCTTGAAAATTTCCAAAGAAAAAGTAAAGTTTAATTATTAGTGATAAGCAGAGGTGTGACTAGCAGAATTTAATTATTTGATTAAATTTTAAAACACACAACTAAGCACTATACAAAGTGTAGTAAAATAATAATTAGAGAGGACATGAATTAAGATAAGGAACATATTTTAAATACAATAGGAGAGGAAAAACGTTTCAGGAGAATAAAAATAAAACTTGCATGACTTTAGCACTCTTGTTCTCTAAAGCTGAAGAGGAGAGATAAATTAATTGATGTTCTGCTGATGTTCCATTTTATCTGTTCTATCCTCATATGCATGTTTGACATGAGATAATCTAGTACTGTATAGAACTGCAGCACAATCTGTATTTTTACTTGGAATCACCTCTTGTTGTGTTCAGTGGGTCTTATTTCCAAGTCCTCTGCACGGTAAGGGTTATGAAGGGGCAAGATGGGTACAAAAAGGCTGTGGGGGCATGCATTTAGCCCTGCCCTAAGGTCCTATGGCCCCTCCAGTCTTCCATGTGTTGAGGGGAAACTTTTGAAGCTGGGAGTCTTCTATCCATGGAGACAATCCATGCAATTTTGAACCCTTGGGTGCGGGACTAGTCTCGAGATCTCTCAATTCCTTTACCTCTATGATGTTACTTCACGTGTTTAATGTGAAAGGTTCAGTTTCAGCCTAACATGCTAAAGGCATTTCAGTCCCAGCAGTACATAGGCCTATAACATGCAATGACATCTTAAAGTCTAACCCTTAGTTTTAAGGCAGGACCCTTCTCATAGCAGACCCTCACCAATGAACCCACATGTGTCACCAAAAGACAGCAAGAGTTACAATGAGGAAATTATATTATGGTGCCCATGAAACCAATGAATTCAATGACTCAAGCTAGGTACTATCGGAATAGTCACAATCCCTTCAGGATTTATTCACATCCCCAGCTATTTCCATAATGTTATGCCGTGTGTGTGTGTGTGTGTGTGTGTGTGTGTGTGTGTGTGTTTACAATACCAGACAAGACCTCAGGACTCTGGCATAATCATGATTAACTAGGTTAAATCAGAGCACTCTTTACAGTGGATTACACTGGATTGAGCCATAAACTGTTGCAATTTACACTGGCTGATTTTGTGGTAATCCTCACAGATCTTATTGTGGAGCCATCTAGTGAGGCCAAGGTCATATCCACACCATATATTAAAAGCACTTTAAAAGTCATCTGCTTAAATGTGCTTGAAATGTATGGTGTGGATGTGAGGTAAGAAAAAAGTTCATCCCGAGGTCTTTTTGGGA
This sequence comes from Darevskia mixta, assembly GCA_034641385.1. Taxonomy (NCBI): domain Eukaryota; kingdom Metazoa; phylum Chordata; class Lepidosauria; order Squamata; family Lacertidae; genus Darevskia; species Darevskia mixta. The sequence goes on from JAWWNH010000001.1 coordinate 16,829,090, forward strand.
GCCGCATTGCTGTATGATCCATTAAACTAAGCTGGTTAGGGCTTAACTAAATCAATGGTTATGAATGGCTACTAACCATGATGCCTATACTGTTCCTTCACAGCCAGAGGCAGTAATGTTTCTGAATATCAGTTGTTGGAAGTCACAGAAAAGAAGAGCGTTCTTGTTCTTGGGTCCTGCTTTCCAGTTTTCCACTGGCATCTGGTTGGTCACTGTGAGAACAGGATCCTGGACTAGTTGGGCCATTTGCCTCATCCAGTAGGCTCTTCTTAGATGCTGCATTAACAAAATGGCTAGCAATGACACTGTGGGCATTAAATAATAATAATTATGGGGTGGTGTAGATTATTCTCATCAGCACCCAGCACATGGGGTAGGGTCAAACTATGACCACTACCACCCCAGAGCGGCATTATTAGTGTTGGGGTGGGTACCAAAGGATTTGAGATGGAGAGAATCTCTATAGGCTTTGTGCCCTTTATTTTTGAGGATATAGCAGTAAGCTATGTTTTGTTTTGCTTTGCTTTTTTGTTAGAAAGTAGAATGCCTTTTTTATTTTTCCTCCTTTTTAGGTGAGTCTGCTATTTTATTATTTATTCATTCTCCCTCCTTTTGCTTGCTTGGGTGTGTGTGGGTGTGTATAGCCTTATTATTTATCCAAAGCTGCTTTGTGGATATCAGTGTTTTAAATCAATAGACAACTTCCCCACACATCAGATTGGCCAACACCCTAGATTTGCTTTGGCTTCCCCCTTGCTTTATTTGGCTTGCTTTGCCTTTTCCAAGATTGCCAAAAGCTTAGCTTAGCAGCTGTCCCTTCTGTGCATGGGACACAGAGGGCATAAGAAATCGGAATTTGGTGCTACAGCATCTGCTTTGAATGCAGACCCTGGGCTCAAGCAGCTAGCCTGAGAGGTGAAAAATCTGTGCCTGAGAACCTGGAGAGATGTTTTCATGCAAAGTAGACAGAATTGGGCTACATAGTCAAACAACCTGACCTAGAATTGAACAGCTTCTCGTGGGCAGGATTCAATAATGGGGCCCATCAGTAGAAGCCCCACACAATGACCTGTGCTAGCACAATGGGGCTCCCCACCCTACAAACTGGGCCAGGGTGTCGGGAGAACCCCAGAACAGTGCATGGGCAGGGGAGAGAAAGGGGGACTGTTTCATATGGCAAGTCAAAATGTTTGTCAAGCCCTGACAGAATGATCAAAATAGTGCAATGTTGAATTCCTCCCAAAGTTCCTAAGTATGCATCAGCAGGGCTGCCATCTTGAATAGGGAGGCAGGTAAGCCCCATCCCACATAACTGATAAGAGGAGGCAGTGGATGCACACCATTTAAATGGCAATTCCCATCAACAGGGGGGGGGACAGCTCCCTCAAATATTTTAATGGTGAGGGCAAGCAATCCCGTCCCCTAGAAGTTGGCTCCTATGAGTCAGTGCCTGTTCAGATACTGTTCAGACTGTGAATATCCTCTATTAAAGAGGCTAGAGGAAGAACAGGCTAAAGGGATGCTGTTTTGCCTAGTCTGTGGCAAATAACAAATACAAGTTGAACATTTTTGGAATGACTGAAGTCCACTTTCCCCTCCCCCACCCTGCCGCATGGAAAATCATTGGGAGCTGCATCCCAGTTGCAAACAGGGCCAGACCCACATACAGTCATGCATCCTCGACACACACACATAATTATATACACACACAGATAGCTGCTGTAGTGCTGCTGTTGTTCTTTTAATTGCATATTTTGTTTTGTTACATATTACATTGCTGTGCACCACCTGTTATCTTACGAGATGGTGATACGTTAAATAAATAAATAAAATAAATAAATAAAACAAGCACTTATTTCCCATGGAAACAGAGGCATCTATTTCATTCTTAGAACTCCACTGATGTTTCGCCTTCCATTTTCTTTCTTTTTTTATGAAGTTTGTAAAGGCAGTTTTGAAAAGAGTCCCCACCACCGTCCCAACTCTGCAAAACAACTGCCACAAAGAACTTAGCAACCCTGGGGGGGAAATGCAACCAAGGTCAACGCACTGCAGAACTGTCAGACCTACCCTGCAGCTACATAATGCTTCAAACATCAAAGTGGAATTGCATGCTAAAAAAAACTGCATGCAGGCTGTTGCAAAATGGATAGGCTACTTTTTGCACATTTTGAAGGAGTACAAGCAAGTCTGCTGAGACATTCCCTCCTCTGCTCTGTTCTTTTTGTGGAGGAAGGAACTGCAGTCGCATACTTTTCATTACCTGAAAGGACCTTTCACTTCAGCTGAACAGCTGGGAGGGGACCCAGATTTACAGCTCCCATTGCAAACAAATGCCAGCTCTGCTCAGAACATGGTGTGTTTCCTTGATATCAAAGCAGAGACAGGGTATCTAAAGGAGGAGTGCCCTAAAGGGCCACACAATTAATGTCCAGCAGCAATTTGGATTAGATGCCGATTTGGCTCCAGACAGTTTGATGGTTTTATACATCTCAAATGTCCCGCTAGACAGTGGAATATTTTCTAAAGCTTCCCCAAACTGAATCTCAACATTCATTCCTATGGCATCACTGAGGGATGAAGTTACCATCCTCTTGCATCAGCCAGGTTCCAATGTTCTTCAACCCACCCCCTTTTATATCTCCCATATTAATGCTACAAAGGTTTGACAACTCCCTTGCAAGCATGTGTCAATATGCAGAGAAACCAAGAGCTAGAAATGGGAAAGAGAAGAATGAGGCGAGCTATTGAATCGCTGTGCCCTCAAATAACAATAAGCCAAGGACAAGCTGAGCCGGAAGCAGAGCTGAGAATCTTGCAGTTCTGGGTGCAGGATAAAGTCCCAGCATACCAAGACATGACAGAGCTTTCCCTTGGCCAGCACTGAGATGCCTCGAAACCGTCTCCTGCATTGTCGAATCCTTGCCACTGAAGCCACGAAAATTACCACTTTCTCTCTTTCCTATGTCATGTCTTGGCAAGTATATGCCTAGTGAAACTCCAGCTTCTTTGTCTAAGTAAGCACTTAAAAATCCAATATCTGCTTTAATAATCTGATTACGATGGGCTGGATCCTGCCAGTTTCCGCTCAGCCATACAGGACTTGCTGTCAAAATGCTCTTGCATTCCTGTTGGCTTTGACTCTAGTTCGCAAACCATTTAACTTGCACAGTCAGACTCCCGGTAGGCAAGGATGTGGGGAAAGACTGCAAACCTTTTTGTCTCCGAAGCAAAGTGTTTTTGGCATGACTCCCTTTCCTTCCTTTTCTCAGAAAGCAAACCTAAATGGAGCATCGGATTTTCCTCCTTTTCCATCAGAAATTTGTATGCAACTGCTCTCCTAATTTTACTTTCAGACCTTGAACATCCATCTTAAAAGAAGCATCTAGCCTGAAGTCAATTAATAAATTGGTTGAAATGTCTGTTTGATTAAAACTGGTCTGTGGATAAACACCTCAGATGTGCTATATTCTTTTTCATACTGTCCTTTAATTAAGGATTTAATGCCTTGCAATTATCCAATTTATTCTCTGTCTCTCTCTTGGCTTAAATGCAGGTCTTGCCACCCTTAGAAAACTTTCTGGGTTTCTATTCTTGCCTACTAGCACATCACAAGGGATGCTTCCTTGACAACAAAGACAAAAAGGACCATCGTGGCTCCATCTTTTATTCCAGAAGGATGCACAAGTGAAATAGTTGGTTTGCATCATTTTAATTCAAGTCACAAATGAGCTCTGCGGTTCCACGGTTCCATTTCTGTGCTGATTTTTTGTTGATGTTATTGGCAATCTCTAGGCTTTGTTTTTCACATTTAAAATTCTTTTTCTAGACAAAAAAACAAATTGCTACCCTAATGCTGCTATTATAACTCTAATGTGCAAAAGAGTACAGAGTGGGGTAATCAGAAAAGAAAAACAAAACAAAAACAGCAAAACAAAATCCAGCTCTACTGGATCTGTACTGGATTCTATCCACATGTGGAGCTTCTAAGGAAATTTGAGGGATCTGACCAAATCTTCATCTCACAGGCTGAGGAGAGAGAGCAGGAATGCAGCTGCAAAACTCAGATACTGACACAGACACAGGAATAGTGGGAGTGCAATCACCCCGATCTTGTAGACTCACGAGATTAGCCGAAAAGTGCGAAACTGACAGGAAGAGAAGGTGGCATTTTTCCTGTTGGGGGAAAAGGGGGCGGAGCTCAGTTCCAGCAACTGTGTCATTGGAGGAGGACTGAAATTAGCTGAGCTCCAACCGGGGCTTTTTTTAATTGCCAGTAAATCTGAAATAATTAACTGCCAGAGCCGTCTCATGTGTGCGGGAGAGACCCAAGCCTGACAGCCAGCAACAACAAATTTTACAAATTTATATACCCCAACTGAACACAAATACTTTCCCTTTTACTTTCCCCACACCCTCCCCACTATACTGTGTTGGATTTTGCATCATGAATGCGTTTTAGAGTAGTCTCCCTCCCTCCACACACCCCTTTCCACCACTTCCTGTTTCAAATCCCTTATCTTCGAAAAATACAGGCAACAATCAGAAATACTACTCAAACAAACTGCCATTACTTTATATTTGTCTTGACAAAAGACATAGTCAAAAAGAGGGGGAGTATGCCACTCTATAGTGTCATGATAAGATTCACCACTAGATGGCATTGGAAGGGAACCAGTTGTTTACTGTGTCTTGTTTATGAGAGACAATAAAGTTCTTGTCTCACTTCCTGACTGGTGTGTCCTTTGAGCCTTCCATGACAAGCACTATTCATAAATTATACAGAATATTAGTTTCATTGCAGAGTATTTGACTGTTGCTAGGAAACGCAAAAAAAAATTAATCTGGAGAACATAAATGCTGCAAAATCAGGCACCATGCAGCAGACAGAAGTGTACCACAATATGAAGAAACGTAGCTTCGACTTTCTAAACATTAAATATAGGAGAGGGAAGAGTCAAGAGACATACTGTATGAAACTAATGTTAAAGTAACATTTCTAGTATAAGCAGTGCTTTTTTGGGGGGGACGGGACGCAGGGGTATGCATACCCCTAAATATTTTGTAAATCTTTGTACTTTTGTCCATATACTGTATATATTTCCCCCGATTTGAACTACAAAATGGTGCTTTTCTTGAGTCAAAATGAGAGTACACGTAAACATTTTTTTTAGAAAAAAAACACTGAGTATAAGATTATGTATTCTTTTAAACTGACATTGCCTAAATGCAGAATATTTATGCTGATGACCAAACTGACAATTAACTCTAGTTTTTTATTGCTTGTGCAACAAAAAACAACGTGGGGGGGGGGGAATGAAGCACTTGGAAGCTTAAAGTGCGAGTTTCAGACATTCCACAGAAATAGCCCTTGCAGAAATGCATCTAGGGCTTTGTGCATTCAATGAGCAATGCATTTAGGGAGCAGGTCATGACTTCCACCAAGTAAACCTATGTGCCTAGGTACAGCACAAGTGTATGTTGTAACATGCATAGGGTGCAGGTGGAATCCACCACTGCAATGCCACGCTCTGCTTGATGTGTGCTCAGAGAATCTATAGAAGCCAGCCATTCTCCTGAAAGGGCTTGAGAAGGGATCAATATTATTAATAAGCACTGCTAGTTCACAGCTTAATTGCTTCCACAGTATACTGTTTGTGGCTTGACAGAAACATCTGAAGCCCCACTGTCATTATTAGAAGGTGAGTCAGTTCTGAAGAGCCTTCATTACAACTAACCATACAGCAAGCCAGAGCGTCCCTTTTCTGTCTCCTGGAGAAAACAAATTCACCATTAAAAAGGGGGTTGCATCAGCATGTTCTTCAAGCTCACCCTGAGCCCATCTTCAGAGACCAAAAGATGAAAGTACCAATAGATGGAAGACTGGAGGGATCCATCCACGTTATCTCTCTCTTCTCAATCCTCCCTCACTTCCACCTCTACCTTCTTTTCCTCCTGCTTCAGTTGAGGAAAGTACAGCTTTGTGCCTGATGTGCAAACCACTTAGAAGTTTGGGTGATGAAGTGCAGGTGGGATAGGACTGATCACTTGTCTTCTGAACGCTAAATATCACTGCCAGTTCCTGAGGAGGAAAAGGGCAAGGCATGGGAAGCTCAGTGTGGTGCAGGTGCAGCAGCAGAAGAGTTGGATTGGTCCCATTCCTGTACAGAAGATGGGCAGCATCTCCTTTATATTTTGAGAAGTTTTGGAAATTTTGTATGATGGTTCGTGAGATCACAGAGCAGGTTTTCACATATGTTTGGATACAGTTGGACACCACTTTGAATGAAGATGGTGGACTGAACCTTCCAAAACTGCACTAATTTTTGTAGTTTCTTAGAATTTCTGAGCAACAATCGGTACGAGGCTGATGGTAATGCAGTGGTACCTCTGGTTATGAACTTAATTTGTTCCGGAGGTCCGTTCTTAACCTGAAACCGTTTTTAACTTTAGCTAATGGGGCCTCCTGCTGAAGCCGTGCCACTGCCGCACAATTTCTGTTCTCATCCTGAGGTAAAGTTCTTAACCCGAGGTACTACTTCCGGGTTAGCGGAGTCTGTAACCAAAAGTGTTTGTAACCCAAGGTACCACTGTATATAAAGAGGAGTCTCAGTGCACTGTGTCCAGAACTGGACTGACAGACAGATGAACATGCTAAGCTGCTTCTTCCACCCATTACCTACCTTTCTACCACAAGCTTCTTACTCTCTCATTGTATCAGCTGGAAAGTTAACAGAGCACCTTGCTACTAGGTGTCTGAGAATGGTTTCTTTATTTATTTCACAAAATTTATAGTGGTTGGTGGGGAGAAAGAAGTGGGGCAGAGTTGATCACCTGCCTTCCGAACATCAAGTGCTGCTGCTGGTTTCTGAGAAGGTGAGGAGTGAGGCACAGGGAGCTCAGTGTGGCATCTTCTGCTTCCACAGATTTTTTTTTTTTTTTGTGCTGCCGCAAGACTTGTTACCCACAATACGTTTTGTGGCAGTGCAGCGCTGATGATGATAACTTTTGAACCCATCATTTTGAAGGCAGTCAGCAGAAGGTTTGTTGTTGCCACAGTGCTGCTCAACACCATCATATTCTGGGTTCCAACAGAATAGTGGCAATAGTACTACCGATTTAGTCCTTCTGCCATAGAGCCAATTTGCAAAATGACCTGAGTCCTACCTTCCAGAGCATGAGAAAACAAGCTTGCTCCATCTTCCATGTGACAGCCCTTTGGATATTTGAAGATGGCTATCGTATCTCCTCTCAGTCTCTGCTTTTCCAGGCTAAATATGCCTAGCTCCTTCAACCATTCCTCATAAGGCAGTCATGCATGATGTCAACTCCTATCTCTCCTGTGTCTTCTGTTTGGGAGGATAGTGACAGGATGGCATTGCTTCCCCAACCCTCAATAAGCAGTCAATTAAGCAAAACAGAATGGATGGGGGGATGTATAAAATGATATCACATATTGTTCCAGTCCACATTGCACATTGGCATGCAAGGTGAGACACAGGTCAGTGCACCCATCCTTAATAAATTCATTTCAATATTAATTTCACCCCATCTATGCTTACTCTTTATTAAGTTCCACCCCTTTAGTCCTTATTCATTTCATTTCATTATTAATGTAAATCTCATTCCCCCCCTTTATTCTGTATGAGTTCAGACAGCAGTGCGCAGTGAGCACCCACACCACCATTTATTACCTTTCACTTTATAATTAATCCCACCCCATGTAGGTTTTTTTGGGGGGGGGTTCTTTCTACATTAATTATTCCATTCTCTGCTTGGCTGGCTCTACTTGGCACCAATAAAATAAAATTGGGCACCACTGTCACCAAAACATGGAACATCTCCAGAGGCCACAGGGAACCTTTTTTTTTGTCTTGTGGGGGAGCAGTATATGGCCTGCAAGCAACCCCTGATTTTATTCATCCAAGCATCCCATAAGGTCTCAAGGCTGAGTGGCAGAAGAAGAAGCAACCATTAGGTTTTTCTGTGGTCTGGCTCAATGCATCTGTAGCCATGGGTCCTTTGCTACTGAAATATCACTGCCCTTGAGAAAGGAGTCATGACTGTCCTTAGATTTTTGTGGCTCTGCTTCAGATTCAAACTTCTAGGCTTGCATGTAACACACTGTGTGGATGTGTCACATGGGGGGGCGCGTGATTTTCCTTCTCTGAAAGCTCTCCTGTGTCAGAATGTTAAAACTCTTTAACACTCAAGAAGACAGTTGGGCTAGAAACATTTTAGACAGCATGAGCACACTATACCATCAACATATTTATATTACATGTGTGTTTATTTTAAATGCATGTTGGCCCCTTCATGGATCACTTCCTTGTCATGGCGAAGGGGCTTGAATAACTCCAAGAAGCTATGAGCTATGCCGTGCAGGGCCACCCAAGACGGATAGGTCATAGCTGAGAGTTTAGACTAAATGTGATCCACCTGGAGAAGGAACTGGCAAACCACTCCAGTATTTTGCCAAGAAAACTCCATGGACATAAAAAAGGAGAAGCTTTGAGAAGAAAGTGAGAGTTTCCAAGGCATGCTCCAGTTCATGGGGTCACGGAGAGTCGAACGCAACTAAGATGACTAAACAACAACAACAACAACAACAACAACAACAACAACAACAACAACAACCTATGTTGGAATAAAAAATATATATTAAAAAAACAAGAACCTTGTGCATTTGACAATAAACAGAGCCATGAATTTGCTATGAATCAGAGGCTATGCAAATGCCTACAGATGAAGAAAGTAAGCATGCAGAACTCTATTGGACATTAGCATGAGCCACAGCTGGAGTCTGAATAGCAACTGGACTGATCTGGCAGTTCCTGTGTTCTTAGCTGCCAAAATGTGTATACATTTCTGTCACTAAACCTGCTCTACAGCCAAGCTTCTTCTTTCAAATGTTTTAAAGCTTTGTGCCACCTTTGGAGCTAACAGTTTGTGGTGGGCTGGAAGAGATGCTGAAACAAAGCCTTCAGCCATGTGAAGTGTCTGTTGGGGGGGCAGAAACAAATCTTTTATTATAGTTTCTAAATATTGGGGGTGGGGTGTGTGTTTGATTCTGTGAAATTCCTGAATTACACAGTAGATTCTGAATTACACAGTAGATTCTGAATTACACATCAGAGAGGCACCAAGTTTAGGTAAGGCTGTCATAAGCAGTCACTTGCAAGGTTAGGTCCAGCTCTAGCCAGTCTCTAACCCTAGCAGAACTTTGGTTTTTGTACTATTCCATGAAAGGATAAATTCATCACACTATCTCAAAATGGATTGCACTTCTAAAAAACTTACTCTTTCACAACAACTCATTATTCATGGCATATGGCATATTGCATCTGTGATCTTACCAGGTTTTGCATTGAAACGCCAGTTAAGGAGCATTCAAGTGAGTTTATATTTATCTGTGATTTTTTGGGATGGTGGGGAGCTTTAATATTTAACTTAGCTCAGTCCAGTCCTGACAGTTTTAGGTCATGGAAATAATTTGGTATATTCAGCATCATTGCATGCCTTTTAATTTTATTTTGCATTAGAACACAGTAGCAATACGTATAAGAATACAGCGGTTGCAAACTGAGCAGATGAATATTCTATATTCTAACTATTCAAGTACTGGAGAAAGCAAGTTCTCCATTACAGAGAGAGCTCGTGTTGCGGTGGGGGCAGGAAAGCCACCTCCCCTTGTAGCTGGGGGTTTGGCTTGCTGGCCACAGCTAGTATTGACCCAGGGTGTTGCTGGGGAAAAACACATGTATCTATTTGTGATGGACAGCCCAGTGTCCTTTAAAATTGGTCAGCACGTGATGCGACCTTCCTCTTTGCTGCGAGCTTCAGATCTCCCGCCCCCCCCTCCCTGGTATAGGCTTGTGCGTTGACCTTGCTGTTGCCTGTCATGGGGTCGTCTGCTTTTGAGGCAGGGGCCTAGTAGGAATTTTTCCATTTGGCTGATTGGCTGTGCCATTTGGTTTTCGCCTACTACGTAGCAACTAGTCACAAATTGTAAGGTTGGCGGTTAGGCATTGGTTGTGTTGGTTAATGGGAGGGCGGTAGCACTCCAAAAGTGATCATGGTGCGTTGGGAATTCCGTTAAAGGAATCCAGCGGCTCAATATGCTTGTCCGACCCCGGTAGGGTTGCAGGGCTGTGCATGAGCCCCTGGGACCTCTGGGGAAGGGGGAGGTCTCTGCGTCCCAGCCTTCATTCAACTCTCCCCAGACTGGTTTCCCCCCGCTGACAAGTGGTCAGCTCTGTCCCGTCGGACAGCTAGTCTTCTTCGCTGACAAGTGGTCAGCTCTGTCCCGTCGGACAGCGTGAACCAATGCCTACGCAACCACTCACATGTTTTGTATTTCAATAAAGTTGTGGCCAAAACTATGCCAAAAACCCAAACAAAAATTACGTCTCATGTGTGAATTTATTGGTGGGGGGTGGCTTGGTGACCTCTACACACAAACACTGCTGTTGTGCTGACTAAATAACGACTGCATCCTCTGTGCACTCAGCCTGGAAATGGAGGCGGGAGATACACAAGCAGAAAATTAAAATGCAGCAGATAAACAACAGACCCAACCACAGCATATATGCCAACTCTGCCAGGGCTGACTAATCAGGACTGTGCTGGTGCTCAATTCATGTGCTTCCCTCACACATCGAAAAAGTGAATGAACTCACCATGATGGAGACATGCCTTCAGCAACCCTCTGCATCATCACCACACATAGCATTCAAGATGATGCCACAGAATTCCTATTCTATCAGCACCAGTGGCACAGCCAGCAATTGGTTTGTTACTGCCTGTTCCCAGGCATCCATAACAGGTGGGGGTCCCCTTATGCTCCTCACAACCACTGTTTTTGAGCAATGCACAAAGGGAAAGAAGGAGAAGGCAATACAAACTGCCACATGTGTTGCATCTTTGTTGCTAGAGAGTGGTAGAGCTAAGGGGCCCATTCCCACACCCTAGTAGTTTTTGGTCTCAGGATGGGACTCTGAGGGAAGGTTAGCTGGGACCCTGAGGGGCTCAGGAGCACTGAACCCTCCACTCTTTGTTGGCAGGCTGCTAGCTACAAGAGTCTGGAGGACTCGCAACCCGCTATGGCTTATAATAGGTCAAAATGGCTTCCTGTGCAGTTTTCTGTTCACCAAAGCAAGGAGGCTAGAAGCATCATGTGGTAGGACTATATTACTCCATAGGAAACAGCAGGCCATTGAGAAATAATGCTTTCCTGCAGACAATCAATTCTGGAATTGGCTTTGAAGCTTTTGTTCAGAAAGGTATATAAACCAGGCTTCAGAGCTCATGTGTTCATTTCGTTTGTTCTCATTCTGGTGCTTGGTTCCATTTCCTGCTGAAATCACTCTTGCTGAAAATCACTTTGCTGCCTGAACATCTAAACTCTAGTATGGAACCCAGGGTCTGGCCCCATTATCTTTCCCTTCTTTTCCTTCACTGCCTCCAATTTCCTGCCTCCATAGATTCTCACTTGCTGAAGCAGAGACCTTTGTTCCAGCTGCTGAAAGCTCCTTTGCGGGGCTTCTATCTATTGCTGCATCCTTGGCTGCCTCTGGTTCTTGTTCCTCTGGATCCCCACATGCTGAGGGAGAGATCCTTGTTCAGTTGATGGAAAGTCCTTTGGAAAAGGTGCCCCGTTCCACTCCTTCATTACTGCCCACTGGGCTGTGAAATGTATCTTTTGCTCTCTATCTTCTGCAGGTCCATTCCCAACAAATTTTAACATCCACATGTGTGCCCTCTTTCTATCTCTAAGTATGTGTGACTATGTTTTAGCAAGTATTTTGGCTCTTTCCCAAACCAGCCTTCCACTAAGTTCATGTCAGCTGTGCATGTCTGAGGCCTAGTCATCAACGTGAGCCCAGAGAGCAGGCTAGTGCGTTTCTTCAAGCAATGCTGACCATGTCTTCCTTTCAAAAAAGAAAACATCGTCTTCACCCCAGTTTACTCACTCCTTAGCCTCCCCACCCTTCCACCTCAGCTAATGCTGCCGGTGTTTCCTCCTTCTTGCATGTATGTGACTAAACTAATGCACACATATTTTAGGGTGGTATTCAGCTACGTTTTACTCAAAGTAGACCCACTGAACCCGACTAAGTTGGGTTTATTAACTCCAGTGGTTCTACTCTCAGTAAGACTACCATCCTATTTATGTATTTTATCCCATTGTATTTCATGAACTGCTTGGGTTTTATTAGATAAAGGGCATTATATAAATATTTAATAATAAAAATAAATAAAATATACCTTGACTCTGCTCAGTGCAGCCCTCTCCTCCTTTGCCTGCTCCCTCTCTCCCCCACAGAAGCTAAAAAAAATAAAATCATGTTAACTTCACGTATTAAGTCATAAAACCAACTGGTATGTTTTCAGTTGGCATAAGCTGCTTCTCCTGTATTGCTGAATCATTTTATATTTGTGCAATGAAAATATCTTGGTCTGAATGAATAGGATGACTTGACCAAAAATGAGAAGCCACTTCAGAATAATTTTCTTCAGGACAAATCAACTTCAGCAGCAAGACACAACTTTGCATAAAATTTGCATATGTCAAGTTAATTTCCTCTGGGAAAATTAAGATCATAGGTGGCTGGGATCTCAGCAGCACTACAGCTTACAATGGGTCCAGCCACTCCATAAGCAAATATTTGTTTGTTTGTTTTTAAGATGATTTTTAAGTTTTAAAAATATGAGGGAGAGGCAGGAAGTGCAGGACCCATTTTGGAAGACCCAGGGCTCAGGCCCCCCTTTATTAACCCCCCCCCCACACACACACTCCAACAACATCCCTGTTAAGTGAGTTGGACACTATTGGTGGGGGGGAGTAAAGCAAGCAGTAGTCTTACATCATGAGCATTCCTGTAGGGTTCTTTAAGTAAATAAATATAAATAATGTAAAACACATTAGCATATGGAATACAAACCCCCCCAAAAAGTACATTACAATTTTAAACTCAGAACAAAAGCTGATCAAAATGAACAAGATAACCAGGTGAAAAGCTAACACAATCCAAAAATGAAAGCCGAACAAAGAACCTTCTCACTTTTAACAAAGGAGAATGCAGTCTGAAAAATTATTATTCCTGGAAAATAATTGTCAACTATAACTTCAGCATATTTTAAAGAGTTTGGAGCTAATTACCATATCACCTAGACTTGAAAGAAGGTAGATTCTAATTCTGTACTTTTATATAATGAAGTTTACATAGAATTTTAAGATGAATTAGTTAGATTCCACCCCGCTGTGTTTTGGAGATTAATAACTGGGTAGAGAACAAGTACAGGTCAAGATTAGTGAAGCAGCCCCACATGTGTGAAATAGGCTCTCTCATTGGCTTCAAAGTCAGGGCAATGCACCCCATGGCTTGGCAGAACTGCATCTGCCATAGCCAGCAAGTGTAGCCCCAGTACATGAGAGGACCTGGACTTCAGCCCAGTTCTGCGGCAGAACCGGGAGGCATCCAACTGATTTAAAAATACTTAACTGGATGCTGCCATTGTGAATATAACCCAGCTAACCAATATCAACTTCTTAGTGCATTGCAGCAAAGAATCTTGAATAAATAGGGGTGTTTGTGTGGGTCGTTGGAAAGAATATTGACTTCGTTCTGCATATTGCTGTCTAGTAGGAGTGGAGACTACTCAAAATAAAGCTTAAAAGTTGTTTTATCCATTTTCTTTATAAAAGAACATTTATTGGAACATGATAAAAGCTTATGTAAATATACAGTTGTCGTAAGACGTGTGCAGATGTGATCCCTGTATTGGGAAATTGTTAATGTCTGATGTTTTGCAATTATTTACATATGCAGTAAGCCACACAGAGTGGCTGGTGAAACCCAACCAGATGGGCGGGGTTATTATTATTATTATTATTATTATTATCCATTTCACATTCCACCATACAGGTTTCTTACCCACTCCCATCCCACTTTGATTGATTGATTGCATTTGGAGGTGTCCTAGAGACCACTTTCCCCTAAAAGCTGTTATTGCTGACAGGGTATTCAAGCAGGTACTTGTATTATAAGCAATATGGTATGAGAACCTAAACAAAAAGCATTTAGGAGAAGAAAACAGGCCTGTTACGGTTATTCCGGTTGGAACTCCATCATTGTTTAGTGCTGTCATAGAACCATCTGGCATGTATTTCAGATTTGACTGTCTATGAGGATTAGGGATAAATCAGGACATAATGGTCGAAGAGGAAAGAAATCTGTGAGGTAACTCTGTGATGGAAAGTTGTCAGAATGAGACATGTCTAAACTAGATTGTATTGAATACTTAACTTGTATGCGGGAAGAGGATCACGGTGAAGTCTCATTTTTTAATATAAACTGTGTTGTCACACAAATGAAATGCTGATGATTTATAGTTCCAGTGACAAAGTCTGTTCAAATCTTTTATTTGAAGGTTGGAAGATGTGGGGGTGGGTGGGTGGCGGCATACAAATATTACAGACAGAACATTAACCAAAGAGATCTGCCCCCCTACACACACACACACACAGTATTTGGGTTTGTTTGTTTTTTTCTCTTTGGGAGTAGAAAATCACAAACAAAATGAAAGACACTTCTGGAAAAGTAAATATCACCTGCCGCTGTATGAATGTCCTGAATAGGTTTGCAAAAGGTGTTATTGGATTTGAAGGAGGAAACAAAATATGAGCAAGAAAACCTAGCATGGCTGATAGTCATCATGGGAGACTGTTGAGCAATAACCCAGCACAGATGCAATATCCGTGCCTATTAGTTAACCAGGCCTGGGCTGTGAATGGGAAAATGCAGAGAAAAGGCATGGTACTATGTGAAATAGCAATGCACATTAGCTAGCCAAGATTTGACTTTGAATGGGAAGCTGACCAGCAATAGCCCCAAGCAATGTTGCAGGGTGCAATGACTAGTCAGTGCTGTCCTTGAAAAGGTGAACTAATAGTCACTGGGGGCATCCAACACACATTTAAAGCGCATGACTTCCCCCCAAAGTACAGTGGAACCTTGACTTACGAAGTACTCGACTTACGTATTTTTCGACTTACGAAAGGGAAAAAGCGGCCGTGCGCCTACGAATTTTCCGACTTCCGAAAGGAAATCCGCTTGGATTTTAGATGCGGTTTACTCGACTTACGAAGTTTTAGATGGGGTTTACTCGACTTACGAAGGTTTACATAGGGTTTTCTTACGAATTTTTCAACTTACGTTTCCAATGCATTCCTATGGGAATGCCGTTTTCCGACTTACGAAATTTTCGACTTACGAGTGTGGTTTCGGAACGCATTAAATTCGTAAGTCGAGGTTCCACTGTATCCTGGAAACTGTAATCTCCCCTCACAAAGTTACAATTCCCACTATTCTTAGCAAACTGCAGTTCCCAGGATTCTTTGGTGAAAACCATGTCCTGCAAATATATGGTGTGGATCTACCTGAAGTTGGAGCCAGACTCTCCCATCCACAGACGGCTTTTTCTCCAGTGATGGAGGCATAGTTCCGAAGGCTGCAGGGAACTGCAAGGCAATGGGGGATGTGGCAACAGTTGCCATCCCCTTCTACTCAGGTGATGCTCTTGTTGCCAGCAGAAGGTAAGTCTGGATCCAACCCACTATGGGACATGGTCTGGACATGGGATAACAAAGGTTCTAGCTGTGCTATGAGTGGGGAACTAGTCAGCAACAGGCCAGGGAACCATCCGATGGTGCTTTCAAAAAGGAATGAAGATGAGAACTGGAAATTCCATAGCTGCAAAAACCATCTGCAAATGTGACAGCAATATTCTCTGCAAGGGAGGCTATCAGATCAGTGACTGTGTTCTCGATGACACTTCTTGGCTCTAACAGCAGAACTTCAAGGCAAAGGTGACAACCCCTCTCCCTCCCTCAAGCCACCCAAAGCATCTTATGGTACTTTCATGTAGTGAAACACCTCACAGCCGCCGGCTGGATGTGATTTAGCACCATAAACCCCCTTTTTAGAGGCTCTTAGGTGTTTAGCTAAAGTCAGAGATGTGGATTTAACTTGTCTGAAAGCGTGCCTTACTCTAACTGAATTTACAGCCAATAAAGCCCTTATAATATGCACTTTCCAACTTGACATAGCTTTTAAAAGTTTTCTTAATTTAAGAAAAAGTTTTCCTTTTGCAAAGAAACTAGCAGAGCAGCAGTGGTGGGTGTCAGCTAAAACAATTTTTTTTCTCTTAGAAAGCATGTAACTTGAGCAGAATCAGATTCCACTGACATTGATATATTGCTTAATAATTGCCAAAGGAGTGTGTGTGTGTGAGAGAGAGAGAGAGAGATGTACATTTGTATATTTAAAAAGTAAAATACTATTTGAAGCAGCATGAAACTTTTTGTTTTTTTAAGTGAGCATTGAATTGTCAAATTTGCTTGCCCGCTTTGGGAAAAGGGATATTATACCAGGGCTGTTCTGCTGATCTTGGGGGAAGGGGCAAGATGAATAAACCCCAGAGCCTTCATGACAGAAACTTGATGCCAGTTTGACAATCGTTTCTGACCGATTGGTTATTTGGCACCTGGCAGTAACAATCAACATTTCACAGTTTTGAGCAATCTGCCAGTTCTGCCATCCAAAAGGATGTTATTGAAGTCTGCCACATTGTGCCTCTCTCCCATCTGCTCTGTATTTCCCTTCATGTGAAATAAAATAGAGTCCCAGAAAATCCAGAAAACAGAACAGCAGACATAGGAAGCTGCCACCTACCAAGCCAGATCATTGGTCCCTCCAGCTCAGTATGGAGCCAAGTGGTGACTCCAGTGGTTTCATACAGAAATATTCCCTAGTCCTATGTGGAGATGCCTAGGCTTGAACCTGGAACCTTTAGCATGTAAAACAGGTGCTCTGCTACAAGGGACTGCCCGTCCTGTTTTACTGCCTGAAGCAAAATGGGAAGGTGCCACCCTACACATGTGAGGGGGGTTCCTGACCCCCAACTTGCTGGAGCCTTACTTACCGGGGTCATGTGGTTATGGCTTCCAGGTTCCAGCAAAATCTCTCAAGAGCCCAGAAGCCACTGCAGCTGCTTCTCCTCACTTCTCCAGTGGACTTGAGGGGATGTGTTCATGAAGACACGCCTTGGCTTCCACTGTCTGAGGCAGCTACCTCATGGACAGGCCAGCCCTGTCTGTCATAGAGAAAACAATTTGTAAACTGGTATAGCCAGGAAGGGGGTTCTCACTAAGGAAGGGAGAATGGAGTCACTTACAAATCCATTTAAAGAGTTTTGTGGTTACATGGGCTATAAATATTTCCAAATATGAAGGGTTAAGTTCACTCTAAAACCATACCTCTAAAACCATAGACAAGAGGTCAAGAACACATATAGCAAGGTAAGAAACAATGATTAGTCTTTTTCTTCTTCAGTGGCAATGCAGTAAGTTTCAGTATTTCCAGTCATGTAATAAACCTCCACCTTCTTAGGTTATGTGAGGTCCCCACTGAATATAATAAGAGATTATTATTTCCAAGGAACTGTATCAAAGACTGCAGCTTTCCATGGGCACAATCTGAGGGCAACTGATGCAGCTTCTTTACTGAAACAAAGCTGGTCTGGTTCTGAGCCTTGGATGTTCTGGTACGCCATCTTGCATTCAGAAGACATACTTCCCAGGCAATAAGATTGACAGATAAATGGGGTCAACTCGTGCAAATGGACCACCCAGCTTTCTTCAGAACTTTCCATGAAAGACACAGAAGTCTACGTGGTACCCAGAAAAAACTCATCAATATAGGAAAACACTTGTACTGCTACAGGAAAACACGAACATTTTGCGGGTGAGGGGGAGTTCATCTGGAGGTGGAAAACCAGAAGAGAAGAATGGGTCTTTGCTGTCAGTCTCGAGTTGGAAATTGCAGCCAGGCTGTTCTTTTTCGCTTAAAAAGAAGAAAATGCCATGCAATTATATATAATGTGACATTTGAGCCTTAGCGCCCCCCCCCGCCCCTTGCAAGTACCTTCTGCACTATCCTCTTATTGGTGTTTCATGGGTCATACACAAAGCTTAGCACAATGTAGTCAAGAGAATCTGCTAATGGGTTGAATGAGTTTTGAAATAGCTACTAGGCCTGGAACATTTGGCCACATAATGTTCCTTCTGTGCAGAGTTTAAGGATTCCCATATTTAGCATGCCACTGAGGAAATAATAAATCTAATCCCTTCCCACAAGGCACTAAATTACTGAGAATGCATCTGAACACTGGACTTTCCAAAGGTTAAGCTATTATCTCATATAATCTTTTCCTACAAAGACTGAGGAGTTTTGTGCTATATTTCAAGAACTACTCTGAACTTTTTTGGGGGGGAATACCTGGAAAAGGAAAGAAAGTGATAACCAAGTCTATGGTGGAAAATGTACATATTGTGTGATAGTAATTACGAAATAAATAAAAAGCACACATATGTAGTGTCTTTTAAAATAGCAGTCACTTTAGGAATTGTGCACATATGAAAATGTGGCAAGTGTCTCATTACCACTTTTCAATCTGAATATATTTTAAGGCTCCCCCCTCCCTCAGAGAGCTATGGAGCTACAAATTAAGCTGCAATTGCCTTCTGAACATTTAAGCTACAGAAATCAATTTTCTATGTATTTATCTTTTGTAGTGCATTTCAACTGTTATTGTCGTATGATTTGGGCAGGCGGGGGGTGGGATGCAACACTGCTGAATACCAACTCAGGTTCTGTAACTGCCTTAAGGTTCCTATCCTATAACTTTTATTTCTGTGCTTACTAGGAGCTATTCCAGGTTTGCAAACTGATCCTTTGCGTGTTTCTTTGGAAGCACATCCCATTGTGTTCAATGGAGCAGCATTCAGTAAACCCATTGCTTCTCTCCAAGTCAAGGCTCCTTGGAAGAGTCAGCTTTTGCAACAACAGCACAGCCGACCCGGCGTTTGAAGCATTTAGATCACATGCTGTCCACAAGGTTCATCTCATTTTGCAGCTGAGATCGTTATATCTATTGGCTCAGAAATAGACAGCTAGACATGTTGTAGTAGAAAACAGAGTCTGGTCTGGGCCAGAGATATTTTGAAAGATGTGACTATTTACTTGGATGTCTGACCACAGATTTCTGACTGCACAGACTCTCTCTCTCAGCAGCCTTGTCTGAGAGTCCTGACTCATCTTCGTCCCTCAGTTTATCTGGACCTGGGCTTCTATAAGAAGCAGGGGCTTCAGGTTGTCCTCTAACAAGGAATCCCCTGGCTGAGGGACAACACCCAGACAACTTGTCCCACTCTGACACAAAGCCAGGGCCATGACTCTGAAAGGCTCTTTACGTTCTGCATCCCTACTAAGATGGATCTGATTTGTCTCTTGCTCTGTCCTCAGCAATGATTCCATGCCTGCCCTGATATTGTATCTCTACAGAGTGCTTTTGGCTATACCTTCTTTTGGCCTGAAGTCATTACATAGCTGCATTCCAGCTCAGTCCATATCAATCCAATTTGGCAGCTCTGTCTAAAATTTGTACAGCAGCAACAAATGCCAGGGGGACTTTATATTAATGAACCTCAGGCAGCTTCAGTGTTTAGCTGCTGCATGAGGCATTTTGACCAAGGCTAACTTTTGGTCAAGAGAAACTATAAAATGGATTGTTTATACCTATTCCTTAGTGCAAGGCACTCCTGCTCCCGGATAAGGGCAAATATCATTAACTTGTTGCTTCCGGGGAAGCTGCTTTGTAAATAGTTTTTCCGCATTCAAAAGAGAGGCATAAGTTGCTCAACAAATAAAAATAAGTCTGTTAACAAAATTCCACCAACTTCAAGAGAACTGACACACACCTGTGCCTTGCAGGCATTGTGGGGTGGGGGTGGGGAATGCCAGCTTTTGTGAAGTTACTGCAAATTTGCTCTGTGCTCAAAATAAAATGTTTATTTAAAAATACTAACTAAACTACAAGCATATACAAAACATATGTGTTTAACTGGGAAATATGGGGGGACACACCATAGAATCATAGAATCATAGAATCATAGAGTTGGAAGAGACCACAAGGGCCATCCAGTCCAACCCCCTGCCAAGCAGGAAACACCATCAAAGCATTCCTGACAGGTGGCTGTCAAGCCTCTGCTTAAAGACCTCCAAAGAAGGAGACTCCACCACACTCCTTGGCAGCAAATTCCACTGTCGAACAGCTCTTACTGTCAGGAAGTTCTTACTAATGTTTAGGTGGAATCTTCTTTCTTGTAGTTTGAATCCATTGCTCCGTGTCCGCTTCTCTGGAGCAGCAGAAAACAACCTTTCTCCCTCCTCTATATGACATCCTTTTATATATTTGAACATGGCTATCATATCACCCCTTAACCTTCTCTTCTCCAGGCTAAACATACCCAGCTCCCTAAGCCGTTCCTCATAAGGCATCGTTTCCAAGCCTTTGACCATTTTGGTTGCCCTCTTCTGGACACGTTCCAGCTTGTCAGTATCCTTCTTGAACTGTGGTGCCCAGAATTGGACACAGTATTCCAGGTGGGGTCTGACCAGAGCGGAATACAGTGGTACTATTACTTCCCTTGATCTAGATGCTATACTCCTATTGATGCAGCCCAGAATTGCATAGGCTTTTTTAGCTGCTGCTAAAAAACCACATCACTGTTATATATATACATAGATGGATAGATAGATGATAGATAGATAGATGATAGATAGATAGATAGATGATAGATTGATAGATAGATAGATAGATAGATAGATAGAGATAGAGATGATAGATAGATAGATAGATAGATAGATAGATAGATAGATAGATATAGATAGATAGATAGATAGATAGATGGATGGATGGATGGATGATAGATAGATAGATAGATGATAGATATAGATAGATAGATAGATAGATAGATAGATAGATAGATAGATAGATGATAGATAGATAGATGATATAGATTAGATGATAGATATTGCATACCTTATGTTGCATGTCACATTGTATTGGCGAAATCTTTGTTTCTGCAGACTTCGTTGGCAAGAAAGTATCCTACAGAAAGAGAGGCTAAGGGGGACAGGGATATATACTAGTTCATATATTATCTCTTTTCATAGACATTTAATAAGCATTAAAAATCAGTGTGAAGTTCTGGAGACTCTTTCTGTGTTTGGTGCAATGAACTTCCAAGCTAAGGGAGGGGTGGAAAAACCTGCGGCTACCCAGATATTGTTGCACTCCAATTCCCATCACTCTCAGCGGGTATGGTCCATGATCAGGGAGGGTGGGAGTTGCAATCCAACAACATATGTACCCTGTTTCCCCTATTTTAAGACGTGTAGTGCCATAGATTCCCAATTCCTGTTGTAAGGAAACATCGGAGTTGGTTGACAAAATCTTCACAAAACACCAAGCAATTGAAGTGATTATGATTTGTGATCCACCAAGCCAGAAGCAAGCCATTGGGAACTCAAACATCTTGTTTTTGTTGCCATTTGGGGCAAAAATCATGTGGATGCATCAAGCAGCTAACTAGGTTGCAGAAGAGATCTGGGGGACTGTATTTGGCTCGACAGATTACAATCTATGCAGGCGTAAATCTATTCAGGGCTAAAATTGCCTCAGTGATGCAACTTCTAAACTAATGACGGAGTTGGAAGGGATATCAATGGTGATCCATTTTAAACAAGAATCCATCGTGACAGTGCCTTGTGACCATACAGTCTCTCCTTGAAACCCCTTAATGAAGATGAGTATCACTATCCATGATTCTGTGGAGGTACCTGCCACTTTGGGGGTTTCAAGCTTCCTGGACTCAATGCCCTCTTTGATAGTCAGAGCAACACTATACCACCTCCAGTCTGTCCTTCCTATATAATTTATATCTTGATATAACCATATCCCACTGGTTCTCTCTGTTTCAGCGGATATCTGCTATGCCTACTTTATCAATGCCATCCTCTAAGACCAAGCACTCCAGTTCACCCATCTTGGTTCGGAGGCTCCTAGAATTACTGTATAAACGCTTGTATACATTTTCTCTCTTCAAGCTTCTTTGACCCTTGCATGTTGACCTGTGGTTCTTTGGCCTCTGTGAATTATTATCCTTTGCTCATGCAGTCACAATGCCTAGTTCTACACCTCCCCCATCAGTTCTACACCATCCTTCTGGGAGATGGTATTTCTTTCTTCTTTAAAGAGAGTCCCGATTACACTGTCTTAGTAATGCTACTGAAAAAAAGGTAACATGCTGTTACTTTATTTTTGTTTTCTTACTGGCAATAATACACTTTTAAAAGTGTGCTGAACATTAGCTTTTCTACATCTTTCCTTCCCTTAGAATTTAGCTCCTGAGTTAGAAGTACTTGCATGATTTGGCTTCTAGCACACAGTGACCTTACTGTGTCATCATTAGTCTGGGCTGTTTTAATTAATTAAGTAAATAAACTGGTGTTACTTACCCTCCCTTCCCATATCTGCTTAACTTGCTCGGACGCTTTGTCAGCTAGGGTTCCCTGTAGCTCATGGTGAGACACAGTACTCAGGTATACAGCTGCAAATACAACATTCTATGTGTGTTTTAAGTGCATTATACAAATGTGACACCAGATGGCAATGGTGAGCTAATGGCATATTCAATATATATTTTAGAACTTTTTTTAAAAAAAGCATTTTCACAGCTTTTTAAAAAATATATGCCCAGATTCAGCCACAGATTAATTTGGCAACAGCAATTCAGTGTTGGTTAAACTCGGACCAGGATCTGGGAGCTATGACCAGTAATGGAGCTGTTTCATTAGCAGTTGTTTTCTAGCAGCTGAGACTTTTATATACTAGGGAGAAATCTGTTCACAACGTCATCCATATGCTGTGAATCTCATTACAGTATTTGTTGCATTCATCTTTCCCCTCTGCCATTTGCTGTTTCTGCAGCATTCCCCAACCTGGATATGATAGAAGTTCTAATTCAGAATATCTGGGAAACACCATGTTTGCTGTAAAGCTCCTACACTCTGAACACAGTGTCCAGCAGTTTGGGCAGTAGGAGTATTATAGGGTTTGCACAGCAGCTGGAGTTTCTTTAAGTTTCTTTATTCAGTAGGGAATCAATATCTCTGGGAGCTGTGGAGAGGATTGTATGTAAAAGTATTTGGATCTGGCTGAGAGAAGCAACATAGCTACATAGCTACATAGCTACATAGTCTCTGGCTCAGGGGAGGGCGGGGTTCTGTCTTGGACCTTACCCTCCTTTCTGTAGAAGGAGGATGCCCTCAACTTCAGATGCCAGCTCCTACTGTGACAGCTGCAGTATTGATCTGCAATTGGCTTGTGACATGCACAGATAAAGCAAAGCAATGGCGATTAAGTGTGTGGGGTAACAGACAACCCTGACAGTCTGATTACCTCCCAGCTTGGCTTCCATTGTTGTACAAATGCCTGCATAGTAATAATAGACAATTGTTTCATTTTCGATTACTCAATACAAGTAATGATGTTTGAATCTTCTGTCATCAGCTATCAAGTTATAACTGCAAACGTCATGCAAATATGTGAATGCACCCTGAGATTTTCCACTCAATATTTCTCAAATGCTTCTCAATTTTTTCTAAAGGCGAACCAAAGAGCAGAATAGGAAACACACTCAAATACGGACTCGGCACAAAAAAAAAAAACAATTTCCGTATATGAATAAACATTGCCAAGAGAAACCATGCAAAAAACTTTATTAGTATCTGAAGTAAGTTATAATATTCATCATGATTTACAACAAAATAATTAACAACGTATTCAGCTGACACCCAGATTTTTCATGAAAAAGCATATACACTCATCAATGCAGTTTGATGGCTACAACAACTTTAAGCAAAACTTACAACAGGAATATCAGGCTGAGACTGGATATAGCCATTTCTCTTCTCCGAGGAAATGGAGTTGCGGGTTAGACACAAACCCACCCCTTGTGCGGGGTGTGTGGCGGCTAACCCCCACGTCATAGGGAGTCCCTGGCACGTCACACCCTAGGCCGGCTAGGGGGTGTGGCGTGCTCCACTTAAGCACCTGTGGGCGGGAAATCACCCCATCTAGTTCCCGCTCGCACAGGTTTCCCACCCTCCCTCCCTAAGGTTAGGCTCTTAATCCTTTGACCTTGCTATGGACCTCAGTTGGTTGCCTGTGAAAGGGGCCTGGTAGGATTTTTTTCCGCTTAGCAAATTGGCACCGGCCATTTGGTTTTTCACCTACCTTGTAGCAAATCGTCACAACTTTGTAAGGTTTGGCGGTTAGGCATTGGAGTATTTGGTTGGAGGTGAGGGAAGGTAGTGGCCATCACCTAGCCCTCCTATTTCAAGGGTATTCCATTAAAGGAATCCAGGGTGTGTGGCCCCATCAGAAGCCCAGGTGGGGGCTAGGGCCATGGCATGACCCCTATTGGTGACCCTGGGGGAGCTTGAGTTGATTTACATTGACGGGGCTCGCCCTACTGGTGGTTAACCCTTCTGAGACTTCCTGCAGGCAGTGCCTAAGCCAATACCACTCACATTCTGTAACCAATAAAGTTGTGGCCTTTTTTAGCCCACTAACCTAAAATACTGGTGTCAAGTGACTTCATTCCAACAAAGGGGGAGGGTTTGGGGCCTTGCCACACAACTATTTGTGTGTTTATGTTTTCTGTTAAAAAATAGTCTGAACAATGTAGATGAAGAAATATGAAATGATTATCTCTAGACACTCACTGTGATATTAGACTAACCTTACTGCCAGATATGTCAATAAACTAGTGCTATTTAAAGAAGACCTTTTTGTGGATATCAAGCAAAATGTCATTGCTCCTAGCAGGTAATAAGTTGTCTTCATAATATGTTTTCATTAAATGCTTTAAATTGGTATCATTCATGAATTGGACAGATTGCTTTCTAGCTATTAAAAGTTATTGCCATAAAAGAGCCTTTCAACATATATTTTTGCCCCTTTCTTTCTTTCTTTGAAGGGGAAGAGTATCCTTGCAATATTTTTTTTATGAAGTTGTCTCCCTTGATTAGTTTAGTGGGCCTATCACCATGGTCCCCCCGACAAGCATCTGTCCCCCCCACAGTGACCAACCAGATGCTTACAGATGAACGTTAATCCTTTTTTTGTAAATTAGCTTTTCATACATTTACAGATTAAATTGTTGTACTCATAATAGACAATAATGATTTTTGGAGAAAATTTAAACAAAGATATAATAGGATCATTTTTGTCCTTGTGCTGTGAGCACAACAGTCATGTAAAAAGACTTCTAAAGATATGGTTTACATGTTGAGATAACAGTCATAGAGTCACCTCTGGCCCAACACTTCTGGGCTCGAGACATGGTCACACCACAGCAGGAAAGTTCAGACCACAATATAGCTCAATAGCAGTGGGCAGGTGGGACAGTGTTGCTTACCTGGCTTCCCAAAACCGAAAGGAAAGGGCAAGGATGTGGGGAGGTCAGTGCCATGCGAGCACAGCAGCAGAGCCAATCTGGCCCTTCTGCCACTGCTCCCACACCATGCCTTCAACCCTCCCCCCATTGCATTGGGAAGCCAGGTAAACAACCCCACTCCCCTAGTTGCTACTCATGTCTGCATCCCAAGCCAGGTTTGCTACCACCACACACAAAAATGGCTCTGTTTCATCATCCTGATTTTCAAAAGAAATCTGCCTACTTGTCCCAAAAGAAAAGTAGCTACAAGATGGTCTGAGGGCTTCCTCTTTCTTCCTGTTTAAACATTTTCGGCAGCACAGAGCAGCTTTGTGGTAAAAATGAAACAAACACTTCTAACTCTGCCCTATAGTTTGATCCCATTGACTTGCTCTTATAGAAGCCCAAAGCTGGAAACCTTGTCATTTCAAGAGTTTTCCTTGGTTACTCCTGCTGTGCAGATCACCTCTATTTCTCTGATGGTGACTTTGTCTTTGTCTCTTTGTGTAGGTTTACGTATTAAATTGGGTGCACTGAATTGGCCTTTGCATCTTAATTCCTGGCATGACCCTTGGATCATCTCTGACCCACATTTCTTCTGTGTGGTGATTCTACTCCATCCTGCCTTCCCATCTTCTGTCTTGACCTCCATACCATCCCAACACATACCTCATGCATCCTTTTTGCTTCTGTCTCAGTGGACGTTGTCCACTTTTCAACGGTGCCCATGACAGATGCTAGGATATGATTGACCAATAGTATTATTACTATAACAATAAAAAAGAGCTAGGTCCCTGTGGGATTTACATAACCCATGGTTTATCAGATTATACATGTATAAGTACAGAACAGTGTGTAATAGGAGTCGACAGAGAATGCAACAGATGATAAAGCAATAGTCTGTCATATTTTTGAAGCGTATAGCTATTCTTCCAAGCCTGGAATAACAGACCTACTCCATCACCTAAATAAGTGTCATGGCTTTACTTTAAGTCATTCAGCAACTAAGAAAATTAGCCGGAAAATCCATATGCATTTCTCTGATCTTGTGTTCTCTTTTTCCTTTGAGCATCTTGAGCTGTATAGAAAGATTAAGAAGTGGTATGAGCTATCACCCTTCTTACCATAGAAGCTCTTTGGAGCTTATGGTAACTAATGGTTTTGCAAGAGGAACAGTGATTGTTTCTCTGTTGATCCTTTATATTGGCTTGATATATATAAATGAAGCCACTGTATATGCCTCTTTGCACAGCTATTGATTGCTATGGATTGATTGCATCAATAAATCTGTAAACTCTATGTGCATTCCATCATATTTCTGAAACTATGCAGTAGGATGACTGATCGACTGTCTTGTATATTATATGTCTAGTATATTATATGAAGTTGCTACAAACACAAAGAATTATTGAGATGTTAAAAGATAATAGATGATCCAAAGTGAGTACCTTTGTTGGCCCTTTTGCAAATACTTTTTTTTTTCTCTAGGGAAAATGTTGCATTAAAGCGAGATCCAGAACAGATCAAAATGTGTGGATTGGGGATATTTTCAAATTTTTATTCAGCAATAGTAAAGTATTCAGTTGATGTGTTTTATTTTTATTTTTTCAAATAATCTTTATTGGTTTTACAATTTTTTTTTTGGCCTCTTAACATACATTAAAGTCAGGTAAGGTTCCTGACCATACATATCGCCCTTTACATTGCCCGTGCCTGGCCCCCGATTCGGGCCCGGTCACTTCCAATCTAAACAATATCAGATGACTTCCTCACACACACACCCCCCATTGATTTCATCTGTTTGCATATATCAATCTTAACAGGTTCCAAATTCAATAACAAATATAACATCTTCAATTTTGAATCATATTTAAATCATATTTCAATTTTAAATCATTTTTCCTAATCAATTTTGAATCATATTTCCTAATCAATTTTAAATCATAATTCCCTCTTCTCACATTTATGGCACACTTATATTCTATTTCAAATACATCCCTCTTCCCTCCCCTAACCCCGAGGTATGTAGCTTTAATAATAACTTCACTTATCTTTCATAATACACATAAAACCTCAAATTCTTGTCTTTCATCATGCATAACCTATTATTTCACAATATCCTTAACCAATCCTTAACAAGTCCGTAAGTCAGAAACCTAAGAGTCAAAAATTATTACTTCTATTATAATACATCATCCTATTCCTGTTGGGTCTGGGGTCCAGGCCCAAAGTCCTTCTTGCAGAGTAGGCTCCAAAAAGGAAATCCTCCAGTTCTCTGGCCAGTCTTTCCATTGCAAATTCAAGTCGTTTCGGCTTCTTTTCCTCTTCTTGTCCTTAATTTTGGGTCTACTGATTTTTCGTATGTTCCGTTTCTTGCTTTTTGAAATAGCAGCACCCTTTATCTTACATTTGGAATGTCTCTGTATGCAGCTGGTTATAACAGAAACAGTCTTTTGCATTTCAACCTTGGCAAAAACTCTTTCCTCCGAAGTTGTTTGTACATCCAGACCAGTCAGAGCGTTGTTGAGGCTTTGCCTTATCTCATTTGCAGTATTTCTCATAACAACTCTCAGGTCTCTCATTTCTGCTGCGTATTCTACTCTAAGTTCCTCCAACTTTTTCAACACAGTCCGCAAGTCTATTTCCTGTTCCATCGCCATTTTTAAGATACAGTCCGATAAAATAAAATTATATTCCTTTTAAATCTTCTCCTTATCCATAATCAAACTCCAGACTCCAATAAATTCCACAATTAGGTTGTTCTTATTGCTACCCCCAAGACCAGGGGAGGCGCAAGGGTTAAAATCTTCAATCACCAGGCTCCATTCAACTTTTCAATGCCTCTGTAACAGCTTCCTGTTACATTGTTACAATGGTAGGGGATGGACCTCCGTGTTTTCATCCCAAACCAAATCCGAATTAAGTCCAAATTAAATTAAATCAGGTCCTAATTGATCCAAATAACTCACGGTTTCTTAAATCTTTTGATTCTTTTGCCAGAGGAAGTTCAGCGCTCTGGAACAGCCCGCTCTGCCGCTTCGCTGAAGTGGCCGCTCTCCGGAGCCGCAGTGCCCCGACTCTCAACCCGCTCTGCCTTCTCCGGCCCCTGACGGGGTCTTTGAAGGAGGGGGGAGGTCGCAGAGGGCACCCGCCGGTTCCCCAAGCCTTCTGGCTGCCCCGCCAGAAGTTTTAACGGGGGTCCGTTGCACGGGACGGAACCCCCAAGCCAATCTTCAGCCGCTCCCCCCGCAGCGCGAAGGGAACGCAGCCGGCTGCTCAGGCGCCAAACCCGGAAGCTCAGTTGATGTGTTTTATGTCTGCACTCATTTGTGCTTTCAGCTACAAAATTCTGTTCTGATAACCAAACTTGATAGACTATTAGTGGGAAATATTTCTCTCTCCTTTCCTCTCTGTTTCCCTGTTGCTGTTGATGCAGAGCTGTTATATATTTGCCTTGATATACCACAAAATAAGCTTACGTACACTGAGAACTTAGCCCAGAGATGAGGGAGACTGCACAGATTTGCTGACAAAGTTGTGCTTCATCTGCTCACACCTTTCGTAACCTCTTCTCTCTTAGAAAGCACATGGGACCTTCCAAATATGAGACATAACTACACTGAGAAGACTTTTGGAGACATTGTTTGCCCCGGACATTATTTTAAGGCAAGTGTGTGATATCTAAATTTACCTCTTTTATAGGTAAATTGTGCCAATTTCCACATCACCACATTTATCTGTGAATTTAGACTTGATTGCCTAAACTGCTTGGTGTCCGCTATTAGCTGTTTTTATCTATACTGTCAAATTGTGGTTTTATGGTATTCTGCAATCTACCTTAGTATGGAAAATAAGTACAAGGTATAACTATGTTAAACACATAAAAGCTTACATTAGCAAAATGCAAAGAGCACAGAAATAATATGAAGAGGGAAGAGAAAATAGATATTCTGAGAGTGCCTCCTGGCCATCAGTGTTTTACAGGAGGGATTCAGGTGTATACAGGGAATTTGGATAGTGACAAGGAAATGAATTGAAACATGTGGGATGAACAAATGGTTCATGGGGGAAATGTCTAAACACCCCACAAGCAAATTAGGATGAGTGCAAAATGAATGTTCCTCATCATATAACCACTATCTAAACATGTTCAGAAAAGACTGGTTGTAGCCCAACTATTATTTAAGCTTTGTGCAAGCAAATCTGGATGAATGCTGAATTCACAGGTTATATGAATGGAGGATCTGTGAGCATAATGATATTGAAGTCGGTGTACTAACTTGATCTGTCACTGTTTGGGACTCTGCCCAAAAGTAAGTTTTGGATTGGAGGGTGGGGGAGAGAGAGAGAAATGGAAGCAACATGGAAGATCTAGGCAAGCATATTCCTATGAGAAGGACTACCTTAGTCTAGGCCAGGGATCTGCAACCTTTAAGACAAAAAGAGCCACTTGGACCCGTTTCCGAAGAAAGAAAAAAAACTGGGAGCCGCAAAACCATTGCGACATTTAAAACAAATATAACACTGCAATCACCAGTTTGTTGTTCTTTAAATAAATTAATAAAGACACAGACAATGAAGTTCCCGGCCAATTTGTGTTTAAGTACAAAGCTGACGTTTTCAAACATTGTGGGGGGTGGGGTGAGTGTAAAATATTTTTTTCTGGTTTTCCTCCTCTAAAAGGCTGGGAGGGGAGGGGAGAGAGAGAAGGAAGGAAAGGAAAGAAAGAAAGAAGGAAAGAAAGAAAGAAAGAAAGAAAGAAAGAAAGAAAGAAAGAAAGAAGGAAAGAAGGAAGGAAAGAAAGAAAGAAAGAAGGAAGGAAGGAAGGAAGGAAGGAAGGAAGGAAGGAAGGAAGGAAGGAAGGAAGGAAGGAAAGAAAGCAGGGGTGAGAGAGAGAGAGGGAAGGAAGGAAGGAAGGAAGGAAGGAAGGAAGGAAGGAAGAGAGAGAGAGAGAGAAGGAAGGAAGGAAGGAAGGAAGGAAGGAAGGAAGGAAGGAAGGAAGGAGAAAAAGGGTGAGAGAAGGAAGATAGGAAGCAAGCAAGCAAAGGGTGAGAGAGAAGGAAGGAAGGAAGGAAGGAAGGAAGGAAGGAAGGAAGGAAGGAAGGAAGGAAGGAAGGAAGGAAGGAAAGAAAAGGAAAGGAAAGGAAAGGAAAGGAAAGGAAAGGAAAGGAAAGAAAGAAAGACCGGCAGCCAGCCACCCTCCCTCTCCCACCCGATTCAGCAAGCGATGGCATGCAACAAACCTCTTCCCACCTCCTCCGTTGACACGGGAACCACCGCTCCGCACCGGGCCATTGATCCGCCCACGTGCGCAAGCGGCGCTCCCTGGGACAAGCAGGGGAGAGCGGCCCTGGCGCCGCGATGCTTCCTCCAGGCGGGGGCGGGAGCTTCCCCGCAGAGGCTCGGCCCCTTTTCTGGGCTGGCCTGGCCTGGGCAGCTCTGTTTCCCCGCTTCTGAGCTTCTGGGCCAGCAGCCGGCAGCGCCAGAGCCAATTTGCCCTCCCTCTCGGCGACATGGCGGACACCCCTCCTTCCCGCACACGTGTCCCTCTGTGGGGCAAGGGCAGCCTCGACACCTGAGCGCTTCGGGAGTCTCTCCCCAGAACCCCGCGAAACAGAAAAGGGGGGGAGATACACGTCTGTACGTGCATGTGTGTGCAACGCCAGCGTCCCGGTTAGGTGCTCCATTTTGGCGCAAACCCAGATGTAATCAATAAAGTGAGTTGGCAGCAAGAGAGGCAAGTCAGCGCCGGGGTACTTAGAGCCATAGCGCGGGCGCTGCAAGGCCGGCGAAGAGGGCTCCCGCTCTTTCATCGTCCGGCAGCCACCACCGCGTCCGGCAGCCGCACAATGCGCCTCCTCCCATCGCTAGTATCCGCCCCGGAGCCGCGGCAAAGGTGTCAAAGAGCCACATGCGGCTCCAGAGCCGCGGGTTGCCGACCCCTGGTCTAGGCCCTGCTTGAAATAACTAGTTTATGCAGGAGCACTCTGACTTGAACTCTCACAACACTCCTAAAGTAAATTATTTGCTATTTCCATTAGAGAATCATAGATCAAAGTCTGTTAAATGTTAACACTGCTGGGTCATTTCCTCCATCCCTTTAAGCACTTAGGTCATCAAGCTACTTGTTATATTCAGTTCAGTGTATCACAAGGCTTGGAAACTGGGCAAAGGGAAGTTGTGGAGAGAAGTGCCACGGTAAACAAGAATGTTCACACACAGCCTGTAATCTTTTTGATACTGTTCTAAAAGCCATCTAACCTCCTGGAAGTTGGGGACATAAGACCTACAATTTAATTTCTGTAATAATTAAAACCATTTTAGGAAAATGCAAGGCATTACAGATGACAGAGTGATAGCCTGAGCATAACTGTGTCAGTCTTTATGCCCAGTGGGATTCAAGTGTAGAACATATGATATATTTGCTGCACAAATAACTGAAAACTATTTGCCACCCCAAATAGGGAACTAGGACTGGCTCTACCTTTTGGCCAGTGCCGGATTTATGTTTAAACAAGCTATAGCTTAGGGCCCCACTCTCTTGGGGGCCCCCAAAAAATTTAAAGGGGAAAAAACTGGATGTACATTTCCAAAATATAAGATAAAAAACAAATAAAATAAAAACCTACATACAGCAAATGGCTTTAGATACCTCTTAGGTCCATAAATGACCATATAGCATATATTCACCACAAAAAACAGCGACAATTTGTTGTTGACAAAGGACAGCTGGACATATAAAGGGCCCCATTACCTTCAGTAGCTCAGGGCCTCATCAAACCTAAATCCGGCCCTGCTTTTGGCAGATTAAGCTGGTCACTTGAGACAGCTGATTTGGCGTATCATGAAAGGATACCATGTCGTTAGTTATTGGATTTATTATTTGTGTACTTTTACTGTCTGAGGGGTGAAAGGTAATTGTGGGATTTTCTGTTCCGGGTGCCAAAATTACCTGACTAACTTTGTGTACTAACTTGTCATGATGGAGGCACTATTCGTGCTCCATATCAGGCAGCAATCCTAACCATATTCACCTGGGACTATGTACCACTGAATACAGAGGAAGAACGTCTGAGGAAATATGCAAAGGATCAAGTTCCATGCCCACTTCTTGCTACATATACACTTGCAAGAGAAATAAGATGATACTCAAGGGTTAGTGAAGGGGGAGAAATGCAATTGAAATCACTCTTAAAGGTGAACCTACCTAATTCTCACTTTATGAAACAATATGAAAATCAAAATACAGCCGTCTTTGAACTTTGCACTACTCTGAATTTTGCAATGAAGTCCTCCAGCCTGGCAATGGGTACAAAAATGAATATATTAGTGAAAATAACACACTACACAGAATTAAACTGCTTTGCAAAGATGTGTATATTAGGTAAAGTTGGGTACAAAATGTGTCTCTTAGGTGAAACTTGTATTAAAATTCTGATTAATTTTCATGAGGATTTGCTTTTTTAAAAAAAAAATCACATATTGCTGCAGAAAGTAGAGCACTGAATTTAAGATTGGAAAAATGAGAAATTGATAGGGCTGAATTTGACAGATCCATTCATACAGCCTTACCAAGGATGATATCCAACTAAGTTATACTCAGAGTAGACCCAGTGAAATTATTAATTCCTAATATTGTTTGAGTAATGTTGGATATCACCCAAAGTATTCAGTGTAGTAACAATGCATTGAATTGCCACTCAAGACAAAGGAATTATCTCTACATTTCACTGTGATTTATCACAGGTGCTACGAGATCAGTAAAAAATGAAGAATAATGTCTTTTATGACATGAATTTGACCCCTGATCTGAATGTGAACTATACACCATTGACTGAGAAAGTGGAGAAAATGTGAATGTGAATGCATATTAGAGGACAGCAATATCCAAGGTTCATATAGCACTTATATGTGACTCTAACATTGTGCATGATCATGCATTTATTTTTGCAAAGGCAACTCCTAAGTAGAAAAGCATGAGCAAACAATACTAATCTTGTAAACAGATTTGATAGAGT
Organism: Darevskia mixta; assembly: GCA_034641385.1. Lineage (NCBI taxonomy): Eukaryota > Metazoa > Chordata > Lepidosauria > Squamata > Lacertidae > Darevskia > Darevskia mixta. The sequence goes on from JAWWNH010000001.1 coordinate 16,862,516, forward strand.
AACTTAATAACGCAAGGAGTTAATGTTTATGTGATTGACAATCCTAAGCATGGTTACTCAAACATAAATTCCATTGTGTTAAATAGGGGTGACTCCCATGTTAAGTGTTCATCGATTTTCAGATAAAATCTTAGATATTTTGAACAGCTATGACACCATTGCAAATCCACCCCTTCTTCCACTGTGCTGCAGCCATCTGTCATCGTGCGTTTGTTGCTACACTGTCACAGGTGTCTATCCCAGACCATCTCTATCCTCACCTAGAGATGAAACAAAATGTTCTGTCAAATTCTAGTTCAAATATTAGGAGCAGGTGAGATCCGAGGTGCCCCTGAAACAGGGAACCAATTTCAGGAAGGAATTTTTTGACAGGCTAACAGGCTTATAATATAATTCCAGAGCATTGTTGGGGGAACTTTTTCTCTCTCGCTCTCTGAATTTCTTGAAGGGACACATATATAATCAACCACTTGAAAAACCTTTATACTATAGAGATTGTGTTGTGCTTCAGCAGTAAATTCTTCAGTTCAGTAAGGTTGGCATTCACCTGTATATCATACCTCTCGTCTGTTAATTATAATGCCACCTCATAAAATGTCAGGTCAAATGCAGCAGTGTCTCTCAGCATCCTTGTGTGGGTGACAACAAATTCTCTCTGTAGCTATGTTCCCCTGCAGGGTAATACAAGTAACCTGACTTTATAAAGCACAGGGACAAGGCTTAGGGACTCATTATAAGAGGAGATAAAAATATGACACTCAGATGTCCTTGCCTCAAGATTGAAGCTCCTTCAGCTGAGCTCTTCACTACTGCTGCTGAAAAAGAAGAGAGAAAGGGAGATAAGAAGAATATAGAAAGAAAAAAAAATCCATAAAGCAAGAAAGGAAAAGGAGATGGGAGGAGGAAGAGCCCTCTTCCCATGGACTTACTGACAAAGCAGACATATCCTGCTATGACTTTGCTTCTACATTTGGTTAACAAGGGTACATACACAAACTCTGATTAGTAGGATCACTCAGGTCACACCCTCAACAAACATTTAAAGCATTCTTATATCACTTTATCAGGTTGTTTCCCACAAAGAATAATCGGATCTGTAATTTGGTGGGAATGCTGGGAATTGTAGATCTGTGAGGGGTTTTCTAACAGCTCTCATCACCCTTAACGAACTCCCAGAATTCTTTGGGGGAAGCCATGCCTCCTAAAGTGGCATAAGAGTGTTTTAAGAGCATGGTGTGGCTGTAACCTCAGACATTGATTTCCAAAGTCATCTGTAGCCTAGCTTCATTGACTTCAGTGGCAATTTCCCATCTAACTCCCTTTGGTATTAACATGTTGGTGTCCAAACGGCATATAATTTGCTGAGCAGCCACTTTCCATGTTTTTCTGCAGCCTAAAATATCTTATAGCATCCTCCACAGTCCCCATCGCATTAGTAGTGGTTACATAAAGCAGGCTGTTCTTTAATGTGTGTTGTTCACAGCCATTGCTGGAATTCCTGCGATGTCGTGGGAAGTTCACAAGCAGACTAACTGCTCATGAAGAGCTATGAGAAATAGAATGCACCTGTAAAGAAGAAGAAAAAACTGGCCACTGAGTTCATGCTTGGTTTCTAGAGCACTCAGTTATAAAGAAGAGATTACATAGCACCAAATGTCAAGACAAATAGTTGTGTTGAGGCAAATAGTCTGTGAAAGGCTCATAGTGTGGGGATCGGTGACAGAGCACTGTGAGGTGGAGGTGTCACTGACGATCACATATGAGGATTTCTAAATTTTGTGACTTAAGACACAGTCCTATGGTCTGCAAGCACAGCATCCTGGGCGCTGTAAGGTTTTGAGGACCTCTCTCTTGTGGGAAGTAGGTCTGCCCTTGGAAACTCTCTCCCAGCTGCTGCAGAAAGGAATACTGTTGTTGCATTTCCACCATTGGGAAAGAAGAGGGTGTTCCAGAGGCACATCAGGGGAGGAATTTTTTGTGGCTTTGGATATGCTGGATCCCATCCCCTCAACATGCTCCCAGGATAGAGGGGAGGTACACCAACCCTGGATCTGGTGTTGTTTCCCCCATCTAGTTCCCCCACTCTATACACTTTATGCTCTGCCTGGTTTGAGACAGGTAGGGCTCAGAATTTGGCAGTTCTACCTCACCTTTGTAATATTGCCCTACCCAAGTGCTATTCTACCCAGTTGCATTAAATTTGATGCAGATCGTAGGCTGTATCCAATGTTCTCAGCCCACTAGTGCAAGAGCCCTTATGAATGACAGAGTTTAGAGCAGGCATCCCCAAACTTCGTCCCTCCAGATGTTTTGGCCTACAACTCCCATGATCCCTAGCTAACAGGACCAGTGGTCAGAGATGATGGGAATTGTAGTCCAAAACATCTGGAGGGCCGAAGTTTGGGGATGCCTGGTTTAGAGCAACAAAAAAATCCAATACAACAGTTGTGCTAGTGAAAGCTTGTTGTGCAACAGCTGGTCCTTGTTGCAAAACCCATTACGCAACAATCTTTGGAAATGTGCCTGTGTTTTTCGCTGTGTAATAAGGCTTTCAACAAGTATGCCACTGTGACTTTAACTGAGCGCGACATTGGATACGACCTCCTGTTCCTACACTACCATATTTGCGCATATTGACAACAAACATCATGGCTTCTATGCAGATATTCTTACCAAGGGGTACCATGGGAACGTCATGAAAAACCTCTCTGACTTGTATGCTGCTATTTTTAGATGTTAAATAACAAGAAATGGTACCCTGAGTCCTTTGACCCATGCTGATACATAAATTACATATCTTCACAGGGGCAGTAGATTCCAGTGAACAGCACTCTGTCCATATGCTGATAAATCTACATCTGCCCACTGCTCATTAGTTCGAACTTCTAAGACGTTACTAAAAAAAAAGGACTTGATATGCAGAAAACCAAATGAAATGGTTAAAATCATAATCAGATAATGTATCCACTTTAAAAGAGCTAATTTATTGTAGTGGGCTCTGTAGATACATTTTCTGCATTCTGGCATTTTAACAAGAGACACAGTACTATTTTCTTTGTTATGACACAATTAGGTTTTTCAGTTGTAATACTGTTACTTAACGAGAATTGTTCTCAGTGACAAGTTCCACTTGACTACAGTAATAAAATTCGCTCAGTTATTTATTCTGATTTACTATAAGGTAAAGCTTGACTCTGAAAAGGGAAGCGGAAATTGCTTGGCTGTCTATGCCAGGGTTTTTTGCATTGCCATCTCAGTAATTTAATTTGAAGCAAGCCTGAAAGCAAGCACTTTCTTAGAAGTATCTGAAATGCTGTTTGTCACTCAGCCTGTTCTTGGTGAGTCCATGTTTTTTTATGTATATAATATGGGTAGCACAATGAACTGGCTGTGATGTTTTGCAGCTCTTTCAAATTGCTTTATGCCAGTGCATTATTAATGGAAACCACAAAAGATGAAGTTTGAACTTTACTGATATTCAAAAAGATTTTTTTCCCCCACTAACCTCAGTCAAATGACAATAAGTTGTTGACATCACCATCATTATCTTTTATTGTAAAGCTTATGAATGAATGAGAATTCTACACCATGCTATGCGAAGTATATTTCTGGATTCAAACAGCTGGGAGAGTGTAGAGAAGCTCATATATGTTCTTGAAGGCAGTACTCAGTTATGGAACTCCTTTTCTTTGGAGACAAATTCTAAGCCTGCACATCTCTTATAAAACAGGTGGGGTGGGGTATGTGTTTGAGGACAGCAGAACTAGGAGATTGGAGGGTTACAGAGCATTCCTATGGTGGGGTTGGGGGAGGGAGTCCATGGTAGAGAAGCCACCACTTCTAAGCCCTGCTGGACATCTGAGGTGGGATGGATTTCATGACTAGACAGGCTTTTACTGGTCTGAGATCACCCCAAAATATGTGATAGTATGAAAAACCTGTTATTCTCTTTCAGAATTTCTCTTCTGAAAAAAAGCTCTGCACATGCCCTGAAATCCAAGACTGTTTAAGCAGGTACGTAATATGCAACTAGCAAAGTTATGATGGCTTTATTGATTTGATTTGCAAGGCTGTGCAATTTCCCCCTTCCCTTTCCCCTTTTTTTGTTTGAGTTTGAAAGGTCTGGAATTTCTCACTAGCTTCCCTGTGTGCTTAAGACCCTTTCTTTGCAATCTCTCCAGCACGAGCGAGACATATTTTTGGTGATTCAAGAAGGAGGCACTACCTAGATATATCAGCCTGAGGGAAGGCTCATACTCTGCAGATGAAGTGGTCCTCAGGTGTAGTTCAGATGAACAGATGTAGGCTCAGATGAACTTCCAACTCAGCACTAAAATGGATTTTTCTCTGTCATTTCTCATGAAAACCTTCACCCTTCACTATTACTGGAAATTAACATGTTGCAAATAAAAAAAGAGTGAGGCAGTAATCCTATGACTCCTCAGAGAGCATCTCGGGGTTATATGATGCTTCAAGTTCTCTGAGGAGAGAGAGAGAGAGAGATCCACTCTCAGAGAGGGAGATCTGACTTGGTGCACCCATGACCTTGCCTTACCAATACTGGAGCTCTAATGTTGGCAGAGGCAAAAAGGCAGCATGTCAGGGTTGGGTTGAGACATGCTAGGGCAAATGTATCTGAAGGATCTATAGTCTTACCAGTCTACTGACACCCCTCTCTATAAAAAGTGGGAAGGACCATTGCCACCCCAAATAAGAAATGGAATCAATACAGTGCTCTCCTGATAGTAGCAAGCTCATCTGGCAATTGGGAAAAGCAAATTAGTTTAATGGGCTACATTTCTTTTTTTATTCATTTGGTCTATCAGTCATACCTATAGCTCACCAGGATATCAGGCAGACATCCCTCCTGAGATCCTTTTAACCCGAAGCTGCAGGAAATGCACTTGGAATCTTCTGTACCCCTGTGAGTGGGAAAGGCAACTGTTGTGAGTTAATGTGAACAAGGCTTATATGGTGTGAAATGCATGGAAGTCAGTGACTGAAAGAAGAAGGTTTTCGCATTTGTTTACATTGTATTTTTCTCTGCATATTCAATTATTTTATTATTTTTATGAATTCTGTTTTCTTTGCTGAGCATTTGGGATAGGAACCCATTTCAGAAATTACACCCACACATTAATTCAACCAATGCATGCACAGGGAGCAAAGGCATGTTGACTAGCTCTGGCCCCCGACATCTGCGCATACACAACATGAACATCTATAGCAAGGAAGCCTTCACACATACAACTGTAATCACAAAAGATTCCCTCCTACAGATTATAAGAGCTGTATGTGCAGCTACCAGAGGACAGGTTTGTCAATGCAGCTTTCATTGTGCATTGATTGTGCTAGGAATATAAGGAAACAATAAGACCCCTCTTTAATGTCTAAAGAATTTAACTGCTCTCTTTCCCCCTTTTCCTCAGTCTGTTGAGAACTTTGTTGGAAGAGCAGAAGTGTCATACAAACCTGATAACAAAACAACATAACAGGGAGTTTAAGGCCATGACAACCTGTATTTTAATGTACTAGGACTCAAGAAAGAATTCTACTTTGCTTTAGTGGTTGCAAGCTGTACTAAGCATTCTTTCCAATCCCTGCCTCTTCACTTGTTGACTTTGCTCTCATCCTTAGTCCCTAACAAATACCAGCACTTGTCATTACTCTTTCATACATCTAGAGATTAATACACAAAGGATCTGTCTATGGATGGGGAAATAATGCATTCTCTAGTACTAGCAAAGTCATCGTGCATAAGAAGCAACGCAACAATGAAGGTAGAACTGCACTTGAAATGGAACAAAAGTAGTTTACACAATAGAAATCCTTCCATCTAACTCCCTGTAAAAAAAAATATCTATGGATTAAAAGGTTTCAAGGTTTGATGCTTTTTTGCTTAGAAAAAATGGTGAATAAGGCTGGAGGTTTATAGAATTATGCATGGTGGGGAGAAAATGATTAAGGATCATCCAATGATACAAGATTCAGGACAGATGGAAGGAAGAGCTTTGCCATGCAGTGCACAGTTAAAGGATGCACTTCTAGAGACTGTGGTGAGGACTCCTAACCTTATTCTGATCCAACAGGACACTTCTTGCGTTCTTAAGTGTAAACGGAGAATTGAATAATCAGTGACACATATATAATTGCACTGCAAGTAAACATAGTGCCCTGTGTCATGCACATCTTAAAATATTAGGAAAAAACAAAACAATCCCCCACACAAAAAACAAGCCTCTTCCTATATCAATCAAAGAGCACTCTTGCTAGCTAACCATATTGTCAGGATATAACCCTGGGATTCACTCCTACTGGGAAATTTTTTCAAAGTAGGCAAAAAGCTGATTAAGAATGCTGGTGAACAAAGGCAAACTTATGTCAATTAACCCCCAGGTGGGACAATCAATTAGTGTCAATCAGGAAGCCCTTACACCACATGAATTAACATAATGAAAAATGGGTCTCAGTCATCCGAAAGGCAAGAAGCATTTATTTTCCATGTTCTTTTGCAATATTACAGAAGTGCCTTTGCTTCTTGCAGGGATCAGCCTATCCCTGCAGAGCCTCTCGTTTCAATTTCCAGTGATGTTTTAATACATAGCAAAGAAGCTTGCTCACATGTTTACAGTGGTACCTCGGGTTACAGACGCTTCAGGTTACAGATGCTTCAGGTTACAGACTCCGCTAACCCAGAAATAGTACCTGGGGTTAAGAACTTTGCTTCAGGATGAAAACAGAAATCGGCGCGGCAGCAGCGGGAGGCCCCATTAGCTAAAGCGGTACCTCAGGTTAAGAACAGTTTCAGGTTAAGAACGGACCTCCACTGTATTGTATTTTTGGTTTCTCTTAGCTCTAACTCAACATATAATTAATTTCAGGGAATTTCGGTAGCAAGTTTTTATTGAAACTAACAGCTTGCAGAGATTGCAGGGGCCCAAAATATTAGAAATGTATGGATAATAGTAACTATACTTTTTCGCATGCACTTGAAATAAAAAGACTTATTGGTAGCGTATATTAAGAGCTTCAATTATTCCTAAATAAATGGTGCCATTGAATTCTGTGCAATTTGCTTCTGAGATCGAAGCATGTATAGGACTAAGGGCTCATCCACACACCCCTTTGCTTTGCATTTCTGGGGCCACTACAACTACATAGACAACTATATCCCCCTATCAAATATTTTTTCCTTCCTTGTACATGTCACATTTTTGAATGGCATGCTGGATTTGCCCTGGCATATTTACTGTGCAATGCCACATAATATCCATGAAATTCATGGCATCATGGTTTGAGACAGAAAATCCATAGCCAGCCACTTGAGGGCAAAGGATATTCATTACAGAAAGTGATGCTAAAACACCCACCCACACACCAGCACAATTGAAGATGGAAGGGTTAGGGCTGTAGCTGAATGGCGGAGGATATGCTTTGCATACAAAAGGTCCCAGATTTAATTCCTGGCCTCTCCAGGCAAGGCTGAGAAAGAAGACCCCAGGGATATAAACCCTAGAGTGCTTCTGCTAGTGTGGTTAGAGTCTATACTGGGGTGGGGAACATTTTTCAGGCCAATGGTCATGTTCTCTTTTAGAAAAAGAAGGTAAATTTTCCATTTGTACAGTAGGCTAGTTTCTACAGCCAATCCTCAATTCAGGCAAGCAAGAATCCTTATAAGAGTTCAAGGACACATTCCAGTCAGGCAAAAAGATTCAAGGAGCATTGGAAGCAAAGCCAGTGGGGTGGGTGGCCTGGGGAAAAGGGCTCTGGTCTTGGGAGAGTCCCAAGAGAGGACAGGAGGGCTGTACTTAGCGCCCAGGCCTGATGTTCCCCATACTATGGACCAGGGATGAGAAGAAGATAAATCGGGATCTGAAGGTAGATCTCTGGTTGATTTGCAGTAGACCATAAGATGTCGGGCTCCTAGTTCTTTAACAACAGCCACAGCAAATAACTCTGTGCCATCTAAATTATATTGCTGAAATGATGGAAGCTGGAGGGGAGAGAGCCATGAGTGGGTTTGTGTATGTGCAGAAGGACTGCAAGTTGCATTAAGTTCAGGTACTACAAAAAAGAAAGAAAAGCACATCTCTTAACTCTTAGTGTCTTAGGACTTATCCACACTTAACTGTCATCTGCTCTTTCCAAGCATGGCCCACACTTTAAAGCTCCATGCCTGAGGATCCCCCCTTTTTTTCCTTCTTCAAAGTTTTCCCCACGGAAACCTTCTCTTAAAGCTGAATCAGAGGAAACAGCAATCCACAGAAAATCCAAATTGATGTTTGCTCCGATGGAGCACTAAAGAGTAGGTTTCTGCAGGGAAAGCTCTGGGGCAAAACAATACAAAATGTCCAGACACTGAGCTTTTAAGTGCAGACCTGTGACTGGAAAGAGCAAAGCAAAACATAGGTGTGAATAAGCCCTTACTATTGCACCAGACTCTCCACATTGGTCGAATTGGAGCTTCCACTCCAAAATGTTTTTGCTTTGTTTTTTTGTTTAACTATCTTTTCCATGAGATTCTATAATAACAGCAAATTCTTATTGCCATGCTAAAGCTCATTGCTGTTCCATTGGGAATATGCACAGGAGCCAATTTGGGTGCAAAAAACCATCCCTCTGCACCTTGTGAAGTTTGGTCCTAGTTCTAAAAAGAACCCTGTTCCCCTTGTGAGAAAATCAGTTACTAACCTTTCCAGCATCACCTTGTGCGTTTAATAAGGTCTAGAAATGGGGACAGTTAAAAATTGGGACACTTTGTTATAATACTAGCAAACAACCCAGTATAGAGTGAACAATCTGTACAAGTGAATAGAGGAGCTTGGGAGTTCCATTCATATTCTTCAATAATCCTCAGGGTGCAGGCGGAGAGTTTTCCAGTGCCGTCCCAGAATGGATATACCATTGCAGACCTTGTTTATCAAAACTGCTCATTACCAAAAAATGTTTTGTAAGATTTCTGGGCCAGTTACATAAATAACATTGTTCTTGTCATAGTCCATTCTTTATCACACATATCTTTGGAGGTTGGTGACAACTGTGACCTTTCAGGCTAGTGTATATTCCATTGCTTCGATTAATGCACTTGCTTCTGGCTCCTGCTGAGAAGTTCTGAAAGGTGCACAAATTTTCCTTGGCGTAATGAACTTCAGCTTGTTCCACACAAAGACCCTTTCATTTTCATTTTTAGATGGTGCTTTCTTTTCTGCAGTGAGCTTGCTTTAGATAGCAAAAAGAGAAAAGGATCAGAGTGGTACTCCAGAGACAATGCTTCCTGTTCTTCTGTAACAATGGATAAACAGCATTGCCCAAGCATAGAATGCGTTGTGAATTCCCATCTGCTTTGTCTCAGTCCATTGTAAAAATTAATGTGCACAGTGAGAAGAGGCATACAAGTCCAAGGCTTGCAGTTGTGCCCCAGTATGTATGAAATGCAGCAGTGCTATTTTTCTTGAAAGAAGAGGTGCCGGAACTCACCATGAATGCCTCCCTTGTTCTCTTATAATGGCAATGGCACCCACCTGAGAAGTGCCAGAACTGAGTTCCAGTGGGTTCTGGCTGGGGGGGGGAAGCCCTGTATTCTGGTATGGTGGATGAACTGGCCTTGCCATCCATTGTGACATGTGAGCTAGGCTGCTGCTACTACGCCATTTTCCTAGATGCAGCAGCACTGTCATGGAGTGTGCCCAGGATGGGGCATGGCAGTGATAGTGTTGGAGCACCAGATTAGTGGTAGCAATGAATGCAGAATCCACATCATAGCAGCAGCACGTTACTCCATGTGCTGTGCCTGCCCGTCGTGTCTTCATATGCTATGGAAATGGTGGAGCATATATGTATATATACCTTAGGAAGGTGAAGCACACTTTTTCAATATTTCCTTTGACAATCTAAGGGCTCTTTGAGATTGTAAGGGAGCTTCTTTTCAATATAATTGTTTTCTTTGTACTGTTTAACACATGTGCTCATGCCAACGCAAATTATTAGCATATATACTACATCAAATTATTAGCACATTCACTAATCACCAGACTATTTTAATTATTTAGTCCTTGATTAATTAATTAGCCCTAGCTCTCTTTTTTAGCACAGTTTATAATACTGCAAAATTGAGGTTTTTACAGGAGAGGCCTAATGGGCTAGGGAGACTGCTTAAAGTTGGTCAGATGGGCTGTGTCTGGTCAGGCACATTAGTTGGCTACCGGTAGGTCAACTACAGGTGATGTGTTGTCATGGAAATGGAATGCTTAGACAATTGCTTCATTCTTGATAAAGGGTTGTTTTGGGAATGGGGGAAAAACAACTGGAGAAAAGGGAAGAGCTCCCCACTAGGGAAGAGATCATCCAAAGTCTATGTGTGAAGAGACGCAGTGAGAGACAGAGAGCTGTGTCTATAAACATCTTGAATTGTTTCTCTCTGTCTCTCTGGAGATCTGATGTGGAAGCAGTGGGCTTTGTTGTCTGTTGGAGTGTTTAAGCTGTTCTTCCACCTATGCCGACCCTGTGTATTTGTAAATAAACATATAGTTAAATGCCACTAAGCCTCCAGGGATCACCTTCCAAAGGAAATCAACCCTGGGTCAGCATTGTACCCAATGGAACCTCTCACCAGTCGGAGAAGTGAGCAGAGCGTAACAATAGCACAATTCTCTTGGGACTTTCTGTATCTCATGTGCTTAGACTCAAGGACAGAATGGAGAGTATTTTCACACAGTACTTGGTATAGTTAAAATGATTATAAGCAGCATAATGGTATTTTTCATAAAATGAGGAACTATTCATTCAAACGTTAAAATGGAAGGAACTTGGAAAGTGAGCAAGTCAGGGTTGAAGAGAAGGAATGTCATCCTTTAGGCTGAGAGAATAACAGAGCAATACCACTCCCACCCCCCAACAACAGGCTACAAGGTGTATGTGTATGTGTATGTGTATGTGTTGTGCTGAGATGCCCTTCCAGCCAGGGCTGCCAAAGCCAGCCTCCTGTCAACTGTAGAGTGATGCAAGTACGTGAGAGTCCTGTTGGCAGGATGGCAGCCATTGCTAGCCAATGGAAGGCCCACAAATGGGATATTCCAAAGGTGGGTGTCAGTCAGCCTGGAATCCATTGGATTCCAAGCTACGGTAATCTTACTGTCTTCACATGATGGCATTGGGCTAGATATGGGTCGGGTCCCTATACCAGCTCCAGGTTGGCAGAGCATTCTTATTCTCCCCTCCCACAACCACTACCACCTTTAATGTCAGCCACTGTGAGCAGCAGGGTAGCGGATGCAGCAGTCACACTGTTGCTTTGTAAAGCCCCACCCGTAGGGGGGGGGGTTGGATTGTGCCCTTACTCCTAGATGGTAGTAGTGCATGGGCGTAGCCAGGGGGGCAGAGGGGGGCAGCTGCCCCCCCCTAGAAGGCAGCCCTAGAAGCAAAAATGATCAGCGTCCATTCAAAGCAAACCTGAGACCATGGCTTGCCCCCCCCTACAACCTGAACGACCATGGCTTGCCCCCCCCCCTAGTTTTGACCCTGGGTACGCCCCTGTAGTAGTGGATAATAAACATTTGTCTGCTAGCCCCACATAGGTGAATGTGTGTTCATATAGGGAGTGTTTCACCTCCTGAGGATGCGTGATAGAGAGCAAACTCCAATGAAAATAGTGGGGCTTACTTGTTCCTTGTAAACATGTATAGGATAGTGCTATCAGACTAGAGGTGCTGCTGCAACTAAGCTCTCTAATACGGCTAAAACATTGCTCTCCCACAGTCAACTGAAAGTAGAATTAAAACACAGCACTTAATAAATGTTCAATGCTCTGAAGCATTATGTTGTTTTACTTATTTCTAATTTTCAATTTTCACTCGATTTTAGCAATGTTTTCAGGCTTTACTGTTTATTAACTTATTGTACACTGGTCTGCTTTATTAAAAGAGAAAAGCAAGGTGGTAAATTGGAAAACAGCTACTAACTGGGGTAGTTCTAGCATACAAAATAGCTCTTGATCATGATTGCGCCACCTATAAGCCACATTATGTGCTTGTGGTTGGCAGGAGCTCTCAACACCCTCTGAATAAGGCCTTTTGCGTGTCAAGACCCCGCAACCACCCCCTTGAGGATGAATAAAAACACAAGGACACAGGATATAAGGTTAGTGTTATTGGGCAGATTTTGGCCACAACTTTATTGGTTACAGAATGTGAGCGGTATTGGCTTAGGCATTGAGTAGACCTGACTATATCTGACTCCTGCCCGCTGGGCAGGAAGTCTGGTAAGGGTAAACCTCCGGTAGGGGGAGCCTCCGTCGGCAGAGACCAACTCGAGCTCCCCCCTGGGTTCCCGAAGGGGTTGTGGCATGGCCCCAGCCCCGCCCTGGACGTGGCTGGGAATCCTCCGGGCGACGAGGGACAGCGTCCCCATCCCCCGGAAGAGAGAGGGTGGCCACGCGGTCCACTGCAACTCCTTCCCACAGGTAAGTGGAGCAGATTTCCCATCTTCTAGGATTCATGGTTGCCAAAGAACCGTCTACTTTAGCCGTGACAACTTGCTGCACCTCATAAGAGCTTGCGTCATTTCAGTCCTTAATAGAGAAGGCTAATTAGTACATTGCAATGCTCCCAAGTTTTCTCATTTACAACAGCCAGCAGCCATTATTTAAAAAGTTTCTTCCAAATGCTGCCATGAGACTGGGATGAATCTCCTAGCCAGTGCTTTTTGGATCTTACAATGAACGATAGCCAGAGGCAAACATCTCTGCATAACACCGCAAATCAATGTGCAAGTAACAGCATGTATGGGAGAACGCATGTGTGAGGAAAAATTTAAATATCTTCACAGATTTTTCTCATATATATGAAGTGGATTTTGTGGAACAACAGGAAAAGTTGGGGAGCTTAGCAGTCCGCTCCTCTGACTGAATGTTATAGGAAAGTCATAATTATGAGGCATATTAAATAGGAACGTAACCATGCTGCCTCAGCAAATCTGTGTGTATAAAATGAAAGGATAATTAACAAATAGCAAATAGGATAATTAAAATGATCTTGAGTTCTTTTCACTCACCACAAAAGGTTTTCCACCAGATGCTCTAATTTTATATTAATTCTTTGTTTCCACTGCTGTCATGAATTGCATAGATGGCGAGCACAAAAACTTTAGAGGGAGGAATTATTCTAGCATCTGTTAGGTCCCTTGGGAAGTAGCAACTTTCTAATTATGTGGCCATATTTTAGTCAGTGAATGTTAGTAAACACTAAGGCTGCAATCCTTTGCACAGCTCGGCTCTTTGAATGCTATCGGCGTCAGAAGGATGTAAGCGGCTGAACTGCCTGTGGGATTGCAGCCTAATTGTTTTGCGATGACTATTAAATTCTTCATTGTGTGGGGGATGCCACTCTGCATGCTTCAACTCTTGGAGCCTGATGGAAGGGAGCACTTGCCCTTTGGTGCTGGATGCTGCCATTGACCAGTGTCAGTAAGACAAGATAAGTGATGCTGGATGAAGCACGTGGCTTCACAACAAACTCTTAAACCTTTCCCAGGCACCTGGGAGTGACTGTGCTTGCAACCCTGCTCATTGTTAGGTCATATAAACATGACAGACTTGGAATATGGCTTCACTGCTCAGACTTCAATGGGGTTTCATTAGCTAATCTGTATAAAGGCTTGCCACCTATCATCCTGCCCAAGTACAGTTCCATGGTATATATATAATCCTATTTGAGCCATGGTATTAGTTAGCAAATTTGTGCATACTGCATGCCACTCTTTCAACGCCTTGTTTATTCCATGGTGTTACTGCAATGGGAGTTTTAAAGGAGCCAAATATTCTGTGCATTTTATATGTAATATGAGCTTTGCCCATGTTTTTGCCCAGATGCAGATGCACAAAAAACAGGCAGTGACTGAGGAAATCAGCATCCGAAGAATCTTTGCTTTCTCAAAGCATGTTCCTTTGTAGCCCTTTTAGCTGCTGAGAACAATTTAAGTGAATTCTCAGAAGCCTAAGGAGTACATTTTCTGCTGATCAGGAAGTAGGCTGCTATTTGCTCCGCATGACCAGTAGAAGAAAATATAGTTATGGAACAATAAAAATCTCTTGACATTCTCATTGGGAGGGTTGTCCCCTAGTGCACCAACCTCCAAGACTTATAGTGTAGGACTGGTGCTTGGACCCATCCCCAAATCCACACAAATGTGAATACTTCTGCATTGGCTCCAGAACTTCCTGCCTCAAGCAGGACCTCAAGTATCTCTGGCAAAGTAGCACTGTAGTGGTCAACAGCCTGCTACTTGATAAGGAAATCCAAGACAACTGTGAAATAGCTTTCCTGGTGATGAATGACCCTTTAGAGGGTTTCCTTGGCAGGGACAGTGTAATATGGCTGTGTCCCATTTTCCAGGGTTCAGGTTGCACGTGAACTATGGTGGCCCTTGACACAATGTCTCCTGCACCCTAGCTAAAATGGATTTATAGGAGCTGATTGCCACTATCTTTTGTACCCTGCACTAGCAAATGTTTACATCTGACATTTGGATTGCTTACCCTCCTTTCGCCCTCTTTTTCTGGTTAAAAAAAGAAGAATTAAATAATAATAAAACAGTTGCTCAGTTTGACACCCTGGACTAATGGCCTGCTCTAAAGCTCATTCCCAGAGGATCTCCAAAATAATTGAAAAGGTAAAACTTACCACATAAAATTGAATATTGGCTCCAGACACTCTGGCAGTCCCTGCACTGTTCTCTTTGCAAGAAATACAGGTTTTCTGGTTCATCAACCAAAGCTCAGTTACAGAAGAAGCTATTTCAGTTGTGGCTGCCACTGTGTCCAGGATTTCTTTTACTAGACCGCTCTTTCTCTGCAGTTCAATAACATGAATTATTTCTCCGCTTTCACCAAACTCTTTGTGCCTTCACTCCTTTCCTTCACCACGTCCAATTCCAACCTTCTCTCCAACAGTCTTCATGTGCACACTCATTGCCACAATGCCTTTAGAGAAGGAAAACAAGCATCCAGTTGTCATTGTGCCACCCGTCTTCCAAAAAAACTGTAGGGCAGAAGCTTTCTCCTTGTATGATAAGGGAAGCGGTGGAAGGAGACATCCATTCTGGGCAGGGGGGGGGGAGGAAAACCAGATACACAGAAAGTGTTGTGGCCTCTATAACTACCCATGCCCACTTGTCTTTTGTATCATCTCTCTTGCCTCATTCCAGTTGGAGATCAGAGGGAAAGAAAAGAAAAGCTTGTGATTTCTCACAGGTTGTGCTGGAGGGAATGGAATAACAGCTCTTTCCCCATATTGGTATGCTTTGTTGTTTATTGTTTCCTAATCAGAATTAGTACAGTCACCTGTACAGTCTTGGAATGCTTTCAGTGCAGTGTTAAACATTAGAAGTCGACGCTATTACTCTAGCAACTAGTAGACTTGCACTGAGAACAATGACCAGGTCTCTGTGTAATTTACTCTGAGGGGCTCCCATGCCTGTAAATCCACTTTGGTCAAATGGAATAAAAGTTGCACCTATTTTTAATTCCCCATTATTGTGAATGGGGAGGATATAGAGCTTCATTTTATACAAAGAGGCTTGGGATACAAATAGAAATGGAGAAAGCACAGAGTGACTCAGCAATAGGTTGGTTTTTTTAAAAAATGCTTGGATGCAAGGCAAATTTTGGAGCTTCTGATAAATACCTGTTGACCTGGGTTCTAGGAAACATCAGAATGGGAAGTTATGGACCATTTTCACTTATTCAGACCCATTCTTTCTCTGAGTTAGTGAATATGCAAAACTAATAGCAAATGTGTAGAAAGTATCAGCAACTAGTTCCCAGTAAACTGCTCTCCCCCTTTTTTATGTACTACATTTACTTCTCACGAATATACTAATTGATGCTCAACCATATGTTATTACATTTGCTTCTGTAAAGAAATCCATTTTATTTCCCCTGAGCTTTACTTTATTTCTTTTTTCCAAAAAAAAAAAAAGCACTTTGCTGTTACAGCTAAAGTACTGGAACTTACTAGCTGATTCCACACATAAATAATTTTTAAAAAAATAAAAAAATCACACATTTAAGTCTCTGGGATAAATCCATTTTACTGTGGCCAGTGTAATGCAGCTTAAAAAATAAACAAGCTTCATCTTATACGCAACAAACAAAGCTGATCTGGAGTCACTGACAACAGCTAAGCATCTATTTGGCAGTCAGAAGGTTATCTATACCAGGCAAGTAGCCAGATAGCTTGTGCAGAAGAGCTCTAAGGGGGAGTGTAAGGAAGCGAGGAAGGAATCAATAGACAACAAACAGAACATCAACAAAGGTGGCCTAAAATGCTTGAAGCGATTTGCATCAAACAGTAATAAAATGGCATTTAAATATACACAATTTCAAAATAAGCATCTACTGCTTGTCCGTTACTCTAACATCTTTGCATTCATTTGCCGCTACACTGGAAGATGGGAGAGGTCTTATGTCTTACTGAGAAACAGGGCACAGTATTGCCTGCATGCTTTTCCCTGTGTGTGTGTGTGTGTGTGTGTGTGTGTGTGTGTGTGAGAGAGAGAGAGAGAGAGAGAGAGAGAGAACATGTGTGTAAAAGGGCTATTAATTAGAAAGGGAATCAGAATAACCCTGTTGGAGCCATGTCCCCATAGACACCCTGTCACTATCGACCTTTCATAAGCAATCATGACTCTAAATAACATGGGGAGCTTACACATAGAGAGCAGATTCCCCACATCAGGTCTTCTTCTCCGACATGAGGAAGAAAGTGAAAGGACTGAGACAGTAGGGGGTGGGGCCATTCAGTGCACCTTGCTTTCCCCCAGCACACAACTGTAATAATTTTAATAAGGCCTATAGCAGGCATAGGCAACCTTGGCTCTCCAGATGTTTTGGAACTACAACTCCCATGATCCCTAGCTAATAGGGCCAGTGGTCAGGGATGATGGGAATTGTAGTCCCCAAACATATGGAGAGCCAAGGTTGCCTATGCCTGGCCTATAGAGTTAAAAAGCATCTGTTAGAAAGAGCAGAGGGGAGTTTAAAATTCTAACCCTATGTAAGTAAGCTACAACATTTTCAGGAAGACTTGGTCCTGGGTGTAAGAACTGCAATCCTAAACATAGCTAACATGGCTAGGCACCTGCTGTGAGTCTCTGGGCTCAGAAGATTCCACTACCCACCCTTCTCAACCCAGGGCGATTAGTGCCCTGCCTTGCTTGTTGCCAGTGTCACCATACACTCCCCTCCTCCTGGTGGAGATGTTTACCCAGTGAGTAGTGGCAGCAGCACTTTTGGATAGTAGGAAGACTCCAAGTCATGATGAGTGGCCACCATCATAAATTCTCCATTGCAAAATGCCTGGTGTCAGATATTGGATTCTGGGATTGGGAAGTGGGTGACCATCAACTTTGGGTTGATGACAAGTGACAGTCTTCTTCCCATCTGAAAGTGCCACTGAAGCCTCCTGAATAGACACATCCAGGGTGAGATGATGAGCAATGAGCACAGTGCTCACCAGGAATCCTGATCATTTGCCCCTTGGCAAACCACCCTCACAATGTGGTGATAATGGGGATGATCCCACCGGCCAGGGCACCTGCCCTTCCAGCTCAACATCCTGCTGGCTTCACTCACTTGTTCAGCATTTGCATCTTCTCTCAAGGGTACCTGCAGTGGGCTAAACTGCCATCCCTGCCCTCAGGTCTACCTGCACAGATGGAGGGGAGGAGCACATAGCCAAGAGAGGCGAGATGACTGCATTTTCAAAGGGGAAACTGCAGTGCCAGCTGGGGACTCATTGGCAGCACTATGCTTAGAGCCCATAAAATTTGGGCTCTGACCACTGGTCTTGCTTCAAGGAGATTTTTTGCTCTGTTGCATATAATGGTCACAGCCTGATGGGGGTTTCAACCCTAGCAAGCGATCCAGCAGGAGTCTCAGTTCAAGGCAAGAATTCAGCCTTCAGGCAAGGCAAGCATTTAGGCTTAATGTAGCACCCTGGACAGCTCTAAGTAGAAATCACACTGAAGTCTCACAAAAGCAATTGTTTTACTAGCAAACATCACTAGATTTCAATAGGGTTGCAGTTTTGTTGGGTGCTTAGTTCTTGTTCTCCTGGAAGAATATTATTGTAGTTAGTGAGGCCTTGCCTACTTTAGCAGCTGTTGATTCCAATGGCATTGGGTAGATAGGAGTTTCCAGGCTTGGATCCTCAGATTCTGAGGATAGTGGTGATGGTGACAAAATGAGCTCTACATATGCTCTGACTTTTGTGGAAGTGGGGATGATCGTGGTCAGTGTTGAGGAGAATCCCCGCCAGCCACCTCCTTGGAATCCATGGCCTCATTCACTGAACATGAGGTTCAAGGGCCATCCCAGGGTCATGACTTGTTGGCAGTTGCAGTTTTTTATGATATGCTATTATATCAGTTAATACCTACCCCCCCCCCCCCGCAAAAAGGCTTTCCTTCTGTGTCACTCTAAAAGACAAAAGAGCATTATCATGAAAGGAGTCCCACAACCCTGAAGCCCATCTCACAGGTATTTGGGCTGTGCACAGAAACCCCTCCCCCAAATCCAATTTGTGGTCCTAATTTGTAAATCCAGATTGGACAAGATTTGGTCCAGTCTCATTCCAGAAAACCCCAAATTCTGATCACAATCTGGAAACTATGAATCTCTGGAAATCCCATTGACTTGAATTGCGAAACCAAAACAGACATACCTTGGGGGTTTTTTCCACAAAGGGCATTAAATTTGGAGAAACAGTCTTCCCTAAATATGGGAATAACGAAGAATTTCAAAAGGTAAATACATGGGTTTGCATGGTGGCCACCTTTAAAATTTGCTTTTTCCAAAAAAAAGGTGTATCCCCACCTTTAAAATGACTGTGAGTACACTGTCAAGCCAGTTCTCATGTACCCACATCTGTTCTTTTCAACAAGATTTCAAAAATGTCTTAAGGATTTTTTAAAGTTAGGTTTGAGATACTAGTCACAGGCAGGCTTGGTGGGCAGCAGCATGAAGATATGCACAGGTAATGGTGGTACATGAGTCTTTTGAGGGGCAGATTGTCAGCAATGAGAAAAAGCAATGTATTCATTTGAGTCACAGAAGAAATATAGCAGGTAGATTGCTGCCAGCAGTAGTGAGTGAGAGGGGAAATAACACATTATTTAATTTTACCTAAAATACTGAAATCAGAAGGTTGATTATTATGCCCACAAGGTGTGGGTGGCTAATTATAATTATTATCAGATAAGCACCAAAAGGATGTGACTGGCTGCTACAATAATGAAGTACTGGGCTGTGTACAATATACTCACAACACACACAAAATGCTAATAAATAGAAGACACAGAAAACTGAATGCAGCTGTAAATAAACCTTACTTAAAAACTAGAGGCAACATTGGGTGGAAAACTAATACACAGATAGCAACAACAACATTTAAAAAAAATAGGGATGGGACTGGGATTTATTGGGAAGAGATAGAAAACAACACAAGCTGAATAAACACTTTCAAAGACACAGAACTTGGATTGTTGGGTAGGCTAGCCCTGCATCCCCCTCAAGCGCTGTGATTGGAGAGTGTTGCATAGGGTGAGATCATTTTCTAGCCCTTCTCCAGCTCCCCTCCTTCCCCTCTCCTCACGTGTGGTTGCATTTACTAATTGCAACAGTTTAGGGGTGGTCTGTCTGGTTTTCTGAAAGATTGCTTTGAGCTACAGATCAGCACAAATTCCCACAAATCAATTCAGGACCTGCTCTGCGGTGGTTTGTAGCTGTTTGAACCTGGACAGGGCACAAATTGTTCAGATTTGGTTCTGGATCTGGAGCACAGTCGCAACAGATATGAGAGGTATTATTTTTGTCTTATTGTGTACATAGACATGTACATAAATATTGGATACTTCTGTCATCTGTGCGCTAGCCTTGAATACAGTGTTTCTAGGCTCAAGCAGAACTCTGCCCACCTCTCATTATGGTAAAAAGACAAACAATTGAAGTCAGTGAAGAAGCACCAATTATATCGAAAGCACCTAGCAACTGTTCTCAGGGATCCAGGAGAAAGCTGAATTATTGTTACTTGATATATATGAATGTCTCACAAAGAAGTGTTTGGTTATATTTCTTGTTTTTAACAGGTTGAGAGAGAATAAGAAATAAACTGAAAACATCAAAACAAACTAGAAGCCACTAAGGTGATTGCGTCCTTAAATGAACTCCTATCTGTCTTTTTCACAGCAATCTGAAGAACTAGTTGAATTTAGCCCGTTAAATTAACGGGCGCTAGAACATATGTGGTCAAGACCCCCCCCAAAAAAAAACCACAGCTGCGCCCCCCCGCTTCCCTCCTCCTCCGCCGCCGCCTTCTCCTCAATGGCCCCGCTGCTCACCGCCTCTCGGTGGCTGGCCCGCTCCCTCCCCGCGGCTCGGCTCTCTCGCCCGTCGTCGGCTCCAGCCCCGCCGCCAGCCCCCAAGCAGGGAGTGAGCTCCGTCTGCCCTTCTCGCCCGGCTCGGGAGCGAAAGCAGCGGCTCGCTGCCCACCACTTCGTCGTTGTCGTTGTTGTCCTCCGCGGAGGCCAGAAAGCAACGTGGAAGAGGAGGGGCGGCGGCGGCATCTCACTGTCAGGGGCAGGAAGGAGGGAGGCCAACTCAGCGGCCCTCTGCTTGCAAGAACAGACACGCATCCTCGGGTGGCTCAGCGAGCGACTGGCAACAGCGCTGGAGGAGCCGCCAACCCCGGAAAGGCACAGCCCCGCCCTCGTCCGCTCCCGGCCAATCCGAGGCCCGAAGTCTCTGCGCTCCAATCCCTGTGTCCGTGGGGCACATGCGCAGTAGCGGAAACCCACGGACACACGGACTGGACGCAGGGACACTTGAGCTTTATTATATAGGATGCAGACAGCAAACAGATGCAACGGAAGGAGCTGAGGAGGAAGGCAGAAGATCTGAGCTGGGAATTGTATGTGAAGCTTTCTGTGGAATTTCAAATTCTATAGAATGGGGTGCATTTGAGTAATATTAATGCAACTGAAAATGCAGCACAGTGATGGTGACACGAACACTTAGTCTGTGATGTACTGGGTATGCTTTTGCATTTTACAAACTTTCCAAAGTTCTTAGACTAGCACAGTAGTGGTGGCGGATAATCTAAATGTCTAATGGTGCACAAAGAAGACCCACCCCAAACATCGTCCACTATTCTTTGTTTCCACTTATATGTGACTCTGGGTTTGTTTTTGTTTTCATTTCCAACAGCTATCTAAGATATTCACTTCAAAATAGAATGAGTACACTTACGCTATCTTATTGAAGTGCATACTCATTCATGCCCATCTTGAATTTGATTTTGGGTGAATGTAGTTTGACCAGAGCATCTTAATTATCATCCACAATATGTCCTTACATTTACATGCACCCCCCTCTTAGTGCCAATCTGCTATATGGCAATGCACCACAGCTACCCACTCAGTTCAATGATGTAACGTAAGTGCAACAGAATTGCTTTGCTAGCTCAGATCAAGGTTCATCTAGTTCAACATTCTGTTTACAATAGCAGCCAAGTAGTTCTGGAAGCTTTTAAGTAGGAAATTAGAGTGATGGCTATCTCCTGAATATCTTGGCTCTGTTTTGTTAGCATAGACATAGGTAATAGCATTTCACATTAGGATTTGCCCACTCCTTCTTAAAGCAAAGCAAATTGTCGTCTTCACTTCTTGAGCAGCGATAGGCAAATCTGTCCACTCAAAGTCATATTTAAGTAAGCATCTTCTCTCAAAATAATTTGCATTTTAAATATATTTATGCTTTGGTTTGTAAATGAAGAAATGCATCAGAACATTCAGAAGGTGAAAAGCTGATGGACAACTAAGTTCATTTAAACTTAAGGCATGGTTCAAGTCTAATGGTATTCTTCAAGCAGTCCTTATCTTGCAGTCATGGGTTCTTCCATTATGCACATCACCAGATGCAGGATTCTTGTTCTTTTTCTTCCTATTTTGCTCATGCTACAGAAGATCCAAACATGTAGATGAAGCTGCTTAAATGGAAAATCTGTTATTTCATAGGACAGCTCTGTTTGCCAAGGCTTTGGAGAGCTTTAAAGCTATGCAGTTTCTGGAAACTGCAAGTTCGATAAATTCACATTTAAATGCTAACTGAATCCAATTTCTTCCCCATCCGTAATTGTGAACTGCCTGAGTACTGAAATCTTTCTTCTCTTGCTTTTATCCTGTCCTTAGTTTTGTAGCAAAGATGTGAGTTTATGGCAAACTCACAATTCATAGCTGATCCTTCCAACTTCTTTTTTTCTGGAAAGGAGGACCTTCTAGAACAGCTTTTAATTTAGCAGATCAATTAAGCAGATCCATTAAAAATTTCAATATCCTGTTACAAAGTTCCCGTTCCAAAACCAATATGCTCATATATTCTGGAGGCTTGTTTTCCTCCTATAGTATTCCAGAAAATATCCCACTGGGGGAAGAAGGCAAAACTTAATTTTGCTAAAGATTTTTTGGCAGTAGATGCAGTCATAATTGGATCAATAGTTCTGGGGCAAGTTTAAACAGAGGAAATTTCTTTTACTTTAGTTACAAATTCATGAAAAAGAAACATAGGCGTATTGCACACAAGACTGGGTTATTTAAGCGTGGTTTATACTCCAGAAAGGCAGTTTTTATTTTAATATCACCCAGCAGTGTTAACTAAATAAGAAGCAATTAAATGTGCATTTTCTTACTCTATTTCTTTTGAAATAGAGATTACTGTATGAAAAGAAAATGGTGCTTCTCTGTTTTCATACTTAGATTGTCCTAGAATTCCATTAACATCTTATACTTGGCTGTGTCTGGTGCAGATAAAAACCTAACCAAATTAGAGGTTAAAACCTCCAATCTAACTACCATTATTTATAGGTGAGAAAACAGCCCGTTCTTTTGGATCAGTGAGCATGACAGTCCATAATACTTATCATATAGTTCAAGCCCTGTCTTCCTTCACTATATACATTAAACAGTGGGGAAGTGGTTTTTTCCCCTCCCTTCTCCTGTGTTGCTACATCTTTTATAGGATGGCAAGCATGCATAAGGTGGCTTCGTGTAATTCACTCCTTTATAAGGTTTATGTAATATTAAGGCTGTTCTTCAGTTCTTCTGTTCTTCTTATTGAGAAGAGACTGTGGGTGGAATATTAGGTGCAAATCTCTCTGGATCTTTGTCTCTGTAGTTGGCATGAAGCAAGTTTCCAACCTTGTTACTAAGCATGAAATATGGATATAGTGAAATAAAAATAAAATAAAACAGGAACCTTTTATAGCCCAAACTGATGTACCTCCTCCCTGCCTTCTGGCTGCTTCTGCTGCTATGAACTTCCTAGTCCTTCCTGTGTCCTTCTAACTCCTCTGTTTCTCTGGCAATCTCTTCTTCATCTCCCCTTCTGCAAGAATATAGGCAGTGCCATTTCAATGACTCCAGCAGCACCATTAAATTGTAACTCTCGTGTTTTACTGGCAACCTGAATCGAGAGCTGCCTAATGATCCCAAGAGAAGGGTCTCCTGGCATAGCAGAATCTAAAGGAAATTTAGAGTGGCAATCCATTGGGGGCTACAAATGAAGCCGTGCTGAACAACTGCAACCAACACAGCTGCTCGGATTGAAGGTCCTTTGCTCTTCTTATAGTGCTGTGATTAGTAAAGTGTTGCTTTAGTGACTAAAGTTTAGTTACTATCTCTCCCCCTGGGGAAATCCCTTCTGCTGTACATTTCCTGCTGCCAGGATGCCTACAATAATCCTCCTGATGAGCATTTATCAACTTTACCAAATCTTGCAAGTTAGAAAACACACACCCATAAAGAGAAATTCCTTTGCTCTATTGGAGCAAAGTTCTTCCCCATGAAATAGCACAATAAAACGATTCTTAACTCACAACATTTTTATGTTGCTATTATTCCACTGATAAACCTGATGCCCAGCCTATTTGCCCAGTCTTTGCCATTGTGCAGACCCCGGGGGGGGGGAGAGTACATTGCACAAAGTATTATGGGCATTTATGGATACATCGTTATGCAAGAAAATACATCATTCTAGTCCTGAAATGATACAGGGATGAGACCAGCCCCACCTCCCTTGTGGTTGAAACTCTGAAAGGAGTTTGGGACTGTGCATTAGGTCAGGAAGTCAATGCCCCCACGCGCAAGGGATTATGTCCACTGGCACTGAGCTTCTGTTCAGCAGCTATTACTAATAAATTACAAATTAAGTTTGAATGTTTATGAGTTTGTTCTGGAACTGCACCAATGCTTTATTGAATGGTTTATTTTTTGCTACTTTATGACTTGTGTATATGCTGCTATGATTTTTATATATATATCAACTAGCTGGCCCAGCCACGCGTTGCTGTGGGTTATTTTGTGAAATTGGATAAGTTAGAGAAAGTGCATGGATACTCACAGGTGGAGTAAGTTCATGTTGCATGGTTTGTATGTTGTTGCATTTCTTCTTTGTTGTTGTAGATGGATTAGTAGGAGGGTGGTAGTGTTGTTGGAGGTGGATTTGTTTTGCGTTTGCGTTTGAATGAGGTTGATTTTTCATGTTTTTTATTATTATTATTTCTTGTTTCTTTGAATATTTTTTTTTTGTTGTTTTAATTATTTGGCTGTTGTTTACTGCCGGTCAGGTGAGACTTGCTTTATAGTCCTGTGTGAAGAGGGGTGTTTTTTTGTTGTAGGCTGGGTCTGCTGTTAAGGAATTTTTTTTTTTTTGACAGGCCTGAGTATTTGTTCTCCTGCTGAGGTCATAGAGAGGGGTTTTGCAGCTCCTCTCCAGTTCACGTTGTTTTTGAGAGGCCTGGTTTGTTGTTTTTTTGTGGTGGAAAGTTCCGTTTGAGACCTGGCGGGCTGTGGTGGTGGAGGTTTTGTTTTTGGTGAAAATGATGTTTACTGTCGGTCAGGGGAGACTTGCTTTATCATCCTGTGTGAAAAGGGGTGTTTTTTTGTTGTGGGCTGGGTCTGCTGTTAAGGTGTTTGTTTGTTTGTTTGTTTGTTTTTTGACAGGCCTGAGTCTCCGCTCTCCCGCTGAGGTAATAGAGAGGGGTTTTGCAGCTCCTCTCCAGTTTGCGGTGTTTTTGAGTGATCTTGTTGTATGTTGTGAGGAGGAAACTGCCGTTTGTGACCTGGCGGGCTGTGGTGGTGTAGGTTTTGCTTTTGGTGAAAATGATGTTTACTGCCAGTCAGGGGATACTTGCTTTATCGTCTTGTGTGATGAGGGGTGTTTGGGGGGGGGCTGGGTCTGCTGTTAAGGTTTTTTGTTTTTTTTTGACAGGCCTGAGTCTCCGCTCTCCTGCTGAGGTAATAGAAAGGTATTAGCACAAATAGCGGATGCAATGTTTTGGCTACCTTTCACACCCCACCCGATGGTGCCTTGGCCGCTGACAGGAATAGCCGTTTTTGCGGTTGGCAATGGGAGGAGTGGCATTTGTGAGTGGCCTGCCTTTCTATTGGCTGGTGGTAGTGACATTCTAACAGGAGGAGGAGGGGTTTGAGTTGTTTTCAGTGTGTTATGCTGTGTTCCGTCCACTTGAGGGCCCTGTGCTTTTTGCACAAAATCACATTTTTCGGTGGGTTAGGTGTGATATTTTTGCAATCTAACTGTGTAAGAACCTTCCCATATGCCCATGGAACATTGTGTCCAAATTTGAAGTAAATCGGTCAAGCGGTTACAGAGAAAGGTGGTACAGCACAAACACCCACCTTTTACGATTTTATATATATAGATGGGTGGGATGTTCTTACCACTATTGCTTTCTTTTGGCTGTGAGCCTCTTTGAGCACCACTTCATCGTTAGAAAAATGGTATACATATCTCCTTCACACACACTATTTAGGGTCAATGGTGTGCATTGGTGGGTACACTCCTAGGGTTAGATTGATAGCACAAAAGTCTTCTAATAACATGTGGATTGATTTTAATTGTTTAAATTGGATGCCCACCATTCTGTGATTTTTGTGATAAGGGGCTGAATAAAAAATACCTAAATAAATAAATACAATATAAACCAGCTGGCTCCAGTTGGATTTGGAAGGTAAACTGCCTCTGGACTTAGCCTTAAAAGTCAAGAAAGAAATGTAGGTGCTGGGCAATGGTCTAATAGATTAGGCCTAAAGTTCCACCTAATCCAACATTCGGACTCAAACAGAATTCAATTCCTCTTCAAGCTGTACAACTAAGGCATAAATATGATAGGCTGCCCCAGTTTGCCCCCATTATCTTGTACTTAAAGAGCTATATGATAGTCTACAATAGACAATTTGATATCACAGCTAAGTAGAATATATTTACCTAGAGGCAGTACAGTTCAGATCATCAGTTGCTGGGGGCAAGCAATAGATGGTGGCTATCATCCACCATGTGTCCGACATGAGATCGTTCCAGATGCATCTGACACTATGCTACACTAACTGGACCTTGGTCAAATCTAGGGAAGGTGATCCTGTGACCATCCAGATGTTGTCGGGCTCCAGCTCCCTTAATCCCACTCAGCATGGCTATTAGTCTATGGGAGGTATTGCCCAACAACATCTGCAGGGCCATAGGGCTGCTCCCTGCATTAAATCTATCATGGCAATTAGTGTGTTCTGAAGCAACCTTTGGGTTGCTAAGATTTTTGAGGGGTACAGCTTGCCAGGAATGGGTAGCGCCCAAATGATTGAGTGTTGTCTCACCTTGCAACAATGGGTGTGATATAGTGCAGATGTATTCATGCTTTTCGGCTGTTTGCTTCTTGACAGGAACCTTTGGCACTGGAGCATGTCAGTGCTTTTTTGCCTCTGCTACTCGCAGACTGTAACAAACAAGAAAGTAAAACTAGTAAGTAAGTCTGGGTTAGATACTCTATCAGATCTGATTGGTCTCTTGCAACCCAATTTCTCTTGTAACCAAAATGTTATGCATTTTGAGGGAACTGGCTGTGTGCAGAGACCCTCCTGACCCCTGGATCCAGCAAGTATTGGAAGTTAATCAATGCTTCAAATTTTTTTGAATTGCCATGCTAGCCATCTGGTGAGGGTGATAGCCTGGGTGATGAGCCATTAAAGGGAATTAAAGGGCTCGGTGCAATACAGCCAACAGGTGGGGCCTCCTCCCTCAATAGAAAAAGCCAGAGTTTGGAGTAGAGTTTTTGGGCAGTAATGTGACCTAAAAGTAAAACAGCAAGCTGGAGAGAAAGTCAGGCCAACAATTGAGAGCAATATTTGATTTCTGTTTGAATGCAAGGCTGTAGCTATGGGAGAAACAAGACCCTTTTGAGATGTTGATGTTGTGAACTCCTCCATTATAGGCTCAGGTTGTATGTGTAAATAAACCATATATCACAAAGGCACTACAGTCTCTGCTGTGCTTCATTTCCAAAATGAATCCTGGACCCTATGGAATCTTGCACTGCTCTGAGATTGGGGTGGCATGCAACAATATGTATGCTCATCTCTTATATTATCATTCTCTGACATTTTGTTCCTACCGTGGTCATTCTTCTTCTTTTTTCTCAATTAGTATTTTTCCTTCTCAGTGGGTGCTTTTGCCATCATAAGCTGCAAAGTGGTTTCAAAGACCTATTGTGGTGCTTCACTTGGTGTCATCTTTAAGAGTCAATTTGTTCAGGATGCTGTGTCAGAACAAATCCATTCATTTCTCCTGCAAATTATACAATTACTTTGGCATAGAAATTTCACAGGCCCTTTCTTAAGAGTGCATATTGTGAACAGCAACCTTAGGAAAGTTCTTCATGTGTCCATAAAGCTGGCTGTATATATTGTGTTTGTTTAAATGGAAAATAACAACAACAAGACTCTAGGTCACAACTGTGTGGCTCCTAGAAGCAGCCACACTCTGGGAAACAATTTCAACTGGCAGGCTATACCAGGTGAGGGTAACTGATGGGTTAAGGACTTTCTCTGCATGCAAAGACAGGCTCTGGCAGATTGAGCGGATGTGACCATTAGTGGGTACAATGGTCATGAAGGTGGTTTCTGCACTTGCTGTAGAGGGAACAGATGGATGCCAACAAGAACAGCATACCACAGGTATACAACTAAAATGAAATAAGAGAAGAAACAGAAAAATCAAGGGCTGTGGTTTGTCAGATTACAAGTTTTAGAAAGCAATCATTGCCCAGAAAATAAATATGCTTCCTACTTAAGACCTCTTTATGGTAGAGATGCAGCCTGACCTTCTGATGACCATCTTTACTGTGATATGAATATCACTGGTGGAGAAAGGGGGTGCAGTGGGTGCGGGTGTCACCCCTGAGGGTGGTGACATCGCCCCTGCTCCCCAGAACACTTGCTGTGGGCTGCTAGCCCCACCCCACGGCAGCTAGCCCCACCCCCACAGGTGCTGCTCTGGGTGCCGGAGCAGCTAGCTCTGCCTCTGATGATTATTGTGCCGTAAAGCAAAACTGAACCCTGCAGTTTGCTCAAACCAGTTGTACCTACCACTCTAGGGCAACAGCATACCAGACACAACTGAACATTCAGCAGGATATTGAGGGAGCTCCACCTTGACTTGAAATGCTCATGGGTAGCCAGG
Source organism: Darevskia mixta (assembly GCA_034641385.1). Taxonomy (NCBI): domain Eukaryota; kingdom Metazoa; phylum Chordata; class Lepidosauria; order Squamata; family Lacertidae; genus Darevskia; species Darevskia mixta. The sequence goes on from JAWWNH010000001.1 coordinate 16,891,092, forward strand.
CTCTACCATGGTAGTAACTGAAGATACAGTCCATGCCCACCTATGGCAGCTCAGAGAGCCATCCGTCTTGGCTACAAGAATGAGTGAGTGCATAGGGACATTGCTGACAAGCACCACAGGGCAAGTGAAGAAGGTGCTAACCTCTAGCTTCCTGGCAAGAAAGAAGATCCTTGGAAGATCCATAAAATGGTCCTTGGCATCCACAGCTGCTTGCAGAACCAAGCCATAGAATCACTGGGGACTTAATGCAATACCAGAACAACATACTCTAAGAAATCAATGCGTGCTCTGTACTCTCATGTTGTTATGACAAAATAAATAGAATGTAATAAACTCAATGGTCACAATGACCTACATCTTCTCTTAGAATTATGGTTAACTTTTTTTTAATTATGGAGACCAAAACCTTCTTGATTCAATTCTGCTTTTGACCTTTAAGAAAAATTGCATTTTGCATTTTGGAATTCTGAGTGGTTCTTATGGTTTCCTCTTACTGCCAGCCTCCTTCTACAGATTGTTAAAATATTAATTGATTGTACATGCCCCAATACCAATTTTATTTCATGTATTTTATCTCAATTTACTAAATGTCTCCCTTCTCGGTTTATTTCCATTTTTTCTTTCTCTATCTGATGCTTAGAATGCTTCCCAATCCAACCCAATAGAATTAAATTCCTTTGACCTAATTTAAATACCCTGATAGCCTCTTCTACCTTGAATGGGATTTCAGTACATCTGCTGAAGACAAAGGCATCAGGAACAACTAAGCCTTGAATCACATATGGGGCATCTAAATTGAACCATCTCCTCTTCATATTCTGAAGTAAGAAATCAATTATGGTCAGAAAAGATTCACAGAAAACCTTTACAAAATTTGACCTTGAGGTTTTAGATTATTAAGTGAGAATTATTTATACATACTCTTCTGGACTCTTGGCTCTACTTTGTCAAAATATGGGAGAGGCACAGCAGTGATCTGCAACAGGTATAAAATGGGGATCTTGTGACAATTTTCTATATCTGATTTTCTAAAAACATGAAAAACAAAGCCTTTTTCTATGCAGTGTAATCAATAGAATTAAAAAATAATGGCACTGAGGCCTGTTTGTTTATACATTGCTAACAATTAATCATCAGAGAGTATAAAAACAGGATGCAAGAGACCGTGACATTCTGGAGGCAGTTTGATTTTTCTCAGTAGCACCAAGTTAAACATGTTTAAGCCATTAAGCAATTGCATTTGTTCAAACTCTCTTAAATAGGTGTCATATTAATAAGAGTGTACAGTTTCTTCCTTCTACAGGAAATGAATAAGAAGCTTAACTATTGATTCCTAAGTGAGCCTTGTAGGATAAAGAAAAAAGGGTGGCTGCTTGGCTTCCACTGAGGTCCAACGCCGAGGGCCTTCTGGTGGTTCCCTCACTGCGAGAAGTGAGGTTACAAGGAACCAGGCAGAGGGCCTTCTCAGTGGTGGCACCCACCCTGTGGAACACTCTCCCATCAGATGTCAAAGAAATAAGCAACTACCGGTAGCTTGCTGGGTGGTGTGGAGGATTAGACAAATTCATTGGGACTTGTAGCCATGGATAGCTTCCTTCACGAATTTGCCTAATCCTCTTTGAAAGCCACCCAAGTTGGTGGCCATCACTGCCTCCCACTGGAGTGTTTTCCATAGTTTAACTATGGCATCTGGTTGGCCCCTGTGAGAATAGGATGCGGGACTAGATGGGTAATTGGACCTATCCAGCAGGGCTTTTCTTGTGTGTGTTGCTGTGTTCTCATATATATAAAGAGGCAGGTGAGAAGATCAAGTTCCTTTCAAATAAAATGGAAGAAAGTATTTTCTGTCGGGCTCATTCATCCGGCAAGAATGACATCCCTTGCAGAAGGATAATAATAATTAACAACAACATTTCAACCTATGCATGTTCTCTGGTATCTGTTCAGCTGTGTTGAGCAGGGCTTACTTCCAGATGAGGGTGCCTAGAATTGCCACCTTAGTGTGTCCATCCCAATACGTTTGGCATTAATAAAACTGGCAATCAGCAGCCCAAGGTGCAAAAATGATTCCTTGAGGTATCACTCCATCGAAAGACAACACTTCCTTTCTCATCAAACCTGCAACCTCGTGCCAAATTTACTTGGGAGTAAGACCCATTGAATACACAGGAACGTACTTCCAAGTATGTTTAGCCCACAACATTATCTCTATATTGCCATTCCCCCTTCATCCCAGGATAGTGAATGCTGATGAGGCAATACTTTATTCATCTTCGGTTCCTTATTTTCAGGTAATTAATTTAAGTTCAACATGTATTGTTTGCTGGTGATTCACATGCAGGATCCTTCCAACCCTCACTTGCCACTGACTATAAGTGAGCAATAATCATCTGGCCCTTCTTTGGGCTGTTTTTGCTTCTTCATCACTCTGAAATGTTTACCAGCTTTGATTATTCCATTTATATTTTGAGTATATTTATAAGTATATGGGAAATGAGTAAGTACCAACTGGTTTTTATGGATTTGCCTTTAGAGTACATAGGATATTTTTCCTCAGTGCTACTAACGGTCATGATTTTTTCTAAAAATATATATACTTGGGTTATAGGCAATGAAGCTGTCCCATTAGCACAAGGGCTTCTGCCTCTGCATTGAGACTTCCTCTATTCATGCCTCCCGCACACCTCCTCAAATATACTCAGAGGTTGGGGGGGGACACAGAATAGATTTTTTTGCAGGGGTGGGGTGCAGATACACGGAAGGAGAACAGTGGGAGATGACGTCTCATTGCATAAGTAGAAGGCTTTGAGCTAACAGGAGCACTTCCTTGGACAAAGCCCAATATAAAATGTTTCCGAAATATATCTAGCACTGTACTACCTGCAATTTGAAAATTCAAATTAGACCTGGCGGCAGTTATGTGAAATAGCTTCAATGGTAGATTCAGGGAAATTGTTCTATTTTATTTTTGACATTGTGAGTTTGGGAATAAAGTAGTTCACAGGGTACCATGGTGTCTGCAAAGGCTTTCATTGGTGGCCCTGGGCAGCCATCCTGGAATCTGAGTGTTCTTTCTTTCTTTCTTTCTTTCTTTCTTTCTTTCTTTCTTTCTTTCTTTCTTTTAAAAAAGAAAGTCCTGCTGCAAAGAAAGCAAAGAGGGCAAAGTGTCTGGGTATCTTGTAGAGGTGTGCCCATCTATTTTTGAATATTTTTCCTGATAGTGTTGTTAGACATCAGCAGCATCTCTTGCCCCCTCCCTGTGTGTTTATGTATTCAATACTTTGTGAAACTCCACAATCAGGACCAGCAGAACATAGCTGATTTCCCATGGTGAGCATAAAGTTTTCTCTCTAATTTTACTTTATGCCAAGTTTCCCATGGCAGACATTTTGTGTTATGCCACACACACAAACCCATGGCAGCCTTGTGACTGGCATCCCCCAGCACTCTCTCAAAATTTGAAATGTGCCCAAAAAAGGTGGTGACCCAAGTGTTTAGATCTTGTGGCCTAATTACAAAAAGTGCAATGCTGCATAGCTGGCTAGATGTTACTTTCTTTCTTCTTCTTTTCATATTATTGTTACAGACGCTCATCATAAAAGCAGTATCTGTTGTGTACGACACTCCATCCAAAACTCTATGTAAAAAATATTTTTTTAAAAAAAAACATATTGAGTTCAAGGATAAGTAAAGGAACGTTAGTAATTAACACCCACGCGGTATTTACTCATAATTATACCAGCCTCTACATATTGTTTTTTCACTCTGCTTTTCAGAACTTGGCTTTCTTTTTTAAAAAAAGGAGTGGGGGGTGTTTTCCTTTTCGAATTAAAGTGCTTTTTTTTTTTAAGTGAATATTTCATGGTGTTCCTGGCAGGGGCTTAAGGAAGTCAGTAAGACAAAGATAGCAAAACCAACCTGTTATCTTTTTTTTTTTTTGCTTGGTGCCACTGAACTTGAAAATGCAGAAATGCTGAAGACAAAACGATACAAATATCAATGTATCTGAAGGTAATGTGGACGAATAAAGAAAAGCGTGTGTAGCTAATGTGCAAATGGGTGAATCGCCTATGATAATGGACAACAGAACTTCCAGGGACCACCATTCATTTCAGGTGGCTGTTCCATTATGAAACAAAGAAACACAGTGAGAGGCACAAGAGAATGAAAGCACTTGCTGTTTATTTCATAGATTGTCTTAATACAGTAACCCTTTACCTCCTGCCTCTTCTCTTCCCCAGTTATTTTTTATGCTCATGGCTTTCTGATTGCTAGATACTGAATCCAGGAATGCATATCCATGGAAAATGCTGTGTTGTAAATTATTAAATTTATACAGAAGTGCTGCTCATCCATATCCCCCTCACACTAGGACTGCATTCAGGACTGTGACCCGTACTTGCGGTTAGCTTGACGGCTGCATAATTTAAATCACTAGTCAACTTTGAGGAGGCAAAGGCTGATAAATCAATTCTGATGTCAAAAAAACAGGGGCAATGAAGGAGTTGAAAAAATAATAAAGGTTAAGGTAGGTAAGGGACCCAGGTGGCGCTGTGGGTTAAACCACAGAGCCTAGGGCTTGCCGATCAGAAGGTCGGCGGTTTGAATCCCTGCGACAGGGTGAGCTCCCATTGCTCGGTCCCAGCTCCTGCCCACCTAGCAGTTCGAAAGCACGTCAAAGTGCAAGGAGATAAATAGGAACTGCTCTGGTGGGAAGGTAAACGGCGTTTCCGTGCGCTGCTCTGGTTCGCCAGAAGCAGCTTTGTCATGCTGGCCACATGACCTGGAAGCTGTACGCCGGCTCTCAACCAATAAAGCGAGATGAGCGCCGCAACCCCAGAGTCGGACACGACTGGACCTAATGGTCAGGGGTCCCTTTACCTTTTTAAGGTAGGTAAAGGACCCCTGGATAGTTAAGTCCAGTCAAATTTGACTATGGGGTGTGGAACTCATCTCCACTTTCAGGACAAGGGAGCCAGCATCTGTCCGCAGACAGCTTTTCCAGGTCATGTGGCCAGCATGATTAAACCGCTTCTGGGGCACGGAGCACCATGACATGTGCCAGAGCGCACGGAAACGCCACAGCGGTAACTATTTACTCACGCTGGTATGTTTTCAAACTGCTAGGTTGGCAGGAGCTGGGACAGAGCAATGGGAGCTCACCCTGTCGCATGGATTCAAACTGCCAACCTTACAATCGATAAGCCGAAGAGGCTCGGTGGTTTAGACCACAATGCTACCGGCATCCCAAGAACAAACAAAAGTTTTCTTTTTAAAAAAACTACAGTAATGTATAGCAGGAATAACAATGTCTTTCAACACTCTAGACCATATGTAGAACTTTTATTTACATATATATATATATATTTTAACAAGAGCAGGGAATGTCCTAGGATACATGAACTTTTTCTATGTCTCACCCACGGGCTACTTTGAGTAGGGTGTCAAATGCCTCACTGCATCTAATGCAATAGCAGAAAACAACTGCTTCTTGATGCACATAAAAAGGAGATGGAGGAGCTGTGCAAGAAAAGAGAGAGAGAGAGAGAGCAAAGGAAAGAGAATAAGGCAGATCGGTTGAATGCCCAGATAACAAGGAAATAGTTTCCTTAGCAACTGTGGTCCTTTGGATAGCATTAGACAAGTGTACAAGTGCTTTTAGAGAAGCACTGAAAATGCTGATTGAATTGATTGTTGGTAGGCTCAAAAAGCTGGATAGAGAGGCTGTGCACTGGATTCAGCCGATGCCTGAACCAAGTTGGACTGATTTGGGGAAATCCGGGCATTGTTCCAGTCAGATTGGGATTACTACAGGTCCGGTTGTGTGGGCTCTCAGGGAGCAGGTCATAGAGGTGTGGGAGAGAAGGAAAAACTGCAAAAAGGAGGGACCAACCAGGCATCTGCCTCTTCACAGGAGATGTTAACTATGGATTGCAGTCATGGTAGCGCAGTGGAGATTGTTCTGCCAGTGCCAGCATTTCTGCTTGCCTGGAAGAAGAATCTCCCTTCTCCTCCCCGATGGGGGTTCTCCAGATTTGGGAAGGGCTCAGGGAGGACAGCATGGGGAGGGTGATGAGGGTGAAAAGTCCCATTGCACAAGTAGACTTTGTTCCACTTGCTTCCGCTTGCACAACTGTTTTTCTTCTTTTTTAAAGAACTACATATTCTTTTTAAAAAAACAACAACTGGAATGACCACTTCTTAGCCATCCGCTGTTAATGCAAGTTTCTAACTGAGTCATCAGTGTATTCCCACCCCCCCACCCCCCCACACACACACTTTAAGAAGAAAAACCTTATGCAAGTGTCTCAGACAGCACCCTCTGGTGGACTCTACATTCCCTGATATATCAAATAGAGAGCTGAAGGCTTCAATAGCTCAGGATTCTGGGATAGAGAGCGAAAGGATTCTACACGTGCAGTATCCTACCCTACTGCTAAGCCAAATGTGATCCTTGAGAAAAAGTGAAATGGCTTCCTCAGCGTGTTTGCAGTGCTTTGTCGCTCTTCCTCTTGCACTCCCCGGTGTTATTGATATGCACAGCCCAGGATTAAGGAAAACTTGACGTTACAGCCTCCATCAATTTAAAGTCCGCATTTCGTTAATTAATTAGAGGAGTTTATGGGAAAAGCTTTTATCTATGGCAATTGATTGTAGACGCCATGCCCTCTTCAAGATGATGCACTTGGATGACTGAACTAAGATCAGTGTCTGTTGTGGAGGCCAACAATTGCCTGCATTTCAAGAGGAGAGGAGAATCAGACAGGGCTACTTCCTGAACCTTACGCTATTTATCTTCCTGTTAATGGTTGCCTGAGATATTAGTGTGTAGGCAGAATGACAGACCAGTGAATAAAGTGGAACAATCAATGTTAACAGTCCTCTGTTCCACCCCTGGCTCTGCCACAGGCCTTCGACTCATGATAGCACCTCAATAATCCTCCATTCTCCTTGTCTCTACAGTGAAGATTCTTCAGTTCATTCCTGTTGAAACTCAGGAACCTACCTTTAAAAACTAGCAAACGCATTTTGATGTGAGGAGTGGGGAGGCAAGAAATGTCTACGGAATAAATTTGCTTCCCTAGACACAGGACCCCTTTAAAATGATGACAAACAATCCTATGTTGTAAGTGCAGAGAAAAGAAGTTACTATTATGAATGTTATTAGAAATATGTTGTTGGATTGCTCTAGAACACAGCATGTTTTGCAGGAGAGGAAATCTTCCTTTAGACATCATGCGAATCACATGCATGGAGTAGGTTAGTTTTCTAGTGTATCATAGGTAGAAGACACAATAAACAATAATACTCATCATGCCTGGGAAACATCCACAATGTTTTGTTATACAATGTACAATCTCTCATTAGTTTTGTAATGTTCCAGGATAAAAAGATTATTTAGACGGTCGCAATTTAGTTTCCTGATGTTGTATTCAAGAGGATAAATAATCATTTATATTGATGTAAACTGTGCACCCAATTAGTTCACTCAGAAACAAACACACAATCACCACCACCACCCTATATGTTGCAGGATTTCATACTGACATTCATTTGTATGTTTTGCATTCACCTAGTCTGGGTATATAATAATGTTTAGGAAGGATTTTCAAATTTCTTCCATAACCTAACTATTCTGGTAAAAAGTGTTGTTGTTTTTTATGTGTAGTCAAAATATTATTTAGTTTACTTTTCAGTGTCTTGAGCTGTACATACATACTTCAGAATCTCCTTTGGACATTTTCACATGAGTGGCTTAAAGAAGTTAGCCCTTTAATTGGTTTATAAGGCAGGTATAAAACCTATGATAACCAGAAGTCTCCTTCATATTACAAGTACCTCTCTCCCACTTTTTCTTCTGCCTGGATAATAATCAAATGGTCATATAAATAGTGCAAGACATGCTAAAAGGCTGGAGTTTAATGTTTAAAAATGCTCTATCTTTTATGAAGCCTTTTATGATTATGACCAGCTGAGAGCACCCTCACAACTATACCAAAACTGACTCCATGAGGTCACCTTCTCATATATCCAGTGGAAGCCGACTATCAAAAGCAGAGTAGACCTACTGAAATCAATGGGACTCTTGATTTTGGTGGATCTACTCTGAGTATGACTCAGTTGGCTAGCATCCATCATTCTGAACACAGCATTCATTTGCAAAGCAACGGCAGCTACATATCTGAAGGCTTCTAAAAAAAACACGAAAATTGCTTAATGCTGTCAAGGTTATTTTCATAAATCGAACATTTTAAGCATTAAGCAAGCCTATTCTAAGAGTGAGCATTTGGAAACTTACATCAACTTCAAAACTTCCCTTTAAATGCCAATTACCAGACCCTTTGCTCCAAGGATTAGAGTTGGAATCAACACTTTGTTGCATGTGAAGACCCCCAAAACCACCCCCAAATGAAGACACAATAGACACAGATTTTAGTTTAAGGTTTTTGGCATTAAATTTTGGTCACAACTTTATTGGTTACAGCATGTGAGTGGTTGCTTAGGCATTGGTTCCAGACTACCTGAACCTGCAGGGTGGCAGGAACAGGACTGACACTGGGCACCACCATATGTCAGTAAGGGAAAGCATCGTGGGAGAGTGAGAATCAATCTCCCAGCTCACCCCAGGTGCTCCCAGCGTCTCTGGCGTGGCCCTAGCCCCTTGACAGGGTTCAGACAAAAGCAAGGCGAGCCCCTGGATTCCTTTAACGGAATTCCCTAGCAGCAGCAATGGAGGGGCAGGCACAGCCAACCACGTCCCCTCCCCAAAACATTGAACCAAATACCTAACCGCCAACCTTACAAAGTTGTGACGATTTGCTACACAGTAGGCAAAAACCAAGTGGCACCAGCCAATCAGCCAAATGGCAAAATTCCTACCAGGCCCCTGCCCCAAAACAGATGACCCCTAGACAGGCATAGCAAGGCCAAAAGAACAACCCTAAATATAGGGCGAGGAAGGCAGGTGATCCGCTGCACGTCGCAAGAAAGTGAAACTCTCCAACGATGTGCAGCAGCCAATAGCCAACCCAACTGACCAAATTTCTGCCCCAGCAACAGAGGGGCAACCAATGAGGCATTGTGGCCATCCAAACAGTCCCGCCCCACAACAGGGAGGCAGTTTCTGGTGATCTCACTGCAACACATGCCCATGATGGAGGACCCGACTTGTAAGAAAACAAAAGAGAACAGTTGGCAATTCATAGAACTTTTTCTTTTCTTTCCATTTTAGAAACACCCACCAACAAGGTTAAATGCATAGTATAACAATGTAGGACATTAAAGGCATACATGCATGATTATATTACCAAACATAATATCAAATGCTTTTTAATAGCTCCATTTTGGGATATCGGTTCCAGGATATTAAGTAAGGAAACGAGGGGTGCCTCTCTAACACAGGACAGGTGGCTACTGTGCTGTCTTTATGAAGCGCTGATTACTTTTGGTTCTAATATAAAAAAACTGCTAGTATTTCATGCGGCTGCAAAATGCAGATTATTAAACTTTGAAATGATCCTGAATTGCAAAGATAATTCTTTCCACGGTGCAATCCAATCAAAATGTTAATCATCTGTTAGAATTGAGCTAAATTTGCCTTTTTATTAAGATTTTACTATTCTGTTGGATTATGGTAATTTCCCAGGACAATGATATTTCTTTTTCAATATATGTATCATGGTGCTCCCTCATTGCAACTTGACAAAATCAGGGGGGAAATATTTTGTCACCTTTTATCAGAGCTACTCTGCACAATTCTATTGGATGCTAGCAACCTTCTTCCCTTCCTTTGGAATGGTTTTTTAAAGGTCCCCCCCCCTTAAGGCCATTGGGATGTTGTTGTTTAATGATAAAGTATCCCCACATTTGGGAAATCAAAATATTTTGCAGATTTACATTCAGTCACATTGAAAACCCTCAGAATGAATTTTGATGAAAATACATAAAACAGCCTTCCCACTCCCCAATGGCTCGTGTACCCTTAGGGGATTTTTAAAGCCGTATCACCCAGATTTCTCAACCAATGCTGTTCTGAAATGGTGACAGCCATTCCCAATGTAAAATTCCCAATTTAGTTTTTTCTACTTCTTCCTCTAGATAAATATTCTGTATTTATTTTTCAACAAGGATTCCAAGACAAGGGTGGTCCCCACAGCTTTTGGTACTATGTGGTTGCAGTGACATTAGTACGGACCTTTATTACCTCACAGCACAGACTGTCAACACTTCAATAATCTCACTAACAATGTGTATCTTGCAGTTAGCCTGACTTCTTCCTCTATAAAGGCTGAGGGTGGAGATTACTAAAGCTGTAATCCTAATCAATGGGGTTATGATTGTAGCCTTAATCAGATTCCTTTTATGAATTTAAAAACCAATGTATCATATTCTCTTCAGATAGAATTGATATATCTTTTGAGATCTGTTGACTTTATCTGTGGATCTCAATTAAAGTCTTCGGATTTCAAACTGTTGAACACAAATTAATGCTTTCTACAAACATTTGAAACATAAATTAGCTTGAGCAGAGGAACGCACAGGGCTATTTTCTGCATAAAACACACATTTATGAATTTACATGTCACATTACGAAAAGGACTTGTGTAAGTGGCATTAGAGTGCCTGTAAAATGCACGATATGTATGAAGGAATTCATACAATCCAGGACACAAAGAGCAAAATATGAACTGTTCTTCCCTGATGCCTGAGTGAGAGGGAAAGGATACAGGAGTTTACAGAACTGTAAAATCATGAAAGCTAGGCTACAGTCTTTACCTCAGTTATTTTGGAGTAAGCCCAATTGAATTCCATGGGACTTACTTCTTAGAATGCATGGTTAGTATTGCTGCCATAGTTTGCTTTGTGATGGGCCATTAGCTACTTCATTAACTTTTTCTTTAAGGTGCCAGAAAACTCTTTTTTTGCTTTTTTGCTGCAAAATACAAACAGGGCCACCCCTCTAGAAATTCAATAACTTTAAAAGGGAACACACAAGGAAACTAACCACTTTGAAAGCATCTGTTGATAGCTGAGATATATGTCTATTGTACGCTACACTATATATAATCTTCATCAGTGGACAGCAACATGGAAGAAATACTTGTGCAAAGTAAACCAATTGCAGCTGAAAGTATGAATAAATGTCGGAACAGAGTGAGGCTAGTAAATATAGACTTAGATGTTGCCCAACATGACAAAAAAAAGTGGAAATGCAGTACAGAGCAAATGGGATTGGGGGTGATTTGCAGCAGAGAAAGTATGTCAACAAATGAAAAGCCTGGGACCTATGAGCCAAAAGTTGAGGTGCCAAAGAGATTGAAAATGTCCTGAAAAGAGATGATGATCTTGATATGACTGAAGGCGAGAAAACTGAATGGTGATTATCTTATGGGATATTGCTATGACCCAGAGGCAGGAAGCTCATGCTCTGACTACTAAAATAATATGTTATTGTTTCCAAAAAGACAGAAATGATGGCGCTCAGTTCTGTCAAAGAGTGCCAGTTGATTACACTCATTACAGGTAGCTTTTTCCAAGTATGTGGAGCCCAAATATATAGGTTTCTCTCACAATAATATACAAAGAAATCTTATCCTAGTCAAGCCACTTTGAGGTCAAAAAGGTTTTAGCAGGTTCTTGCAGTTTAATATGAAAGCGGAGTAGTTCCATTTTTTAGGCATCGGCAGCCAATGAGGAACAGTCCTTAGTCTCGAGCAGCTTATTTATAATTGTAACAGAAAGCCTTCTTCCAAAGGAGCACTATACTGTACTTAAAAATTCCTAAGGGAGAGAAATCAAAGAGACCCTTCATGGAACTATGAAATATTTGATATGGCAAATACTTCATAAAAGGGACAAAAAATGTATCATTTAAAAGATGAATAGCACAGGGTTATAACAACCCTGCTGTGCCTTGCCTTCTCTCCACCAGCTCTGAATGTTTCAAGTGCATGTACTAGAAACAAGGGTATTTGTACAATTACCAAAACTTTGCTGATCCTTCATATTTAAGTTTCGTTTTGAAAAGGCCCATTACTGAACATCTAGGGAAACATTTAGGTTTAAATTGCATTGGTGGCATTCTGGCAAAAAGCAAAGCAAGGGGAAGAGGAGAGTTGTTACGGTACAAGTGGGATGCTACAGTGTGGAGAACTCCCACTCAGGATTCCAACCACTCCATTTCATTTATATTTCCCATTCATTTCCCTACACCAACACTCAGCCAGCATTCCATGATAGAGGAATGGCTGTATCTCAATGGTAGGGCACCTGTCTTGTCTAAAAGCTCCTAGAATCTCCAAGTAGGGCTAGGACAGACCCTTGCCTGAAATGCTAAAGAGCCACTGCTAGTTCATGTAGAAAATATTGAGCTATATGGATCATTGGTCCAACTCTGTATAAGGGAGCTTCCTGTGTTCCGATCTTCCATAGCCACTGAGTATACTCAGTCCTCATTCAGTTGTTTTGGAGTCCCTGCCTTCATGTGGGGTGTGGCTGAACACACTTAGAAGGCTCCCTGGGACTAGAAGCCCTGATAATACAGGGTTATCCGTTATAGGAATCTTCTAAACAGATTCAGCTGAACACACTTACAAGCTCCCTTCGGTCCTTTATTAGGAAATAACTGGGCAATACCAATTAATCCTGAAGTTCCACATGTGTGAGGAACTGGAAATGAACGAACAGCTAACTGCCTCAATTTAAAAAATGGAGGGTTTGACTCACTCTCTAGCCAAAAGAGCCCCCAGCAGAGTTTAAAACTGAAATATATGCAGCATTTGCAAAGTGTGGGAAATAAAGGTTGTTAGACATTTAAATATCCCAGCATTAAGCACTCACAATGTGCTCCCCACCTCTACTCCTCTCACAGTGAATAGACCACAAACTTAAGTAAGTTTAAATGCTTTACTTACAGTATTCGGAGGTCTCACTCATGCATCATTCAATACTAAGCAAAGTCAATACAGGTAAAAACGTATTGAGTACAAAAATACAAAAGTTAGTTTCAAGCATGAAGTCTGGCGCTCAGGAGATGCAGCCTCATGTGTCTGGTCAGTTACATGGTTCAAAGAGAAGAGAAAGACAGAAGAACAGGAAACAAGCCTTACTTCCTACCTCTCTGGAGGTAAGGGGAGCATGACCTAGCTGAGACTACTCTAGAAATTTACATCTCTGTGGTCCTTAACCCCTTAATTTACTAACTAGCAATGGTAGACATTGTTAGGTTTGACTGCAAAATCTCCCACAGTCTTCCCACTCAATGCAGGGAGGTTGGGGAAGTGGAGTGGGTGGGGGTGCAGCCAGCTTGTCCAGGTCCCTCTACGCACTTTATGTCTTGACTTCACACAGTCAGCTGAACAGGGCTATTAATATTCAAATTCAGCCAATCAAATGCAATTTATTTTTTGGTGGAAGATATTTCCCTTTAGAGAAGCAGCCTATGCTCTTTTTAGTATATCTCAAATTACAGGAACTCCATTGTTTTCCTACCATGTTTTCAACACCAAGCAACATTAGAATAGAATAGAATAGAATAGAATAGAATAGAATAGAATAGAATAGAATAGAATAGAATATAAAACAATAATTTCTATCATTTTGTAGTAAAAGAGCTCAAAACTTTTAAACTGAAGTCCTTTTTCTTTTGTTTACTGTTTTGCTCCACTTTCAGTCATCATGACTACAGTAAAACAGTTCCTTTTTCAGCATGAAACCCATGCACCTGAAATAAACTGTGCTCTCAGACTAATATGGTGATGGATAGTATGTATGTGTATGTGTGGTTATAAATGTATAAATGCGTATGTGTGGCTGTAAATGTGGGATGGCATTCAATTTCGTTGTACTACGTACAATGACAATAAAGTATCTATCTATCTAATAATAGTAATAACCATAAGCATTCTGGAATATGTACATCAGTACTAATACTAGTATGAAATAGCATCAGGTCTATAGACCAGAAATGCCAATGAGGTGGTAGATAACAGTGGGATATTATATAGATATAAAATGTATACATCCAAAAGAAATGATGTGCTACAGAACCAATAAAACATACCATATATAAACAATAATTGACAGCAGTGGATTGTCAATCATCTGTAAAGTACACTTTTTCTCCTAGGATGACAGCATACATTTTAAAGGCAAAGGAAGTTGCTCCAAAATGCTTTAACATGAAACACAACATCCATGCTAATTGAAGTCATCAGTCAGTGATCAATCAGTTCTTATATGGCAAAAGATGGTGTGCATTTCAGCATTTGTGTTATCTTAACAGAAGCAACATTGCAGCACTCAGCTCCTCACTGTCAGCAAGATTTCACTGAGCGAAGGTTTGTTCTGCAACTGCAGTTTGTTCCAACAGCCCTTCTAAGGCATTTCAGGCCTTAGGCGGATTGCTGTTGCAAAGGATGTTGTATTATACAAAAGCTAGGCTACAATTTAAATCGGTACAGTAAATAAAATAGCAAAGCTCCATGGGCACTCATCTCCTTGCAGACTCTTGCTTGCTCACGCTCTGAATAATGCATGTCTTGGTTAGCATTAAAAATGCCCAATCGATATGCATTGATGAAGCTTTAACCATCCACAAAGACCTTGCTGATTAATATCCAATCAAGTTTATGTGTGCTTCATTTGCAGATTATAAGAGGACACCCACACACACAAAGCCCCTCGTGGATCTTTTATTGCCGTCACTACCGCCTTAACTTTACTTCCTCAATCGTTCCTAAAATCTTGATTCTGGTCTGCAGCATCAACAATAGCAGCAGGTAGATTTTCAAAGCATCAGCACCTTGTATGCTGTAGCAAGTACTACTTTTCCATACCTCTAAGCAAAGGTGCCTGTTGGTGCTGCAGTTCCTGAAGATATCAGGCACCAGTGAGGCTGAGAACCACAAGCATAGTTCACATATTGGCCTTTTTTTAAAAAGGAAGCAATAGCCAAATACAGTGGTACCTCGGGTTAAGTACTTAATTCGTTCCAGAGGTCCGTTCTTAACCTGAAGCGTACTTAACCTGAAGCACCACTTTAGCTAATGGGACCTCCTGCTGCCGCTGCGCCGCCAGAGCACGATTTCTGTTCTTAGCGGAGTTCTTAACCTGAAGCGTACTTAACCCGAGGTACCACTGTAAAAGTATGTTGCTTATATGGTTGAGAAAGCTTGGCCAAACAAAATTAAATTCTGTTGGATATGTTTGCAATTTGTCAGATCATGCAAATTATTTTTCACTATAAAAATATATTTTAGGAATTTGTGCCATGATTGTTGGATTTCCACCCCCTCACCCCGCTCTGAAATCATTGGGAAATCATGGTAAGGAACATAGAAAGCTGCATTATAGCAAGTCAGACCATTGATGCATCTAGTTCAAAGGATGTCTGCACTGACTGGGAACAGTAGTTCAGGATGCCTGGGATTGAACCCCAGTGTGGTGTAGTGGTTAAGAGCGGTAGACATAATCTGGTGAACCGGGTTCGCGTCTCCGCTCCTCCACATGCAGCTGCTGGGTGACCTTGGGCTAGTCACACTTCTTTGAAGTCTCTCAGCCCCACTCACCTCACAGAGTGTTTGTTGTGGGGGAGGAAGGGAAAGGAGAATGTTAGCAGCTTTGAGATTCCTTCAGGTAGTGATAAAGCAGGATATCAAATCCAAACTCTTCTTCTCCTTCTTCTTCTTCTTCTTCTTCTTCTTCTTCTTCTTCTTCTTCCTTTTGCCTGCAAGACAGATCCTTAACCACTGAGCTACAGCCCTTCCTATTCTTGAACCAGTCAAGGCTGCACAACTTGGAAACCATCTAAACTAAATTAGAACTCTCCCCCAGCCATGTACGGTGTCCCGCTGAGGGCTTAATAAACCACCTATTCTTTCTGCCTACATCAAAGGGCAAAAATAGGAAGTTGCCATACATGACCAGCATGCTGCAATTTGACTTAGTTGGTTACATGTTGTCTGGGTCTGATCTACTTGAAGCCATTATAGCACGTCTAACTGAAAATGTTATTGCAGGTGGAAGAATGTTAATAGTCCATGGGTATAGTTTTCTTTAGGTGGAACAGAACTGCCAGAGAATGACTGGCAATCTCTGCTGCAATTAGCGTTTCTTTCGTTTTCTACACTCAACTTGAGCTGATGCTCTGTTTTGTTTGTATGTCTCTCAAAGGACAACTACAAACTAAGGTTCTGGGAAGCAAGCCACTTTGTTTTGTTTACACAATTAAGTTTAAGAATGAGAGAGGAAATAGTCTTCCTTACTCAGGCCAATGTACCGTCCAGTCCAACATTCTGTCTCCAATGGTCGCCAAAAGCTGCTGCTACAGAACTGTGAAGCAACACTTGAGTTTCAAATCTTTTAAAGTATCCTACAAAATCTAAATTCCAAAGAAAGGTTTTATCCTTTTCACTCTTCAGAATCTGAAAAACTTAAATGAATTTTCGCATATGTGCAAAATTATATTTAGCCTAGGAAAAGGCTTGGTTTCCTGCAAAGTTGTCTCAATGGAAGGAATTTGGCATAAGTATTAAGGATTTAGTCTAGAAGCATTGAAATCAGAGGATTTCACTTAAGTCCACTGATTTCAATGGGTCTACTCTGAGTATTTCTAACACTGGCCAACACCCTTGAACTCTTTAAACAATTTATAAAGAGAAATGTGATCATCGGTGTAAGTATCAAAAGAGCGACTTAGGCATGATCCAGGGTGGGGCTAGCCCAAGGCATTCTGCTGTCTGAGGCAAAGGGTAAGATCTCATCACCACCAATATCCATTTCAGGTTCAGAACCCAACCAGGCAGGCACTTGAATCAGCACAATTCACAGGGCAGTGTCATCCACTATTTCTGTGGGCAGCAAGATAGCTTGGGAGGCACAGGGCAGGCCACATGGAACATACAGTTCTGTCCTTCAACAGCCCAGCACTGTTTCCCATCCCCAGGATATGCTGCCTGAGGTGATCAACCTGACTGCTTTATGGTAGGTCAGCCCCCAAAAGATTTCTAAATATTTTTGGTGTGAACAGCCAATAGCCTGCCATATTCTCAGCTGCTTATGAAATCCCTGTCAGATGCAAAAGCGTTTGCTGTGTGGGATTTGGGGACAGGGGGCAGTTGTTCACAAGCTGTGTGAAAACGCAAAACTATTTTTTTGTGGTTCTTTGGATTCTAGCCACAACACTGAGTTTACTATTTGCTCCAAATATGCTTTTCTCATTATTCACAGCTTTAGGAAGTACTGAACCTGTAATATTCAGCAGCACATCACATTTAAAATTAACATTTCAGTATGCATAAGCACGCACAAAACTTTTTAAAAGATGCATCTTTCTTTTATGTGTTAGTCTTCAATTAAAATAAAATTATGGGTAGAAATAAAGACATATTCTAAACAGGGCCCATGGCAAAGGCCATTTTGTGGGCGTTATCCTATCCTCTGGGATAGATAGCAAATGGTAGCAGTATTTTTTTTTCCTACACACTTCTCCAGAATAGCTCATCTCTCAGGGCATTGTCAGAAATGAAGATAGTGGCTAAAAACTGCTTGGCACCGGGAAGAGCTGCAGCCCAAAGTTTGAGCTCATGCTTTGCAAGCAAATGTTCCATGATCCATTTCTGGCACCCCCAGGTTAGGTTGGGAAGGCCTCCATCTGAAACCCTGGAGAAATGTTGCCTGCCAGTGTAGACCAGCCTTTCTTAATCTTGGGTCCCCAGATGTTGTTGGATTACAACTTCCACCATCCATGGCCACTGAATCCTGATGACTAGGGATGATGGGAGTTGTAGCCCAATAACATCTGAGACCCAAGGTTGAGAAAGGCCGGTGTAGACAATAGTGAACTTGATGGAGCTGGATGACGTATAGCACCCATATCATGAGAAGTAATGGCACCACACTATTCTACTGTGGTCAGACCTCACCTGGAGTACTTTGTCCAGTTCTAAGTACCATAGTTTAAGAAGGATGTTAACAAACAGGAACATGTCCAGAGCAGCATGACAAAGATGTTTAGGGGTCTGGAGACCAACTTCCATGAGGAAAAGGTGGAGTATTTTAGTATTGTTAGGCTGGAGGAGAGATAATGAAGAGGTGATATGATGACCATCTTCAAATATCTGAAAGACATGGATGCTGAAGCATTTTTTTCTGCAAAGATCAACCGCCTGGGACCCATGAGCACCACAGGAACCATGGGAACCAGGTTTGTGACTCTTATTTTGGTGGAGGGACTTTTTATTTTTTTAAGTAGCAGGTACTTCCTCCACCCATGTGGACTGTGAGCTCATGTATAGTGTATGAGAGAGACAGAGAAAGAGAGCAAGATTAATGTATGAATGTTTCTGTGGTCTGTAAGGGAGGGAGAGATATAGGCAGTATGTGTGAGAGAGCACGGAGGTGTGGTGGGGGTCATCTATTTGTGTTTGTGAAAAAGAGGGAGAGTTGCATTTGGGCAGTGGGAGGGGGACATATTTATATGTATATGTGAAGTGTATAAGTGTGTATGATAGACAGACAGACAGACAGATGGTGGGGGGGATGTCAACTCTGGTGGGGATCCAAGGCCCCCAACAGCTACCTCACAATTCTGCTTGTTGACACTGAACCTGATTTTAAAGTTCTGTATCTCAAGTTTCAACTTACATACAAAATGCATACTGTAATTAAAAATGCATATAGAAAACTCCCCTGCCCCAGATACTAGAGTTCTGAATGGTTGTTTAGCAACCATTGGTTGCGATCCACAATTTTTCCATATCAGATTTCTGAAGTTTGTTCAGATACCTAAATGCGTGCACAGTTCGTAACAGTTTTCTACTAGCATTCTTCCCCCCTGGTACATGTTAACAATGAATGCAAGCAGATAATATGATTTATCAAATGGGTTATGATCATGAAATCACTATTTTTGGTATGGGTGCTTTAATCTCTGTGTGTGTGCACTAGTGTGCAAAGGCAATCTGTAAAGGGTGGGGGACCTGAAAACTGTTCTGAAATTAATTGGTAAAGTTCTCCTAGTCGAACTGGAAGGCAAGGAAGACAGAATGTGGGACAGAGCCAACCCAGGCAGCAATAATCAGGACAGGAACATCCAGTTATCCCTAATTATTCTGTAAAGACTTCTCCCTCTGCTTGTGATCACGTATAGAATATAAATTGTGTATACCGATCTGAAGTGATAAAATGCACCACATTTCTAGTGAGAGTAATTTCTGGTAGGTTTCAGCTAGCAAAGCCATTTCAGCCCACTTCCTTGAAACAAATGTTGCATTCTTGACAACATTTTCTCATCATTCCCGCCAGGGAATTAAGGTCTTTTTATTAGAAGTATACGGGACTGTTTACTCCATCCAAAATTACAAGGTAATAAATATGTATAATGTCAAAGTTTAACTATGCAAACCAGTGTTAATTACCCATCCCCAAGTGATTATTTGGAAAGAAAAAAGTTTTGAAACGGGAGTATCATTGCATAAAGGACTTGTAGCATAAATTGCCATCTAGAATAGGATAAGAGTGCCTCCAAGTGGCATGTATCTAAATTCCAGTTAGGGGAGAAAGTTAAAATTCCAGATATTTAAGAAATGAGTTGCTGGGGGAGGGGGCAGAAGTAGGCCTGTGAACCCTTTTGTTCATCTCATTTCAATCGATACACTATTTAAAATATTTATGCATGCTATTAAAAACATGCAATTAAATTGCACTGGATCTAAATCAGATTCTTACAGAGTAAAAATGCAATCTACTGCAACTGATAGTAGTTTTCATTTGACCTATTTAATGGTGTTACACCCTACAATGTGTGGCAGTACTTTAACAGTCATAGAAGGGGAGAGTATCTATTGCTTTGCAGTAAACAACTAATCCACTGCTGCTTATTTTATTGGCATGTTATTGTTCAGAGTTGGTATCCAACTCAAACAACATCCTTCTTTGTGCAGCTTACATAAGAAAACCAGAAGAGTCTTGTTCGTACAGACCAAAGTCCATCTAGTCTGCCATTTGGTTTCTTCCTGATACCAGTAAGACACATCTATGAAGCTTATAAGCAGGATATGAAAGCAAGAAATTCTCTGTGACCCTATGCTGCAACTAGTAGATCTGAAGTTCTCTTCTTACTGTTGCTACTACTAATAATAACATTAACTTTCTACTGTTATTGTGCATAACTTGGATCCAAACTTAATCATGCTTAGAGTAGACCCACTGAAATCAATGTACAGCTTAGTCATGATTAACTGAAGTTCCACTGATATCCATGAATCTACTGTAAGCAGGGGTGTACGAAGGGGGTGGGGGCAGTCCGCCCCGGGTGCCCTCCTGGGGGGTGACAAGCTGGCCCGCTGCCTCCCCCCAGCTGTAGAGCGGCCGAGGGCACACACGTGGCATCCATATGGGCTGCCGCACATGCGTCGTCCATACGGGCTGCCGCTTGAGCGCCGTCCAGTTCGCCCCGCCCCTCAGCGCCCCGCCCCGGGTGCCAGAGAGGCTTCCTTCGCCACTGACTGTAAGTATCCCTGTCTGAATCCAATAGCTACTGTTCTTGCTCTGCATTTAGTAAATGTACAAAGCAGGTGATGAGTAGTAGTAGTAGCTGAGACCCCCAACTATTGTTGCCAGTACTAGTGAAACACATTGAATTACTATCACTAGAATGGGCCTTTACGGCTACTGCTACTCGTTCCCCAATCAATAACAGTGTCCTCTGGTCAGTCAGATTTTCCACTTAAATTCATGGTGGTTCATAGTGAGATGGTTATGTCCAGTGAGGCTAAGAAGCAAATGCATTGGAATATCAAACAATATCAGATATCAAAGGACACCAGCACTGAACAGAAGTCAACAGATCCTGAGAGTATTTAACAAAGAGTGAATACGTCACTCTTGCAGGCTCAAGCAGGTCATTCAGTGAAATGGCACTTTGAAGCTGGGAATTTGAAAGGATGAGCAATATAGTAAGGGTAGGGACCTTGTGGCCCTCCAGATGTTGTAGGACTTCAACTCCCATCATACCAGATCATTGACCATGCTGGCTGGGGCTGATGGGAGTTGGAGTCCAGCAACATCTGGAGGGCTAAAAGTCCCCCACCCCTAGTCTAGGGGAATATTATAGGCACTGCTGCAAATTTTTTGATTGCCACTGCCCAGGCATACAGGGTCATGAAATGAGCTTAACTGTATAGTTTTGCTGGCAAAGTAAGTCACAGTTCAAAGAGGTATGACTCCCAGTATTCTCTGGGAAGAAGAATTGATTGTTAAACAACTCTGACAATTATAGCTCTGAGAGGGGAGTGAGGATCTGATCAACTCTCAGCCACAACTGTTTAAAGTTGTGTGACACTGCTTTAAATTTATAGAGCAGGTAGAGCCCATTTTGGGTGGGGGGAGGGTTCTCCCAAGTGTAATTTTTTTAAAAAATGGAATAAGTTCACAAATGACTACCTGCATACAAATAACGCTAAGTTATTTTTGAATTCTATTAATACATACAGGAGAGTATAAATATTTAACTCAACTCTGGCTCATACAGAAACTAATTGCTTTCTGCTTTGATAATGGCCATGAGAAAGCATTTTTTGTTTTGTTTTGTTTACAGAAAGAGTAATAGAATAGACTCCCCAGTCTCCTGTCTGAGAGCAAATGCCCCTTTGGATACCATACAGCTCAGTGTTTATGCACTTTGCAGGCATCTCTTGGTGAGGTGTTGGCAGCACATCAATGCCACAAGTTAACAAAAGAGAACAGCAGCACTGTATGAGCTCAGGGAGAGGACTTAGAGGAGGGCAGGGGTTAGAACTGTAACAAGTACTTTCCACTCCGGGCAAAATAGATTTTATTAACAATTCAGCTCATTTACAACTCACAAGACCCACCATTTTCCTCAGTGGGCTGATTGGGAAATTGTTTTGCAGTGTTGGTTTTGATTCTGGAAAGCCACATAATAAGAGTTTAACATACATGAATGAGTGAATTAAAAACTGGTAATTTGAGAAAGAGGCGAATGCAAATGTCTCTACCTCTCTCTTTTTGAAAACAGTGTTGTGTGCTGTGTGTGAATGACAAGACTTCTATTCTGCCTGATGCATTGCCCAGGACACTAGGATGACATTCTGTTTAAAGGGCAATAAAGGTCTTGTTTGCTATCAGTCACTAAGAAACATATTTAATTTTGGAGAACATTGCGTCTCCCGGGCCACATACTTAAAGCCATATTCCAGATCAGTTTTATCTCAAAAATCTACCACATGTCAGTTCCTATCTGCCACCCCTCTCAAACATTAATTAATCCATTGCTTTCCGAATCCTTAACCATGCTGATTGTGAGTATAAAAGAGTGGTTAAAGTTTATTAAGTGGTAACTAATCCATATTTTCTGGTCTCTGGTGGCATGTTGAGCTTCGTATAGTAAAATGTTTTAACATGTCAACCAAAAAAACAAACATTTTTCAGAATGAGAAGTCTTACTCTCTGGAAACCTATGGTGAACTGCAGAAACACTGAGCTTTCTTCAGTACTGGGTATCAAATAAACTTTCTTGGAGGTTACAATCCCAATCCAACCAAACCTGTTTTTAGGCCCCTATATTGGAGATTATCTAACACATGTTTACACAGAAATGAGTCTTACTGCATGTAGTGGAGTTTACTCCAAGGAAAGTGAGCACTGGTATATAGCATTAGGCTACAGTCTAAAACACACTTACTATGGAGTAATCCTCATTGAACACAGTGGGACTTCCTTCTTTGGTAAACTAAATGCTTTGTTTCGCCCAATCATACCATTCATTACTAAAATTCTAGATGCAGGCTATAATGCCATGTGAAAGCTATGTCAGAGAGCATGAAGTAACCATGAAATAACTGGATTATAAATCATAATCAGGAGATCTCATTGATCCAATCTGGTTTTCGTGTCAGTTGAGCAAGACTCAGGGCTCAAATCAGATTAATGATATTCACCACAAATGTGTTTGATTTTCCATAGGTTGGCTCTGTGGTTTAACAGGAATGAAGCAGAGTTGGCAATTATGGTACCATGCATTTCACATCACGGACAAACCACCTAGGTATGTTACAGAAGTGAAACAGTTGGCACTGACATTGACTATATACCTGCTTATTTAAAAAAGGCAACTAAAACTTCAGCTAATGATTATATCAAATTGCTAAGCAAAGCATCTATTTTTAGTAAGGCACATTTATCATTCAGCTAACCATGGTGAATATACAGGATGAAAATAAGATAATGCCACAACATTACACAGGGATTTCTCTATACTCTTATATTTCAGTAATATTCAACAGAAGCATTGTAGGAATAAAAGTAATTTTTATTTCTATACCAAGGAGTGGATAAAATATAATTTAATTGATCTATGGACCTTGGATCAGGAACTCATCTCATTATAACTTCTAAATTACAGCCATTTTATTTTGTATCACTTGCAGTTGAATCAACATCTTCCCCAAAAGTTTCTGTTGTCCTCTTTTATATATCCTACTCTGACAAAAGAGCATTTACTTAACAAAACAAAACAAAACACAAAATGGATGACATTTTAAAAACATTTCCAAGTCCCAAGAACATCACAACTTTAAATTATCAGTGCTAAACGAACCTTTCCAACTTTATGGTTTTGTTCAAGCATGACGCTCTTCTAAAAGTGAATTGTGGAACTGTATTTCGAGGATGATTTGCTGTCACCTAGGCAGATCAGTGTTGCCAGAAATGTAAGACACGGCCAAGTGTGTGTCAAGAGTCAATGCAGCGATAGG
Organism: Darevskia mixta; assembly: GCA_034641385.1. NCBI lineage: Eukaryota > Metazoa > Chordata > Lepidosauria > Squamata > Lacertidae > Darevskia > Darevskia mixta. Next base: position 16,914,869 of record JAWWNH010000001.1, read on the forward strand.
AGAACATTGTTACAAGAACAAATGCTGGTAGATGGAAGGGGCCTTGAAGCAAGCTGATATTTTTTTTAGTGTAAAGGGTTGGCAAGCCTGTGGGTAGTTTTTAAAGATGTACAGCCATGTCTTTAACTAGCAATAAAAAAGTATTAGGTGGCCTGCAATTTATTTGCAGGAACCAGGTTACCAAATCATTATTATGGGTACTTCAGCACACTTGAAACTTGAACTTTGGAGACCAGTAAAGCAGTACACTACCCCCATTAACTAAAGCAAGTCTCTCTGTGCTGGGTAATTTTATCTTCCTTTCCCAAGTTCAATATAATGCTAAAGCTTTGTTAAAACAGACCTTGAAGCTACATGTTTGCTACTTGTGATGACCTGGGAGTCAGACTCAGACGCTGAACCTGAGGGATCCCAGCCTGCACATGATTCACTGCCTCCAGAACCAGCAGAGCCAGGGCTGGGGCCTGAGTCTCAAGGGGACTCACCTGTGCTGGATCCTCAGGTGCAGGCATCGGCTGAGGTTGATCTGGCTTCTAATGGGATGGAGGACTTATTGCCTGCAGGTGCTCCACTCCCCACCCAGTCAGGGGAAGCTGAGGTTGCCTCTGGGTCCGGTAACCCTCCAGCTTCTCCTGAGCTGCAAAGGCTAAGGGCAGAGAGGCGAAGGGAACTAAGTTCCCGCAGGAGGAGTGCTCGCCTCCAAGCCAGGAGAGGCGAGGCACCTGAGGATCGGAGCCGCCCTTTGCCTCGGGGCAGATAAAAGCCAGCCAGTCCCAGACCCAAGTTGCAGGAGCAACATCGGTGCTGCCTAGTTCCTGTTCCTGGTTCCTGCGTTCCTGACCTCAGCTTGGTTACCTCGGCTTCCTGACCTCGGCTTCCTGACCTCGGCTTCCTGACCTCAGCTTTGTTACTTCGGCTTCCTGACCTCGGCTTCCTGACCTCGGCTTCGTGACTTCGGCTTCGTGACTTCTGGCTTGGACTGACCTTGGACTGGACTAGACCTCGCCTATCGGATATCCCTTGGGACCAGCACAGTTTGCTCCTGCCACACCCGCACTCCCCCTTCGTTGGGGTGCGTTCGGGAGGAACCTGTTGTCATGACTGACCAGGCGGCTGCGCTGGTGGCATTGGCCCAGGAGAACCAGGTCTTGACCCACACAGTGCAGCAGCTAAGCAATGCGGTTACGGCGCTTCAGCAGCGTTTGGACGCCTTACCGGCTCCTGGTGCCGGCGCCCCAGCTCCAGGCAAGTACCCAGTGGCCCTGCCAGAAAAGTTCGATGGGTCCCCGGGCAGCTTTCCCATGTTTCTCGCCCAGGCCAAACTGTATATTCAGGGGCGAGCCCGGGATTTCCCCGACGACCGCACCAAGGTGCACTTCCTGATCAGCTTGCTGAAGGACCAGGCGGCCAAGTGGGCGTTGCCGCTGCTCCGGCAAGACTCCCCCTTGCTGACAGACTATACGGGGTTTTGCAACCATTTTGAAACCGCGTTCGCCAACCCTCAGAAGGCGAGTCAAGCCAATCGGGCAATTCGGCGGTTGAAACAGGGCAAGTCCACAGTGGCCGCCTATGCCACGGAATTTCGGCTGTTGGCGCAGGACTTGACCTGGAATGATTCCGCACTTCGGGACCAGTATCTCGAGGGGCTTTCGGACGAGATACTGGACCAGCTGGCCACCTTGGATCGCCCCACCACGCTGGAGGCCCTCATCCAACGGAGTCTACAGATAGACGATCGGTTGGAGGACCGGCGCCAGGCCCGGGCCCGCCAGCACTCTGGGCTCCCGACTCCAGTGCTCCCCAGCAGTTCCACGGCCAGAGCCGAGTCACTGGAGGAGCCGATGCAGCTCGGGGCAGCACGGCCTCGCCTCTCCCCTTCGGAGAAGACACGACGTCGGGAGGGAAACCTGTGTCTCTACTGCGGGGGGAGTGGACACTACGCCCGAACCTGCCCTGAGAAACGCCAGCCGCAGGGAAACCGCCAACCCCAGTAGCCAATGGCCCAGGCTATCTGGGGTCCCAAGCATCACATGATGGGCCCTCACCAGTGGAATTGCAACACCTCATGATCCCGGTGCGTCTATACCCCCCAGGCGGGCCCTGGATTCTCACCCACGCTCTGGTGGATTCAGGGGCAACCCGCTCCTATATGGACTCTGCCTTCGCCGCTCAGCATCGGGTGCCGCTCCAGAACAAGCCAGAACCGGTGCAGGTGGAGGCAATCGACGGACGGCTCTTGCGGTCAGGCGCCGTTACTCGGGAGACCCAGCCCTTGGTCCTGTGCCACCAGCAGCACCGGGAGGTGCGTACCCTGGACATTGCCACCATGCCCCGGTTTCCCCTGGTGCTGGGGATGGACTGGCTGGAGTCTCACAATGTTCAGATCGATTGGGTCAATCGAACTGTACGCTTCCCAGACTCGGGTTCGATTGCTCAGTCCGAGATGCTTTCGGCCGCCTCCATGGGGGAGGCTGCGTCAACGCTCCCCGCCGTGTACCGGGACTACGTAGACGTGTTCGAGGAACAGGGGGCAGACCGGCTGCCTCCTCATCGGTCTTTTGACTGCGGCATAGACCTCCAGCCTGGGGCGCCCCTGCCTGTGAGTCGCCTATACTCTCTTTCGGAGCCAGAGCGTGAAGCCTTACAGGACTTCCTTCACAAGAACCTGGAGCGGGGGTTCATTAGGCCCTCTACCTCTCCCACCGCCGCTCCAGTACTCTTCGTTAAGAAGAAGTGTGGGGAGCTTCGCCTCTGCCATGATTACCGAGCCCTGAATAAGATCACCATCCCAGACCGGTATCCCTTGCCCCTAATTGCAGAGTTGCTGGAGCGGGTGCAAGGGGCGCAGATGTTCACCAAACTGGACCTCCGGGGGGCTTACAACTTGATTCGGATCCGTGCCGGGGATGAGTGGAAGACCGCATTCGGGACCCGTTATGGGCAGTTCGAGTACCTGGTCATGCCGTTCGGACTATGCAACGCGCCCGCCGTGTTCCAACGGTACATCAACCACGTGTTCCAGGACTTGCTTGACAAGTATGTGGTGGTGTACCTCGATGACATTCTGATTTATTCCCGTGACCCAGCTCGCCACGAGAGTCATGTCCGGACCGTGTTGCAGCGCTTGCGGGAGCACCGCCTGTACGCTAAGCTCAGCAAGTGCGAGTTCCACCAGCGGTCAGTGGACTTCCTCGGACACCGACTCTCCCCTGACGGTGTACAGATGGACCCCGGGAAGGTGTCTGCGGTTCGAGAGTGGGCGGCGCCGCGGAACCGCAAGGACCTACAGCGGTTTTTGGGGTTCGCCAACTATTACCGGACATTCATTGTGGACTATGCTCATCGCACCACCCCGTTGACCCGACTGCTGCGCCCCAAGACGCCCTTCGCCTGGGATGAGGAGGCTGAGGTGGCATTCCAGGGATTGAAAGCCTGTTTCCAGAAGGCGCCAATTTTGCAGCATCCTGATCCCTCTCGTCCCTTCGTGGTGGAGACTGACGCCTCCAGTACGGCTCTCGGTGCCGTCTTGTCCCAGCAACACGGACCTGATGCGCCACTGTTACCCTGCGCCTACTACTCCCGGCAGCTCCTTCCGGCGGAGCGTAACTATACTGTGTGGGAGCGGGAACTACTGGCCATCAAGGTGGCCTTTGAAGTCTGGCGCCATCATCTTGAGGGGGCACGACACCCAGTGGAAGTGAGAACCGACCACCGGAATCTGGAGTACCTCCAGACCACCCGCAGGCTGAACCAGCGGCAGATCCGGTGGGCACTGTTCTTCTCCCGGTTCCAGTTCCGGATCCGCTACATCCCCAGCTCCCAAAACCAGAAGGCGGATGCGCTGTCCCGGAAACCAGAGGACATTGCAGAGACGGTGCAGCAGGCGGCCCCCACAACGATCATCCCACCAGCGGCCTTCCTGGCTGTTCATGAGACTGAGTCGCTGCGGGACCGAGTGCGGAGGCAGCAACGGGTCGACGCGTGGGCTCAGGAACGGATCCAGGAATTGGCCAGTGGATCGTGCCCTCGATACCCAGAACTGGTTGTGCACCAGGGTCTGCTGATGCACCGTGGTCGGTTGTACATCCCACCAGGGCCTTTGCGGGCCGAGGTACTCCGAATGTCACACGACGCCCCGGCAGCTGGCCACTTCGGGAGGTATCGGACCACCCACCTGGTCAGCCGGGAGTTCTGGTGGCCCCGCTTGAAGGCCGACGTGGCACGGTACATTGGGGGGTGCGAGGTCTGCCGGCGAGCCAAGGGATCGACCGGGAGACCTGCGGGACTGCTACAGCCACTGCCAGTTCCCCCTCGTCCGTGGCACACGGTTTCATTGGATTTCGTGGTAGACCTACCCCCATCCCGTCAGTGTACCTGCCTCCTGGTATTCACAGACCACTTCACTAAAATGGTGCACTGCGCCCCGTGCCCGTCTGTACCCTCAGCCAAGGAGACGGCGCAACTGTACCTACAAAACGTCTTCCGCTTACATGGCCTATCGGAACGTTTGATCTCCGATCGTGGTGCCCAGTTCACCTCCCGGTTCTGGCGCGCTCTACATCAGGCTCTCGGGACGGAGGTCTGCCTATCTTCGGCCTACCATCCACAGACGGATGGACAGACCGAACGGGCAAACGCGGTGTTGGAACAGTACCTCCGGTGCTACTGCAGCTTCCACCAGGACGATTGGGTCGACCACCTGGCGTTGGCCGAGTTCGCATATAACAACGCAGTGCACGCTTCCACCCAACAGACCCCGTTCCAGGCAAACTATGGGTACCACCCGCGGTTGTTTCCAAGCGTACTGCCGGCATCCGCAGTTCCCGCAGTGACAGACTGGCTACAAGAGCTCCAGTCACAGCAGCAGCTTCTGACGGAGCAACTGAGCCAGGCCAAGGACGCGTATAAGGCCCAGGCCGACCGTCACCGTCAGGAGGGGCCGGAACTCCATGTCGGAGACCTGGTATGGCTCTCCACCCGCCACCTGCACCCCTCTCGGCCTTCACGGAAGCTGGATGCCCGCTTCACCGGCCCATTTCCGATCGTGGACCGGGTCTCACCTGTGGCCTTCCGTCTCCGGTTACCCGCGACCCTGAAGGTCCACCCGGTATTCCACCGGTCCCTACTCAGTCCGGTCGCCCCGGCCGACGAGTTCCACCCAGACCATCCACGACCGCAGCCAGTTTTGGTTCAGGGGGAGCCCGAGTATGAGGTGGAGCACATTCTTGACTCCCGATACCGCAGGGGGAAGCTCCAATACCTCATCGACTGGAAGGGGTATGGGCCCGAGGATCGGTCGTGGGAACCAGCGGAGAACGTCCACGCGCCTGTCTGCCTCCGTGATTTCCATGCGACTTACCCCAGCAAGCCTGGTCCGGCCCCTCGGTTGAGGGGGGGGCCTGGGAGGGGGGATGGTGTGATGACCTGGGAGTCAGACTCAGACGCTGAACCTGAGGGATCCCAGCCTGCACATGATTCACTGCCTCCAGAACCAGCAGAGCCAGGGCTGGGGCCTGAGTCTCAAGGGGACTCACCTGTGCTGGATCCTCAGGTGCAGGCATCGGCTGAGGTTGATCTGGCTTCTAATGGGATGGAGGACTTATTGCCTGCAGGTGCTCCACTCCCCACCCAGTCAGGGGAAGCTGAGGTTGCCTCTGGGTCCGGTAACCCTCCAGCTTCTCCTGAGCTGCAAAGGCTAAGGGCAGAGAGGCGAAGGGAACTAAGTTCCCGCAGGAGGAGTGCTCGCCTCCAAGCCAGGAGAGGCGAGGCACCTGAGGATCGGAGCCGCCCTTTGCCTCGGGGCAGATAAAAGCCAGCCAGTCCCAGACCCAAGTTGCAGGAGCAACATCGGTGCTGCCTAGTTCCTGTTCCTGGTTCCTGCGTTCCTGACCTCAGCTTGGTTACCTCGGCTTCCTGACCTCGGCTTCCTGACCTCGGCTTCCTGACCTCAGCTTTGTTACTTCGGCTTCCTGACCTCGGCTTCCTGACCTCGGCTTCGTGACTTCGGCTTCGTGACTTCTGGCTTGGACTGACCTTGGACTGGACTAGACCTCGCCTATCGGATATCCCTTGGGACCAGCACACTACTGTGTTCTCTGTTTTCCAAAGAACTGTGTGTGGATTGTGTAACAAAGGCCTTGAAATACATATATATATTTGTGTGTGAAGACCCCCAAGACCTCCCAAAGAAAGACACAGTTGACGCCAATATTAGTTTAAGGTTATTGGCATAATTTTGGCCACAACTTTATTGATGACAGAATGTGAGTGGTTTGCTTAGGCATTGGTTCAACTAGCTGCACCTACACCTCCAGCAGGGCAGCACTGACAACTGGATACCGGCAGAAGTCAGTAAGGGTAAACATCCTGGGGGAGCATTGGACCAGGCTCAGACTCAAGCTCACCCCAAATGCTCCTAGGGGCTCTGGCGTGGCCCTAACCCCTGGAAGGGGATCAGACAAAAGCATGGCGGGCCCCTGGATTCCTTTAACAGAATACCCTATCACACATTGGGGGGCAGGTGTGACAACCTCCCCTCACCATACCTTGAACCAATGCCTAACTGCCAAACCTTACAAAGTTGTGACGATTTGCTACACGGCAGGTGAAACCCAAGTGGCACCAGCCAATCAGCCAAATGGGAAAATTCCTACCGGGCCCCTGCCCCAAAAGCAGACGACCCACGACGGCATAGCAAGCTCATAGCAAGACCCTAAATATAGGGATGGAGGGCTGGTGATCTGCTGCACGAGGCACTAAGAGGAAGCTTGACGCAATGTGCAGCGGTATAAATAGGTCCCCCGGCTGCAAATTACCCCAGCAACCGAGGGACCCAATCGGGTTGTTGTGGCTATCCAGTCGCTCCCACCCACACAAATGAGGACACAATAAATCATTGATATGGACATGTGGATAACTGAATTTAAAATTGGAAAAATAAGAAAATAAAACAAACCAAAAATTATAGGTTTGCCCATCCTTATCTGGAAATGACATAACTATATTCACTCAGTACAGATGAGGAAGAAATTTGATTCAGTTCACATTTCAAGCTGATTTATCTAATTTGCACTTTATGAAACAGAGAACTGAAACACAATCAGCCTTCAAAATCCTCACTTATGCAATTTTTGGAATGAAGTTCTCTTGTATTTTTTTTTATTCTCTTTGGCCAAAACGCACATGTTAGGGGGGTAAATTTAAATCAAAATGAATACATTGCAGAAAGCAGCATACAACCATGCATTATATTTTAAGAAAATGCTTGGGGAAAATGTGTACATTAGTCAAAACTGCATACAAAAATGTGTTTACTGGGAGAAATTTACACTAACATGCTAAAAAATGTTCATGAAGATTTTTTATTTATTTTAGAAATGCTTAAATTCACTGGAAACCTAGTAAGAATGGAAAAATAAAAAAATGAGAATAGGTCCAGCTCAGTTCAGTTGTACTAACGCCAAGTATATACAATTGGGTTTATTCCAAATATGCATAGAATTGTGGCCTAACATTGTGGTTTTGATAATATAATGAATAAAGAGATGAAAAGCAATTATTCTATGGAGGAAAAGTTTCCCTTTTACTTATCATCAACAAATGCCTTAGAAATCATCAGTCACTAAATTATGCATCAATAATATTGTAATAGAGGAAGAAGAAGCAGTAGCAGCAAGTATAACAGATCTTTGATGCTGAAAAAGAGTCATATAGGGTGATGAAGTGTTAAAGGCAAACACAGCTCTCTAGACTGAAAAGACAGCTATATAAAATGTAATGGATTTATGCAATATAATTACATTGACATCTCTGTATATTGCAGGCTTCTAGTTTATATAACCCTTCATTCTTTATATAACGATGAATAGAGACAAATAAACAACATTCCAGCAGTGTTAAATGGTAATCACATATTAAATCATTAAGGTGGAAGAACTTTTGAAAACATTTCCTTCTCCAACTTTATTTCTCTGGGTTTTAAGCAAACTGTAACTACCTGTGAATAAATGTGATGTCAGAATCTATTTGTCCATACAACAATTTACAGCACAATCCTAGCCATGTCTCAGAAGTCAGCTGTACTGAATTCAGTGGGACTTACTACCCAGAGTTAGGATTGCAGCCTTAGTGAATGTTTTAAAGGCTTCCAAGGCTGCAATACTATATACTTTACCTGGGATCAAGTTTGACAGAATTCAGTGGGACTTTTTTCTGAGTAGGCATGTATAGGAGCACTCTGAAAGTCATTTTAAGAAGTTGAATTTAGTTTTCTGCTTAAAGACTGCAATCCAATGGAGAGTTTAGTGCACAGGCACACTTAAGTAAATGGACTGTAGGCAAAATGTATTGTTGTTTGCAGTCTGTGTGATGGCCAGGATCCAAGAGAGGAATATGAAATTGTGAAGCATACAATTTTTTTCAGAGTACTGAGTAAGATCCAACTAAGTCATGCTCAGAATAGACCCAGTGAAGCCAGTAGGTTTAAGTTATTTAAATCCATTGAGTTAAACAGGTCTGCTCAGAGTAGGAGTGACATTGGAAACCATTCATCATGTTATTCTTTATGCCTTCCTCATCCATTTTGTTTTTGTTTAAATAAAGGCAGATTTAGCTGCTAATAATATCCTGAAGCGGGAAGAAGTTTAACCAATGCAAAGATTTCCTCCTGCCCACACTGGTTTGTCCTGCAACCTTTTGGAAATATGGAGAAAAACCAGATGACTTTATAAGATGAATCAATGAATGACAAAATGGCTGTGACAACTAAGTACTCATCCATTTCTCTGAATGTGTGAAGACAGAGATCTCTGAAATGTAATGAGGTTTCTAGATGGATTAAAAAACAACCTATGGTGCTTCTTTAGGAAATTATGTATCTACTAATTCTTGAAATGTTAGCAGGAATTCTGTGTACAGACTGGACAGTCAATGAATACACCAAGCTTCCAAAAAAGCTCATTTTCACATCTAATGTATATAACAGAATGTAGCTCCATATTTGTACTACTTTTGCGCTGCCGTAACAGCTTCCAAATTTAGCTGCTTATATTTCAGGCTCAGGTTATGATACTGTTACCATGTTCCCCATCTGTGTTCCATATGCCACTGTCTCTAGTATTTCAATTTCTTCATTTCTTCTAAGTGTGAGCTACCATGCCTTCTGGCTTACATTTGTTAATATCTGGAGAGTTAGCACCCCTGACATCCTGTTAGCCCAAGTAAAGTTATAGTGAGAAATGGCCTTAAGATTCTTCTCATGTTGATACTCATCATGCACTGGCAAAGAAAATGTATGCAAATTATTTCCATCTTGTTGCTGCATAGAAAACCCAACTTTGTGACTCTCCTTCACATCTTTGACTTGACACATGTACATTTAACAGACAGAAAATAGGATGCAGATCTGTTCCTCCACATGTGTAGTACAATGCAGTGTTGGGTGTCCTTGAATGATGAAAGGAATACCCAGTTACGCATACACTGGTGCTCAATAACAACAAAGCCACAATAATGACCACTTGATGCTTCTTCTCTATAAAGAAGACTCTGACTTTTCAAATCACCCAAGTACATCTGAGGAATGACATGTCATAGGGCTTCCTTTCCCAGCCCTTGAACTCAGCTTCAGGCCGTGAGGGAAAGACCCACCAACTAAAAAATATATAACAGTCTATAGCAGGGATGGGAAGCCTTAGACCTGGGGACCAAATGCAGCCTTTAATCTGACCATCCGGAAAAGAAGAGAGGACATACCAGTCATCAAACAAAAAAAAGTGACAGGTGTCCCACCCTGTTTCCACTAAGTCCTGCCTCATTTAGGATTCCCTTCCAAAGTGCTATTTTGGTATGTTTCTATTAAATGTTAACTTGGTGTTAGTCGTGACCCCGCTACATGTTTGTTTCATTGTCCCTGATCCTATGTAATGGGTTCTGAGTCCTCCTGACCTTTCGTGTGACCTCAGAACCTTACGTAGTGGCCTCATTACAAAAAATATTGTTTGGGGGCATTGTGCAACTTCTCTACATGATTGATTGCCTTGGTTCCCTCTGATCTGAAGGAACAGATTTCAATTCCCACTCAGCCCTCCAAGTAGGCTGAAGAGCACTGGGTCCTCAATGACTAATAATATTGCTTTGGAGTGTAAAGCCTACTGACTTAGGCTGCTCCTTTAGCTCACATATGGACAGCCTGGCTGCTTCCTAGCTTCTTGACTGATTGGCACTGAGAAGAGATGAGGAGAGGACTGAGAGGAGCGCACCTCAGTTGCCCTCCAATAGGCAGTGGGGGGGGGGGAGTTCATTGTTAAGCTCACTGTTCAATGTGACAGGGAATACATTGCAATCTGCATTTTTTTGTTTCTTTTTAAACACAGGACTTGCTTTAAATTATATGGGTCTTATTATCATTCAGATTGTCTGTCTCATTCCAACACTACCTAATTGCCATTCTGCTAATTTTTCTTAAGTATGTATTGGCTTTGTTGGAATGATACCTTTGACTCAAAAAAAAAAAAAAATCCTATTCTTGAACTAATGTGTAATTCTCATTCTACTAGGGATGGTTGGGCTTGACTTTATAACCTTTCAATTGCAGTCAAACCACTTGAGTAAAGCTTAATGGCACTCAGCGCTGGAAATGTATGTTGAGATTTTCAAGGCCGTTACTTTTCCGATATTGAAACTCGTCAAATAATTAAACTAATTAAACATGCAGCTTTTGTTTCATTTAACAGACCAGTTGTGCCTTTTTAAAGCTCAGGGCAAAAATTCATTAAGTTTACAAGCACCGCACAATGAAAAAACCATTCGGCTATGTTGCAGGAGCCCACAATTTTTGGCTTTAATTGCCTGTTGTTATTTGTGGCCCTTCCACTTATGCTGAGAATTCAAGGGATTGGATAAGACAGTCTTTCCTTTCATGTCTTACTTTGAAGGTTCTCATTAGGAACAGAGGAAACTGCATTATACTGAGTCAGGCCATTGGTCCATCTGGCTCAGTGTTGTCTACACTTACTCCACAGAATTTGGGGCAAGGTCCCAGTCCTACCTGGAGATCCAGGGGACTTAAGCTAGGAGCTTTGGAATGCAAGGGAAATGCACTATCATATAACTACGGGACTTCCCCATTGGTTCTGAGCACTAATGAATGTCTCAAAAGCACAGCAGAAAGTGGGTGATTGATCTCACCCATAACACACTTCTAGAGGATATTCAAGGGTACACTTTAATCCTAATAGTCTAGAGGAAGGAGTGTGGATTTATTAAAGAAATAAGAGTCTCTTTAAAGTAGAAAACAAAGGGATGGAGCATAAGCCCTTGTAATGGAAACTACCAGACAGTGGGATAGAATTCAAAGTTGCCCAGATAGGATATATCGGGTCCTCCAAAAAAGAGGGCACGTGTTGCGGTGTGACCTGGCACCTGGCCCAGTGTTGTGGGTGGATAGATCTGGAATCAGCCACAACCCCTGATAGGTCGGTCCCGTGTTGCTGGGGTGCAATCTGACCAATGGGGTGTCGTAAAAGAGCAGCAACACGGGACCTATTTAAGCCCATGCGAGGCTACTGAGCTTCCTCTTTGGGGCTTTCGCATCAGAACACCCGCCCACCTCTCCCTAGATTTAGAGCTTGCACTTGACCTTGCTATTGCGCTTGGGGCAGGGGCACGGTAGGAATTTTCCCCACTTGGCTGATTGGCTGGTGCCATTTGGGTTTCGCCTGCTGTGTAGCAATTAGTCACAACTTGTAAGTTGCGGATAAGCTCTGGTTCAGGTAATAGGCGTGGCACATGATGTGGCCACGCCTATGCAAATGCAGGATACCCCGGTAAAGGAATCAAAGGACTCATTGGTTTGGCATTCCCCGAAAGGGGTCCGACCCATGCCCAAGTCCAGGACATCAGGTCAGCTGTTTGGCGAACCCTCCATCAGCCGTCCCTGGTGTTCATCCTTGGCTGTCCTACGAATGTGGCTCTGGGACAGTTCTGCCTGCAAGGGTGCAGGGAGATAGTCAAACCAGAACCTATGCAACCACTCACCTGGTTGTAATCAATAAAGTTGTGGCCTAAACTCTGCCAAAAACCAAACCAAATATCTGTCTCCTGTGTGAATTTATTTGGGGAAGGTAAAAGGTCTAAACACGCAAATTATTTTACCATTTATCATTCCTGTTACTCACATGTCTGAGCAGAACATTTCCAGTAATCAGTTTAGCATTTAGACTTAATTTGCTTAGTTAGCAGAGTTTAAAACACCATCTCTTGTAGCATTAAAGTGGAAACTTTGAGACTAGGCTTTATAACCTTTTCGTATTTCTCCAGGCTGTGGTAATAAAAGAGCCACACAAAAGTAGTGTTTTTACTTATGTAAAGTCTTATGCTTGATTCCAGAAGTAAGCAAATTCTACTTCTCGTTTACAAAATACACAGTTGAGTTCAAAAATGGAGTCTCTGATGAAGCTGAAACCAGACAGATGTCCATCTGCTTCAGAAGCATGGTGAAAAACAGAATGAGTTTTGAGGCAAGAAGAAGTAGAAAATATATATATTTTTAATTGTCTTTCTCTTGCAAGAGAATTCAAGGGAAGTGATGCATTACTTTGCTTTCTATCTATAAATTTGCAACTCTGAGGTTGTTAGTCCCTAAAGTTATTAAACATCAAGAATGCATTGTTATTTTGACTGAAACCCCCCCACAAAAGTAGGCTCGGAACTGCCTGTGTTCAAGCTTGCAGCTCTTTAGCTGAAATATTCTTGTTCTCTGATGCTTGATCTGTAGTTGCTTATTAACCTTGTATGCAAATATTATTAGTGATATTATTATTACTGTAATGAGAATAAAGCTCCTACAATCACTTCATAACCAGCCTTACTAGGCACTTCACTGACACACACTAATAAGGCCAGTCTCTGTTAACACAGGTTGTGTAAGTTAGGTGACACAAAGCAATTTGTCACAAACCAAGCATTACACAGTCATATGCAAGGATAATTTTCTCTCAGCAGCAGCACTCAAGTTCAAATCCATGCTCACCTATGAAGCTTACTGACTGGCTTTGAGGAAGCCTCCATCCTTCAACCAAACCTGCTCTCTAACATGACTGTTGTCAAAGACAAAAAGAGACTAGAAATCAGCAGAAATGTCTTTTTGTGGTTGTTTGGGGCTTGCTTCAATTTTTATTTTATTTTCTGTTCTTCTATACCAACTGATCACTGGAACTACTTTAAAAACAACAGCTAAGACCTGATTCACATTCTATAGAAAAATTGGGCATGTAAATCTGTATTTATTTCTTATTTTCTATATTTTTTGATGCCTTTCATGGTTAGTCCTTCCAAGGCACTATCTTAAGACCATTCAAATAATGCTATAAGATTATATTTTTTAAAAAATCTAAAAATAGATAAAATAATATACAAATTATAAACAAGCAGCAGAAAATAGTTTTTTTTAAAAAAAAGAAGAAGAAGAAGAAGAAACAAATCCCCGGAATAAATATAAATTAAAAACAGTTTAGAATAAAAAGGTCTTCCAAATGTAATTTGCAACTCCATGTTTCATACTTTAGTTCTCCTATACACATTCCACCAGTTGTGGGACTGAATGCTTCAGAAAAACTATGGAGCCATCAGAAACCTCCCACTAAGTAAGTTGCGTAATGTTACATCATACAGTAGAAGTGTAGAAAGTTGCTCCTCTGTGACATACAACCAAGGCCAGCCCTACCATTAGAGTAAGTCAAGAAACTTACTTTGGGGCAGGGGGTGGAGGTGGATGCTCCCGAAGCCGGACAGACTGATTTTTCCTATCTGGGAACTGGGACAAAGTCCCAGAATCATTGGCAGGGAACAGGCACCATGCAGATTGATTCCACTGAGAAATCCATCAAAACTTTCTTAGTGAGAATGGTGCATGCAACATCAATTTCCTGCAAGGGATTCTAGACTTTGTACTCCAGGAAATCCCCAACTGACAAGAAGAGTCCACCATCTAGCTAGCCTGGTAGATAGTTCTGGGGAGATATCAGTGGCTGTGGTGCATGTTGGCACCAATGACATGGGGAAATGTAGTTGTGAGGATCTGAAAGCAAAACATAGGCTACTAGGTAGCTTGCTGAAAGGTCTCTTTCTTGGAAATGCTACTGGTCCCTATGTTTCCCCCCAAACATCTCTTGTTCCGCTCCTCTTTATTTCATGGTTGTGGTCACAAAACTTGTGATTATAAAAGCTGTGTTGGCAAAGCTGTATGCTAGAATAAAAGCTCCCGAGGAAACGTGTAAGCTCATGCTCTGCTCAAACTCCCATTTCTCCATGGATGAAGTTCTAACATATTGATTGAAGAGGGTGATTGTTAGTTTGACAATGGATCTAGCAAAAGTGTTCAAGTCAATTTGTTAGGAATTAGTGAACTGTTAGTAGCGTGAACCCTGAACATTGAAACTTAGCTCCGGGATGCATTCCACATATCTCGTGCTGGAGAAGGCTTTCAGCATTGTCCATGTATTTGCACATCATTATTATTGGTACTGCTGTGTCTTCAGAATGTGCTCCATGCCAAAAGTTAAAGAAAAGGAGTCAAGCAAGGTTGCCTTTTTGGTACTCTTCCTTTTTAATCTTTATGCAGATAATATGCCTGCTGAATTACAAAGAGGTTATTATTACTTTTCTTTCTCTTGCCTCAGAAAAAGGGCCTCTATCTTTCTCCATGCAGATGGCATGTGACATTATTGTCACCCAAGTTACAAAACATCATTATGGCCATATAAAGGGTTAGTCCTATATTGTGACTGTGCCATATTATACCACTAACTCAAGGCAGGAAAAAGATGTTAATGTACAAATGCCTCCGAAGGTTTAAGCTTGATCCCTCTTCAGTACATGTAACAATAGAGCCTTCAGGATATCAAAGAGAATAGTCCAAAACCTCATAAAAATGCATTGTGGTGAGTCAGCCTGTGTTATCAACTCTTCAGAACGAAAAGTATTGCAAAAATTGCTCAGACAATAATGACTTCCATGAATATAAACATTAATGATAACTTCAGCCTCGTTCTAATTCTTCTGAGATGTTTAAACCCTTTTACCATATTACTCTTTTCTTCAAACACTTTGACAAACAACACTTTTAGAAAAAGATTCTGGCAAGTTGATGAATGATTATGAATTTACAGGTTATGAATATGCAGTGAAACTGGCTCGTCTCAAAGCTATTCATAATGTGCACCTCTGTAAATATTTATTACAGTCTTATCCCCATTGCTAGCAGGTTATAGAAAATTGGAGACTTTTGAAAGCTTTCTCTCTCTCTCATCTGCCATTCCCCTTCAGCAACAACCTTTCACCATTTTATGGGAAAGGAGGAAACAACATGAGGGCTGCTTCTGAAACGCCCATCCTCAGAATTTCATCCTGGATTTTGACATTCTGGATAACTTGAATATTCCCCCCCCCCAATGTATTGCACCCTCCTAGCCACCCTGGGTCCTGTGCTGCGTGGGGAGGACAGATCCAGACACACACACCTGGGTATACTCCTCTGTCTGCAGAGGTGGTTTTAGGGTAGCACAACGGGTTCGGCTGTACCGGGTGCCGCGCTGCAGGTGCCACCGCAACAATGCTGTAGAATGGAGCACGAGAATATTCTGTGGATTTGTTTTTCATTTCTGAATTATGTACACAGCATTTACATGCACACTTTGCAGCAGGGTCCGGCTCCTTCAGACCATTTTGCATCATTTTGATCCTCTATATCAGTGTTTCTGAAAGTATGGTATGTGTAAATATGCAAAACGATTTCAAAGGATGCACAACAGACTTCTTTCTTTTACTTTATCATATTATAACCTTTATTCTTTTTTAAACAAAATAATACAGTATAGTGTATTTGCCCTAGTCCAGATAAAGTAGTATTATTAAAACTACCCCCAAATTATCTTTCCTCCAGAACAGATACATGGGTAAGTCTAAACACTGAAAACGGGTACGTAATTGTTGTAAATTTGGGAAACACTGCTCTAAATAACTGATAAGTATTTTTTTAAAATAAAAGAAAATAACAAAACCCTGCAAAATAAAGGCAATCTTGGTATGATTGTACATGTGGCTGCATCAAAATTATTTTCCTGCTGTGTTTTACCAATTTGCATGTTTATTTTTGTGCAAGTATAGGACACCTTGCAAAAGCAAACTTGATTTGATTGCTTATTCAGTCAAGTTTTGGGGGTTGGTTTTTTATAGCATCTTACAGACATGCAGGAGCACATGCGCATATCATTAAAACCCACACAGAAATGAATCCTGACACAATCATACATTAAATTGCATCAAAGCTGCCTCTTTTTGAGAGGGGTGGCTCTTTATTTATGCACAGTCCACATTGGCAGCATAGGAGGTGGAAAAGGAGTAAATGAATCAAAAGAAGGCTGCAACAAAGGTGGGTGTGCTGAAAGGAATTAATTTTAGACATTCTCCTAGTTAAATGTGAATTTAGGACAAGTGAAACCTTACATTACATAAATTAACAAAAAAAATTATGCCATATCAGTTGTAATAAATTGGTAGGTACGTGTAATGCTCAGACATTTGTCAATCAACCAATAATTACAGTGAAATGAAAGACAAGATAGAAATAAGAGGGCACACCATAAAAGTACTAATTATTCACATAATTTCCCCATATTTATTAATGTTCCTTGTAAGGGACCTGTAAGAAGACAATTTGTACTTTCGTTCATGCAAATAGTTTGATTAATGGAGCAAAGAATAATGAAAATGTAAAAAGGTGCACTAAAGCCCACAGATGAATACGTGGGCAGAAAAGACATTTCTGCGAAGAACGTTCAAAGCAAATAGAAGACTAATATGCTATTAGGTATTACCATTTCTATTAGACAGCACAACAATCTATATGGGTACTTAAGGGATTCAAGCATTTTAAATATATCTAGCTATCTGACTGTAGCCACTTATTTCATACAATGATTTGTGGTAATTATTTCAGAGGAAAAGAAAATGTTTTTAGGTGCCTTGCTTAGGCCCATGAGTTTAGAATTAACACCGTGGCCATATGTGTGGCTGATTCTATGTAATCTATGAGGCTATTTTACTCATCCTTCCTTTTCTTCCAACAAGTAGATTATTAACTGGAGGAGGGGAGATGTCTTTGCTGAATTCCATTCGCACCTGCCGAAGAAGTATAGCAGTCAGCAAGAAACTTGCCACTGCATATTCTGATCCCTAGATCAGGACCAAAATTGCATGTGAAACACAGCTGGATGAAGGGGGTTCTTTCCTTCCCACACCCCAGTACTATCAAACCTCCACTCGCCAGGTGCTGCAGCTGTCCCTAGAACACCTCCTGCGCCACTGGCTATGATTAAATACCAGAAGTGAAAATCTGGTGATGAGCCTGCAAGCCACATAACTAATTAATGTAATGTATTGTTAGACCCTAAGTTTCATTGAATTCAGTGGGGCTTAGATGTATATAGGGCTAGCTTTAATATACATAGATTTTATACTTAAAAATATAATGGCAGTTATATGAATAACCTGCTTTATGGTAATTTGTCAAATGAATGTACTTTGCGGGATTAATTGCAGAAAATGTTGCACCTGGGGTAACCCTAAAATGTCATATGAAATTATAGGAGAAGCTGTTAAGTGTCCTGGCTTGCTAATTATACCCTTTACAGGCACAATTTCTCTCACATTTGCCCTTCTCAGATGTTATGTGTGCGTAGAATGAACACATGTGAGAAGGGCAGTAGGTTCCGTTCCTGATCTACACATGTGTTCGTTAGCACATCTCAACAGAGGGCTCTACTGAGGCATGGTAACTAATGGCATGTGTAGGAACTCAGAACTCACCACTGCAATGCTCTTCCTCACCTGAGTTAATTCTACATAACTGATTTCATTCTACATACATTCTGCATCTTAAAAGGATTACAGTATAAACAGACTAAGGTGGTTTGACACCTGTGCTTACCATGCCTGATGTGGTCTTCTCAATACATGTGCCAATAGTTTTGTGAGATAATCAGTCGTACTAATACATGCATACATTGCACAACTATTGCTCTTTTCTCATAGCAATAATTATGATTTATTTTTTTAAGTGACCAGAATAGCTAAAATCTAAGCCATAACATTCAAGTTTCACTACCTTGACAAAAACAAAAAACAAAAATCCACCTCTGTATATTACCTTTTAATCAGCACCCTAACTTAAAGGGACTGATGGCAAATTCTGGCAGGAGGGAAGGATATCATATGTAGGGCAAGAGTCTATCCAACAATTTTTCAGTTACTGACTTGTACAAACTAAAGAAGTTATCATTGATTGTTCTGGCTTTGCTCATTGGGATAATTATTCCTACCCATAAAAGTAGTCATTTTGAATTGGTAAGGTATTTCCTCTGAGATCTGTGTTGTTATTTATAGGCAAGGATTGGCAACGCTTGTGAGATCTACCTAATTGCACATATGTACATTCTTGCACCAATGCTTGTTCAGCATAGAATTCACAGTCTGCAGTTATTTATGGACTTCTGTCACACCTCTTAATCTCAATAGGAAACATCTTGTGGAATTCAAGAAGCAACAAGTTGGACCTTCCAGTGAAATTGAGGGGAATTTTCAAATATTGCTTAGGCGTGAGGATAAAATCATATCAGGAGAATGACTTCTTTTGCGGCATTGTTCCAATGACTATGTATGCATCAGCAATGTAGAGAAATGAAAGACTTGATGTGGCAAACTATACATGCATAGTGTAGTGACCCTGGGTCAGACTCCCTTTGTTCAAAACAAGAGGCCAGGAATTCAGAATGGGAGAGGAAAATGCCCTCATGGTCAGTTCCAGGTATACATATTAAGCCAGACATACTTGCAGGGAAGCCTGTTGTGCCATTAGCTCTCTGGCCCAAAGAGATTGCACTACTGCTGCTGAAACAACATTCAAGCTCTGCTCTTACAGACTCCTGAATTCTGCATGGAGCTGTCCAGGGTGCTATGGAAGCCTTGTCTTGGTACAGCTCAGACTGGCACTCAAAACTGAATATTTAGCGTTGTGTACAACATGGGGGGTAATGAAGAATTCCTAATGCATTGGTTCCACTTCATAAACCAAATGAGATTATTCTTATCTCCAGGATCTAAAAAGAAATTTCAATCAGGTCAGGAAAGTTTCAAAATCTTCTCTCATTTAAATACAGCTCTACTGGTCGCAGGTCCTTTTGTTGTGAGAACACTTGAGTTCCTGAAGTTTAACCAAAGGCAGAAAAGGCATAGCATGAATAGTGAAATAGTTTGAAGACAAGATGAAAGTTCTCCACAACAACAGCCCAAAGGTCAGTGTGCAATTCTTTGGGCCTTTCAAAGTTTATTTTTCTGGGCTCTGAATGCTCTGCTGAGTATCGGTGAAACACTTTTCTCAACACTTCTCAGAAACACACACTGCTTGACTGGCAGCAACTTCTGAGGCAACACACTCCATTTAAAGGCTGTTAATTGCTTACTTTTTCACACTATGAAGCTTCTGGTTTCCACTATATGTGGGTTAATTAGGTGCTTTTAAGGTGTATCCTCTTCCATCTCTCTGAGTTACTTAGCTGCTTTTAGCTGTTGCCTGCCTTACAATGTGTTGATTACAATGGGGATTCGGCACTCAATATGCTAAGTTGTCAGTCATCTTATGAAACAAACTTTCCTCAATTAACTTGCCTAGCTTTCACCCATTCTGCTCCAGCATAGATGCCCTTGCTAACTTCAGTCAACTACAGAGCTGCAGCCATTACAGCAGGTACAGCAGCCATATCCGTTCATGGAATGCCCCCTCTCATGAGGTGTGTCTGTCTCCCTCATTGTTAACATTCTGGAGGAATCTAAAAATATTCCTGTTCACCCAGGCATTTGATGGCTGAAAGATACTGTTGAAATGATTAGCTGTGAGGTTATGTAACTAGGTTAAAAATGTTTTTAGAGGCTTTTAGGTATTCTTAATCATTTTTATCTATTTTAATTTTATTTTCAGTTCCATTGTTTTATTTCTTTGCTGTTTTCTGCCCTGGGCTCCTTTGGGAAGAAGAGTGGGATAAAGATTTAATAAATTAAGAATTAAATAAATGGTTGTAATACATAAGATTTTAATTATGAATCTCTATAAATATATGCATATTTAAGATATGTATGAAAGCATTTCATAGAAATTAAAATATTGATCATCATTCCCAGGGCCAGTGCTAGGATTTTTTGCGCCCTAGGCAAGATCACCTTCTGCCCCCCCCCCCGGCCAATCAAAGAAAAGGAGCGGCACTGGGCGGGGGCGGCGGGGGGTGGGGAGGCAGGCTGGCCAGCGCCCCCTCCATTTTGGCGCCCTAGGCAACTGCCTAGTTCGCCTTAATGGACGCGCCGGCCCTGATCATTCCCTGTTTGCCTGAGTAGGGGTAGGAGTAATTAAAATAGAAGTACAGTGACTCTCACCTTAATGGGAAAGACTGACCTGGTTTCCTATGAGCAACTCAATCTGCAAATGGACAATTTCAAGGCTTCTGATATTTCTTCTTACAGTTCTTTATCTTTAATCTGAAGTTGAACTTGACAACCCTTAAAATAGAGAATTGTTCTATGTGTGGTGCCTTTTTGCTCAATTCAAACATGAAGAGGGCCACAGCATTTTGGAAGCTCAATTTCTTTTTTAAAAAAAGATAAGCTGGAGCTCCCTCTGATCTGAAAGTCTTTTCTAAACTGTCATCTTAAGGAATTGCACTCTGCACCTGCTCAGGGGGGCTTTTATTGAATCATACTTCATATGACCCAGGGTTGATCCCCAGCAATGCCATATTACTTCCCATTTGCCTGAGCACTAGGAAGTAGCATGAGCTGGTTTTTTACATGATATTTTTATCGGACTTTTCCCATTCTCTGTTCAAATTCAAATGGCTAAACTGTTTCCTTCAGCCCCTGCCTAGGCAGGTGAGGTGTATTACACATTCCAACAGTTTGGATTAGCCACCTGCCACCAAAGGACATTAAACAATCACCTTTCACTATAAAAACCTGGAGAGAAGGTCATCTCTTCACTTTGGATGACAGAATAGCATGTCCTATCACACCATTATGGAACTTATATGTCATTGGCCACTGAGAAATAATTGTTTCTGCAACTTTCTGCCAGTAAAGTAAATGCTGGGAAGACAGTTTTGAACTGAGGAAATGATGGGGTAAAGAACAGTCAAAGAGAAAAAGAGAACATTAACAAAGTGACCTCATTTGTCCTAGATAGAAAGTATTTACCCTTTGATGCATGTAATTCCTTTCTTCCTTCGTAAGTGGACATATTTTATCTTCTATTTCCTGGTTATAAAGGTATCATCGGGGTGTGCAATGGGCACAGCATCCAGAATTGATATGCCAAAGATGAATTAAACAAGGAGATGTCACTATGGGATGCGAAAAGAGACACTGACACCCCACCACCACAAACAGCTGCATTACATCCTGTAAAGGTTTTAAAATGATTGTTTCTGAGCTGCTTTTGAGCGCCTTATACTTATTATAAGGTCTTCCTGAAATAAGGCTACTTATGGCATGAAGTGTGACTATGACAAGAATCATAGGCATAATGATTCTCTTGCAGTGAATTAAACTTATGGGAAGGGTAGGGGAATGGCAAAATACCACGAATGGCTAACCTAAAATCTAGTCAAGGAAAGGACTCCCCTTTGGGAAGTTTAACACCTTTCTTTTTCAATCTATGAATGACATTTTAAATCCGTGTTTTCAAATGTGTAACAGAGAACTTGGACACTGTTAAGTGCCATCCTCTTAAAAAAATAATTTAAAAAATGGTGGAATCTGCATCCTTGGTTTGTCCTCCAGGGCTCCACTGGAAGCCCCAGCCAGCCATTAGCATACAGAAGAACTCCAATAAATAATACATCCTGCTGAAATTGCTCCTTTTAAGTGGGTTAAATGTGATGAAGAAATGGTGGTACAGAGAGGGAACTCTGAAATGAAGACAAAAATATAATGCACTGTTAATGATGAATTGCCTGGAGTTTCATTCTTGCCAATACGCTACATCCTATATATCAAAACGACTTATGTACTTATGTGGAAAACTGCTGTGTCGGGATTGTCTTGCATGCATATGATTCTTGTGTATGTGTATTAGAATTTACAGCTGATTTAATGATCGGTCCTTTCCTTAAAGGACAAACTAGAGCAATCTGGATTAATAGAGTGAGTGTGACCAAGCGCAAGAAAAGAAAAGAAGGAAAGACTGTTGGATACTTTGCTGATCTCATACTTTTCATTTGTACCGGTAGTATCGCTCTTGACAGCAGCTCTGTTAACTTTGCCAACTTCCCGAGTTTTGGTTATAGATTGCTTTCACCTTTCTGTGAGAAGCAGACTAATTGAAAAAGTCCATTTTCAGCAGTACACCCCTTTCTTCTTTTATTGTGCTGCCCTGCGCTGGCTTATTATATTCTGATTATTGTGCAATATTTCCCAAAATCCAATTGCCTGGTATTGCACTAGCAAGGTAGATATATTGCCTGCTTGAAAAGCAGGCCATTATCACAGAGTAACCCTAAGGAGTGGCTTTAGTAGGTGCTGTGGCTCAGGACAGTTGTTTGTACTTGGAGAACTGGTAGAGCGGGCATCACCAACATGGCACCTGCAGGTACACATGTGACCACAGAGGCCTTCCCTCTCCTGACTGATATTAGTCTTGAAAGAAGCATTCTATTGTAATAAGTGTGGGATGTATAACACTGGTGCAGTCAATCACAACATTCCTAGAGTGTACACAAAGGGGACTTGGTCCTCCAGGTAGAGTTTCCTGTGCCAAGACTGAAATCACTTCCTTTGTGTGACCAGAAGTGGGAGTGGCCTTACCTGTAGCTATTCAAAGATACAGGTGAGCTGCTACTCTCTCTCTCTTCCCACCAGGACTCCGAGGATGCAACATCTCAGGAGATGCTCTCTTGGCTTCCAGCCAAGAGAGGCCCACATGGAGCCTTTCTCCCTTAAGGGGAATCTCCACATGTAAATACATTTAATCTAAGCTAGCCTGCCTTCTGAGACTGCCTGTATGAGCTTGGAATGTCTGTAAGTAAAAGCTTTATACTTTTATAAGCTTATGTGTCGTGTATTTTCTTTTAAGAGGGAACCAGGGGAAATATGTGCCAGGATCTGCCTTGTTCTAGAAGTTCATAGGAACTTAAACGCCACGCTTTTTTTTTTTTTTTTTTTTTTTAAATTTTTTTTAAGAATCTTTATTTAATCTTATTAAAAGATACAGAATGTAAAAGGATAATCAAGTAAAAAATAAATCAATAAAGAAAACTTCCTTAACTTAACATAAATAATACAGGATTAATTTCTTCATATTTTCTATACATCATTTCATCAAAAAAAGAAAATTCCATTGCAGTCCTGTTCCAAGAAGAGGTTAACAAAATAACCAACATATCCATTATACACTTAAGTCTTCCTTTTTTCTGTATCTCCCCTATTTCCCCCCTCCCCTGTTCCCTCCCCTTTCCCTCCCCTGCCCCTTGTAACTTCTCAACCTATCCGGAATTACCCTTCTTCCTTTTACTCCTATTATTTTCTCATGCCTTTCTCCATTAATTTTTCCTTTTATTTTCTAGTCGAGTCCTTTAAGTGGCTGCAAAGAGGTTGGTATTTTTTATATTTTGACTGATATATTCTCTAAATTTATCCCATTTTCCCAATATTTTTTCTTGTTTTATTTCTTTGATTTCTCTATATCCCATTTCTAAATTATAGTAATTTAACATTTTAATTTGCCAATCCTCCTTTGTAGGTACAATTTGTGATTTCCAATTCATTCCTATTAATAATCTTGCTGCTGCCATTGCGTAGAATATTATTGTTCTGTCTTTAGGTTGTATATCTTCTTTCATCATTCCCAATAAAAAGAGTTCAGGTTGTTTTTTTGGAGAATATCTTAGTATTTTTTTCACTTCCTTGTAGACCATCTCCCAGAATGATTTAATTTTTTTACAATGCCACCATATATGGATGTAACTGCCTACTTCTTCCTTACATCGCCAGCATGTATTTTCTGCTCCCTTATACATTCTCGCCAACTTGGCTGGTGTTAAATGCCATCTATATTGCATTTTCAACTGATTTTCCTGTATATCATAATTTGTTGAAATTTTCCTATCCCTTATCCAAAGATTTTCCCAATTTTCTAACATAATTGTTTTATTTAAATCTTGTCCCCATTTAATCATTTGTTCTTTAATTAATTCTTCTTCGGTTTCTAACTTTAGCAATAACTCATAAATCTTTTTACCAATTTTCTTTTCTTGTCCCAATAAAATTTTATCTAATTCTGATCTTTCTTTTTCGAATCCCAATTGTTTATCTATTTTGAATCTTTGGTTGATTTGATAATATTGTAGCCAAGTAGTTAGCAGAGGTTTTATTTCTTCATAACTTTTCAATTTTAATTCGCCTTTCTCTTCTACTAATAATTCTTTATATGTTGGCCATGTACCTTCCATATTTCTTCTTCTCACCGCTATACTTTCTACTGGGGACAGCCACCAGGGTGTTTTTGGTTCTAATAATGTTTTATATTTATACCATACTTTATATAGTGATCTTCTAATAACATTATTATGGAACCCATTTTTTTGACTTAATTTTTCTTTGCTTAGATACCAGTGCCAGCCGGCTCCCAAATCCAGTCCCTCTAGGTCTATTATATTATTATTTCGCAGAGTTATCCATTCTTTAATCCATATTATGGCCGCTGCATCATGGTAAAGTTGTAAGTCAGGCAGACCAAAGCCCCCACGCTCTCTTTTGTCAATCATTATTTTGTATTTTATCCTTGGCCTTTTGCCATTCCATATAAATTTAGATATTGTCTTTTTCCAATCTTTGAATATATTTGAACCTCCAAGTAGGGGCAAGTTCTGGAAATAATAATTTAATTTGGGCAGCACGTTCATCTTAATTAGAGATATTCGTCCCATCATAGATAGTTTTAACTTTGACCATAATTCCATATTTTTCGAAATTTGTTTCCATACCCCTACATAATTTTCTTGGACTAGATCAATTCCTCTTATTGTCATATAGATTCCTAGGTATTTCATCTTTTTTACTATTTTAATTCCTGTTATTTTTTCTAATTTTTCTGCATCCTTCTTTTCCATATTTTTAATTAACATTTCTGTTTTATTATAATTTATTTTCAGCCCTGCCAATTCGCCATATTCTTTTATTTTTTCTATTACCTTCGGGATGGTTTTTATTGGATCTTCAGTTGTAACAATCACGTCGTCAGCAAACGCCTTAACTTTATGTTTTTTATTTCCTACCGCTACTCCTTTAATCTCTTGTTCTTCTCTTATATTAATTAACAAACTTTCCAATGCTAATATAAATAGCGTAGGTGAAAGGGGGCACCCTTGCCTAGTGCCTCTTTTTATTTTTATTTCATTTGTTAATGTTTCATTTATTATTAATCTTGCTTTTTGCTCTTTATATATTGCGTCAATTGCCCTTTCTAGATTATCTCCTAATTTTATTTTATGTAGCATTTTTTTAAAAAATTTCCAAGAGACGTTGTCGAACGCCTTCTCTGCATCTAAAGTTAATATTGCAGCTTCCTTCCCTCTATCGAATTCTAGGCACTCTATGATGTTTATTATATTTCTTATATTATCCTTTGCCTGTCTCCCTTTAACAAACCCCACTTGGTCTTGGTGTATTATTTTATCCAAAACTGTCCCTATTCTCTTTGCTATGATTTTAGCGAAAATTTTATAGTCACAGTTAAGTAGGGAGATAGGTCTATAATTTTCCATCATTTCTGGATTTTTATTAGGTTTTGGAATCAAAATTATCAGGGCTTCTTTCCACGACTGTGGTATTATTCCTTTTATCATGGCCATATTCATTTGCTCTTTTAATGGTTGTATTAATTGTTCCTGCATTGCACTATAATATTCTATAGGCAGCCCGTCCGGGCCCGGGGCTTTCCCTTTTTTCATTTCTCTGATTACCTCTATGATTTCCGTATTTGTAATCTCTTTATTTAAAATTTCCATTTTTTCTTTTCCTACAAAATTTAGTTTTGTCCTTTCTAAATATTCTTCCATCTTTTCTTCCTCTATCTCTTCTTCTTTATATAAATCTGTATAATAATCTACAAAGGTTTGTTTTATCTCTTTTTGCCCCTTTATTATTTTCTCTTGCTTCACTATTTTATTTATCAAATTTTCACTTCTCCTCTTTTTTATTTGCCATGCTAGTAGCTTATTTGGCTTATTTGCCCCCTCGAAATATTTATATCTCCAGAATTGGTTTTTCTTCTCCATTTCTTGCTCTATCATATTTTCATACTGAGTTCTTAATATATTTATTTCTTGCTGTGTCACTCCCTTTTCCATTCTATATAAAGCTTTCTCCTTACTCCTAATTTCTTTTAATATACTTTCCTTGTCTTTTTCTCTAATATTTTTCATAATTTTATTTTGTTGTAAAAAATAACCTCTTATCACTGCTTTTCCAGCCTCCCAAACCGTTTGCGGGTCAACCATACCGTTCCCATTCAATTCAAAATACTCTTTCAGCACCTTTGCCGCCCCTTCTCTTATCCTTTGATTATTTAGCAAAAACACATTCATTCTCCATCTCTTATTTTCCCCTTCTACCATTCTTTCCAGGTGCATTTCTATTGGGTTATGGTCTGATAAGACCCTTGCTTTGATTTGAATTTTTTGTATTTCGGGTATTAATTCCTTAGATAACCATATTGCATCAATTCTCGATTCTGTTTGATACCTTGATGAATAATACGTAAATTCTTTTTGAATAGGGAATTTGTCTCTCCACGCATCCTTCAAATCTAAATTTTTGGTAATTTCACTAAAAATAATTGGTAATTTATTATCTTTTTTCTTTCCTTTACTTTTTGTCTTATCCAATTCCGGATTTATAACTCCATTCAAATCTCCCATTATTATTAACTTTTTATCCACATAATTCATCAATTGATCCTCTAATTTTTTAAAAAATTCTACCTTACTACCATTTGGTACATATATTCCCACACAAATCCAATCCTCCCCTTCTTTATTAATTTTTACTATTACAATTCTGCCTTCTTCATCTCTCCATAACAATTCTGGTTTCCATTTTGGTTTAACATAAATTACGACCCCCTTCTTTTTCTTTTCTTGTGCAGTTACAAATTCCATTCCTAATTTTTCATTTTTTAATATTTTTTCATGTTTTTTATTTATGTGGGTTTCTTGGAGGCATATCAAATCCCAATTTTGTTTTTTTAGGTAATGTGTTACTCTGTTTCTTTTTTTCTTATCATTTAAGCCATGAATATTCCATGAGATAATTTTGAACTTCATTTTATTACTTTAATACAGAATTTTCTAATATTTAAAAATATATATATACGTAAAGGTCTCAATCTTCAAATACTTTCCATTAATTTCCTTAATCAAACAGAAATACTTAACCAATTTGTTTCCAGTCTTATATTATTAAGACTGGTCCGTCTTACTTTTGCCAATGTTTATACTGATTATGATATGATTAGATGTAGGAGACCCAGCATATTTATAGAGAAAGCAAGAAACAGGGGTATTAAAAGCTATATTAGGCTACTAGGGTGTTGGTTCATAGTCTTACTCCTAAATCTTCTTCTTCTTCTCTTTCCTCCTCCTCTTCCCTTTCACCTTCTTCCAATTCAGTCTCGGTGACGGGTTCTTCTTCTCCATTGTCCACTCTGTCTTGAGGCATTCTAGATGTTTTGATTCTTCCACCTCCAAGCTCCTGTGAATAAGTCCTATAAAATCTGTCCGCTTCCACTACATTCTCAAATCTTCTCTTCTTCCCTTTATACGTGAAAGATAGTCCTTCTGGAAACTCCCAACGAAACAGGATCCTTTTTGCCTTCAACGGCCTTGTCAAAAATTGATAGTCTCTTCTTCGCTGGACCAATCTGGGAGGGATTTCTTTTAAAATTATAATTTCAGTTCCCTCAATCCTTAATTTATTGCTTCTTTTTGTTTGTAAAATCTTATTCCTCGTTCGCATTGTTGTAAACGTTATCAATATATCTCCCGGCCAATTGTTTCTTTTAGCCTTCTCCGAATTCACTCTGAATGCTTTTTCTATATAAGAGTCCATTTCTTTTTCTTGTAAATTTAACCAATTTGCTAATATTTTTACCATTTTTTCTTCTACTTCTTCATTTTGTTCTTCAGGAATGTTTCGAAATCTCAATGTTTTTTCTCGAATCTGCATTTGCATCATCGAGAGTGCATCTTGCATGGCCTCATTTAATATTTTCTGGGTCTCCAAATCTTTCCTCAATTTCTCTATCTCTTTCTTATATTCCTTCTTTTCTTTTGGGAGCTTTTTTACTGCAATCTCCAGGTTTTGATTTTTCTGCTGTATTTCACTTGTTACATTTTCGGTTTCCACTATTTTCCCTTCCAGTTTTGCCAGTCTGCTCTTTATTTCCTGTTTGTCCTTTTCACTACTTTCCATTTTATCCTCTAATTTCTCCATTTTCTCTTCCATTCCCTTTAATCTATCGTTCATCTCTCTCTTTATCTCTGTAAGTTCTTGTTTAACTTCACTTATGTCATTTCTTATGTCAGTTCTTAATCCTAATATAAGCTCTCTTAAATCCATTTCTTTTTCCTGCTCAATTAGTGATTGCTTCCTCTGTTGTACTTGTTGTGCTTGTGGTGTCCCCCCTTGTGTGGGCTTCTTTATAGTGCCTGCATTCGGCATTTTGCTTACAGCGATTCCCCCTCTAGAGGTCACTGTTCTTTATTGTCCTTGTTGTCTTTATCTTTATCTTCCTCCAATATATGGAGTTAATAAAGGTATTTTACAGCCACAAGGGGTCGCTGTTTTCCTTCGTTACTGCTTTTCTCGTGGACAATGTTCTTTGTCTCCTCTTTTATTTTCTTTACTTCCCTTAACACGTCACCTCCGCATTCCAGCTCCCCGCTTGCTTTCTCATTCACTTAACAACGCAGCGCCATTTTCACCTCCCTCGCCTGCACGCCTCCACTCCTCGCAATGACTTTGCCTCTTATCTCCTTTTGGATATCACCCACTTCTGAGCAGCCTTCTCTCCTCTTTTTCTCGTGTCTGGCTCAACTTTATAGCTTGTCCGTTTTTATTTGTTATCCCGGCGGCTCCACTAAGGTATGCAAATTTATATGTTACTTTTCTTTTCACACACCCTCTGCCTGCCGAAGACGTTCCTTAAAGGTTTCACTCTGTTTATTCCTTCTCCCCTTCTCCCCTAGCTTTCCCGGTATTCTCCTTTTCTTTCTATGCAAGGGGTAAGGGGTGTTCACCTTCTCTCTCCGTTATTTCTTTATAAATTTCAGACGTCTCGGCTTAGGTTTTAAAATTCAAAAAACGGGAATTTTACCGTCAGTTCTCCGTCGCGTCAGTTCACCGGCTCCCAACTAGAAGAGCTGCATTTCGCTTTGGTCTCCGTGCCCTAGGTTCCCTCTCTCCTCTGCTTTTCCGCGAGAATTTTTCGGGTCCCTTTCCAGGCACCACCGACCTTTCGCAAGGAGATCACCTCTCCAAGCTTTTCCGACCTCGGTTTTTCCTGCCTCCGAAGCCTTTTCTTCTAGTTGGTAACTTGAGAGTACAAGCTTCTCAAGTTGCGAACTGACGCGGTCCGCGGTAAAATCGGAAGTCCCTTAAACTCCACATGTAAATACATTTAATCTAAGCTAGCCTGCCTTCTGAGACTGCCTGTATGAGCTTGGAATGTCTGTAAGTAAAAGCTTTATACTTTTATAAGCTTATGTGTCGTGTATTTTCTTTTAAGAGGGAACCAGGGGAAATATGTGCCAGGATCTGCCTTGTTCTAGAAGTTCATAGGAACTTAAACGCCACGCTTTGCTGCGCTTTATTGGGGATGAGAAACTCTGCTAGTTTGGAGCTTGTTAGCACAAGCTGGGATAGGAAATATTAATCAATATTCCCTCATCCACATTCCCTCTCATCTCCCACAAAGGGTTTTGAGGCCCAGAACTGCGTATTTTGTGTATTTTTAAAGGATTGCTTTGGATTGTGATTTTTGGCAGAGTAGAATTTTTCTGTTTGTACTTCCTGGTAAGCACATGGTCTTTTGTTCTCCATTGTGCTGTGAAAGGGGGATTAGCGACCCCTCCCCTCCCTCAGAGCTCACAGACCTCAGAGGCAGTGAAGATTAGTTTGCATTTTGAGATTTTTAAGTTTTGATTTTTGAATTTTAACCATTTTTGGGAATTTTTGAAATTTTTTAAATTTTTTAAATTTTTGAGGATTAAGATGGCAAGCTCAGGTTTTGATAGTGAAGCAAGATCAAGCTTTATGCTGCTGAATGATCGTAACTTTGTGCAATGGAAGCAGCGCCTTTTAGTGCATCTTGGTGCAAAACAAGTGCTTAAAGCGGTGAAAGATCCCAAACCTGATTTTGCTGATTTAACCAAGAAAGCAGATTGGGAAAGGCAAGATGCAGAAGCTAAACACATAATTTTGAGCAGTTTGAAAGATGAGCATTTATCTCTGATTGACTATGAAAGTGATGCATCTCAGATTCTAAAGGATATTGAGAGGGTTTATGCACAATCATCAGAGAACTCTTATAGACATTTATTGGATAAACTGCTGAAGTTAAAGATGAATTCCAGAGAACAATTTACAGGGCATTTTAAGGACTTTAATGAAATTGTTCAAAGGATTGCCCTAACTCCCAGAGCTTTTGATGATGCAACCAAAGTGACTTTTATGCTGGCATCATTAGGAAAAGAATTTACTTCATTTAAGAGTATAATGGATCACACCAGAGATTTGACTTTTAATGAACTAGTAAATCACTTAAGAGAGGAATGCAGAGATTACCTTGATTCTCCACAAAGGAATCCAAGGAGGGACACAAGTTATGTTTCTAAGCAATTTCCCAAGTCTAAGGAAGTGTCCAAAGAATTAATATGCCATAACTGCAATTTAAAAGGGCACATTGCAAGGAGTTGCCAGAAGCCCAAGAATAAGTCCCGCCCCTTTCAACCAAAAGGTGAAAAGAAGGGGGGTCACGAGCGTACATTTCTACTGCAAGAAAAGAGTTTAAATGTGCAAAGAAATGAAAGGAAAAGTGACCAATTTATTTTAGATTCGGGAGCTACAAGCCATTTTGCGCATAAAAGAGAATATTTCAGAGAAATTAATGATAGTGAATGGACTGAAATCCAGATTGCTGATGGAAATGTTCTAAAATCACAAGGTGCAGGTTCAATGCGTTTGAAATTCAAGGTGAACAATGAATCTCTTGAAACAACTGTGCCTAATGTTCAATATGTCCCAGAATTGAATTGTAACTTGCTTAGTGTGTCTGCTTTAGACAAGAAAGGTTTCAAGGTTACATTTGCCAATGGAGAATGCAATGTAACGAAAAATGATGAGGTTTATGCTCAAGGGAAACTAATCAATGGTGTTTATGAGATTAACGTTTCAGAAAACCAATCAGCACAAGTCGCCCAATCCAAGCAGAAGCATGAAGCAGATCTGGAGCTCTGGCATCGAAGACTGGGTCACTGGGATATCAGAGTCATCCAGGAACTGCAGAATGGAGATCTTGTGAGAGGTCTACAGGTAAACAAAAGTAACACACCCACACCAAAGTGTATAACTTGTGTAAGTGAAAAAGGAGTCAAACCTTCTTTCCCACGTTGTGCAGAAAAGAGAAGCACAAAAGTTCTGGACATTGTGTACACTGATTTAGCTGGACCTATGAATATACCTTCTTTAGGAGGAAATAGGTATATTCTTATCTTTTTGGATGATTATTCAAAGTTTTGTGTGGGATACCTTCTCAAAGAGAAGAGTGAAACAGTGGAATTGTTCAAGCAATACGTAAGCATGGTCAAGAACAAATTCCATCGAGCACCCACCACCCTAATGTCCGATAATGGTGGGGAGTTTTGCTCACGTGAAATGGAAGCCTTCATGGCTCAGGAAGGCATAGCACATGTGACCACAGTAAGCTACACACCTCAACAAAACTCTATTGCTGAGAGGAAATTTAGGTCCATCCTAGAGATGACAAGGTGTATGCTAAAAGGATCCAACTTGTCGAAGAAACTTTGGGGCGAGGCAGCAAATACTGCGATTTATATACAGAATAGGTTGCCAACAAAAGGCACAGAGCGCACGCCATTTGAACTTTGGCATGGAAGAGCCCCAAATTTGTCACACATACGTGTATTTGGAAGTTTGTGCTATTACCACGTGCCCAAGGAGCACAGACACAAACTTGACTCCAGAGCAAAGCCTGGTATCCTAGTTGGATATGCTTCTGGAGGAAAAGGCTACAGAGTTGTGGACTTACAAACAGGGAAAACAAGTTCACATCACGTGATTCATTTTGAGGAGTATGAAAAGGCTGACACAAGGAACACAGCAATTGACTGTTCCAATGAGCCACCAACAGAGGAGTTTGTAAGTTTTCCTTTTGAAGCCATACCAGAAACTAATCCACCTCCTAGTATTGTACCTCCTAGTGTTGTAGCACCCCCTACAGATGACACCCCAGAAGACGCGGAGGACCAGATGTCAGAAGGCTCCAGAGACGAAGAGGACCCGTATGCAGGGATGCCGCCATTGGAAGGAGATGAGGAAGCTGATGCGGTTCAACAAGAGCCAGAGGTCAGACGTTCCTCCAGGTCCAACAGAGGCGTTCCACCACTACGACTGTCCTACTTTGCAGGGTCGGCGCCACCACAGGAACCTTCCACGTGGGAACAGGTTCAACGGTTGCCAGCTGCTGAGGCCAGTCTCTGGAAGCAAGCCGCGCAGGAAGAGATGGATGCACTGCATCGCAACAAGACCTGGACCCTGACAGAGCTACCTCCTGGTAAGAAGGCAATTGGGTCCAAGTGGGTGTTCAAGCTTAAGAAGGGGTCAGAAGGGGAGGTGCAACGCTACAAAGCTAGGCTTGTAGCACAAGGATTTTCACAACAGTATGGCGAAGACTATGATCAAGTATTTGCGCCTACAGTGCGATACAGCAGTGTTAGATTACTTCTAAGTATTGCAGCATCTAAAGGCCTATCAGTCCGTCATGTCGACATAGCAACAGCTTTTCTTCATGGGACGATTTCTGAACAGATTTATATGAAGCAGCCCAAAGGCTTTATCAAGCAAAATGAGGCACATCTTGTATGTAAACTTCAGAAAGGAATTTACGGTTTGAAACAAGCTGCAAGAGCATGGAACCAGAAATTACATGAAATGCTGGTTCAGCTTGGGTACAAGCAGTCAACAGCTGACAAGTGCCTGTACACTAAGAACAGAAATGGACAATTCTCTTACATTCTGGCTTTTGTCGATGATTTATTAATATCAACGTCCAATGACAGAGACTATAAAGACATAGTCAGACATCTCAACAAA
The DNA here is from genome assembly GCA_034641385.1 of Darevskia mixta. NCBI lineage: Eukaryota > Metazoa > Chordata > Lepidosauria > Squamata > Lacertidae > Darevskia > Darevskia mixta. The sequence continues at coordinate 16,948,355 of JAWWNH010000001.1, forward strand.
GAGGTGGAAGTAAAGGAATTGGGACTTGTCCAGTATTACTTGGGAATTCAAATTGAGAGAGAAGAGGACGGCTCATTTCTTCTCAGCCAGAAGCAGAAGATAATAGAACTGATAGAAAGCATGCAGATGCAAGGTGCACACCCTGTCGCGACACCCATGGCCACAGATTTTCTAAAGAATCAGCAAGATTCGAAGCTGCTGCCAGACAACAGCGAATACAGGTCAGCGATTGGTAAACTTTTGTATTTGGTTACTACCAGCAGACCTGACATAGCAAGTGCAGTGGGGATCCTAAGCAGAAAAGTGAGTTCTCCCACTGAACATGACTTGGGTGGGGTCAAGAGGGTGGTGCGTTACCTCAAGGGTACAATGAATTGTAAATTAAAATTGCCAGCTGTAAGGGACCCTAAGTTGGTTGGGTACAGTGATGCAGACTGGGCTGGGGATAAGGCGGATTACAAATCCACAAGTGGTTATGTTTTTATGTTTGGAAATGCACCTATCATTTGGGGCAGTTATAAACAGAAATGTGTAGCCTTATCGTCCACAGAGAGTGAATATATTTCAGCTTCGGAAGCATGCAGAGAGATCATCTGGCTGGATCAACTCCTGACAGACTTTGGTTTGCCGAGAAAAGGACCTGTCAGCTTGATGGAGGACAATCAAGGCTGCCTGCAGCTAGCGCAAACCGAAAAGTTCCTTGCACGTTCAAAACACATTGGGGTCAGGTATCACTTCATTCGCCAGATGATCCAAGATGGACTAGTAGAAATGTCCTACTGTAATACTCAGGAGATGACTGCGGACATTCTCACGAAACCCTTGCCACGAGAGAGTTTCCAGAACCTGCGTGTCAAGCTGGGACTCTGGGTGGTTGAATAAAGTTGTTTTATGTTTGTTAAATGTTGTTCAGACTGAGAAGGGGTTTGTGGGATGTATAACACTGGTGCAGTCAATCACAACATTCCTAGAGTGTACACAAAGGGGACTTGGTCCTCCAGGTAGAGTTTCCTGTGCCAAGACTGAAATCACTTCCTTTGTGTGACCAGAAGTGGGAGTGGCCTTACCTGTAGCTATTCAAAGATACAGGTGAGCTGCTACTCTCTCTCTCTTCCCACCAGGACTCCGAGGATGCAACATCTCAGGAGATGCTCTCTTGGCTTCCAGCCAAGAGAGGCCCACATGGAGCCTTTCTCCCTTAAGGGGAATCTCCACATGTAAATACATTTAATCTAAGCTAGCCTGCCTTCTGAGACTGCCTGTATGAGCTTGGAATGTCTGTAAGTAAAAGCTTTATACTTTTATAAGCTTATGTGTCGTGTATTTTCTTTTAAGAGGGAACCAGGGGAAATATGTGCCAGGATCTGCCTTGTTCTAGAAGTTCATAGGAACTTAAACGCCACGCTTTGCTGCGCTTTATTGGGGATGAGAAACTCTGCTAGTTTGGAGCTTGTTAGCACAAGCTGGGATAGGAAATATTAATCAATATTCCCTCATCCACATTCCCTCTCATCTCCCACAATAAGTTGCGTATGTGTTGCTCAGGAATTTATCCAGTTTGCAAATAAGCCCAAAATGTTGTGGTGCCATTCCGTTCAGCAGTGTCTCCATTGCCGCTTGGTCCCCAAACTACAAGAAGTAGCATGGCATGTGTTCATCATCATTCCTATTCTGGTGACTGATCCCCAGGATGCCTCAAATGTGGCTGATCCCAATGGCTGCAGCACATGACATGGATGTAAGCAGACAGGTTATCCTAAAATGGCAATGTGGCATTTGCCCACTCATTATGGAGATGTCTATACAGGGGTAGAGAAAGGGTTAACAATAAGAAAGCCAGGGGCGGAGCCTAACTGTGTTTAAGGCTCAACACAGGGGTTTAGTTCAGTTGGAAATAGGGAGACGGTTGGTTCGGTTGGGTTCTTGTGGGTGGAAGGCATAGGAGTCAGAGTGGATTAGAGACAGAGGGGAGACACACAGAGAGAGTGAATCAGTTTACAGTGTTTCAAAGTATTTAAAACTTGTCTGCGTTCATAATAAACTGGATTCTTTGATAATACATTACAACCTGACTGAGTCTGAATATATTACCAGGGCGAACCTGGTTGGTGGCAGCGGATTAGTGGTGGCACAGGGTCAATAGTCCGTGGAACGACCAGGGGCCCTGTGTGAACGCCACAGGCCTGCACCTAGTCCTATTAGTTTTGTCCCTTAAGGGTCAGCGCAGTAGGCTCATGGGAAGGACTAAACTCAGTGATCAAAAGGCCCTTTGAAAGTAGGACTGATGTTTCAAATATGTAGAAACAGCACCGGACACTGTGCTTCCTGGAATGTATCATTTGACACGGCAGGTAAGTCGATCATGTTTGTAACATAAAAAGCTTATGTAGGAGACATGCATGGGTTGCATGTGCAACTACAGCTAGGCACCTTTGCAGTTGATGGGGGTCCTAAATTATTCCCTTCCTTTCATTTGGTTTTGTGGGCAATGATTTTTGAATGAAAATGGCATGGAAGAAGTGCCCCTAGGAAAGCAACCTGAAAAAAATCAGAAGGATGGGTGCAGATGTAAGGGAGTGAATGCAGAATAAACCTTCTGCCTTGTGTAATGCAGAGGTGGTACCAAAGCTCAGAGAAGCCGAGTACACAGCTATTTTTAAAGGACTGTATGTGGCAGAGGCAGCAGGACTTGAATATCCAGAATTTTTGAACATGAGGAACCACACCACAGGCAAGAACAAGGTACCGGTAATATGTTACTTCAGGATCTCTTCCCCCAAAGCACTATGGTTGGAGTGCTCTGGTAAAATCACTCCCTCTAGAAGCTAGCCTTGTCGGTCTCAAAGAACTCTCCCTCTCTCCTCTTTCAATTCCAGTGTTTGCCTTTTATGGCAAGCTTGGAGAGAATGTTTTCACTTTTGGCAGACATGCTGCACTCTTTTTACAATGTCTGAATCTCTGACTCACTCCAGAAGTCCCTGCTTCATTTTAGGCTGCTTCGGACAGATCCCATATCAATTTGAACAAGGTCCGGATTTTTCCAGAGCAACCTCCTGTGCCGGAGGCTTCAGGATTCTTTTGCTTCCAGTGCACACACCTGGTTAATATGTAACAGACAGGATTTGTCCTGGCTTTCTTTCGATAAAATGGGACATCAAAGTGTGTAATTCAGGCAACAAGAGGATTACGTGTGTTGCAAACGCCTTCTCTTACAATTATGAGCAGAAATATTGGAAAGTGCTGTCCTCTATTATTTGGAATGTTGTTAATTACAAGGTAACTTATGTGTGAAACAAATTTGTGTAAAGCCTTCATTCAATTGTTATTCAGCACATTGATCAAGCATTAGAGAGGGGGAAATTGCTAAGTAAACCATATTGAACATCTGTCTGAAAAATGTTTAAATCAATAGCAAAAGCAAAGTTTATTTGACTTGTAGTTACAATCTAATTCCATTCACACATTTTCCACAGGCTAAGTAATTACAATTAACCACTGATTAATGTTTTAACTGATAACAAATTAAGACATTCTTCCTTTTTTTGTGTGAGAGCGAAACATGGTAACATTTAACTAAGCATAGGGTGTGTGTTTTTCCCTCTCCCCTTTTTGGCACAGATCTGCAAACTCACCATTATAGGACATATTTGAAGACATGTTTAAGGACATCACTAACAGTTAATGAACGATTGCCCTGACCTCCTTCCAGCATTTACTTGTGCTTTGTTTTAAGGATTTATTTTATATTCAAAGCTGGTTGGTTTTAGCAAACAGATTGGAAACACTTGGAGCAAAGCACCTGCATGTTTTCAATGCAAAGGTTGATGGGGAGGCGGGATCCTTCCTATGCTTGCTACCTAGTATGATATCTTGAGGCACAGCAGAACAAATCTAAACAATGCTTCTCTCCCCCTCCCATTTCCATAGGATGTCTGAAAGACCTTGTGCGTGGTGGGTTTACACCTAAAAGCTTACAACTATACAAATTACTTGGTGTCTGAGTTACAAAGGAATCAGTAAATTCAGCCAAATACATTTGTGTATTTTACAAGAAATGATCATGTATCGACAGAACATAATAATAAGCCCTGCTCAGGTGTTATGCCTGAGCAGGGAATATGAGGGGGGTGAGGCATTAGCAGGATTCTCAGTATTGATGAGGTTTCTAAGTTTGTTCAGCTAAGCATACTTAGAAGCCCACGGCAGACCTTCCTGTTCATTTCAGGAGGATAACAGGTGGACTGCAAAGGAGGTTGTTGGGGTACATGCAGCACCTGTAGCTTCCACTCCTGTTGGCATCACTGTAATCAAGTCTAGAATTTACCTTTCACATGGTTGCCAGTGGTCTTCAATGTGCAATCTTCTGCATCCAGCCCAGCACAATATACAATACCTTCCTGGGTGGGCCTTTTGCCTTCTAACCATATTACCCTGGAAGAGAAAGTCTTCTCTGAGTTTTAGCAAGATTCAGCCCCGGGAAGCAGGGAGAGAGCATCCGGCGATTCCTAAATTGTTTATCATTCTACAGCAGTCTCAGCTACATCATTCTATAGCTTCAATTAGAGTTGATACCAGAAATTCATACAAATTGGTTACGTCATTTGCTTCACGTCTAAAAACCTCCCTAATTGAGGACTTTGGGTTATCCATTTCTAATGCATACAATAATGTTTTTTGAAGCCAATAGGAGTCTCATTTGAGTTTGAGTGAGGGCTGCATAATTATTTTGTTGCAGTCCAGAAATGGACCGATGTATGAAGAATTAAATCAAAGACTTGCCTGCTTGCTTACTACATCTGCCAACTTGTCAGGTTTACCTTCGCTGTTTGCCAAGAAAATTAATCATGCAAAAATGACTTGCTGAGCTTTGAAGAAATATCTACTGAGAGTCAATGAACCACATTTTCCTTGGTACAGATATCAAAAGTGAATAATTTGGATCAAATTTTGGGGTGAGGGCTACAGAGGGGCAAAACAGCATGTATAACAGCAGTAAAATGGTTGTCACCCCTTGAAAGCTATTGGAGGAGGACCAAGAGAGACTGGTGGCACATATACAGACATATCTATGCACACAGTTTATTTTGTTTATTTGTTTAACAAAATGTATATAGTACTGCTTGATTATAAGGAAACCTCTAAGGAGTTTACAAAAACAGAAACAACCCTCTGAGTGTTTTACAGATGCTGATGCACATCTTCTGTGCCAAAGCATATCTATCTATCTATCTATCTATCTATCTATCTATCTATCTATCTGTCAATCATCTATCTATTTATTTATTTACTTATTTATTTATCTGATGTATTCCTTACCCACTCTTCATTGCTCAAGCAATCCCAGAATGAGTTACATTAAAATCAAATGCATAAAGCACATTAAAACCAAACAGGTTGGGTAAAAATATACATAACTGGCCAAATAATTCTTACTTTAAAGGAGGATATGCAATTAAGTAAACGTTTAAGTCAGTGTTTTAGACTACAGTTCCCATCATCCCTGACCAATGGTCCTACTAGCTAGCGATGATGGGAGCTGTAGTCCAAAAACAGCTGAAGACCCAAGTCTGGGAAACCCTGGTATAGACAGTACTGAACTAGATGGATTAGTGGTTTGACACAGGATAAGGCAGTTTCCTAGGCTGCTAAGTATGCAGCTGACACTGAAAACTCATAAGAGTGACATCCAGGTATATCTGAGAAGGGAGGGGGAATTCCATAAACAGAGTCCCAGTCCCAAGAAGGTCCTACTTCTTCTCATGGTCACTCCTCTACCGGCTGACACACATAAAAGGTAAAGGGACCCCTGACCATTAAGTCCAGTCGTGACCGACTCTGGGGTTGCAGCGCTCATCTCACATTATTGGCTGAGGGAGCTGGCGTACAGCTTCCGGGTCATGTGGCCAGCATGACTAAGCCACTTCTGGCAAACCAGAGCAGTGCACGGAAACGCCGTTTACCTTCCCGCTGCAGCGGTACCTATTGATCTACTTGCACGTTGACGTGCTTTCGAACTGCTAGGTTGGTAGGAGCAGGGACCAAGCAACGGGAGCTCACCCTGTCGCGGGGATTCGAACAGCCGACCTTCTGATCGGCAAGCTCTAGGCTCTGTGGTTTAACCCACAGCGCCACACATACCTACCTCCCAATCCACTGCTGGTTTCCCTTTTCTCTTCAGGTAAATGGGTTGAGAGATCTGGCCCAAATGATCCCCATATTTTCTATTCCTAAACTAGATGAAATATCTAAAATATCTTGCTGGGGCCTAGACTCAGGAAACAGGAGAGAGGTCAATTACTCAGTTGAACTCTATAGGCACACCACACGACGGTATCACTTGCAAAATGATCACTCTCTGTTTTCTGATTCAAAAAATAGGCAGTCATTGTTAGCCTAGATGACGAAGAACCAGGAGGACTCTTTCCCCCATATGAGGCTAAAGTCTTCTTCAAGTCTTCAGTTCAGGGATGGGGAATCTGTGACTCCTCAGATGCTGATGGCCTCCAACACACATCAGCCCAAAACATTGTGGCCAGTGCCAGGGATGATGGGAACTGAAAGTCCTAAAACATCTAGCACAGCGGTGGCCAACTCCCAAGAGACTGCGATCTACTTACAGAGTTAAAAACTGGCAGTGATCTACCCCCTTTTGGGGGGTTCAAGCTCAAGTTGTTGAGCTTTTTTGGGGAAGAGGAAAGCCCTGGTTTTGGGGGGTGCAGGGCAAAAATAGTGAGCTTTTTTTAGAGGAGTCAAAGTTGTTGAGCTTCTTTGGGGGGAGCCAGTGATCTACCACAGATGTCCAGTGATCTACTGGTAGATCATGATCTACCTGTTGGATGTGCCTGATCTAGCAGGCTGGATGATAGGCAAAGTAAAAAATTAGGACACTTATTTTAAGCACATCTTACACCTGGAGATTAGGAGTTTCAAATTCTTAACTTGGATTGTGCTTTTAGTTGATTTCGTGGGTGGAATTGTAGATGGTCGTGCTAAATTTTAATCTCTGGGCAATGGCAGTCAGTGAAGCAGCTCACACTTGGTGATATTGCTTGTGTAGGCAGGGTGGTGATCAAGGTAGGAGGGGAATTATCGCTTTTACCTTGAGTTACCAGAAAGCAGTGGTGGTGGACGGAGAGGTGGGAAAATATTACAGCCATCACAATGTAGGAATACAAATGTTGAGTGGACAGTCAGCCCTGCTGGAATCAGCAGTCTAGGCACTTGCACGGGGCTGGCAGCAAGACCACCAGCCTTCCACTGCTCCTAGGTCCTCAGAGTAAGGGTAGGCATTCCTCTGCCATGTCGAGTGCTATACAGCAGCTGTGTCACCTCACAAAATGCCTCGCTGGCCTCCATCATCCCTGTGGCTGAGACAGATGGCAAATACATTCAGGCAATTTGGGCTCAGGTTTGTTATTCAAGGGGCAGGGTGGGAGGGAGTCTGTAAATGAAGATTTTTAGCCTAACCATGAGTGGTAGCTTTTGTTCCTTAAATTGCAAGTTATATTAACAGTCCCTTCAAATACCCTCCAAAGCACTTACGCTGAAGTTTTGGAAATATGGACATTTGTTTCAATTTAAACAGTGAAGTGGTAAAAAGGCAGGTGTTTAATCAGTGAAGAGGAGAGAGAAAGGATCTGCAGTCGCGGGCAGCCCTAATAAATATGCATTGCTGTGATGATGCAGAATGTGCTTTGCTCTGACATAGCTACAGTGACATGCTATGTAAGGCAAGTGGAACAAGCCTGTCTTGCAATACTGCCTGTCACTTACAATTATAACTGGTTACTATGCTGCGTCTCCCTTACTGCTAGACAGAAGACATCTACATGCCTAAATGGCCTTAATGTTCCAACAAGCAGCTCATTCATGAATTTGTCAAACAGGATCCAAGCAGCTAAGGCAGATGCCAGAGAAAGTCCAACCAATGCTTCCGAGTGATTTATATTATTATTTCAGAGCGGAAACACAATAGCCACAAGCAAAGGGTCAGCATGCTCCACGATAAATAAAGTCCCTATCCCTAGGACTAGTGTGTGTGTGTGTGTGTTTATTTAAAACATTTTCATTTGCCTTTCAGTGCAAAACTCCAAAGATTGCTTACAGAATCATTTAAAAACTATCTATATATAATAAAAATAAAATAGCAACAGCAGCAATAAAACCATCACAGCCTTTAAATCCCTGTCGAAATCATCAAAAGCCCAGGGAAATAAGATGGGTTTTGCCAGACACCTAAAAGGCGTCAGAATTGGCACCAGGTGACTCAATGTGGGAAAGGAATGCCACAAATGAGGTGTCACTAAGTTTGCATCTGGTAGACATCCATGACAATCTTACACACTAGGCAGGTTTGCATGGGACCTGGCAGTCATTCAGGTACTGTGGTCCTGGGCTGTTTAAAAGTTGTTGTTTTTAAAGTGCTCAGACACAAACTGGTAGCCTTTCAAGTTATTTCAGCAGTGATGACATACGTTTATCTCAAGGTTTTCCAGTTAGCAATCTGTGTTTGATGTACGTGCATCCACATCTCTTGAGTGCTCTGTACTTGATTACACTTATTAAGTGACAGCTGAATGTGGGGACTTAATCCATTAGGAAGCATTGTTCTTCAGGTGATGTGTCCTTAAATGAAACTTTTATCTGTGGTATTATTATCTGTCATAGCCTCTTCAGTTTCACACAAACAAGTCATCAACTGATGGAGACAAACTGGTAGCCTTTCAAGTTATTTCAGCAGTGACAACATACATCTATTTCAAGGTTTTCCAGTTACAAGTCTGTGTTTGATGTACGTGCATCCACATCTCTTGAGTACACTTATTAACTGACAGCTGAATGTGGGAACTTAATCCATTAGGAAGCATTGTTCTTCAGGTGATGTGTCCTTAAACAAAACTTTTATCTGTGGTATTATTATCTGTTATAGCCTCTTCAGTTTCACACAAGCAAGTCATCAACTGATGGTGCAGTTCTTAAGTAATCAACATGCATACATAAAATAGGCCTTGATGAGTGGTTAGCTGAAATGTGTGCACTTAAGAAAAGTCCACTCCACATGTTCCTTATGTCTGAGGGAGGTTGTTTCTGTGTGGCAAACCTCCACAGCAGGCTGCCACATCTAACTCAGCTTGCCCTATGGAACCCCCTAGGTCAGATGGTTAGTTTCCACAACAGCAGTGGCTATTTGTACATGCATCTGTCACAGGTGTGGAGGCACTCCATGCCATTAGGATACTGTGTGGCAAGTCACAGTAGCATTTCATACAACCATAGAACCATAGAATTGTAGAGTTGACATTTACAGCTAAGGTGTGGCGAGCCACCACATGAAGCAGCCTGCTACATCAACAAGGTGGCACATGCAGTTGGCTCCATGCTTTGCTTGGAAGTGCTAATTGTATGAATTGGTGTTTCCATGTGGGGCTATGTAGATACCTGTTCATGGCAACCATTCACAAGAGCCTTTATGGTGGTCCTCACTTAAGGGCAAAGAGTCATGCCTTTGGTATTTGACATTCCCAGCTGGTATGCTAGCCTAACATTGTAAGGGAATCACAATGGGTTATGCAGATTTTAAGTGGTGTTGGACCATCACTTTATTTTCTAAGTGCAGAAACTCACAATGAGTTGTTCTCCAAAGTAAGGGTTTGAGGACAGAAATTTAAGTTGGTTTTTCAAAGAATCTAATATTTATTTTTTATTTTTTTTTTTTTTTAAATTTATATTTATTTAATTTTCCAAATTTTACAAGCACATAACAGTCCGGTTAAATTTCCTTTGCCTCCCATCTCCCACCTTAGGAAGCAGTACATACCTTCCCTCCCTCTCACGGAGGTATTTTTTTTAAAAAACAATGATCATTTAACCATCTAAACACAACCCTCACTTTGCTTGGGCCTGATCTCCTTCCAGACCAGGCCTCTACATTTCTAACTATTATCAAATGACTTCCACAGCCCCTCCCTGCTGAATTCTTAAATAATACTTGGCTCACGGGTTCTTATCTTGGTCTTAATACATTTATCATCTATTTTTTAACTTAACTTGAATATATCTGCTTCTTTACAATTTCCTCTTAACTTCAAAATACCTTAGATTATAACTTTCTCTTAATCCTCCTTACAAACCTTGGTTTTACCCTTGGCCTTACATCCTAATTTTTAAACTTAATTTCCCCCTCTCCCCCCACACCCCAGAATCTGGTGTCCGTTTTTCCTTTCATACCAGAAATTAAAGCACATACTTTTGTCTCCAAACCATTAAATCAGTCCAAAAAAACAATAACAACATCTCAACCCACACCCACTCGCTGTTTCACCAATGTCCAGTTCATGTAGTCCATCAGAGCTTCTTTCCAAGTGATTTGCTGCAATCTTCTTTTCTTCCTTCGCCTTCGTCCTGCGTCACAATCCAGGAAAGCCATATTTACTTGCTGTGCTTGTTGCGAGCTCTTTTTCTTGCTGACATTCTTGCTAACATTCCATCTCTTAAGTTCTTTCTTTTTCTTGCTGGCATTCCTTCTCTTAAGATTCTTATTTTTCCTTGTCTTCCTATAAACAGTCCTGCTTCCAGAAGACCCGTTACTGATGCGCGGCTGGGTGCGAAAACTGTGTTCCATAACTAAATCCTCATTCTGGTTCTCACACACATCAGCGTGAAAACCTTCTGGCAACAGTTCATCCGGTATGAGTTGGTCCAAACGTCTCTCCAGTCTTTCCGAGGCAGCATCAAAGGCATCACTAAATTCTTGCAATCTTTGTAGAAATAGGTTAACTTGTAGCTCTGCCTTTGAAATGCCTGTCATTTTGTCAAATAAAGATACAATCTTTCAGTTGTTTACTTCACTGCGACAGTTGTAATTACAAAATAGCGATCTTCGCCAGATTCCTCCGGCATGAGGGAAGAGAGGGGCTGGTTGCGCTGAGACTAAACTTTGATCAAACGCCACTTTCACTTTTGCCTCGGCTGCCATTTCCCGTCTCTAAATCTTCAACAACGATAGGGCTGGCCTCCATTTTAAGCCCTATACTTTGCTCTCAAATTGGTCCAAAACGTTCAATTTACTCACGATCTCCGAGTCCAAATCACTAATTTGTTGAGGAATCCCAGCGCACGAACAGGAGAAGTCACGGCAGCTGCGCCCGTCAGGGGGATAGATGTCATCAGATCCGATGGGCTCCGGCTCCCCCCGCCCGCTTCCCGGAGACCCTTATTAGGGTCTCCTCGGGAGCAGGAGAGCCGTTAACGAGCCACTGCCAGACCAACCGGTCCCGGGACGCCCTTCCCGGGAGTTTTGGGGGCTGGGGCGCTGTCCCAGACACCCCTTTCACCCCTTTTTCGGACAGGGAACATCAGAGCGATGTTCCCCCCGACTTCTCCCTCCGGCGCCGGAACCGGAAGCCCAAAGAATCTAATATTTAGTCCCAGTGCACTTGAGAATATTTACATCAGCTTCTCAGAAAATGGAATGCCGTTCCACATTTGTTCTCCAAACCTCTGCAGAGTCATCCATTGTCAAACTATGGGTGGGAAACCAGCAAGCCTCCAGATGTTGTTGCTCTATATATTCCAGCATCACTTGCTAGGCTGAGCTGATGGGAGTTGAGGTACATCAGCATCAGGAGAGCCACAGGGTCACCCACCATTGTCTTATGCAAATGCATTGTAAGTTTAAAGGTTACCGTTCTATGTAGACTGGGACAAGGTCTCATTAAACCGAGTGGGGCTTATTTCTGAGTAGACATGTATAGGATTGCACTGTAAGCTTGCTAAGTTGCTTTATAAATATGTATATTGAAATGGGTTGTGTGCAGAAGTTGAATTAACTATGGTTGAGGTTTTTTATTTTTTAAAAAAGAAGTTTACAGGAAGCTCTTCCTTTCTCCTTCACTTCTGCAAAGCAGATCATTAAAAAAAAAACCTTCTGAAATTGCTATTACACTTAAAGAAGTTGATGGATCCAACATTTCACTTTGAAATTATGCACTTCTTATGAACTGCTTATTAGGCAATTATATGTGCTGTTTAAGCTAGAACTGGCTGGGAATTGAGGTAAAAAATTCAAAAGCAACTCAGTGGTACTATTCACTGAAAGGCAGTTTTCGCTGTGAGGTTGTCAGATGGGTTTTAGAATAATGGGACACACAAGTAATCAGAGTGAGCCGCCAAGAACACTTTTTCCCATGTTTTATTCCAAGGAGACCTGATTAGGTAAAATATTGTGCTTATTGCTTTTGAATGAATGCTCCAGCTTGATCTGGCTAGGAAGAGAATTACTCCTGCCATTGCCATTTCAATCATCCGTAAAGTGTAACATCGACCTAAGATGTAGAAAATCGCAATGTCTCCAGGCTTGTTGCTGTTAGCAGGCCAACTAGTCAAACGTTTCATTGTCCTGTAACCAATAACTGCAAACAGTTCAGAGGAAAGTCTGAACTGCTTATTAAAGCTGTGCATGGACCCCTCCCTGATCCAATTTGTGGATCCAATTTCTAACTGGTTCAGGCCCAGTATGGTGTGGACCGATGCAGGCCCACTCTGACCTAATTTGGATTCTACAATTATCAAGAAATCCTATCGACTTGCATTGCAAAATGAAAATGGTTTTAATTTTCTTGAGTTATGACACAGGGGCATTGTTTTCCTCTGGTTGTAGACAATAAGGGGAGAGTGCCTGGAACAGGCGGCTTTTTAATCTTTTAATCTTTTAAATCTTTTAATCTGTATTTTAATTGATTGTTTTTCTTTTATGTTTCATGTTTTGTTGTGATTTTGGTGGTGTGAGCCGCCCTGAGCCCGGCTTTGCCGGGGAGGGTGGGGTACAAATAAAATTATTATTATTATTATTATTATTATTATTATTATTATTATTATTATAGTACACAGATATAATTGGAGCCATGGCACTAGTACTATGTTAACTTGTGTAACCAGAGTGGGTGACTTTGGGCTTTAAGCAGGGGACTCTGCTCATCTGGCTGCCAATAAAGGGATGGGTGGAAGATACTACAATGTCATTGCCTCACTGCTACTGGCATTTAATTGCCTTCCCTATGGAGGGCTGCCTTAGATTGCTCCCAGTGTTTCAGAAGATTCACAGGAGTTCACTTGCAGGGGCAAAGAGGTCACTGGAAAACTGACCGAAGCTCCGTCAGCATGCAGCAGAACTTCTATCCCGTGGGTTAAGCTCTGCATTCAACAACAGTCACTGTGGAACGCAGAAGCATAAAACCCAACAGGCAAGCAATGTCCTTCAAACACACACAAAAGTTAAGTGGCATCCCCGCCCCCTAACCACACTCAGGTGAACACCTCTCACTTTGGGCTACTCTTAAGTTGCCACTAGCTGTTTTTCATTTATTCATTAGCCATAAATTAATAAAGCATCTATGGAAACAAACTTAAGCCCAGCCACCCAGCCAACCAAACACAAATGAGCACCAAGTGAGCAGAATGCCAGTTGCCTGAGGCATCATATGGTTGATGGGTTGTGGAATGACAGTCAACAGATAACACCTTGCTGCTGTTGCACATATTTTGTCGAAATGAATTAGTAATCTTGCTGCTAGGAACAAACAGGTGTGCCCAGCCTATTTTGGGCACTGTTTAGAGTACCTTGGGCCAGGTTGTCAGAAAGTGCAAAGCAACATGGCATGATAAAGCTATGCACATTTAAAAAAAAAAATAATGAAAAGCTGACAATCTGGCATTTTATCTTTAATTAGACAGTTCTTTGGAAGCAGGTGCCAGGCAAATCCAGGTGAGTGCAGCTGGTCCTCTGGGCCAAATTGAAAGGGAAGCACAGAAGGGAAAGACTCCCACTACCCAGACAAGGGAGGCCCTGTGCTTGGCTGGAGTTCTTTTCTAAATTGGGCATCTTTATTCCCAGTCTGGAGTACCAGGGACAGATTAAAACATTTGCTCTGTGATGCAATTTGAATGCTGACAGGAGACACAGTGAAAACCTCAAGCCTTACCTTCTGATTTTCTTGTCCATAACCATGATAAATTATAATGTCTTTCAAAAAATGTTTGGCATTACCTCTGCCAGCAGTAAATCCTGGAACATGCTCAATCAGTGTAATTTGTTTGCACCTACAGCAAAAGCAACAATAATTGCTTCCTATATTCCCGGTTCTACAGCAGGCCAAGGTAAGCCTGCAACTTATGCAGGGGTTACGTCCTGGGGATCGTACCGAAAGCCAAAATCACATATAGTCAAAATACATTGGGTTCAATGGTGGGTGGGATTGCCAAAGTCGTTTTTCCTGGAACCCTGCCCCCTTTATATATTTTTAATTCCCACCCCCCACACACACACGCATATAGCTACGGTAAATGCACGCAAGGTATATGTGTATCAGTTGCAGGCTTACTGTATATCAATGAAATGCCCTCAGCCCATATGTGTACAGCCCCTTTATATATTTTTAATTCCCACCCCCCACACACACACACACAGAGAGAGAGAGAGAGAGAGAGAGAGAGAGAGAGAGAGACTCAACATCCCAATGTCCTTTGCTTCTTTTTGGACCACTTAGAGTGTCCAGCTAGATCATAAAATGGCTGCTGAAGGGGGAGAGCCGCCTTAAGAATAGCCATGATGCATCAGATAGAACATCCATCCACCACAGTGACTTATGGGAAGCTTGCAAGCAGGATTTGAAAGCAATAGCAGCCAGAAACAAATATAGCAGCCATGTGGTCCATTGACCCACTTAGAAATATTATTTGCACCAGTAACCTTCAACTTTTTCAGACCCGTAAAACAATGGATCATCCAAATAGGCACTGATTTGTGGCTATATTCTTACCTTTTTATCTGTGATTTAAAGGTAAAAAGGTAAAGTTAAAGAACCCCGGGATGGTTAAGTCCAGTCAAAGGCAACTATGGGGTTGTGGTGCTCATCTCACTTTTCATGCCGAGGGAGCCTGTGTTTGTCCACAGACAGCTTTCCGGGTCATTTGGTCAGCATGACCAAACCGCTTCTGGTGCAATGGAACACCGTGACGACTGCCAGAGCACACGGAAATGCCATTTACCTTCCCGCCGCAGTGGTACCTATTTATCTACTTGCACTGGCATGCTTTCGAACTGCTAGGTTGGCAAGAGAGCAACGGGAGCTCACCCCATCGCAGGGATTCGAACCACCGACCTTCTGATTGGCAAGCCCAAGAGGCTCAGTGGTTTAGACCACAGCTCCATCCGTGTCCCTCTGTGTTTCAGTACTACTGCTGTTGTGACCTGCCTTAGATCAGGGCTCAGGCTTAGTAGTAGGTCCCAACCTACCAGTTGAAGACCTACAGGGTAGGCAGCTACCCAGGTTTTCAGATAGGAGTTTTTCCCCATTCCACCTGAAAATGCCCGATATTGAACAGGTGTCCTACTGCTGAGCTGCAGTCCCTAACACTCTCCCATTATTGGAACTCAGAAGCATACTGTTTGTGAACCTAGAGATTGCATACTGGCAGGTCTGAGCTATGGGAAAATCCCAAGGATGTCGCAGTCTTTACAACAAGTGAAGAGAGAGGGATGGAGATTAGTACTTCAGCTACAGTACCCTGCGATTCACATCACAGTTGAAGAAATGAGAAACTGAAATGTTTTGCTTTAAGATTTTAATATCTCTGTTATGTTTGCTGCTGCAATATATATTTGCATTCCTGGAAGAGGGAAATATATAAAGAGCTTTTGACTCGTCAGTGTGGGAACCTTTTGGGCTCTACAGCTCCACAATTGTTGTTGGGACCAACCTGGACCATGCAGGATGATCTAGCTACCCCCTCAAGTTGCAAACATAGAGACAATAGCATGAGTGCTAAATTAGAGCTATGAATGAACAAAGAGCTAAAAAAATGAAGTGTGAGTGACTCAGTGCATTTCTTTTCTTTTCTTTCTTTTTGAACAAAGAGCTGGCTAACTCACACAGTTGGTTTGGGGCATCATAAAAGGGCAACTTTTAATAAAAAATACTTCCCAAAAAAATTAAAGGGCAACTGACAAATTGTGAGTTACTTATTGTATTTTTCTGCCATGGAAGGAGAGGTGCACAGGAGATGCTCAGATGCCAAAATAACTTAATCGCCCTTGGGTGCTATGCACCTTGATTTGGAGTTTGAGCAGGGGTGTGTATGTGCTATTTGCTGTTCCTGGATAATACAGAAACAGGAAGCTTACACATCCAGAGCTTGTGATTATCCCTGGGTGGAATGAGCTAGGGGTTGCAATTTATACCCATCAATGAAGCACTTGGCCATTCCTACAACAATAGCTGTTCACACACCACTGCCCCAGAAGCACAAGGAAGTGTAAACAACTCCATTTCAATTTCCATCACTTTCACCATGAAGCCAGCTTGGGATGTACATAGTGTAGCCACTTCCACCAGAAGGAGATTGACATGACACACTGTCTGTGTTCTTAACATGCTTGCCACATATTTGTCCAAACATAAAACAAGGTGGAAGAGAGTGAACAGAACTGGAACAGTTGCCTTCTTGACTGCAAATGGCTTCTTTGTTCATTGACTTCACCAGATAAACCCAAGCTGAACTCTGTTCCTACTTGTTAAAAACAACCAAAACAATTTCATCATCTTGCTTTAAATGAAAAGTATGTTTTGTTGATGTTTCCCCTGAACCTGTACCCATTAACAGTTTAGCACTACCACATGATTATTATATGTCAGACCAGATCTCTGATAGTCAATGTCTGCCCTTTTAAACAAACATAATTCTTCTATAATTGTTGCACTGGGTAACATGTTTTGTTGCCATATGCAACTTTGTTCCTTTTATTTTGTCTATTTGCATGTTGTGCACACTGTCTGGTTACATTAGGACTGTCATTCAGGGCTATCATTATAATCCGGATTGTTTTGTTAGTTTAGTTGCTGTTAGACTCATTATTTTCAGTCTACTAAATGCCCTGACCTAGATTTGATTGCTTACCTAGTGACTCATTATTTAAATTAACCAGTGGATCTACATCAAGCATTGTTGCTTCTTTATTTGAATTGGATGGCCCACTGCTTCCACCATTCTGTGTGACAAATTGATAGTTTCAACGGCTGTTGCCTATCAAAAACCTCAAACATTTGTGTTTAACTCTTTAAGAACATAAGAAGAGCCTGCTGGATCAGGCCCTCTCTTGTGTCCTTACCAAATGTGCCTGTAAAGGTGGCAGAACTAAGAAAAAGGCATCCCCAGAAGATCTCAAAGCCGGGGCAGACTCATATAGGGAGATATGTTACTTCAGACTATCCTGAGGTAGAGTGAGTGTCTTGCTACTAAATACATATCCACCCACATACAAAATACCTTGTGGAGTAAGCTCTTCATTCTCTGAGAACCAGTAATGACATTCCTCCAATGCCCAGTTGGAAGGACTGGGGAATTCCCACCACCACCAAAAAGATATACCAAGTCTTTTTTTAAAAAAATGCTAAAAAGGAAACATGACAAAGTCCATTGTTTCAAATTGTTTCAGGAGTTGTTTGTTTACACAGCAAAGGCTATTAGCATGATTTCATTGTGATGAAAGAAACCAGTGACACTTAAATAACAGATGATGTCCACATCTAACAATTGCTCAGACTTTCACAACCAGACTCTGAAAAGAAAGTCACCACAGTTCAGGAAAGAAGTGAAGCTTCTTTTCCATTGACTCTACCTCAAAACCATCCTTCTTGTCCTCATTTTCTTTGCCAAGACAATGTGCTCTACACACATGGCATTTAAGTAATATATGATTTAAGAAAAGCCATAATCATTATGCTGTTAATGTATTGCCCTGGAATTGCCATCATTAACTTTGCATCCAGCTGACAGTCATTTTGCCTTTCCAAGGTCAGCTGTTAAAATGTTGCAGTCACGCTCGTCTCCCGGCTTGTTTGTCTTGTGCTGGACGATGGCTCCTTCTCTGGAATTTCTTGTTTTATGGTAGCAACTATGGGCTTTTTGTGTCTGCCTTGAAAGATGCTCGGCTTCTTTTCCCCAAAAGTACTTACTCTCCTGCCTTTAGCTTGACAGGTTTTAGCAAGGCTGCAAGAGTTTGTCTTATTTACTGTGACGTAAAAACATTTCATTTTTTTAATGTATTCAGAGAGACTTATACTATAAAAATGTACGCAGGGTTAGCTTGTTACTTTTCTCTCTCTCTTTCTCTCTCCCCACCCCGTCCAATAAACCTCTCTTCTTCTGAAATTGTTAAGAAGGTGTTGAAAAGAAATAGCATTTACATTTCTGTAGTTGTGTATTAACAATGGTTGAAACTAACAGAAAGTCTCTTTTACACCTGACACCCTATCCTAGTTCATGGTGACAGAGGAAATACATGCCATTAATACGAATTTGGTGCTTGCACAGATCTAGACCCTATATTCAGTAAACCATGAGGCACATTTGCTTAAATGTCACAATTTCATTAATCTTAAGAGAACATAAGCATGTTACTAAGGCTGCAATCCTCAGTACATCTGAGCCCATGGAACTGACTATTGGCTCTGCATAGGACTCGGTTGCAGGTGTTTCACTGAACAAGGACTGTTATGGCTTCCAGACAAGTTGAGATAGACAAGTGGTTAGAAATTTAATATTTACCGTCCTGCAAGGCACACAGTCATTCCATAGCACTTGTTCAGAGAGATGTGGTGAGCTGCGGAGTAATGCTTTGCTGATGCTGATGCTTCCTCTCTTAAAAAAAATTTTTTTTTTTAAGCCGATCAATGGTGAACAAGCTGCTTCAGTTTACCAAGTGGCAGAAGCATACAGCAAGACCTACAGGCATTTTCTGACTGAAGAATGGTAGTAATTTTGCACACCTTGCCCTGTGGTAGTTGACAACAGTATGGCATACAGGTAACATTTCAAAGCAAACATGGGGAAACCATGTTAAGTTCTGTTCCTTCTACCACGCTAGCATCTTTCATCCATTTGCTCGGCTCTGGTGTATGCACTGCAGATGCCTAAAGAGGCTGGGAAAGAATACTTCAAGGACTCTCTTCTATCATCATTATTTGGGGGCAGAGGAAATGAACGGGTGAAAGGAGATAGGGAGCAGGGCATATTAGAAGCTCAACTGGCATGTATACAGCAGATCAGAAAGGTGCTATGAGGGTCAAGAGGATGCCAGTGTGGCTAACAAGCAGACTAAAAAAATGACATTGGAGGCAATAAGGCTTCCTTCAAAAAATGCTGAAAGTTTCAGGAAAAAAGAAAGCACTTCTTCATGCTGTGCACGGTTAAGCTGTGGAAGTCTTGTCCAAAAGAAGAGAACAAAATGAACACAAACTGTGGCAAAAGAAGTACAAACAGACAGTAAGGGATGCTTCAAAAAGAAGAAGAAGAAGAAGAAGAAGAAGAAGAAGAAGAAGAAGAAGAAGAAGAAGAAGAACTACTACTACTCGAGGAGCACATTGTTAAAAACATTAAGCTCAACAACAAGAAGTTATTTAACAAGGTGGTTGGATCCTTGAATGAAAAGTGAGTCAAATGTATACTAAATGAGAATGAAGAGATTGCAGAGAAGCTGAATTAATTGTTTGCATCTGTGTCTTGAAGGTGAAAAAGTGAAAGTCCCATAGAGATGTTGAATAGCACTGGGGACAAAACTGTGCCCTGTGAGACCCCATAACACAACTGTCATGAGCTTGAGAAGCAGTCTCCCAGCACTTCTTTATGGATACAGCCCTGCAAGTCAGAGTGGAACAGCTATAGAACAGTGCTCCCAATACCCAACCCACCTAATAAGCCCAATCAGGGGAAGGCTTGCACAAGGGCTTCCTCTTGAGCAAGGGGCCTTTGTCCTCCTCTCCTTCCTCATCCCCCCCCCCCGAAATTGGCCCCAGGGGGTCAGGAGAACCCCCCCAGAACAGAATGGGGGAATCATTCCATCTTGCAAACTGCAATGCTTGTGCAGACAGAACGTTCATCAAAGTGTGACATTGAATTCCATCCAGACAGAATCCTTAGCTAGAGGCATGGGTGACACACAGGCCAGGATAGACATGCATTTTCTTGCAATTAAATTATATTTATACAGATATTTGTGAAATACCTTGCCTCAAAAGGCAAAAGTGGAAAACAAAACGCATTTGGAATCTTACAAGTCTTGAAATGCATCAAGGGTGCACAGCATTGGTCATATTTCCAGCGAATGCTTCCTCCACTTGAACCCTGTAGGAAATAGTCCTATGAAAATGGTGGTCGAGTGGCATCTAAAGAGATCCAACAACAACAACAATCTACATGTTATGTACCAGGGAACAACAACAATTTGCATGTTCTGTACAGTGGAGGCTGGGAAAACGCCATGTATATTGTTGTAAAACTAATACAAACTTTTCAATAAAATGTTAATTAAAAGAAATAGTGGCTGCTTCCATTCGCTGTTGTTTTTTTAATAATGACTGGGGAGGACTCGTAGTTCAATGGGAGAGCACATGCCTTGCATGCAGAAAGCCCCTAGTTCAATTCCTAGCATCTCCAGCTGTGTGAAGAATCAAGTAGCAGGTGATCTGAAAACATCTCTGCTCGAGGCCTTGGGGAGTTGTTGCCATTCAAAGCAGCAAATACTGGGCTGAGTGAGTAAACCGCCTGGCCTTGTGTAAGGTAGCTTTCTATATTCCTTCGTACCGCTGAGATCAGTAAATTAGAAACAGTTGTTGTGAAGACTGGGTGTACACACGCACACCCTGTTGTTTTTCCCTAGAGCTGCCTCTTTGTAAACTGATGACTACGGCAGAGCTGCTAACAGTTTCTGCCCTCCAATAGGGGAAGGCTGAAGGCAACATGTTCTATCCTGCGGAACTTTTGGCTTTTCTACAGGCACCTCTGGGTACCTTTTAAATTCAAAGTTGACTAAATGTCCATTCACAGCTGAGATGATCTTCCCATTAACTCTTTCCTTTCTGTCTATTGTTCATGGGGAGTGGGGTTGGGAGGAATCCGTCTCAGCAATATCAGTAGCAACAGGGTTCTGTACATTGGATGCATGGAGTTTCCCTCAGACCGGGAACCCATGCTGTTTTCAAAAGTTATTATAGTGCAACCAGACAGACAAATACCATGGATCTGAGTGAAGGGTTTTTCTTTGCCTAGTCAACTGTCAAACAGATTTTGCAGCATGGCTAAGGTAGAAAAGCAGGGGTGGGGTGTGGGGAGGCAACAACTGCAGAATTAAACATTAATTCTAAGCTTCTTATGCGGAACGCTAAGACTCCAGACTGTGTGTACATTAGGAGTGCTGACAGACGACTAATTTCTCAAGGAGAAAATGTTTTAAAAATTAAGCACAGCCATCAATAAATCAGCCTGGGCTTAACGTTCAAGTAAAATAAAATAAGAGGGTTGCTGCTTTTTGGCACTTAATAAAATATGGATATAAGAATAAAGGCTTTACAAAACTATCATCCAAAGTAGTCAACTTTTTATATATACTGTTGATTATTTCTTTACGCGGTAGATTGTGATTAATGAAACATAACCCACTGTGTAGTTTGGGGGGATTTGAATAACATTTCATGCCATACTGATACATATAATTCTTATATGTAATTTAGGTCTTTATACATCTTCAGAATGCTTTGCCGACTAATGAGCCCTCATGCATCTCTTTGAGAGCATTACTACCAAGGGTGATGGAAAAGCTGAGACAGAGAACAGTAAGGAGAGATTGAATGAGGATTAAAATAAGAATGGAACAGAATTAGAATTTGGTAAATGGGAATGAAAGAGTTTCCAGCTTCTGCTTCGAGCCTCCACTCAACAAAGCTTTCCTTTTCTTTGAAAGCATCATACTTTAATCTGACTGAAACCTTGAAAGCCCTGCCTTTTCAGTCACAAAATAACATAGTGCTGACTAAATCTTGCCCTTCTGTTGCATGTCCCAAAGAAACTACGGCTAGGTCTATATTCATTAAAAATCAACGGTAGCTTCAGCTGTGACTTCAATGAGATGTGGATTGCACCCTACCTGTGTAGCTCAATCCTGTCTCAGGATGAGCACCTTGACCCTGATTTCTGCAGAACTCTTTTTATCAAAGGCTGTTAGTCATGTGCTTGAACATCCCTCCTGATGCTCTGAGAAGGCTCAGAATTCTGCCAGATGAATGGAACATTAGGTTTATATTCTAAGGCCTGGTTCTTACAAATTGCAGATGAAGTGGGAAAGCTCTGTCTAGACTAGACTGTCCAGACTGCAGTCTCCAACTGGCTTGCCAGAGATGCACAAGAGAGTGTGGATTTCCTTACATGACGGCAGTCATGGAAGTAAATGGAATGCCTGAATAGGTCTGTATTGTTCACCACCAACTGGCAAACTGTACAACAATTCAGAGAAAGGGGATCATGCTTTTCCCCAGAAAAATAAAACTTTTTGGCCCACAATACCATGTTTGCAAGATGATTGTCGACAACATTATTTGTAATGTTTGCTGAAATCAGTGCCTATCATGGAATATTATCTAGCTTTCATTTGAAAGGTGGAGTTTGTATTCAGTGTTCTTAAAACCACAACAGTCTTTCATCCTATGTGCATCCTATGTGCATCATTCATAATCATGCACATATTGCAGTGCTGGGATATTTTTACCTAACCACATTTTGATGATTTGTGCTAAAGGTTTCAATTTTGGGGTTTTACAGTTGGATGCTTCACTACTTTGCTGCATTAGATCATCTCCTTATAATTTTGTTGATATTCAGCAATCCTTGCCATATACACAAGGTGTTGCATTTACTTCCCCCGTAGAACCATTGGTGAAGAAAAGGGTGGTAGTTCTTGCATGCATTAAGGATCTGCATGCACACTAGACTTTGTGGTCTAAACCACAGAGCCTAGGGTTTGCAGATCAGGTCGGCGGTTCGAATCCATGTGACGGGGTGAGCTCCCGTTGCTTGGTCACTGCTTCTGGCAACCTAGCAGTTCGAAAACACATCAAAGTGCAAGTAGATAAATAGGTACCGTTCCGGAGGGAAGGTAAACGGCGTTTCCGTGCGCTGCTCTGGTTCACCAGAAGCGGCTTAGTCATGCTGGCCACATGACCTGGAAGCTGTATGCCGGCTCTCGGCCAATAAAGCGAGATGAGCACCGCAACCCCAGAGTCGTCCGCGACTGGACCTAATGGTCAGGAGTCCCTTTACCCTTTACCTTTTAGAAACCCAAAAATGTAGGATTCCTTGATAGGAGGGTGGCACTTGCTGCAAACTATGGTGGAAGATGGATAGTCGCCTGTGCAAAGTGGATACTTCAGGGTCTGTATATCTTCTGTAGATAGAGATTCAGCATGTTCCTCAGACTTTAGTCTCTTTACATAGGGGCTACATGTAAGCACTGGAGAACACACAGGCCAGTTCTTCAAATGAATGGGAACTGTCTTGGACAATAGCCAAGTTCAGGCAAGTTTTTCAGGCAATATCCATTTTATCAGATACTGTACTGTACTTTTAAAGACAGACATGGGGGCATTTCAGTGGATTTGTCTATTGCTACAAAAAAGAAAAAGAATTATTTCTTTATGGGTCAGCTATCAGGTCTGCTCATTACAAGTAGAATGTATTTTTTATATTAAATTGGAGCTGAACTTTTCAGGAATGTTGACATTTTGAATTTGAAATTTTTAAATGTTCAGTCAAGCTGTATAGCTCAGCTGAAAATACCGCTAATGTCACTTACTCTGCCATACTTAGAAACTCATGGTGAGTTTCTGAAGGCTGCAAAAAAAAAGGACAAATAGACTTTCTCGACAGATTCTTTGTCCCTAACAGTTTTGAAAGCATCATTTTAATAGTAGTCCAGAGGTCAGAAAGGTATTTTTATTGTATAAACATAGCTTGCTGCACCCAGGCTCCATGATGAAGTTGGCACTATCTGGCAGTAAACACTTCAGAATGATAGAGGACATGCATCCAAGCAGATTGCTTACGAAACTCCATAGAAAGATTTAGCATTCTGGTGTGAAATATCTCCAATTCTCACAACTTGCTCTTCCTTACCTGCAACCTGGCTCTTTCTTGCATGTGAAACTATCAGCAAGCATTTATCATAGTCTTAAATAAAGAGGACACCTCAAAAATCTGTCAACTTGGTCAGCAGTTGGACAGTCTGGAGCGCTCTCTCTCTCTCTCTCTCTCTCTCTCTCTCTCTCTCTTCTTCTTCTTCTTCTTCTTCTTCTTCTTCTTCTTCTTCTTCAGGGGACCATTCAGTCACAGAATCTTCTACTGGTAGTCTAGGAAGCGGTCTTATATCATGTCACACTAATGATCAGTCTAGCTCAACATTGTTTACAATAACTGGCAGTGTCTCTCCAGCTTTCCTGACTCCAGGTTTCCTATTCACACCTGGGAAAACCGGGTGTCCTGGCTCCCACTTACAGATTCAGTACTTGGGACCCTCAATGCAGCTGTTAGGAATAAAAACTCTATTCCAAAATTCTCTGTGGTGCCCAGATGTAAGTAGAGTTACAGATTACAAAGTCAGGAAGCACAGTAACTAGAGCTCTAGAGTTCATAGCTAGGCCAAAGCTAAGGCGTTGACCCAACATCTGACACACATCTCATGAGTTCTCCTTTTGAAGAGTGGGACATGCACTTTTATTAGTGTGGTTGACATCCCAGATCTCAGGATTGGGCAAGTAAGCAAGCACTCCTCTGAGTAGGCTGAACATAGTCTGATTGCATCAGCGTAGTCACCTCTGCATCCTTGGTGATGAATGTAGAGATGACAGGGCCAGTTCACTGTCAGAATTATCCCACAGTGCCTTCTCTGAAGTGGGTGCTTTTCACTGATGCCAGTGCTGGAGCTGTACTAGCTGGCTAGGCTGCTACATGCAAGGTATCTAATGACACAGAGGCAGGCCATACTCTTGACAACCTGTGCATGCTGAGGCAAATGGGAGTTATAGTTCAGCAGCATATGGATGCCCACAGGCTCCCCAACCTTGGCCTGGATAGTTTTGGAGTTGCATAACCAGACTTTTGGGGACCCAGGTGGCGCTGTGGGTTAAACCACAGAGCGTAGGGCTTGCTGATCAGAAGGTCAGCGGTTAGAATCCCTGCGACAACCTCCGCTCCGGCGGGAAGGTAAACAGCGTTTCCGTGCTCTGCTCTGGTTCGCCAGAAGCAGCTTTGTCATGCTGGCCACATGACCCGGAAGCTGTACGCCGGCTCTCGGCCAATAAAGCGAGATGAGCGCCGCAACCCCAGAGTCGGACACGACTGGACCTAATGGTCAGGGGTCCCTTTACCTTTACCTTTAACCAGACTTTATCTGATTAACATGCATCTTCAAGAGCAACCTGGCCTCTTCTTTTGAACATTCGCAAAGGCTATTTCCTTTTCACTAGACCGTATAGCAAGTGGAAGCTGAGCTTTGCTTGGTATGGATCTTCATCATGTTGCTATGATTTTCACCCAACCAGCAAATTGTCATACCAAATAACCCAAGTAATGTTAACAGCCAAACAATTACTTAGAACCAATTAACCTGATTAGCTGCTGCTAGCTTTACAGAACATTCCATAGAATACCATTTCGCTTGCCTTTCTGTTTCAAAACCTCATGAAAGGATGATGGAATTATCAAGCAAGATCAATGAAGGAGAAGAAAATGCGAAAGGTTTGGAGGCAGGGGGAAATAAGGTGTTCTGCTTTTGGTGCCTGTACTTTGGTAGCAGGCATTTACAATCTCTTGTTCCCAAAGCTTGTTGTACTCAGCTGAGTCAATCTGCTCCTATCCACAGGCGGGCTGTAGCTGGGAGCCAGATAATTTATCTTTCATGCTCTTCCCCTTGACTGTGTCCCTACACATTAAGGATGTTTCTCAGGCTGCACAAATATGTGTGAAATCTCCTGATTGCATTTGCCCCCATGTGAAAAGGTATTGTACACACTGTCCTTGACTGGCTATTGTTATGCCTTTTCAGCTAAGCTGGAAAAAATTCTCAGAGTGAAACTTCATGGTTGGTCTCTTACAAACGTACCCTGCAAAGGTTGTGGTTAGCTCTTGGTGTCATTGTTTGCCAAAAAAACAGCACAGCACAGAAGCAGCTCTTGACCTGTGGGCTCCGAACATGGGCTATGATGTTAGCTATAATCTCAAATGCTAATCTAATGCTTCATGCTTTCAAGGGCTTTTGCATTCAAAGAGGGAGAAATATACAGAGAACCTCTTCACAGTGGTAGCAACCAGTCCCTGCAGAATTAGCTCTGCTATTGTAACGGCTACAAGGTGCATGATGTCCAGCTCTGCGCTTTAATTTCTTCTTCCTCTGTTACAAGAAGAGAACCCTGCAGGACGCTTCAATGAAAAGTGCAGCTTTTCTGCAGGGTTTGTGTTGTAATAGCCATGGAATTTATCTAGGAAGACGGGGAGAGAGGTTAGTTGTATTGGCACTTTTTCACTGGTCCTGCTGTTTAATGCTTAAATACAAAGAGATAATTTACATATATCAGCTACAAAGAGTTTCTGCTGCTGCTGAAGTAAGTCTGAAGGAAATCTGGAAGGTGAACCTAGAAATTACAAATAATATTCATAACATAATATTCATAAACAGTCATTCATGCGAGAGCCACTTTTTTGTGTGTTTGCTTTTCTTCTCAGCCAATTTCTGGTATGTATACAGTGGTACCTTGGTTTAAGAACAGCTTAGTTTATGAACAACTTGGATTAAGAACATTGCAAGCCCAGAAGTAGGTGTTTTGGTTTGTGAACTTTGCCTTGGAATAAGAACATGTTTCGCTTCCTGTTGAGTGTGTTCCGTTTGTAAATTGAGTACCCCGCTGCTATGGGAAAGCATGCCTTGGTTTAAGAACGGACTTCCAGAACGGATTAAGTTCGTAAACCAAGGTACCACTGTATATATACGTTTAAAACATTTCAGTCCCGCTTTTATTCAGCAGGCTCATAGCAATAATTCGAAGCAATTATAAAGAATAAAATGTAAGAACAGCACCATAAACAAAAACAGCCACAGACTGAGCAAACACCATACATTTAAAGCACTTTATTTTCCCCAAAGAATCCTGGAAACTGTAGTTTGCCTCTCACGGAGCTACAATTCCCGGTACTCCTAACAGACTTCAGTTAGGAAGTGGGAAATAATGGTAGTCTGGAGTATGGGCAGTATTCAACAAACTCATTCCCTCAGTGCAATGACTTCTAGTTGTGCAACAGATCTTCTCCTCCTCCTCCTCCTCTTGTGCCCCTACATGCCCTGAACCCATTCTAGGTATTTCCCAAGCCCTCTGGAACAGTTTGGGGGAGAGTGCAGGGCATACAGATGGAAGTTGAGTTGCACAAAATGGAAATAGTGTGCATTGGATAGGATACTGATTTAGAATTCAAAGCTGTGACTTCCAAACCAAAACTGGAGACAATTGAAGATGATTTGCTAGAGCCATTCATCCTGTTTGGGTGTTATTAGCTCTTCTGTGTATCGTGTGTGTGTGTGTGTGTGTGTGTGTGTGTGTGTGTCAGTGTCAGTAAGTCTTGTTAGACACAGTCACAAACAGCACATATGAGGCTCCACTTCATGCTTCCATGCTGAAGCGCATGAGAGCTAATAGCACTCAAATAGGGTTAGTGACTATGGTTTACATAGGACTGTACCAAACGATTGCTAGCAATTTTTTAGTTGTGAAATTTTGGGGGAGACAAAGTGTTCTTTGAAACTCCCATGATCACATTGTTTGTGCCAATTTGAGCAGGGTTTTTTGTTTTTTTGTTTAAGTCTTCATTCTGAGAATAGCAGTGTCGTCACATACCTTGTCAGCTTTGGCTATGTGAAAATCTCATTAATAGCAAACAGTACGTAAGTGGGATGCTTCCTGCGTTATATCATGTCTACTCCAAATGTGCTTTCACATTTTTTTGTGTCCCCTGCCCCCACCATCACTGAATGCTCAACACTATAACTAAGCCAAGTTTTACTGCCTGTGTTTTCTGACTGTTGTATGGAGAAGCACATGAATCTGACCTTTGGAGAGTTTGTAAGTAAACATTTTTTAAGTTACCAGACATGTGGTATTTTTCTATGCTGGGGTAACAGGAGACTATTTTGGAACTCATAAGAGCATATTTTAAAGCTCTAACAGCCTATATTTTCATGCTTTACTTTGCTGAATTTGTGATTTTTAATCTCTGCTGGAGTTCTCTCACTAAAGAGTACTTGGCCCAAACCTGGATCTTGGCATCCAGGGAATTCTCCTTTTATATACCTATTTGTTTTCCTTGCCTCCAGCACAGGTGTGTATTTCTTGCATCCAGTAAAATCTTCTCACAACAAATGATTCTGCTCCTCTGTGATTAAAAATATGTGTGGGATAGAAAAGCACGTAGAAGCAGAGACATTTGTATGCAGCATGGATGTGGAATCTTCAGTTGAGATTTATCAAAAGTATCAGGCCCGGGTATTATGGATTTAATCCTCACACAGTCTTGGAGAGAGAGCTGTGAGCCAATTTGTATTTTGCAGTTGTAATCAACACAGTCCTATACCGATATATGCTAAAACACTGGGAGAATAAAGAAATATTCTGGCAGGTTTTCAGAATCTAAAGCAGTATATTCCAAGGATAAGAACATCAACCTCATATTCAAAATGTTTGCTACCAAAGCTAATGCTTGTTATGGGAGTAATCCTGCAAACGAAGAACAACGCTCACATTTCATGTTTTGTGGTTTCTGGACAGTAATAGTCACCAAATATGCCACCTTTTTCTTTTTCTTTTATGGTAATGGACTAAAAAAAATGTTCCATGTATTAGAATCCTTTATTATTTCCTCAAACATTGCAGCTGCAAATGCACCCCAGCTGTAAATGCATAGGCTTGCCATTGTGGGTTGGCTTCCAAGGCAATTTGATCAGGAAAAAATGTATGTGTGTTATTTATTTATTTTCAGTCTGGGGAAATCTAACATAGTCCACATCACCTTTTGTGGTCTGTGGGGTATGTTTATCTTTTAAGTGTTTCAGCTCTGGAAGTTCTGAATTAATTTTAAATCCGACCCTTCCTGTTAAATGTAGGACAGGTGTTGATCATTTAGCACAGGGGTTCTGTTCCTGGTTGCCGTGCACATCAGAAGAGCACACATAAGTGCGCCCTACCCTGTTCCTCCCCGCCCCAATTCCACCCCCCATTCTGCCCCCGTTCTTCCCTCTTCCAGGTACAAAAGGACCTGTGCATCAGCGATTCCGTGTCATTTGGACGCACATAAAATGGTCGCCACCTGTATCCTGTTACTAGAATATAGGAGGAAACTTGAAGCGAAGAACACTGGAGAACTTGGAAGGAATTCAGCATTGTACCTTTCTGATCATTCTGTCATTGCAAGCATTTCTGCCTGCCAGACAGAATGATCTCCTCTCTGCTACCCCTACATGATGTTCTGGGGGTTCATATTGAAGTCTTCATGTGCAAATAGCATCATGTACATATGAACACTTGTTCCCAAGGCTGGCCCTATCATTAGGCAAAGGGAGATGGTTTTCTCAGGAGGAAATCTTTGAGAGCCAGGGAGCAGCAATGAGGTGTTAGAGAATAGAGCTACATGGCCTCCCCAGTTTCTCTCGGGTACAGTGGAAACAATTGCTCTATCATGGGTATTGGCGTAAGATCCAACTTTGATTGATTGATTGCCATCCTCACACATTTCAAGGCTATGTACAAAATTCAGTAACCATTGCTGAAAAACAGTTTAAAACAAAACAGAAACTGGAAAGCTTTTTAGAAAAGAAATTTATTCAGTTGTTTCTGGAAAGAACAGATAGTGGGCACCTGCTGAATCTTGACAGCAAAGTTTTTCAACCAGCAGCCTGCTCAGCTTCTATATATGGAACAGTGTGGAGGGAGGCCATACACAACCAACTTGTCCTTTTCTTCAGGCAGCAAAATGTCTTGGGCCAGCCCCATTTCAAAAGTTCCACTTCACTATCTTACACAACAGGGGAAAAAAAGAAACCAAACTCAAAACAGGGGTATTATGGGAAGCTTCTGAAGTGGAACATTTTAATCAGAAATACCAGAAGCCAACCACTGCTCGTCTAAAAAATGCCACAGATACTTTAATGTCCAAACAGAGCTTTTTGAGTTTTCAATCTCCCTTTGTAAAAAGCTCTCACATCCAGTAAAAGCCGCACGACCTCTTGTTTGATCATCGCAACCATAGGAGGAGAAAGTACTGTGTTGACCCTGTCGGATGTGAACTTTTGGTTCCAGGGTGTCTAATTGTTTCAGGCGTGATGCCTGGACCTCAAAGCCAGCCCATGAGGTACAGGAAAGCTGTAAAATATGAAAGTCTCAGGTTGCCTCATTCACAGAAGGAGCTGAGCAATTATTTTTACCCTCTCTTTTTGTCTTACTAGCAGGCCTCCTGTGTGGCCATACCACTTGCCATCCCTTGACGGTAAAGATTTGAGCTATGAGCTATGCCTAATGCAACAACCTGAGCTCTGAAAATTTACAGGCTCCATGACCGTAGCAGATTCCTCACAGAGATGTCACATTCCTCACAATTTCCTCTTCCCCCCTCGTTCCTTGTACATTCAAGAAAAATTGAAGCCTTTCTACAGATCACCTAGACAGTTCTAGGAAAGAATGATCACTGACAGCTTAAATATCTCGTGTCTCCAGGTGTTTATTTAGAAGCAGACACTGTATTTTAAAGGGGGCAGGCTGGGAGGATGAAAAAAGGCCCCTATTCTGCTTTCACAAAGATGTTATGAAATGCTACACTTTCAGACTGTGACCTGTCAGTTTTGAACAGCTTCACATGCTCAGATTTAAAAATAGAGATGACAGACTGAAAATCCAGATATATAGCCATTCTTTATGCTCTTTTGTTTGCATGTTGTTCTGTTTGTTAATTAAAGCTGGAGCAATTCTTTTTTATTTTTGAACACCATACACTTCTGTCATATTATTGTTTTCGTGCTTTTCTAATTTGATGGGTTATTTTTTCCAGCATTGTTCTGTAGACAGTAAGAAATTGTACTGTTGTTATTTCTTGTGATGCCTAATGCATACCAGAACATGGAAAAGGCCCCAAGCCTATGATCCACTGCACTGAGAGACCAACTTGCATAATGGACAACTGGCTCAAGTGAAGTATCTTGCTCCAGCTGTGGGACTCCCTCTCTCCTTGGTGTTGGTGCAAAGGCAGCCTATTGCATCAGGGAAGTATTGAAGAAGAGGCATATCTGCCATTTGACATTTACATGGTATCTATAGGCTGCCCATTGGTCCAGCAAAAAACTCAGTCCTGTGCCATTCCACCTTGTATAAAGTGGTTTTGTTGTAAGTGGGAAAGAGCAAGACTCCAGTGGCACGCTTTTCAGTTATATAAGACAATGCAGGACAAAATATCCGAAACTGCTGACCATGGGCTGTGAACACATTACCGAGGGTTGCCATATGTTCAGAATTTCCCGGACACAGCCGGCATTTGGTTGTTAGAAACAGTGCCCGAGAGAAAATCGCTGAAATGTCCTGGAAAATCCAGACGTATGGCAACCGATGTGGGAAGTGTAGATCTTGGTGAATTTCATTTTTAAAAGGTCAAAAATGTCTTCTTCTGATTTGGCAGCCCTACTGTCAGGCTTCAGTGGCTCTGGTTCCCCCCCCCCCTTTGGCCATAGATAAACAGTACAAAGAGAAAGCAGTCTCTTACCAGTAACAGAACTGTTTAATAAACACAGCAAAAGAACAAGACACCATTCTCAGAGTGCAGGTGCTCCCAATTAAGGTTCCGCCCACTTCCCTCTAGTCACTTCCATCCTCTCATCTCCTAGCCACCTGATCTCTCAACCATGGAGCCTTTTGCAAAGCCACCTTAACTAATCTCCTAGCTTTGGGACTGAGAAGCTGCATATCTTTCAGTGAGAGAGTCTGCTAGCTCACTCTCTTCCCGTTCTTCTTCTTGCTGTTCACAACCCTGTTCTGCCCAACTATTGTCTTCCGAACTGTGCCCCTCAGCAAACCATTGTTCCAAATCAACACTACTCCACTGCTCCTGTGGAGTTTCAGGATCCTGGCCATGAGCAGGGGGAGGGGTAGGCTCCCACCCTTCCTCATCAGAGTTGTACTCAGCTTGGTCTCTGACACCTACATTACCAGTGCAGTTGGATCTGTTTCCAAGTCACCAAGTCACCTGCTTTCTTTCTACACCAGTGGGTGGAGAGGGGGCATGAATGTCTTCATATCTGATTGAAGCTGGTTTGGGGAGAAATGAATAAAATTGCAATTGGTATGATTCACCTAACAAACCTCATCAGCATAAGGACTTCTGCTTGCACAACAGGGTTTCCTCCCCCTTTATTCCCCTGAAATTGGCTCGGGGCGGGAGGTTGAAAGAACCTCCTCCCCAGAATAGTACACAGAGGAGGGGGTACTGTTCCAGCTGGAAAGTTAATATGCTTGCACAGATGGAATGTTTGTAATAGTGCAACATTCCATTCCACACAGTATTTCTTAAGAAACTGCAGGATAGATGTGGTTTGTGGGTAACATCATGTGTACACAGCTTCACAAAGCAGTGGTGGGAGCACACTGGATGCAAAGTAAACATAGTCACTATCCCAGTGGTGAAATACATAACTACAGCTGGTCAGGGATGGGCCAGGAACTGTTGACCGCTACCTCAATGTGGTGAAACACATTAGTGCAGGCTTTCACTGAAGAATCTTCTAGGCTCTGCCCTGGATCTGCCTGACAGGCTAGCAATTGGCTTCTCCTGTGCAAGAAGGGATATAAGATTGGCCATCAAAGCTCTGGTGTGTTGTGTGTTTCTGCTCTTGCCTCATAGCTTGTACTCTGATACTGCCTTTCTGATTATTCTGTGAGCCTCTTTGCTCTTCTGCCCTGACTCCTGCCTTGCTCTAGACTGTGTCCCATTGGTCAGCCCTGAAAATACCTCACTGTGTAGAATCCATTGGGAATCCGCAAGAAAATAATAACAACAACTTTATTATTAATATGCCGTCCATCTGACCTGGTTGCCCCAGCCACTCCGGCCAGCTTCCAGCAAAATATAAAAACACAAAGAAAAAAAAGCAAACATTAAAAACTACCCTATACAGTGCTGCCTTCAGGCATACTCACTGGTGCCTCACCACATTATTAAAAAAAAACCAGATTCAACTAACTCCTTTAATTGCTGATATCTATAGCTCAGTTTAAATTGGACAAAATCCAGGACAATAGAGCTTGATATTCAATAAAACTTGGCTCCAACAGAGATTGCCACCAGCAAGCTTCTACATGAATGAGATAGTAGCGGGATTTGCTGCTCAGCATGAAATACTACTTATATAATTCAATTGCAACTCTGAAAATGTACAGAGAAAGATGGACAAGCCCATGCTTCTTTCTCTCTTTCTCGAAATGAAAAAATGCAAATGCTTAGAAACCCAGATGGGATATATATTCCCCTTCTTTATAAGCAAAACAAAAACTTTCTTCTTGTCGAAAAGGTTGGTGGTGGTATCAACAGTGGGAGTGAGCCTCAGTCACTACTGCACAACACAGACATGATTAGCAGGTCTGCCTGCCTGCCTAACTCTAGAATTTGAAGAAGTTATGCCTCTGAAATCTGGTAGTGAGCCAGATGATACAAGGTAAGGTAGTTATTTGGTTGCAGCCGGCCAGTTACCAGTTGGCCACCCTTGCATGAAGTACCAACTGTGCACCGTGGGTGGTATGCAACTAAGTTTTACTGAATAGAGCTACTGAAATAGATAATAGATAATAGATAATTTATTTATTGTCATTGCACAAGTACAAGCACAACGCTATACAAGTGCAACGAAATTGCATGCCATCCCATAAAAGAAGAAAAAACCCAGCACAAAACACACACACACCAAAAAGGCCACACATGCACACACACACACACACATACACCCATCACAGCTCTCCAAGGTCATATTATCTAGTTACAGCATTTAAGATGGTTATAGCTCTTGGGTAGAAACTGTTCTTCAATCTATTTGTTCTTGATCTAATTGTTCTATATCTTCTACCCGAAGGCAGTGGTGCAAAGAGACTATATCCTGGATGAGATGGATCCTTTAAAATATTGTTTACCTTTTTAAGGCAACGGGAACTGTATAGTTCTTCCAGAGATGGGAGAGGATGACCAATAATATTTTGGGCTGTGGTTATGATCTTCTGAAGTACCTTCTTCTCCCTGGCTGTGCAGCTGGAGAACCAAGCACAAATACAGTATATAAGAATGCTCTCTATGGAGCCTCGGTAGAAGGACACCAGCAGTCTCTCACTCAGATTGTTCTTCTTTAAAAGTCTGAGGAAATAAATTCTCTGCTGGGCCTTCTTTACCAGAGCAGTAGTATTTGCGCTCCAATACAGTGATACCTTGGCTTTCGGACGTCTCCATTGACGAACATTTCGGTTTTTGAATGCTATAAACCCGAAAGTAAATACTTCCGATTTCGAACACGCCTCGGAAGTCGAACATGCCACGCAGCTTCCGCTGAGTGCAAGATTCTGAGGCCTAGCTGTCGGCTATTGAGTTTTCGGTTTTCGAACGTTTCAGAACTTGAACGGTCTTCCAGAATGGATTACATTTGAAAACCGAGGTAGCACTGTAAATGAACATGATTAAGTTGTATGTTAATTACAATAGGTCTACTGATTGAAACTTAGTTGAATACTAGCCTATGGTGTTAGAAGAAAAACATTCATCCTGTGCATTTTCTAATGTGGCTCAAACTTGGTGTTTTGAAAGGTTTGTTAAATAGGGCAATAAGCTTGTACAGCTTTGATTCTATAATTCCGATTGAGGTAGAATCTGGTGGACTTGTTTATTTGCATTTCAAACACCTTGCAAGTAAACACACTTCAGGTTCCATGTATTTATATGGCTTAAGAGGGGGAAGGAGAAACTTCAGCAATGGTTGTCTAAAATGCTAACTCATGATCTGATGCCATGCTTTTGCACCCTGCTTTCAGGGTTTTCATTTAAAATGTTCCATCTAAAGTAACATGCAGTAACAAAGGGATAACAGTGTAGAAAATTGCTCTGACAGTAGATTAGGAAAGGGACAAAGCTAGATCTTGAATGAATATTATCCTCTTTGTAGCCCTGGAAAGTCTGACATCTGATCAAAGCCCTAGATGCTTATACCTGCTTGTTGCCACCATTTGTAAGTACAGAGATTGTGTTAACAATCTGGTAGGTCTGAGTTACAGCTAAAACTTTCTGAATTGAATGTAGGTGGTGGGTGGGTTTGAGCACAAGCTGTGATGGTAGCAAACTTGCTAGAAATCCCATCTTAAAGTTACTGAAGTGCTGCCAATATTTAACAGGAGGTGGCTAGTTACTATAATGTTATTGCAGTAAGTCTGTAAACAGGCCTGTACGGGAAATTGTTTGTCACCAGCACATGTGAAGGAACATCCCCATGAGATTTTTAAAACCATGGAAAAGTCATTAAAGTATAGCAGATAAAGTATTTTATGTGGGCATGATTATAATTTGTTCCTATCTTGTTGGATGGTGGTGTATTTTTTCTGTTTGAAGTTTTTCATCTACAGTCATACCTTGGAAGTTGAACAGAATCCGTTCCGGAAGTCTGTTCAACTGCGAAAACCTTTGAAAACAAAATTGCAGAAGCCCCATCGGTTCGGATTCCAAAAGAACATTCGCAAACTGGAACTATCACTTCCAGGTTTGTGGCATTCGGGAACCAAAACATCCGAGTTCCAGGACATTCAGGATCCAAGGTACGACTGTATTTGTATTTGTTTATTTTTTTGCACAACCATTGTACAAATGGTGATTTGCTCCTTCCTGCATTTCTGGCATTTACCTAACCTGGGGTTACAAAACCAGTGGTCTGCAAGGTTCATTCAGGTAGTTAGCCCATGATGGATCTGTAAACATACAATGAAAATCCATCCAACACAGTGCGTTACAACTGCTACAAGAGGCAGGAAATTTACTAAGTGGTCCATTAAGACTCTTGGCAATTTTCAAGTAGTGAAATCTTTTCTAGGCACTACTGCTCTAAGGGAATACGCATCCAGACTGAACAAAATATTACCTTATGTGCAAAATTAATGATTGGCAACGTGCCTAAGGGGACAATAGTGTTGGGGATGTAAAACGTTGTGGCCCATGTTGGTTGCATGGAGTGGCATTTCTGTTCCACTGCAGTTTGGCTTTCAACAAAACCTCTAGGCTAGATTCAACTAAGTAGTTCCACTAGCACAGTGATGGCCAAAGGTGGCCCTCCAGCTGTTTTGGGACTACAGTTCCCATCATCCCTGACTACTGGTCCTGGAGGGCCAAGTTTGGCTATCACTGCACTAGCATGAGTCAGCTCAAGCAAGCACAGTGGGATTCCCACTGTGACCCCCTCCCCCAAATTGGTTCTCGTGGGTCAAGAGAATCCCCAGAACAGCATAAAGGGGGAAGAGAATAAAAGTCATTCTGTCAATCAAGCAGAAATACTGATGGAATGTTTGTTTTAGCATGACATTGAATTCCTCCCATTGCTATTTATCTTGCTTTCCACTGTGATGAAATTTTACTAAATTGATTATGTTATTGTTACATTATTTCATAACATTCATTTCAGTATGAAGGCCATTTATTTCAATGCAAAGGAAGCACAATGCAAATGGGGAAGGGAAAGTTATCAATTACCGGTACATATCATTTGCCAACTGAAAACAATAATAGTGAATACCGATTGTATT
The DNA here is from genome assembly GCA_034641385.1 of Darevskia mixta. Lineage (NCBI taxonomy): Eukaryota > Metazoa > Chordata > Lepidosauria > Squamata > Lacertidae > Darevskia > Darevskia mixta. Next base: position 16,985,074 of record JAWWNH010000001.1, read on the forward strand.
TGTTGGATTACTTCCAGACATGAAAAAATTAAGCGAACATCAGGAATTTCTGTTCCCATTTTTCATCAGAATTCTCAGACATCCCTATAGTTCATCATGTGACAATCAACTTTGCAGTTGACAATATATGTAGAATTTCCTGAGCTACAGGACCAAAGTAGGGCAGAAGTAGAGCCATAAATGCTGTTTTGGTAGTGACTTCCTCCTTTCTGTGACTGATGATACTTTTTGTGGACAAATAAAAAGACTCATTTCATAATGGCTTGCAACCTAGACCATACATATCCTTTGCAAATAATTGGTTTTTCTCCCCCTACACACACACATTCTTCCTGTACCCATGCCAATGGATAATAGCACACAGAAATCAGAAGCACAGAGTGAAAATTATAGTCCCTGGAGGGCATAGTCAATGAAATTAAAGAATGAAATTAGATGGGGTTGGTACCGGGGGATGAAATTACAAGCAGTACTATGTTAATGTAGCATAGAATCTACGCAGAGTATCCACCAATGTGGAAAGCTGGGCTTTATATAGCCAGCTAGATTTTACAAAGGGCGGGATAATTTAATGTCCAAGTAATAATATTTGTAGCCATGAAAACCAAGACAACTAAAACTATGACAAGGGTGATCAAACATTATTGTGCAAGCGTAAAAAGATGATGGAAGGCATACACACACAAAAATCTCTCCCTAAAAGAATATTTTTAAAATATGCTTGTATAGTTTTATTTTTCCATGACTGATTTCTTACTGCCATTTTAATGACATGTACCCCTAAGAGGCTAGAAAAGGAAACAAGTTGAATGGCCAGACAGCCCTCATTCAGCTCTTTATTCTGTTTTGGATCATGAAATGATCTGCTGATCTCTTGTAGATCCTGAGCACTTCCTTCTTCATAGTGAATGCCAAGCCTCTGACTCTATTTACTGGAAACTAATGATACTAAAAATGTCCAATTAGCTTAAAAGGTTGTCGTTTAGTGAACAAAATGAATGGTCTTCTGTTCTCATCCCACTTAAATACTCTAATTTTACTTTAATTATTGTGGGCTATTAGATCTTTGACTCTTCTAAAACCTTTGATTTCCCCCTATCCTTTTTTTATTGCTGCAGCTCCACTGTAGCTAATTTTCAGTTCCTCTCTTCATTTCAGACTGTTATACTAGCATGCACAACCCTGTTTTCTCACTCACTTCTGCACAGTCGCCTGTTTGTCAGCCATTGTGAAAAACAGCTTTGGAAAGAAAACAGAACATCCCTACTACTGTCCTTCGAACTCTCATTGGGAGAAAGCCGTCAAGATTCCCCAAAGTTTTTCCTTTCATACCTTAAAAGCAGTGCAATAACTGTCTCTCTTTATAGGAGTCAACATAGCTGGTTCCAGGCATTTCAGAACATGAAGTATCGCTAGAATGAATTTTGAAATGTCTTCTGAATAGTGATTCCAGATTGTTTACACATTTACCCTGTTTCCCCTTTTTTAATACATAGTCATAAAGTAAGCCATGGCAGGGTTTTTTTTACCTTTGTGAGAAGTAAGACGTACCCCAAAAGTAAGCCGTGGTGCCGCCATTGTTCCCGTCGCCTCCTCAGCCCCTCCTGTGTGCGCAGGGAGCTAGTGAACCAGTGAGAGGCACGGGGGGGGGGGACACGCCTCTTGCGGAGTTCTGCCCTGCCTGCTTAGCGTGCAGGGAGAGGCGCGGGGGGGGAGACGCCTCTTCCTGCCCCACCTGTTCCCCGTGCGCAGGGAGCCAGCGAGAGGCGCGGAGGGGAAATGCGCCTCTTGCGGAGTTCTGCCCCGCCTGCTCAGCGCGCAGGGGGAGGTTGTACCGTACCATACTGACGTAATAAAAATAAGACATCCCCCTGAAAATAAGCCACCCTGTGTTTTTTTGAGGAAAAAAAATTATAAGACGGCGTCTTAAAAAGGGGGAAAGACGGTAGTCTAAGAATCACATCTGACAAGCTATGCATGATGGATTATTCAAAGTTTCAGGCTTCCTAATAAAAGCCAGTGAACACACATAGTGGTCATTGCAATGAATTCTATAAAAGTATATTTGAATGTTTGTAGATCCTGCCTCATTAGCTGCTACCATTCATCTGACTGCATGGGCCGTTTCCAGCGCATTAGGCCCAGTAAATGCATGGTCTCAGGCTAGTTCCTCATTCTTACACTTATTCGTGCAAGGAATCTGCCAAGCTCCTGATGTCTTTTCCTGGCTGACCACACACCAGCCTCTGGCAAGGCTGTAGCTCAATGATATAGAACACAGGGTTTGCATGCAAAATGTGTGAGGTTCAATCTCTTGCATCTCTAGGTAAGACTGGGAAGGATATATGTCTGAAACCCTAGAGAGCCACCTTTAAGCAGTGTAGATAGACAGTATTGGATGGGCTATGTATAAGCTTGTTATGTTCCTGACTAGCACCGAGAACTTTGTGCCATTCAAAATCCCTCTGAACCTTTTTGGCATTTTGGACTTGACTTCTATCAATAATAATAATAATAATAATAATAATAATAATTTATTATTTGTACCCCGCCCATCTGGCTGGGTCTCCCCAGCCACTCTGGGCGGCTTCCAGCAAATATTAAAAAACAATACATTAACATATTACAGATTAAAAACTTCCCTAAACAGGGCTGCCTTCAGGTATTTCCTAAATGTTATATAGTTGTTAATCGCTTTGACCTCTGATGGGAGGGCGTTCCACAGGGCGGGCGCCACTACTGAGAAGGCCCTCTGCCTGGTTCCCTGTAGCTTTGCTTCTCGCAGTGAGGGAACCGCCAGAAGGCCCTCGGTGCTGGACCTCAGTGTCCGGGCTGAACGGTAGGGGTGGAGACGCTCCTTCAGGTATACAGGACCGAGGCCGTTTAGGGCTTTAAAGGTCAGCACCAACACTTTGAATTGTGCTCGGAAACGTACTGGGAGCCTATCTGTCTTGGGCATCAACACCTGCTTTGCAGCATGCAGGAAATGGAACTTTATGCATCCAAGACATGTCTGCTACTGATGAAGTATGCCCCACCCTGACCTTTCCACCTGATATTTGAGCATGCTTAAATTGTCCCAGAAGTGTGCTGGTGCTACTTGCATGCTCGTGTGCTAGATGCAACACTGTTGTTGACTGCTATTCATTAATATTGTTGTAAAATTAACCAACATGATCATATATTTCATTAACATGGAACTTTGGTCAGTGCCTACAAAACTTCATGATAGATCTGCAGTTCTAAATCATCACCTATAGAATGTACCCTCCCTTATTCCTAAATCAGCCCCAGTCATTTGTGAACATTCAGTTGTCCGGTTTGTTATGAACATTTAAAGAAAAAAGGACCAACTGATACTGAATACCCATTTTGTTTATTTTATTTTTTTGTAAGAATAAATGTCATATGTTCTTCTACTGAATCATGATCCAATTATAGGAGGATTCTGTGGCCATCTGCTTATTGTTAAATTAATTGCATTTAATTGAAGCATTTGTTTCCAATTTTCGAAGATTAACAGCGTATTAAATTAGAGAGGTCAATGACACAGTTTAGAAGAGTATGTTGAATTTTGCTCTTAGTTGCTGAAAACTGCAGCTCTCATTAAACATCACTCTGGCATCGTTTGTATTGTTGAATGTGGTAATTTTTAGGCAATTACTGCAGCTGTTTTGATTGTATTTGCTTGATTTGTTCCAGAGATAAGGATTTGAGAAGACAGGTCTCCTACTTTGCTTTGGGGTTGATAGTAGGCTCTTATTAAAGACAGATATAATTGCTTAATAGTATTTCAGAGCCTTGATTTTCCCTAGTAAATTTGTTTTAATATAATGCAGGATTGTATGCAGACCTCACAATCTAGACAGCCTGACACCTGAAAGATGAAGATCTTGGGGAAGATACCTTCCAGACAATATTCATCTTGCTTAAACTTTGTGGGGTGAATCAGTACAAGGTCCCAGTTGAGAAAGCCTCACTGGTCTAGACTTCTTATTTTACAGCTTCTTACATCCATCTTCAGATATATGCCTCTTCAAGTTTTCTCCATCATCCTCTACTGTTTGCTAACATAAGCCCTGCTGTTAGTTTTAGATTGTCCATCCTAGACTTGTCCAAATCCAAGTATGGGTTGCAATTAATTTGCCACTGTTAGCCACCACTGGCTCAGAGATGATCACACTAGGAAGTGCTTAGGGTTACTTAATTTGGTTAGATGTCAGGCAGCAGAAAATGGAACTTTCATGTCCTGGAGCAAAGGCAGCAGGAGTACCTATTTGAGAATTGATGTACCTGGAAATCAACTAATACCAACCATAAACCTCTAGCTCTGTGGGCCTGAGCTTTTGTTTTGCTCACTTTCCCGTGCAGCATGAAGGCTTCCTAAGTCAAGAGGCATACTTTTAGATGACAGTGAGGCTGAGCTTCTCCCACAACAACATTTTTAAAAGGCATTTTGAAGGGGACTTTGATTTACAGGTGCAGGAAATGAGGACTTCTGGTAAATAAGGACGACTGGAGGGTGTTTTCTTACTAATTCTGCCATCTACTAAAATACACATTAAAGGTATGGAATGCAAACTAAGCTGTGAGCCTGAACTTTAAATAGGAAGGATTTCAGGTAACTCATTCATCACAGCAGAAATATCAACAAGTAACTAATATTGATAAGCTGGAGAAAGGCAGACAGAATGAACAAAGAATGACCATTGATTTTGTAATTTGTACAGACTGATTGTACATAGGGATTATACAAAAAACGTCATTTGTCATTCTGTGGGAACATTACTTAATTCAAGTTACTATAGCAGGTTGACAGAGGCTCGTGGGGTTGGGGGAGTTTCACTGTTTTGTTGAACACTTTGGCTTCTTAAATTCTGTCTCTCTTCCCTCCCCCCCTCTGTCCATGGAGAATAAGAAATACTATTCCTCTAGCTTAGGTTTAAATATATCTCTTTCATGCTTAAAATATTTGAGAACATTGTAGAGTAGATATGGCTCTTGGGCTCACATGGCACAGTGGCAGCTAGGCCATATTGCACAAACTAAGGTAGTGGTGATAACAATAATAATAATTAATACTTTAATTGTTCTTCTACTCTGCCCATCTTCCTGTTGGCTACCAGCCCGGCTTGGCCAACAACAACCATAGAATACAAACATAATTAAAATCATGATTTAATTACTATTGCACCCTCTATGTGGGGCTTCCCTGGGGCTATACTCAGAAGCTGCAGCTAGTACAGAACGCAGTGGCTAGGTTGTTGACTTGCAGTTTCATGCCAACGCCATATAATGCCTCTGCTGAGGGAGCTGTGCCAGCTGCCAGTATGCTACTGGTAGTACAACTCGTGCAGCACATTGGTGACAAATATTCACACAATTGTTTCAAAAATAATTTTACAACATTTATCAATTTTGTAAGCAAGAGACAATTACTTGCAAGGTGCCACAAAAACTTGTGAACTACCCAAACTGAGATGAACTCATGATGACTGATTAAGCTCAGTTCTTATAAATGCTTGGCTCAGTTTTTTGTTATCTTTGGTTTTTTAGGTGAGTTCATAAGGATTCGAGAAATAGGTGAGTTCGATGTTATTCACAGTAGCCGTGGGGTGCTGATAAAGTTGTAAAGAAGACAGGGTGCCAGCGTTCTACCCCTGTTTCACCCTAGCAGTCCAAGTAATTAGGAGGCTGCTCTTTCGCCCCCGATGGGGCCATCTTGCTAGGTTTGGCAGATAGCACACTCCCTAGGTGGTTTTCTGGGCTTCTTCAGTAGTCTAAACAATTTGGGATCAGGTTACCTAAGGGACTGCCTTGCCCTCACAGAGCCACTGTGCTCTTCAGGTGAAGCACTAAACACTTTATGCCCCAGAGGTGCCTTTCACCCAGCCCACCCATGAGGCAAGGTAAGGCAACCGCCTCAGGTGGCAGGATCAGTGGTAGCTGCAGTGCAGTCCTTGGAGGCCAGATCTGCTCACCCAATGTCAGCTATACAGTGGTCTTCTGGCCAATAGGAGGCACTGCTGGTCTCCTCCCACTCTTGTTCCAGTGTAGATCTTTATTTCTCCCCTTGTTCCTGATGTAGATCTTCACTCACTCTTCCTACCCTGTCTGGGGCGGAGTGGGGTACCATTTTGTGGTTCACCTCAGGTGCCGAAATGTTTTGGGCCAGCCCTTCCTAGTCACTTATGGAATATTGATTGCATAATTGTAAATCTGGTTTTATTGTTTTGTACAATTTGTAAGATATTGTTTTTAGAGCCCATCCCAGTTGTGTTCCAAAAGCATGGACACAGACCTATCTGTGGTGGTTGCTCCCTTGGAGCAAGGGTAACTGAAAAAGCAAACATCATGAGTCGAATCTTCTTAATTTTCTAACCTGTGGAAAGTTCAACAGGATTCCCTGCCCCCACCTTAACTTTGGGAGTTTGACAGTATGTATCTTGTGGAGTTTTAGCTCTTTCCTGGTTTCCATTACTATAATGGCCAATGGCTACCTTTTACCTTTCATTGAACGAAGCAGCAGAAGGTGGTATAAAACACCACATTAACTAGCAGATGTTTCTGTCAGTCATCACACTACAGCCCATTTTATCCTGGCATGGTGGAAATGCTGCCTGCTGGGTAGCTTTCCAGGTCAATTGTACAACTCACTTAGGTTTGTGCAAATAAAATAAAAATGTTGCCTTTGACAATTAGACCCTGCTTTTATCCTTTCACATAGACTGTTCTTGCTATGTTTACTGCTGTGCTTGAGTACCTCTACTGTTACAAATTTGTTGATATAGATCAAAGTAATACCTTACCCTGTTAGCAAAGGTGGCATTCCTCTCCTTTTTAAGCTTAGTTTTCACAAACAGCTGAGGAGGTGCTAAACCAGTTTCCTGACTGTACCCTTTCAGAGTGCAGGTGGGAAAGAAGTAAATACTTTTTAGTTCAGCAGAGGTTACTCTCAAGTAAGTGTGTACAGGATGGCAGCCTCATAGCAGAACCCTGTAATGTCTGCTGAGAAGTAAGTACCATTGAATAGAACAGAACTTACAGCCAGATAAGTGGGCAATGGGTCACACAAAGGATAATGTGCCATGCACACTTGCCTGGGAGCTTACTGCTGAGCAGATATACAAACAATGTTTCAATTTATCTCCTTTGTGTGTGTGTAGATGAACTCAAGAACAATTTGTCAGTTTTTCCTCTATGGATTGGTTTCACTCTTTTGATATTTTAGTTTGCTTTGGCAAGTTTTCAATTGGCAGAAACCTTTAAACTCTCTCTCTGTGTGTGTGTGTGTGTGTGAGAGAGAGAGAGAGAGAGAGAGAGAGAGAGAGTACCACAATGTAGTGAAAATTCTAGCGTAAATCAACATACATGCTCAGCAGAGAAGCATGGGCAGTACTGGTGAGCATGGGCGTACCCAGGGGGGCAGAGGGGGCAGCTGCCCCCCCTAGAAGGCAGTTGCCCCCCCCCAGAAGGCAGTTGCCCCCCCCCGAAGCAAAAATGATCAGCGTTCGTTCAAAGCAAACCTGAACGACCATGGCTTGCCCCCCCCCCCCAGTTTTGATCCTGGGTACGCCCCTGCTGGTGAGATGGGTAGTGTTTGAATATACAGGCAACGAACAATTTACATGCGTCCAATTGATGTGCAACAGCACAGGTGTGCATCGCAGCAACCCAGAAGCTGCCGGGAAAGGGGGCAGAGTGGGCTTATGTGTGCTCTGCTGTCGTGCACAATGACCCAGAACACAACACCCATGCAAATCAGGGGGTGCCTGTACATAAGTGTTTTGCATTTGTTTTAACTATGTTATAGGTTCGGGTTAAACATGGGTTATGCTTTAAAAAATAGAGAAGAGGGGAAGATGGATGCATTTATTGAGGTTTATATAGGCCACCTATTGAAATTAATAGTTCATGTCAGTGAATTTATGCCTGTGGGTGCACATGTGCCCACTGAGAGCTTCCCTGGTGCCCCCTCCCCCACTGAAATAAGGATTGAAATAAGCAGTCTATTGTAGCCAATAAATAAGTCAGTGTGTTTGTATGTGGTGCCCCGGATTGTTTCTCAACTTTGCATATGGGCTCATGGGTCCCAAAAGGTTGGTGTCTCCTGTCACCTATGTGACTGAGCATCAGCCAGGGGGTAGGGGGGGTGTCTATTGATCTATCTACTGATAATCTCCTGTGCTGGCATTTGTGCCTGGGATGTGTATGTAGAAAGTGGGTTATTCCCACATCTCTCTCCTCTACCCCCACCACCTTAGGCATCCATTCTGATTCGTAATGAATACCCCTGAACTATGTTAGGCTGTCGCTGCCCTCTAGGATTCAATGAGAGGCAGTTAACCTACAAAGTTTGACTGTTCTAAATGTACTCAGCCTAGTTCAAGTGATTTTAGCACCTTCGTCTTGTTTGGTTGTGACTGGGATCTGAAAAGAAACGCATATCGTGGGGAAACGTGTTCATATAAGATCAACTATAAAGAATGACAAACCTAATGAATGAATCCAACTGGGGATAAATTACTCTGTTTTGTTGCACGGTTAGAGAACTGCAAGCTTTTCATTTTAGACGATATAACTGCTCTTGAATGGACAAGGCATAAATATGTCCAGCAGAGTGAATCACATACTGTGAATTGATCATAGTTTATTTAATCACCATTTGTTTCCTGTTCTGCCCACTCTTTTGTCATAGGGAAATTGTACAACAAAGTTTCTTTTAGTTTATTGACTTGAGAGAAATATGGAGAGTGCTGCACCGATAATAAGGTGTGAAGAGCTGTGAAGAGTGAAAGAAGTATACAGTACTTGTTTGAAAGAGAATAGCAAAAGGGCGCAACACATAGGCCCCAGTGGAACATGTGGGGCTGTAAGATGCATAAGGGGCTGATACCTTAATGACTGCTTTGTCATCCTTATGATAATCTACATTTTTCTCTGGGAGATCAGGGTGGTGCCGATTCAGTCTGGCTTGAGGTCTTGGTATGATACTGAAACAAATGTGGTCATCCTGATTGATGCCCTTTATTGGGAACGGAATGGGAGAATACTGCCCTGTCGCTTCTCTTTAATCATGGGGTCTTAATACTGTCTGGCCTCACCACCACCCCCTTCCCAAAACCTCGTGCTTAATGTTGGAACTCAGCTATGTCCTTCTGACTCAGATTGTGGATCTTGCACGGGCATAGGCAAACTCAGCCCTCCAGATGTTTTGGGACTACAACTCCCATCATCCCTGACCACTGGTCCTGTTAGCTAGGGGTGATGAGAGTTGTAGTCCCAAAACATCTGGAGGGCCGAGTTTGCCTATGCCTGACCTTGCACAATGTTGCCCCTCCCACAACACACATAATGATGTCATTGATGTTCTATAACAACAGGGAACTGTCCCCAGTACCAGAAAAAGGTGGTCACACCACACTCATAATCTCTCTCTCTCTCTCTCTCTCTCTCTCTCTCTCTCTCTCTCTCACACACACACACACACACCCTACTCATACAGACCACAGATACACATACCTCTCTCATACACTTCACATATAAATAGCCACACATACACCTCTGCCTTTCTCTCCGCTCAAGGACATCTCTCCTTCTCTTACACAGACCACACATTCATAAATACCACCCCATCGCTACTTAATGCAATATACAATTTCTTTTTTCTTTTAGTTTACCCTTCCAAGTTAGAAGAGAGAGCAAATGTGGCCATGGACAGAGGAAGCTATTTGTTAAATATATGACTATTGTTCCTGCAGGGTTGCTGATTGTAATCTTTTATAGTAAATTTTTAAAAAATGAACTGCTTCAATAAATTTCATGCTTTATAACAAGCACACTCTCAATAAATTTCATGTTTTATTGCAAGCACACTCTCCACATTAATCTTTTAAATGACCACTATCATATATATATATATATATATATATATATATATATATATATATATATAATGTTGCAGAGTTAATGCAACCCTTTGAGGTATTAAGCCAACAGGAGAATCAGGGATTAAAACAGTCTTAAAATTTTAATGACTTTTTACAAAAATATATTTTAAGAGGAAATTTATGAAATAGGTGGTTTTCATTAAAACTGTTACTGGAAGATGATGCAAGTTTAACTCTTGAATTTCTCTTACATATAGTTTAATGCTTAGGAGTTGTTATTGGCATTGGTATAGCCAATATTATTATTATATATATAGTGCTTAATTGGTCTGCCTGAAAGTGTGGGCTTAGACATTCTAAGATCATGGCACATAAAGGTTAAGTACTATTTCCAGTAATTTCCTTGCAAGGGGTTTTAAAGTTTCAGTGAGGGGAAAGTGAGTGTTTTTAATGTTCTTGCTGACTGCAGACTTCTAGATAAGTGCAATGATATATACGAACGAATGATATCACATACAACACGACTGCATTCAACAGCTTGCATATCTATTGGTATAAATACATCTGCCAAGAAAGTGATGCTATGGCAAAATATCTAAGCACCTAAATAAAGCCATGTTTTGGGTATTCTAGGTCTAACCGACAAATTGAAAACTGAAAAATCACTGGGTCTGCATGGCAAATGTGAACTTGCCAACATGGCACTTGGATCATCCCAGCCTCACAAAGTGGCCCAGGGTTGGCATGGTGGCGCAAGGAGCCAAATGTGCAGCATCCTACCCCCACCCTGAAAAATATACCCAGCACCCCATGCACTATGCCCCTGCAGGCTGATTATTGGGGAAATGCACATTAATACTTTTTGTTGCAATTTCAGTACTTAGAGCAGTACATTTTGACGTGGCTGTGATCACAGAATTGATGGAATGGAGACTCTCCCTTCTGTGCCAAAACAATGAGTCTTGTAGCACATAAAGATTTACTATGGGGCAAACTTTCATGGGTTAGCATCACTGGTTACATAACACCCTGTGCTTCCCTGTGTGCCTTTAGACAGATTGCACCGAGAGGGAGAGAACAGCCTATGGGCACCGGACTTCAGTCCTTTCCAGCTCTGCAGTTTCATAAATTGCTGAGGCAGTGCTAGAGATCAAAGTTCTCGGCTATGGAATATGCTGCTCGTCAGGCAGGGTGAAATGTGCACAACAAGCACCACACAGCACTCGTATAATAAGAAAAGCATATGTCTCCATAATAACGTTACAACTTAATGGCCACATCGCGTGCTATAAATCATATTGATGGGCTTCAATAATAAATACTTGGTATAAGGGCATTAGCTCTCCGTCAAAGGTAAGATTGATCTCAGATACAGTAGTTAAATTTTAACAGAAAACTAACCCCTGCATCTTTCCGTCAGTGTGTGCCCAAGGGAGGCACTGAAATCTGCAGTGCTGCATGAGCCACCCAGAACGGCTATATTTAAAGCTGTGTCTCTTTCATGAAAACCCAAGATTTCCAGGCATTTAAGAACCCATAAAATTTATAGTGGGCAGCATCTCTCACTTCAGCTTAAAAATATGTGATGGATTTTTACAAACAGTCTTTCCTCGTCATAGATAAGATGTTGCGTTACCACCTGCCTTTTTTAAAAAAATGACAATGGGTTGATACTATTCTAACAAACTGAAATCTATACCTGTGGAATACAGTCTACACAGGCAGAAAAGTCTAGGGCTGAACAGAGTTCTCCTTTTTCTATTCCAGTATCACTCAGTGTATTTGCGCTGCCTTCGGTTCCATGCCACCTGCCTTCCAGTTCCACAAATATAATTTTGAAATTAAATATTAAAAATTGGTATATGACGTCTGCAATTTTCATGTCATCCCCACCCCCCTTTATAGTTTACAAAAGTGCTTCACTGAATCACACATGGTTTTAAATCACAAGGTAGAAAGGGGGTTGGTGTGATTTCACACGATCAGATCAAGTTCCCCCTTTCCCACTGTGATTTAGTCGATGCATATGAAAGCAAACTGTCAGTGATTTAAAGCAGGGCACGAAAAAGGAATCCTGATGTGATCACATCAAGGCCTCTCATTGCTCTTTAATTTAATCAATGTGCATTTGTGCTGGGGTGGATTAATAAGCTGTAAGGGAGGGGAGAGACCTAAACTGTGTAAATTATATAAATTTACATATATTGATTTATTTTGCACTTCTTCTGATAGATATAGGAGATGCAAGGAGGTATGCCAAGACATTGAAGCCCCTCTCTCAGAACTCAGTGGAGCCCCTTGGCTCCATTACATTCCCTGTGTGATTACTGTTAATATTCTTGACGATGAAGTAAAATTCTTATCCATTAAGAATGTGATGACTGTTTCTTGATCTTGCAGGCCAAAATAAAAAGCAATGATTTAGCATGGCAGTCTTATTCCTATTTTAGTTTGTCCAATATCTGCATTGAAATATGACATCCCAGCATTTTTTCTGAAACTATCATACCTACACAATAGCATAAAACAGTTATTTCTTAAGAAACTATCCCATTGCTCTCAATAACGCCACACGAGCCTGGTTCACATGTAATGCATGTAACAATTATAGGATGAGCTGTAATGAATCTCAGGCTCTCAAGCTCCTCTTTGTTACACCCCAAGGAGTGAGAGATTTTACTTTATTGGGTTCCATGATCACTGCAGACGGTGACAGCAGTCACAAAATTAGAAGACGCCTGCTTCTTGGGAGAAAAGCAATGACAAACCTAGACAGCATCTTAAAAAGCAAAGACATCACCTTGCCGACAAAGGTTCGTATAGTTAAAGCTATGGTTTTCCCAGTAGTTGTGTACGGAAGTGAGAGCTGGACCATAAAGAAGGCTGGTCGCTGAAGAATTGATGCTTTTGAATTATGGTGCTGGAGGAGACTCTTGAGAGTCCCATGGACTGCAAGAAGATCAAACCTATCAATTCTTAAGGAAATCAGACTGGAGTGCTCACTGGAAGGACAGATCCTGAAGCTGAGGCTCCAATACTCTGGCCACCTCATGAGAAGAGAAGAATCCTTGGAAAAGACCCTGATGTTGGGAAAGATGGAGGGCACAAGAAGGGGACGACAGTGTTCTCGAAGCTACCAACATGAGTCTGACCAAACTGCGGGAGGCAGTGGAAGACAGGAGTGCCTGGCGTGCTCTGGTCCATGGGGTCACAAAGAGTTGGACACGACTAATCGACTAAACAACAACAAGGAGGAGACTGGAAACGTCCCCTTTGTTTTAGATTAACCACGGTTTAGTGCTAAGTTTTAACTGAACTGTGACTGACTTTATCTACAGTTAGTGAAAACTGTGGGCAACCATGTGTAGAAGACACTTGCCATTGCTTACTACAATGTCCACTGTTTACAGACCCAAGAAATTGATTCATAAAACCCCTTTTCATGAAGGAAACAAATCTATCTAGGGTGGAGAGGGTGAAATGGCTGCTGAGTGATACTGAGGACTCAGTGACTTATAAGGTGGCTCCCTATGCCCTGGCAGCTAGGAAGATTAGGGACTCAGTTATACAGCTGCAAATAAAACGTTTTAAGTGTGTCTTAAGTGCAATATACACTGTGACACTAGACGGCAATGGCGAGGACATTTTTCATATGTGTGTAGATTCCACTTAGGAAGAAAGAACTGGATGGGCTAGCGGCCAATTGCAACGGAGACTTTGATATCTAATCTGCATATTTTAACGCCCCCATGTATAAGACGCCCCCTATTTTTGGGGACTGAAATTGCAGGAAATGGGGGAGATGGCAAAAAGTTGTTGAGCTTATTTTTGTGGAGGATTGCCCAGAGTTGTTGAGCTTTTTGGGGAGGGGATTACTGAGGGTTGTTGAGCTTTTTTTAGGGAGGAATGCCGAAAATCACTCACCCGCACGCTTTGCAAAATCCGCCTCCTGTCTGTCCCCTCACCGGCAGAAGCTGCCAATCACCCGTCTAATTGCCACAGCATCGGCCAATCAACACCACCCATTGACGCAGCAACCAATAATCAAACATCCACCCTATGCACTACCGTACCAACTTTTTAGCATGCTCATTTTAGCATGATTGTTAAGGGGAAAAACCTAGTCTTATACATGGGGAAATATGGTACTTTTTATTCTATGTAATAAGAAATTTTGGTGGATTTGACCATGGTTTTACTGCAAATGTAGTGGGTGCTGTTTTTCTCTTCCTTCCTTCCTTCCTTCCTTCCTTCCTTCCTTCCTTCCTTCCTTCCTTCCTTCCTTCCTTCTTTGGATGTTGCCATGACCTTTGGCTAGCACACACACAAAAAAAGAAGTTACGAAAAACAAACTAGCTACTAAAACTACAATTTCAATAAACCATAGTTAAGATTCACCACAATTTGTTTGGTCTGGATGACATGGCAAGCTTGTCAGGTCTGATGACATGGTTAATCTAGAACAGAAGTAAAAGCTTCCAAACTGCTCCTCTCCTCAGGGCTGTTTCAGAGGAGGAGGGTGAACATGCAAGCCTGAGGCTTACCTAAACTCATTATTTAAACCACCTCAGTCTGATGAGCAAAATGGTGCCATACAGGCCCTCCCCACTTATGCGGGGGTTACATTCCCAGGTACTGCACATATGTGTGAAAGCACGTATAGTGGGGAGCATTATCTCAAAACCAAAAATTCCACAAAAGACCGCCAAACTGCACCACAATCACTCCCTCCAAACCTCCTTTCTCGAACTCTAACTCTCCACAGGGCTCAAAGGCCGGTGCAAAGTCTCATGGGATTGCAGTTGCAAAGGTTCCTGAGGTTGCTAGTCATTTCCCCACCACTTTTGTGTCATTTTTGCAGTTTCCCAACTCTTGCTGGGCCAATTTTGCCCTTTTCGCAGTTTAAATCCATTTATTTGCTTATTTCCTGGAGCCGTGCATATACACGGTCTTGCGCGGGCCGCATGCTCATAAGTGGGGAGATGCCTGTATTCACTATAATAATAAACTGGAATTAGGCAGGGGAAGCAGGTCCAACCATTAAGTTACCAGCTTTCACTATAGTATCAAGACTGCATGCCATCCAGAGCATCTTTGAAAATCGCTTGTTTAAAGTAACAATCAGATCTCTAGGCAAAGTTTATTTTCCAGTCCTTCTGTAAACAATTTATACAGCTGGTGGATCTCTGAATAGCCCATGCCGTGCTGCGTACCTGACTAATATATTTCCAGTGGTGCTGAATAAGCCGCAAGCAGGGATAAGAATGCTATTTTTAAAAAGTAAGTGTAATCATGTTATGTGGGTAGGTTATTGTTGTACATATATATACTTTATGTATTTTCATCTGAAGAAAGCGTAGGATTGTATCAGAGTTATGAGTTTTATTTGTGGGGGTAATAGTATACACTTAATCTTTTAGTTGTAATATATCCAGTAGCGATGTATCCCAATTACTTGCTTCACTGTTGCTTGGCTGAAAATGGAAAATGGCTGAAAATCACTTAGTGTAGCCAGGTTGCATTGATTTTCTGCAGATTAGAATTACTCAGGAAAAGCACACAATTTTCTGTTTATTTCACTTACATTTGTATCAATTTTAACGTTTATTTTATATGAATTGATAGTGGGATTGTAACAAATGACTTATTACACACACACACACACACACACACACACACACACGTGTGTGCGTGTGTGTGTGTGTGTGTGTTTTGAACCTAATTCTGCCCAGGTAATAATGATACAGATTTTCATGTTATAGCAAATATGGAATTTCCCCAATATTCATAAATTATATTATCATGGTTTGGGAGAATCAATAAGCAATTTTCATGTCAAACTAGTGATGTGGTCAGTAATACTGTTGTTGGGTGGGGGGTTTTGGGAGGGGAGGGGCAATTGGACATCTGTGATGCCCGCATTACCAATGTGGATGTTTCAAGTGCAAAGTTTCTCCCAGATATTTTACTGTGATTCTTAAAATAACTTCTGTGTCACTGAATATACCACAACCAGCTCTGGGCTGGTTCTGCCAGGAACAGGGTGAAACGACTTGCTTAAGGTGGCACTATGAGGGCAGGGGAGGGAGATAGATGAAGTCAGGATTAGAGTTTGAATGTTTAAAGCACAGGTGGGCAACCTGTGTCCCAGGGCCCATTTTTATGTGCCCCCCCCCCGACGCCAAGCATCAAGTCCAGCAACCCATCAAACTACGGGGCTACCATAGAAATGTACCTGTCACAACCAGTAGGAAAGGTGGAATGCAGACATGAAGCGAGTGGTTGAGTAGCTCAGTTTTGGTCTGACTTGTTTTGTATCTTATGTGTGGCAGAACCCTGCTTGAGCCAACATATGGCAAAAAATATATTTAGAGCATCCCCCCATATAGTGGAATCTTGAGAGTTCTCCATATTTTCTGGTTGGCAATACAGACATGCTACAGTCATAACTGCATGGAGCCAGATGGAATAGGAATATCCCATCAGCTGTACATTTCTGAATTTGATCTTGAGCGAGACTATGGCTAATACATTATATTAATGGAGCCCAAAACTTTTTTTTTGCTATCAGTAAAGTGATCTTGCTAACGCTTCTTGTGCTGTCAGCTGCCTCCCTGTGTTATAATCTGATGAAGAACCAGAATTTAAGAGCAACCTTTTCATACGATGCTATCAACTGAAACATTTAAATAATTCTAAGCAGCAGCTCATTCCCTCCCATAGGGAATGAATTGAAAGGTTTAAGCAAACTATGGAAAATATGAAAAGGGCTTTTCCCCTCAAGCGTAATGGGAAAAAATGGGCTGAGATGATTCAAGAATTGACCTTAACTACAATAAACTGCTCACAGCATGACTAGCTATCCATCATTTTGCTCCATGCCTGGCAAAATGCCACATCAGAAAACTGTAATAATATTCAGAAATGCCATAGAGGAAAAAGAAATAGTTGCAGGGCTAGTGAAGCTTAAAAAGAGGCAGCTAGCCACTTTGCAAAACAGCAGCTGAACAGGTTCAAACAACCCATCCTAAGGCTGAATGCTAGCCATCCATACTTGAGAGTAAGTATCATTGAACTCAGTTGGATTTACTTCTGAGTAAGCAACCACAGGCATGTACAACACATGCCTTTATCAATGACTGGTCCTCTCTTTGTGTCTTGAGTGTTGATTCACCCTTTCCACAAAGTCATTCTTGCTACCTCTTATCTTCCTCTTTGTGGCAGAGGCCTTTTGCAGCCTGGGAGTTTATAGCCACCTTTATAGCTTGCAAATGCAAGCTCTGCAATTACGGTTCAGGATGAACAAGAAGAGACAGTCATGTTGAAGTGAATCAGGGTAAACTTAGCTGGCACAACCTGTTCATTGTGAGCATCCTGGTGCTCTCTCAGTGTCAGAAGTTGAGCTGAGATACATCCATGAACACTTTAAAAAGAATTCAGATGCATTTCCAAAAATCTGCCCGCTCTTTCGCACTAAATCATGACAAATATGCTGTTAAGTACCATTTCAAGCTACTTTCCCACATCTAGACAAAAGCAAAGCTCTGTTAAAGAAAAAGCATGCTTAATTTATGAAAATAGACACAGAATGTTTGTTTATTTAGCACTAGCATGACTATGTAGAATAAAGTGTATAATAGAAAAATCGAGGACACCAATTTAGCTTTGGATATTTAATGCCGAACATCTGACTTTAATGCAAAGATTTTGTTGTTGTTGTTCAGTTGTTCAGTCATGTCCGACTCTTCGTGACCCCATGGACCAGAACCACAGCAAAGATTTTACTGAGTTCATATTAGAAAGCAATGTTATTTCCCGCCTCCCCCCCCCCCGCTAGACAAAGGAACTCACCATGCTGTGAAATAATAAATCAAAAAGAAAACACAAAATAAGCTTGGCAGCCCTACTTCCCCATTAAGAAAGGAAGTCTTTTGATTGTACCCCATATCTAAAATTTGTTTGAAGTGCCCCAGTGAACAATAAACCCTCAGCAGGCTGATTAAAGTGGGAGGGAAACAATATGATAACGATGGAGGTTTCATATGTGATTAAAATAATTGGCCATATCTTCAAGAATATTGATTGAGGAAGGTGGATAGAAATCAAGATTTCAGAAATCAAGATTAAATAAAAAATAATCAAGATTAAATAAAAAATAAGTGTTTCAAAAGCCAGCTCAGAAAACGGAGGAATTCAGCACAGTGCTCTTCTGATTGTTCTGTCAGCCCAAGTATTTTGGTTTGCCAAACGGAATGACCCCCCTCTCTCCCACACTTTCTGGGAGGGAATTTAATTTGAGGAAACACGGGTAGGGTGAGGAGGGAGTCCCATTGCACAAGTGGAAGTTTTTGCAGAAGGGTTCTGTTGATGGGACTCAATTGAATCCCACCCTGAGCCTGGAAGGCCTCATTCCTCAACTTGATCAAGATTTGTCCATAGCAAGGTCATGCCATACCAAAGGATAAAAAGAGGGCAGGTGGGTTGGGAGATCCGGCGAGGAGGCAAAAGAAGGAAGCCCCCTGGCCGCACTGTGGTTTAAATCTCCTGCAGCCATGCCCCCTGCCAGCGTTGATTGGCTGGCAATGGTGTGACGCAGCTGGGGGTCGGCGTGAGGGGGGCATCAACCTCCTACCCCCATGCCAGATCACCGCAATGACCCGATGCCCAGCCACAACACCGCCCACCGCGAAAGCTGAGTGGACTTCTAAGGAAGCAACTGGTCAAAGTTCTGTTGCAAGGAACTTTCTCACAAGACTAACATTCCATGGATTTTTTGGGGAAATAATGAAATGTTCACATTCTGAATTGTTCTTCATTAATGAACATGCTTGTGAACAAGGTGTCATAAATGACAGATCTGTAAGGTTTTTTTTAAGGTTATAAGGAATAAGGAATAAGGAATAAGGAAGGAATAAGGAATAATTTATTGGCCAAGTACATTTTCCAACATACTTGGAATTTTGCTTCGGCCACATTGCAATGTAAACATACCTTATACAAACACTGTTCCACTAACAATACAATGACACAGCAAAGAAACCCCACCCATAACTGACCTCCCCTTCCGCTACACAACTACGAATTTAACAATTTAATGGCACAAGGGAAAAAACTGTTCCTGTGCCTGGCCAATTTTGTGTATAAAGTCCTGTAGCGATGTCCAGATGGAAGTAAATCAAACAGATGATGACCGGGATGCAAAAGATCTGCGACAATTCCCTCTGCTCTCTTCCTAACTCGGGTAGCATAGAGTGTCTCTATTGAAGGCAAGCTAGCACCAATTACCCTTTCTGCAATTCTTACTGCTCGTTGGAGCCTTTTCTTGTCTATCTTGGAGGCTGTGCCGTACCAAGCAGTAATAGAATTACCAAGAACAGTTTCAATGATGCCTCTGTAAAATTGGATCAACACTTCCTGGGGCAATTTAAATTTCCTTAGTTGACACAGGAAATACAACCTCTGGTAGACCTTTTCAATAATACTGTTGATGTTGCCTGACCAATTTAAGTTTTGAGAAATTATAGAGCCCAGGAACTTAAAGGACTCTACTACTACAACCATGTTACCAAGGATGGAAAATGGCGGCAGGATGGAAGAGTGCCTTCTAAAATCAATTACCATTTCCACTGTTTTTTGGGCATTTAGCACCAAATTATTTCTGGTGCACCACGAAACAAGATTGTCTACTTCCTGCCTATACATAAATTCATCGTCCTCCCGGATAAGCCCAATAACTGTTGTGTCATCGGCAAATTTCAAGATCTTAACCTTTTGTTTCCTCATAAGGTTTAGACCCAGAAAGGCAGACGATTGGTTCTGCAAGCAATTTCAACTTCTCTTTTCCAGTAACAGCCTCCCTGAAAAGTCCATGTGGGATAAGGAACTGCTGCCAGGCCCTGCAACTTGCCACTATCCATGTGTGCGGAAGCACTTTGAACAGCAGGACAGGCTTTACTTTATTCAAGCCTATGTTCCTGGCAATGCAATCTTATTATGCATAACTGCTTAGGAATAAGACCAACTAAATTCAATAGGAATAACTTCCAGGTAAGGATTGCTGCCTTAATTTCCATCAAGGAAATTGTTCCAAAGCAGGATCTCGAAAATTCTGTGTAATCAATGTATTGTTAAAACTCCAGGAGACAATATTTTGAAATAGCCAAAAGAAAGCACAACAGTGAAAAATACGAACCTTTTTTCATACTCCATCCTGTTGGAGCAGAAATAACGGATTTTTATATAGATTATAGAAAAAGTTGTTTTCTCTAGGCTGGGAAAACTGACACACACTATTATTCCACATAACGGACTGAATCCACTTTTTTCATTTAGGAAGGATTTTCATATACTTAAAGGAGATTGTACCATAATGTAAGTAAAATGAGAAGTGCAACAACAGAGTGTTCAGTAATAGGTTCTGAGTGACATTTAGCAATTCTCCTGAGTGTTTATGCCTTGCTGGAGGGAAATGCACTTTCTAAAGATCACAGGCAGTCCCTATGGAGACCTGTAACCTTCCGTGAAGCAACTCACCAGAAACTGATAGGTTTGTTCTCTTCACAAGTGAGACAATTGCAATTGGCTTTAAAATGTTTTAGCAGCGCCTTAGGGAGTACTAATAAAGGACCCTTTAAAAGATAAGTCAGCTGTAGTTCACATGTAGCTCTGTTAGATATATATGTATAAAGTGAAATGCTGAAGAGACTTCATCTTGGTTGGGCCTGTTCTAATTTTCCTGCTCATGGTGGCTTGGACTGAAAGCAGGGGTGGTGGAACTTTTTCAGCACAACTGCCGCATTGCTTCATGGACAGTTTTGATGGCTGCATGCCAGAGATAGGTGGGGCCAGAGGGGAGCTGTGTGTGTATGGGGTGGCTTACCAATGCCAGGATGTCTGTGTTATCAACCCAGCTGTTTTTTTGGAATGTCAAATATGGAATTATCAGCACCTGTGCTTTTCTGCATTTCATTACCTCTGTTTACAATTCCCTCTTTCCTCCAAACATTTCATGTATCAATGAAGTGGACTGTAGTCCACAAAAGCTTATGCTACAATCTTTAAGATGGCATAAGACTCTTCGTCGTTATTGTTAAATATAACTTTAAACCATAATAAAGCATGTTGTGTGTCCCCCCCCCCCCACATGAGATATATCAATTGAAGTGCTTTGGACTATTGGGAAGACCTTGAGATAAAGGGCACTGGAAAGCGTTCTAGGACATATTTCAGAGAGAAGACTACAGGCTGGTTAAGTGATAGTGCAATTGAAACCTTTATCGCTGGAACCACCATCGGATATGTGCCCCTGTCACACATACCAGCCAGAAGGGAAGATGATAGCCAGGCTAATGGTAGTTGTAGTCCCATACATCTGGAGGACACCAGGCTGGGCAAGACTGACTGAATCAGATGGACCGGTGGTCAGACTTGGTATAAGGCACCAACCTATATTCCTGTGAAATCCAACTGCTAACAGACATAACCCTACATATGAAGGTGTGCTTTTTTTCTGCCATATTGCCTATTGTATCAGGAGCAGGAGCTCAAAAAGCTGAAAAGAGACTGCACTACTTGGTATAGAAACATAAAGACAGAGAGAGGTCAGTAACAGGTCATATGATGAAGAACCGCCACATGTAGCAAAGGGGGTGTTCCCCAAAGCTCAGATGAAATAAAAACAGGAAAGAAAAAGTTATGTCGAGCAAGCAAGAAGATTCCAGCATGGTTGTGAAAAAGGCAGTTTGTGGTTTTAGAGACACTACAGCATGCTGTTCTATAAATTTAGAAGGAAGGATCCTAATTAGGAAGAAAGGGGAAGAAAGGGGATAGGACAAAGAAACAAGGTAGGAAGCCTGAAAATCTGAAACTGGGTTTAAGTGGTGTCAGAATTATCACTTTACAAGGTCAGAAGACTCTTAGTACAAATGGACAGAAATATGAAGCAGAAACAGTATAATGGAGCACATTAGCAATATGCACTAAATGGAATACAGGAGATGCAATACTCAGCAAATCTCTGGTTTCTTACAGCAGGCAAGAAAGGGGTATTATAACTAGTCAAGCCATGAGTTAATCAAATACGTGCTTACTTTAGCATACAGGTTTCAGACCAACCGGTGGCACACTGAATTTATATATTAAAATGAAATAAATGAAAAGGTGTAGCTTGTTCCCTTTTCTACTCATTTAGAGGAGCAAGGTTTGCACTTCATCAATGTGAGAACAGGATGGTGAACTAGATGGGATATTAGCCTGATTCAATGATCTCTTCTGAAGTTCTTCGTTTCTCTCGTTTACTTAGAAGTTAAATTAGTGTAACCTGGATTGGAAACACGTGGTGACACAACTTGTGTTAATGATCTAACCCTATTATTGCCCTGGAAATCGAAATGACATACAGCTAACAAAACCAGGTGCTATAACATAGTAACTGGATTCAAAATGAATGAATCCAAATCTTTCTGTGACTGCAGTTCAGTATTATTTTAAGCCCTTCTGTTCCAAGGCTTTCATAGCGCAGTTTGTATAATGTGTTAGGAAGCCATCAGGGGCATGGTGGGATGGAATGTGGAATAATGTAGTCCTTATGGAGAAACTAATGAAGCATCTTAAGTGTGCTCAGGAACATGAAGATCAACAATTATTATTAAACTGTTATAGTACATGTTTATTCAGAACTCTGGAGAGGACAATGTTGCCTCCTCACCTGAGATAATATGTTAAGATGGAGAGCAGAAGACATCCTAACTGATGAAACAACTGTAAACCATTTACAAACCTACGTGTGCGACAGGATTATTTACATTGTATTTGCATTGAATGTTTCTTGGGGTGGGTACATGGGCTTTGTTTGTTCTATGTATTTATAGAAACTACAAAACAAGGTTAAGAAGGAAGAAAAAGTCATGAAAGAAAGAAAGAAAGAAAGAAAGAAAGAAAGAAAGAAAGAAAGAAAGAAAGAAAGAAAGAACAGAACTACACTTGTTTACGGTTCAGCATTGAGAGACTTGTTCTACAGTACAGAGGAAAAACAGGAAGCTGAGAGGGTGGAGTGGGCTGCACCATTTCAGACTGTGTGTATGGGGAGGGGGGGACTACAAATCTTTCCTTGAAAACCTGCCAGAATACAGAAAATGAGTACAGCAGGGAGGAAAGATCTACCCCCATCCCTTTGGTCACTATGTTGTTTTGCTGTGTCTTCAACTGAAGCTGGGTTTTGAATGCAGGAAAGCAGTCAAAAATACGACACCCCCCCTGCTGTCTGGAATGGCACAGCCCATTCTCTTACCTCAGTTGCTGCAACCTGTTTAGGCCCCATCTGAGCTCATCTGCACACACACACACACACCCCACTTCATTCCCAGTTTACCTCTCCCTACTTCCCGGAAGCAGTGCCCCCCCCCTAATTTTCTCTGTCTCTCAGTCTTAAGGAAGACAGAAAAGCTTTTGGGAAATGTAGTCCTTGAACTCAGCACTCATAAGGTCTCCTTGCATTCGGATTTATCCTTAAAGCCTCAAGCTGGGCTAGGCCCTGATAGTCTCCATTTCTCCCTCAAGCCACGATTAATTGTAAGTACTTACTAATTTTTTTGTGGTTTTCCCCACCATTCCCCAATTTACTGCTACCGTTCTCCCACTTCTGTCACACTTAAGATTTTTAATTCATTATTAATAATACATTTACATTTTATACATTCTTTAAAAATTTTTTTTTGACAAAGTAAAGATTTTTAGTTCCTTGTGGAAGCAAGCCCTGTGTTTCATTTTGCTATAGATCGCCTTTTACTGTGATGTTGTTGTTGTTACAGTTATTATTTTTACCACCACCACCAATAGCAACCGCTTAGTTTTAGCAGGGTTGTTGTGTTGAATATCAATGTAGGCAAGTAGCCTAAATAAGGAACATGAAATCTTGTATTTTCCCCAATATATGTATTATTATTATTATTATTATTATTATTTATTATTATTATTATTATTATTTCATTTCTATACCACTTTATATTTTAAAGAAAAATCTCAAAGCGGTTTACAGCATATTAAACATCAATAAAACAATTCGGTATCAAACATTTCTGAAGAAAGTCAAATATAAAGTACACAGTCAAAGCAACACAATTAACAGGAAACCATCTCAAAGATTTCAAAATAAAACATTACAAAGGAGGTCAACTACAGAATACATATTTAACACAAAGTAAGTTAACAAAAAACAAAAACAAAATCTTAAACATTTCAAGGAAAACATTGTTAAGTGAAGTCAAATATAAAATGCACATTTAAAACAGCATAATTAACAAAAGAATAAAATATAAGCATGGCATGGCTGTTTGGCAGGCACAAAAACATGGGGGAAAAGAATCAAATAATTAGGATTTGTTCTCAGGCATACCGATGTCCCTCTAGTCTCCCCAGGGGCTCTTTAGTAGAGCTGGGTGAGTCTGGGCCCTGCCCACTCAGCCAGGTGGAAAAGGCCTTGCAGGGAGTGACCTTCAAGACTCACAGCTGGGTATTGTAAATACCGTATTTTCCGGCATATAAGACGACTGGGCGGAGAAGACGACCCCCAACTTTTCCAGTTAAAATATAGAGTTTGGGATATACTTGCCATAGAAGAAATACGACCCGGCGTATAAGACGACCCCCGACTTTTGAGAAGATTTTCCTGGGTTAAAAAGTAGTCTTATACGCAGGAAAATACTGTGTATTGCAGGTAGGATGCAGCTCCATTAAATCGATTGAATACTGACTTAATGGGTAAATATGAGGGCCTGGTAAAAACCCAGAATTATTTCTCCCATCCCCCACAGTGCTTCAGACAAAACAAGGGGGGGGATACATTATTGTCAATACATTATTGATTTAATTTATTTGAGAAAAATTCTATACTGCTAACATTAAGGAGAAAAATATGGTGGAGGACAGCATAAAACCTACAATAAAGTTGCATTCATAAAAGAAGTACAAAACACATTAAAAATCATTATAGGTTTAATAACAAACAGGCACAAAGGATTCGGGACAGATGCAGCTGGAAAAGCACTGAGTGAATGTGGTCCTGCGGCGAGGACCCCCTAAGGAGCCTCGCCACGGCATTCTGCACCCGCTGGAGTTTCTGGGACAACTTCAAGGGCAGCCCCACGTAGAGCAAGTTACAGTAATCAAGCCTGGAGGTGACCGTCGCATGGATCACTGTGGCCAGATCAGGGCGGGAGAGGTAAGGGACCAACTGTTTGATACGGCGGAGATGGAAAAATGCTGCCTTTGCAGTAGCTGCAACCTGTGCCTCCATAGAGAGGGAGCTGTTGAAGGTTACACCCAAACTCTTGACAGAAGGCATTGGCACAAGTTGACCCCCTGCAAGAGATGGGAGTTGGCCTCCCAATCCCATGCCGTCCCGACCCAGCCAGAGGACCTCTGTCTTCGAAGGGTTTAACCTCAACCGGCTCCCACACAGCCATCCAGCCACAGCTTCCAGACATCTGGTCATTGTGTCCGGGGCTGACTCAGGATAGCTGTCAATAGATAAGAGCTGGGTGTCATCAGTATATTGATGACAACCCAGCCCGAAACTCCGGACAATCTGGGCAAGGGGGTGCATAAAGATGTTAAAAAGCATCGGGGAAAGGATTGCGCCCTGCGGCACTCCACACACCAAGGGGTGCCATGGCGACATCTCCTTCCCTAGCACCACCCTCTGTCCCCGACCTGAGATAAAGGAATGCAGCCATTGTCGGACTGTGCCCTGAATTCCCACATCGGCAAGGTGGTGGTCCAAAAGATCGTGATCAACCATGTCGAAGGCTGCTGACAGGTCTAAAAGAATCAGCAGTCCCAACCCACCTCGGTCCAGTTGTCTATGGAGATCATCTGTTAGGGCGACCTGAGCCGTCTCGGTCCCATAACCGGGGCGAAAGCTGGACTGGGATGGACCCAAAGCCGATGTTTCCTCCAGAAACCTACCAAGCTGTTCAGCAACCACTCTCTCAATTACCTTACCCAGGTATGAAAGATACAAAACCGGGCGGTAATTGGATAGATCTAAAGGATCTAACAATGTTTTCTTTAAAAGCAGACACACCACTGCTTCCTTCAGCTCCCCTGGGAGCTTCAGAAACATGTATCTGATTTAAATCCTTGTCCATTTCAGTCATAAATTCTTGCTTTAAAAAAACAAACAAACACATCAACCCATTCGTATTTCCCACCACAGCTAGAGCGGTGGGATCTTGCATATCGCTTGTCCTCTGAATGACTAATTGCAAGGCTGTAATTGTAAATAAAAAAATTAATTTACCATAATGTAGATATATCTGATTTTTCCTCTCCCATACCTCCTCAAACTATTTGTCTGGAAAAATTCTAACTTGATACACAGTTTGACAAGTTGACCTCTAGTGGTATTTAGTATTTGAACTCTGACAGTATGTTAACGTTAACATCTTGTATAGCATTTTGGTATTTTTTTACATGAGAAAAAACAGAGGATGTCAAAAAAGTTACTATGTCAGAATTTGAATTGTGAAGTCAGTCAGTCAGTCCAGTCTCTCTTTCAGTTAGCTGTGAAGTCATTTCTTAAAAAATAAAAAATAAAAAAGTTAAATTGAAATTTGTCAAGTTTTCAAAATTTTCTCTTAATTCTGTGTGAGAGACAGGATTTATTTATTTATGGAGTCTTGAACTTCCAACATTGTTGCAGTTTTTGATAAGGTAAATGGACTGTACAAATTATTCTCAGTAACACAGCCCTTTATCATTCCACCCCCCATGCCACAGTCTGTTATTCCAGATGCAAGCACCATATTGCATAACTTAATTAATTACACAATTAGATGTTTGCTGAATGGTTGATTTTGCATTCAGTAGCTATGGCATCAGTAATACTAATAATAATGAATGCTTACTGACATCTGATCATGGGCACATCTTTTTGGAACCACATCTCAGAGTTCAGTTGAACTTATAGCCAAGAAAGGTTGGACACTGAGGAACAAGTCCCATTAAACTCAGTGGAACTTATTTCTGAACAAACATGCATAATAATAAACTGCATGTGTGCGTTTTTTTCTTTCCAAAATATAACCCAAAACCTTTATCATTATGTCTTTGTATGATGGTTTACATGAGACTGCATTTCTTTACTCTTTATTCTAAACACTTTATTGGTGCACTAGCAAATATTTTAAAATATTTCAAGTTCCTTCTGCAGTGTGATAGTTTTTGCATCTCCATAGACTATATGTCATTGCAGTTTGTTTCATGTTGTTTTTAAAAGCAGTATTGATATGTAGTATAGCAGATATTTATACTGATAGAATAATAGAGTAGATTTTCCCTAGCTTAATATATAGATTACCAAAGCTAGTGGTGAGTTCTGTTTTGTGAAATCATTTTCTAAAAGATGAGAACTGGAAGCTGATAGCAACTTTACAAAGCAGAAGTGGAACAGAATATGTACAGTTATTAAAGAATAAGTGTGAGAAGTGGAACATAGAACCATAGAATAGTAGAGTTGGAAGGGACCCTGAGTGTCATCTAGTCCAGCCCACTGCAATACAGGAATCTCAACTAAAGTATCAATGGCAGGTGGCCATCCAACCTCTGCTTAAAAACTCCAATGAGGGATAATCCACAACCTCCCAAGGGATTTGTTCTACTGTTGAACAGCTCTTACTATCAGAAAGTTATTCCTGATGTTTAGTTGGAATATCCTTAAGCATTAAATCAAAGATTTGGAGAATGGAATTAAAATGCAGCTTAAACATATGGAGGTTTTAGGTTTGTTGTATTGTGCTCTGTGAGATAGGAACAGGACTGCTGACACATGTGCTAGAGTTCCAGATTGAAGTGGGGGTGGAAAGAGGTCAAAGTCCAAAAAGTAGAAAGGAAAAGCAAACAGGAGATAATAAGGGGAGGGAAATGTGTGTGGTTACGGTGCAAAGGGGAAAAGAGAATGAATCCTTAAGAAGTAACATTGTTAGCTGAAGGTAAGCAAAATCTATTTCAGAGGGACACAGCACACATTAATTTTCATCTAATTTAAGATTACTAGAGGAATCTGGTTTAGAAAAACTGATATTATTCTTGGTGTCAATTGCAAAAGGTCTTGCAACTAGTAGCAATCACAATAATTAATGCAAGGGAAAGTTATTCATAGTTATAAAATTTAGTGTGTAATCTAGCCAAAGTTAGGCATTTTAAAGTAATATCAATAGTGGTGTAGAAATCCATGTATACTTCAATCTCCCACTGAAATGAAAGGATGACTTAAAAGTGCTTAACTTTTGACTTGGGTCACTACCCTAATTGTTATTCTACAAGTAAAATATTTTCCTTATTTGTTGTCTAAAGTTTAGACTTTAGTAATCCATTCCTTAACAAGTATTTAATTGATTTTCATTTTAGATATTTTATTGCACTTCATAATTCTTATTTTAAATTGAATATTTTCAATTTTTTCTCTGAGATACAGGACTTGTGCATTTAATGCTCTATTTATGTCAAAATCTAATATAATTTAAGTATCCAGATTTAATGAAAATCACTGTTCAGCCAAATTGACTGCACTAGAGATGCAGAAGTATTTTTTTAAAAAACAAAACCAAACCCCAGAATGCTTGCTGACTGTTGATAAGAGGATAATTGGAAAACTAGGGGACAGGGATCAAATGGAATATACTCAGACAACATAGCTGGCTGACTAGCACAATGCAAGATGATGATGATGATTATTATTATTATTTGCAAGCACCAGTTGTAATCTGGGCCTAGCTGGTACCTGTTAGGGCTGTTCTTATTTTATGTACTAAAATCAAATGAATTAATGCAGTTTCTCTCACACACACTCTCTCTCCAAACTATAATTCTGTGGAAGAACCACATTATCTGGTTCTTCATCTCTAGTGATAACGTGCCATTTATCTCCTAGCTTTCATATCTCAGTTTCTAACACTGGTTAGCTGAGAGGCAGTGACTGGCTCAAGGTTACCCATTGAGCTTCATGGCCGAGTTGGGTGATTTGAGCCCTGGTTTCCCAAGTCCTAGTCTGATATTCTAACCACTGCACCATACTAGCTCACAGGATGTGAATGAAACTATCTCATACCGAATAGTTGTATGATTTTTGTACAATTGTTGGGTATGAGGGAACTGCATTCAAATCTTGTATGTGCCAGCTCCATCCTGTTGTCATCTGGTTCTGAATAGCTGGATCAGTGTTTTGGGCCATGGCACACAATGGCCTTGTTGTAGCACTATGCCAGACTATGCCCTACCAAAAGCAAGCACAAGGAGAAAATTTCAGCTGCTTCGTTCTTTCCCCACTTAATGCTGTTTCCATACTACTCAGAGCTAAGACATGATTTGGCTTAGCATTATGCTAACCCAGGCTCATGGTTTGCTTTCCCCCAACAAACCACAAATAGTTAACCAAGAGCAAATCTTAGCTACAGCATGTTTTGTTTGAAGTGAGACAAACCATGAGCCCAGGTTTGCACATAGCACTGGCCCATACCATGGCCTAGCTTCTAGTAGTGCAGCAAGAGCAGGGGAGAAGCAAAGTGGTTGTGACTTTCTCTTTCTGTACCAGCACACTTGCTTGCTTATGGTAAGCTATAGTTTGGCTTTAATTATTATTATTAAGCCACCCAGAGTGGCTGGGGAGACCCGGCCAGATGGGCGGGGTACAAATAAAAAATTATTATTATTATTATTATAGTGTTATGTGCAAAACAGGCCAAGGTTTTTGATCAGTTTTCCAGATGTTGAGTTCCATTGTGTCTGAATTCCAGTCTGTCTGATTGTGCAAACGAGAATGTACCGGTATTTTGAAGCATTCTGTTGGCAACACTGGCAATGATGGAGGCAGAATAACTCTCTTGATCAAATGTGGAACTTAGGTGAATAGCAAATTATGTTTTGAAGGTGACCAAATGGTGCTCTTCTATTAATTAGGATAAGTAATTAGTTAGTAATCAGCACTTAATTTAATTAGTAACAAATGGATTCTGTGCTGCAGAAAAAGCTGGTTTCATAGTCGATGTAGACTGATTCGTCACCTACCACCAAATGAATGACTAATTCATTATTTGCATTAATCAATGGAATTGACTACGTTTTGAACAAACTTTTTGAGCGCCACTATCTGGCTACTTTCCACATAAAAATTGTATTTTATTAGGGCCTCAAATTTGAGCATGCAGAAATATGTAAAAGAAAATATTTCTGTCTTGTAGCTTTTGTTTGATCTTATTTTTTTTAACTGAAACATGAAGGTAGTGAAGACACTATGTGTGGTGACCACTTTGAATGCTCAGGTTGCCAGATTTGTGCTCAACACAATTTTGGTCAACTAGAATGTTGTCTGAGTTAAGACAAGTGGAATCAGGATAAGACTGGAGATAGAAAATAGGAAGGCAAGAGGGTACAATAACGAGGCCTGGGGAGATGCTGAAACTAAATAAAACTAAATAAATACCGGTACTACAGAAACAATTTTGAATATGCGATTGTGTTTTTCACTTTCAGTAGAGATCTCATCTGCACCTTGCATTGAGCTTCTTTCTGCCACACAGAAAGAATCACACTAGTTTACTGAGATGTGTTTTCCAGTGATGGAGACAATCTGATAAATGCAGATGGAGGCCAGAAACTGAATCTGGCTCTATAGGAAATCTTTGTGTCAGTGAAAAGGAATTTTGGGAGACAACTGTTTAGATTTTATATCCTTGTGGTTTGTGAGAAAACAGCTTTTCTTCGGCAGAGGCCTATTCAACTGAAATTTCCTCTTGCACTATTTCTTTAGTGCCTAGTCTGCCTATTCCAGTCGTGCCTCCCAAGCTAAAAACTTACACATCCACATCAAGAAGCTAAAGGAGCCAAAAGATTGCTCAGGCTTGAAAATGTAAGTTTAAATGTGGCAATGCACCTGCCATTTTCAGGAGCACAGATTGTAGAAACAATAATGCTGCCTGCGGCTTTCTGATTCTGCAAGTTTGAATGACACTATAGAATTTGTTACTGCTATTGGAGCAGTGGTAGAAAACAGAAGTTGCTGATGTAGCTCTATAGAGAAAGCATTGTATTTAAAACTAATGGCTTTAGGGCTACAGCAATATGCTGCCTTGAAAAATGCTGGAATTGAGAACTTCTCACTCTTTCCTTACACTCCCAAGTATTTCACTTTTTAAAGCTTGAAGGCTGTACCTCAGCAGACATAACTACCGGTATAATCTTTGCATCAGACACTAGCCAGTATGTACGGCATAGAATCTAAATGAAAATATTTCCCCCCTTTTCCTTTTTAGTGTGAGAAATGGATCTGTCTTCTTATGCCTCGCCGGCAGCCATTATAGAAACCGTTGCTTCACAGCTAGCATGCAGTCCAGTGGATAAGGAAGTTGCTGTTCAGTTAGATGAAGAAGATGAACTAAAACACCTACGTGCATGTTTTCATATTCCCAGAGTGAAGGATCTGCCTCCAAGTAAGGACCACAGTTATACCAAGATGGCTTTGTATCTCCTTGCATATGTTTATTGTAAATCTGCAGGAAGCCTTGCTGTTTAAAGGATAAATGGAGCGATTGGCGCCACATCTTTGAACACAGCATGTCCCCTGCGTTGTAAAATCAGCACCTCAAGTTGAATGCCTTATGCTCTCATTCCCATTCTGATTAGAATGGAAGAATACAATACAGCACTTATGTCGTGCTTAGGCTGTCACTCAGTCTTTTTCAACAATATAGTGACTGATTGAAAATTATAGGCAGGAGTGTTTGTTAATGGATTTGAGCTGCTTTGCCTCCAGGTACTTATTGCCAAAAGAAGCTACTACTTTGGGCATTCAGGAAAGTTTTGCACTATCAGTTTTTTATGGTTGATTGGAATCCACTGGGAAGGTCTCCTATACAAACCTCATTTGGAAGGAGCAGGAACAACACACTTGGCAGGAGGGTTGCACGCATGGTTATTGTGGCACTATAAGAGGCTTTCTGAATATTTATACCAGGTATGAAGGTTACAATGTTGTTTGAGTTGATAAATAAGTTAAATTAATTGACAAAAATATTCTGATCAGTTAAACCAATGTCCCTGATTAATTGGACAGCAGGTTTTTTAATGTCACAGCAATCACCATCTCATGCCACACTGCTTTTGAAGACGGATATACCCCCTTCTGTTATACACAGGTGAGAATGCTGCTTCTGAGATGACTGATGCTGCAACTGTTGCATATATTGCCTAAATTCAAACTTGGAACTATTTTTTATTCATATGCGTTAGGACTGGGCGATATATCAATATATTGCCCAAATCCAGTTTGAAGTCCATATTGTGATATTGGTTTCATATTTTTTTTGACCTGGCAATATGTCACAAATCATGGTGTGTGTGCGTGTGCATGCTATGCAAAAATCACAATGTGGGAAAAACTGTGAAGCCAGCCAATGCCTCTACATATAGTACCTCCATTCTTATTTCAGACATCGTGATATATCAGTACAGTATACTGTATTGTGATGTTTAGCTGGTGATATATCACAGTGTTGAAAACCAGGTTATGCCCCTGTTGTAATATGTGTGTGTGAGATATGTTTTCAAGTAATATATTAAAACTCATATATTGGGTAAGATTTCTTTATTCAGATTACAACTCTTCTTGTTTTAGGAGATGTGCTTCTTATGTGAAAAAGTAGCAATGGGCAAGCCAGTTCAACATAATACAATGAGATTTTTTTTTTTTAAAAAAAAGAAAGCATGCAAGAAAGAAAGAAAGAAAAAGGGGAGAGGAATATATTGAATAATTTTATAGCCAATCTATGACCCACAAATATGAACCATGTCTCCTTAACTCTGCCCCTTTACATTCAATAGGAATAGATCTATGAGATTGCAGGTGCAAAGTCCAAGGATGTGTAGGGGAATTTACCACATCTGGGACTGCAGCAGGAAATTGGGTTTCCCCTCACCTTTTATTTCTACCCAGAATCCATAGGCTGGACTACCTGCTTTGGCAGCAGGGGATTGTACTGAATGATAACTCTGTCAGCTCATATGATCTCTGGCTGCTAAACCAGCCCAGCTCTGTATTAGAGACAGCCATGGGGAATTTCTGAGCCTGGGATGGGCAACCCCCTGCAAGCTTTGCTGGGCTAGGAGAGCTCTCCTGGCCCTACAAAAGCACATGTCAGCCAGGGAAGCCAACAATTCTTTTATGTCAGATTTTAATTTGAGCCAGAGAGGAATTCAGGGGCTTGTAAAGCTTATCTTTGCTTTGAGTCCAGTTTTAACAAGTCCCTAAAGTTATTCTGCTATGCCTGGAAAAGGAGAACTTCACTAGAATATCTGTTAAAAAGCAATGAAGTTTATGGTGATAAAGTTTTAAAGGTTCTTAAACTAAAGGTTCTTTAGCCAAAAGTAAATCTGGCCAAGAAATCTATAATGAATGCTCCCTTTCTCTTTTTAAAGAATTCTTCAGATTCCCCATTTATGAACTATTTTCAAATCAGTATTTCCTCAGTTATTTTTTCAGAACTATTCACTAACTGATATATAAATAGCAATTGAAAGATCTTATTTTCCATTCTGCCTTTGAAATATCTTTTAAATAATTCTTATTAATGATTTTGGCAGGCAGTCTAGTTTGGGAATAGATAGCTACTGAAAATGTAAAAAAACATACATAATATACAAAGTCACATGACATTTATCCAGTCTCCTAATTGAAGGTTGATATTCAGGGGCGGGGAGGGAGGTCTGTCCCAAATTCTCAAATATACATTTGTAACCCTTCTTTATGAGCATTCTGCAGTGTTTATTTCATAATTAAGCAAGCAGACTGGCTAGAAATTCCCACTTTTCATCCTTGTGTTTGTGACAGCTAATCAATTTTGCGGTAATTTTCTTAGTCTGAAGTCGAAAATAAGCGCTGTGAAGCAACTCTGAATTCTTGTTGTGGTTGTGAGTGTGGATCGTGAATCCTGGGAACTTCTCTCTGTGTAAGCATGTAAAATATTATCTATATTTGTTCACCTGATTTCCCATGTTTTTTTTTTAAATGTGGGATCAAGGTGTGAGTGTTCAGGATACTGGTGATTTTCTTTTTAAACAACAATCTACTAAACTAGAACATTGAATTGTACAACAGATCTATGCAGCTTGGTGTTCCTGCCAATGAAAGTGTTGTCTGCAGTGTTTAAAGATAACAAGATCTGACCTTTATTTTGAAGCATGTGTTTTTTGAAAAAAATCATACACCATCCTAAGATCTTTAATGTGGTTAAAATAGAACCATCATTTACAGAAACGATTCCTTTCTGGGGTGTTTTTTTTAGTTAGTCTACCATAAATTTGATAATTAGGCAGCTTGATTGATTGGGCATCTTTAATAGCTTTGTGTTGGCTTACCAGTGGCACTTAGCAAAACACCAGTCTAAGGCTTCCAGTCATTATCAGGCTAAAAAAGATGAACCGAATATATAATAATGGAAGATCTTGAAATTGTTGTATAATCCGTGAAACTAATCAATACATCAAAAAGGCCTGGGTGTAGTAAACAGACAGGTGATGATTTCAGGTAAGATAATAAGAACATAAGAAGAGCCTGCTGGATCAGGCTAGTGACCCATCTAGTCCAGCATCCTGTTCTCACAGTGGCCCAACCTGTGCAAAACCTGCAAGCAGGATTTGAGCACAAAAGCACGCTTCCCTCCTTTGGTTTCCAGCAACTAGAGCTCAAAACTTTGTAGCTTTCTATTTATTTGTTTACATGATTTGTATCCTGCAACTTCTGCATAAATTTATGCTCCTTGGGTGGCTAACAAGATAGTTAAGAAACAAAAAAAGTACAGTTAGCAATAACAATCATCTTTTTAAAGAAACAAACCAACCAAAAAAAGCAACAGTCTATTCAAATAGACAGTAAAATCAAACTGCTCTGAGGGTGCCTTCACAGTGTCATTATTTTGCAGGAAAGATTCATTTGCCTTTAGTTTTGCACTTTTAAAGCCCCCACATAAACCTTCTGCCCTAGCCAACACAAGCAGATGGGCTTGGGCTGTAGCAGTGGCTACGTCACTCCTTTTGGCCCTGCTGTTTTCCAGCTGGAAGTTAAGATTGCTCCCTTTAGCTGTCACTAATGCCAGTTACAGATCTAAATAATAGTTGGGGTAAACATAATTTACATGGTGTGTACAAGCATGAGTGATCTTGCTTGACATTTATCTGTGCACCAAATGGATCTTGGATGTCTCACTCATGAAGCTAAAAGAGATAATCCAAGTTCTTTATATATTTACATAAAACATTGTACAGCATTGTCTTGAAAGCAGGGTAGAGCAAATCCTATAAAGCAGGTATGCCATTTAAAAGGGGGAGGGGAGAAGCTTATAAACTATATATTAATCTTGTCAAAACTAAGTTTTAGTAACAGCTTGTATTACATAGTCATGACATAAATCAAGTGAGAAGCTGCCAATGGGTTTTTTTTTATTCCACTTCTTTCTGCAGTTTAAGGTGGCAGAGATTTAGCCATTGTAATCAAGAAATGTGGAAGGGAAAATACAACAGACCTATTTTCTAAATGTTCCGTCCAGTACTTGTTAAAGCACTTGATTGCCACATATTTTGTCTGCCTTCACATCATTTGTGTAGATAAAAAAATTACTCAAGACACCCAGATGTAGATGTACTTCTGTATGTTGAAACAGATTTCTACATTTAGATATATGTTGCAGTTTCTCTCAATTTGTGCAGGAGTGAGTTGTGTAAGAGATACTACCCTCTCACACAAACATACATCTTGTCCTCGAACCTCAGTGTTCAAACTCCAGTAGTATCATTTCAACTTCTTCTAAGCAGGTAATAAGCAACCTTTGTTTAATTGGCAGGGAGATAGTGGTAGGGAGGGTTTTTCTTTAAAATAGTTTTTCCGAATGTTGCTTTGAGTCACTGAAGTTTAATGTAAACATGAGTCAACAATAAGTTATTGTACCAAATGTCATATTGGAATTGCATTAAAAGGAACAGATTCAGAATGAAACCAGTCTCTGTATTTCCAGCTAGACACTCTTGATTGGTAAGTGTCAGGGACTGGGCAGAAGAGGAATGATGGAGACTGCCTCCCCATCCTGACCCTTCCAGGGAGGAGGAAAAGGAAGACAGTATAGATTAACAACAGGGCTTTGAGGGAGGTCACAGCTCAGAGGCAGATGAGGGAAAAAGTTGGGAAATCATAGAGCCAGAGCAGCACCTGGCTGACACGTTGTCATTAGAAAGTGTTCCAGACCCTCCATCTCCCAGAACCCGGCAAGCCTTAAAAGTAGGAGAGCAAAGAGCTTGAAGACAGAGGGCACTTAGCAGCTCTTGTAGAGGAGGTGATGATGGTGACAAATGAGGAAGTGGGAGAAACGGGGAGTGGAGATTTACTTGGGACAATGCCATTATCCAAGAGGCTGGGTTTGTCGGAACCGGGGGATGAAAAGCCAGCTGGCTCAGCCCCTGCTGGAGCGTCTCCCCTCTCAGCCTTGCCGCTGCAGAGATCCATCGACCTCTGCTCCGGCATATGTCTGCGACTCAAGCGGCAATGCAGGCTTGAACACACATTACTCAGCAGTGTAAGCTGCACAACAGATCAGGCTTGAGGCGTGGACACGATACTATGCTACGCATTTATTCTACGTAAATTAAGACAAAGAAAACATGGCTTCTCTCCTTGCCGTTTTTATCAGAGAGAGTGAAAACAAAAGCAATACAGAGCGGAAGTTCTGCTCACGGCAGCAATCTGTGCTGGAATGTAAACAGACATGTGACATGTAACAACCACATATCTGCAGCAAAGGGTGGAATGGAATTCCCAACAGGGTTCTATAGCCTCTCTCTGTAAAGATTGTAATAAAAAAAGACTATAGGAAACTTTTAACTCAAAAACTTTTGCCTTCCAGATGTTGCTGGACTACAGCTTCACCATCCCTAGTCATTGCCCATGCTTGCCGATGCAGGTGTGAGTTATAATTCAGCAGCATCTGGAGAGGGCCAAAGGTTCCCCGCATGTACTCTAACTAATATTATTTTTCATCTGCTAATCTTTATAGCTTCCCCAGCTTCTTTGTTATACTCACACAAACATATACATATTCAAGGTATGATCTCACTCACAAAGTGGACCAAGCAATCAGTGCTGTCTAGAATTGTTAAACCCCATTCACCACTTAGAGGTCACGTCTTCAGAAGAAATATTAGAGGAGCTAATATCATGAGCACACTGAAGTCCAGACAACAGGAGAAGTAGTACTGCAAAGCAAGGATCTATTTAGTGAAAGTGAGATGCTGTGAATGATGGACTGTACTGGCGTTTAGATAGAAAAAATGTAAGTTGATTCAAAGTGGAATGGGCAAGCAAAATGGTGTAAATCTGGACTTAAAAGGGTTGAGTCCATCTAAATCATTGTGCATGTGGAATGATATCTGCAAGTAGAAGGTCACCCCAACATGCTTCTTGTACTACCCCAAAATCTGCTGTGGACTGTTGCGGAAAACCCGGAGCATGTTGTGCATGTGCGTGTGTGTTGTGTGCGCGCACATCTGCACGGGAGGAGGAGTGGGAGGGAAAGTTCTGTTACTCTCATGGAAATGGATCCGTGCTACAGTGATTTGGTTGGATATCACACCCAGTTAAGAAAATATCAGTAAGTAGCAATCTAGTATTGTGCGCCAATGATCAGGAACAATGGTTTTGTATATTTAAAACCCTTTAAAACTGCCTTATATATAAAGCTCTAAACGGTATATATTTCTTAGAAGAAGCAGATGAAAACATACCTTAACATTGCCTGTTCTAATGCTTGACTGGAATTCAATGAATCCTGAAAATTGCTCAAAGACCTAAGAATAAGAATTTTATTATTATTTGTACCCCACCAATCTGACTGGGTTGCCCCAGCCACAAATAAAATGCTTGCTTCCTCTAATCTCAATGAGACTCCATTATTGTCCTTCAAAATAACGAAGGCCTGTGAACAGAACCAATTTGGAAGTGTGAATAATATTTACACCTCTGTTATTGCTCATTTTAAAAAGGATGCTGATGAAAACAAGGAGAGCATCAGTAATATAGATTAGATTGAAACTGGTTTTGTGATTTAGGCTTTTTAAAAGCCTTTAAAGCTTTAATTAAGAAGTTATCTTCGTTGTCTCTTACGCCTGGAAAATGTATTAGTGGTTGAGTTCAAAGTAGTATCTTTAAAATGTAGTTTGAGTAGCTTTGTGGTTTAATGTTTCCCTATAGCCCTAAAATGAAATTGCCTCAGACAAATGTAAACTTATTCTTCTTTATATAATGTTAGAAGTGTTTATGTAAATTTTAATACATTTGCTCAAGCTGCTGACTTGTATACATTCTTGCACAAGCTATTGATGACTGAGACATGCAAAAATGAGCATTGTTCCTTATGACCCTTGGCAGGAAACAGTAGCATATAGAATGAAAGGTGATGAAAAGGGCTAATCACCCTTTTTATCATTTATAGGCATAATAGCTTGCTTTTCCCCTACTGAGCAGAAAACATTTTCAACAGATATTTTTCTCCTTCACAAGTGAACTGTGCCTGCCCACATTTCATCCTGGCAACTTATGAAAGTCTAAAGAAATACTTGAATTTTTAATATACGAATTTCTAGCTTAGGGAATATTTTGCATTATCCATAAAAAAAGATGAGTGTTATTCAACATTAGGCATGCTCAGAGTAGACTCATTGAACTCAGTGGGCTTAAGTAACTTAAATACATTAAAATGAATATATCTACTCTGAATACAACTTACTTGGATATTTCCCTATATTTTTAAATTGACTTTTTAGAGGACTAGTGCTACAGTCATATACATGTTTGCTTCTCACTGGATCATCACCTTGTCATGGTAAGTGGGCTTGCATGTTCCTATGATCCTTGTGAGTGAAGCCGTTGGGAGTCTCATACTCCCAGTAGGGTCACCCAAGACAGTAAGGTCAAGGGGCAGGAGCTAGACAAAGAATGATCCAAGAAGTCCTCAATGGCATTGGCAGAACAGTCGGAAGATAACAAGCGGTATGTTACAACAGCTGTGAAGGCAGATGAAGGCTGCAGCAGATAAGAATCTACTGGTCGTCGTGATACTCATGCCATCAGAATTGAGCCATACTGCAAAGAATCTGTGTTGGTCAGCGAGCACTGATCTACACACATAAAACAAATTCACGCACAGGCATCTTCCAAAAACCCATCCCAATCCAAAAAAGTCTCATGGTGATTGGCAAATGGTAACGAGGGCAGAACCGTGAAATCTGGAACCTCCTAGTCAAGGATCTGCACATGAGTGGTGGATACAGATTCAGTTGTTCTGACTCGAGGAATGAGGCAGTTGAGTAGCTCAGCAGCTATATCCACAACTGAGCAGTCCTATTTAGGATCTACTCTGCTAACCCCCAAAAGGGGAAGGGGCTAGAAAAGGTGCCCTAAACATAGTCTGCCTCCCTTTTTCCTTGACTGGATAACAATGGCTCTCAAAGTGAACCATTCACAGTGGGATCAGGTGTTAAACAGGGATGTGTTATCTTCATTGATGTTTGGACACCTGACACCATTTCAGATCATGATGATGGACTTGACTTTGGCATGACGACTCCAAACACTCAAATTGCGCTATCCATTTAAAAATCATAGCATTTTTTGGTTTCTACAAATTTCTGAGCAGCACAAGACTCTCCCCGCTACTAGAATAAATGATACAGAGGTACCGCCTCAAAACATTTATTTATTTTTTGCTTAAAATTTGGAATTAAAGTTCATTGTTGCAAATACATCCCTGTAAACAAAAGAGTCGGACACGACTGAACGACTAAACAACAACAACAAACAAAAGATAGAAATGTGAAATCATATACTAGTGTATAGTATTCCTTTCCTTTCACCGATGTTCTGAGTTAAGTTAGTCTTACCTAACTGCATGTGCAATGGCATTTGAGCTTTTAATGTCCCCAGTTTGCCCCTTTCGTAGTAAACATTAGGAATTGTCTTTAAAAAAAGAGGATGTGATATATGGCATGAAAGAATCTTGTGCTAATATTTTACCACTAATTCTACAACCCATGTTAGATCTCTTATTTTTGCCATTTATATGAGAAGACACTGTTGACTAAGCTTGGAGTATCATGTTGACTTGGATCCACTGAATG
Source organism: Darevskia mixta (assembly GCA_034641385.1). Lineage (NCBI taxonomy): Eukaryota > Metazoa > Chordata > Lepidosauria > Squamata > Lacertidae > Darevskia > Darevskia mixta. The sequence goes on from JAWWNH010000001.1 coordinate 17,025,171, forward strand.
ACAATATCAGGTCCATGGAATTTGCTCCATGTACATTTATATTTTGTATTGAAACTTGGGGAACGTATAGCTTTTGTGTGATTCTAGCACCCAACAAACTGCTGAATAGAAGTCTAGCATTATTTATTATTATTATTTATTATTATTTATTATTATTATTATTATTATTATTATTATTATATAATCAGTATTAAGTATAAGTACTTGTATATCAGTATTAATTAATATACTCTGGTTTCTCTTTAGATAATAATAGTAATGGAAAAACCAAGAAGTTCCTTTCTCAGATGTTTTGCCTTTTGTTACTGAGATAAAGGAAATAACTTGCTTTTACCATACTTTTAACACAGCAGGTATATTTTTCTACACTTGTCTGTACTATGGTGAATTTTATGTCTGCATTTTTGGCATAGTTTTCATAGAATCTATTACATTATGAATAAGTGTTTTTTAATGAAATGAATTTTATCTGTTTGTTAATTGGAGGAATATCTCAGGAATATACCGGTAGTTGTATATTGGGTTCATCATTAGTGAATGGGTATGACATTTTTCATGGGGAATCTTTTGTGTAGATAAGAAAGGTAACGGTGGCAGCATTTTTAATGGCTTTCTTGGATTTTCCTCCTTCAGCCAATCTAGCCTTAGTGCATAAGAATGAGACCTGCATCTACTTTGCTGGGAACTCCCTTGGTCTTCAGCCAAAGAAAGTTAAGACTTACTTGGATGAAGAACTTGACAAGTGGGCTAAAGTGTGAGTAGTTCCTAGTGACATAAATCACTAACTGTGCTTTTTTGAGGGTAATGAAAAATGATTTTATTTTGAAAATGGGCCTGAATATGGTGGTATTCTGTTAAAATCCCTTTCTCGTGGAAATACAATGAATATCCAGTGCTTTCCCAACAATATACTGTCTTTTTTGTAAGATATGAGCCATAAATTAGGAAAACAAGAAATGGCTGCAGTGAGCTTTAACCAGCTCACATAGGGAGGATCCTCCTCATCTTACAGCTATTTGCCTAATTGTTTTTAAATTAAATAAAAAAAATTCCTTCCAGTAGCCCCTTAGAGACCAACTAAGTTTGTTCTTGGTATGAGCTTTCGTGTGCATGCACACTTCTTCAGATACCTTCAGGAATTTTGTTTGTTTGTTTGTTTTGACTATGGCAGACCAACACGGCTACCTACCTGTAACTGTTTTTAAACTGTCCTAGTTCAAGTCTTACCTATTGTCTGTATGTGTGTAGTTGTTGCTACTAGTCTGTGTGATTACCTCATGCAATCTTTGTATCTGTCTCATAATTGCTGTCCTGATCTGTGCATTTCAGGCTGCATACACCACACACACACACACACACACACACACACACACACACATGTCCCAAATAATCATGGGAACTGTAGTTTGTTGAGTATGCTGGGAACTCTAGCTCTGATAGGTGAATTGTAGTTCCCACAAGTCTTTAGATGTCCTTCGATAGGTAACCTGGTGCCTATTTCATCAGTATTCAGATTGACTCTTTGCTTGGTGAATCCTAATTCTGAGACACTAGAATAAAGAATATTGCTTTGTAGCCTCAAACTTTTGAGTTGCTTGTAAAATTCACATTCTGAAATCTGAAATTTGCATTTCAAAAAATAAAACAGAGTTGTAATAAGGTCTGTCATAAACTCAGAATTTGGTTCAGTTTCAAAATCTGAAATTGTGGAACTCCAGGCATGCAATCTTGCTGTGCTTGCAACTATTTCTTTCATTTTTCCTTGGCCCCTCATTATTACTAAAATCAGCCACTGAACCCCATTTACTAGTCCCACCAGCATTTTTGTGTCCATGGTAAATTCTTCAAGTGGTTTATTTCAGTTGCCCATATTCACACTCCTCCCAGGAGAAATGGCCCTAGGAAGGTGGTGGAAGATGGAAGGATAGTAGAGTGTGAGTAAGCATGGATTGGTGGCCATAATTAAAGTTCAGGAAGGGAGAATCAAGCCCAGAGAGTTAGGGTTGTGCTGGGCTGAGGTTCATAGCAGCTTGAAGAAATCAGTGCTCCTGTCACAGCCTCTAAGATGTGAAGAGAGCTTATATCCAGGAAATGTTTATAGTGTATTTTATCTACTCTTGAAATACTTTTCCTCGTGTCCTTAAAGTTTTTCTATTGGTTCATCTTTTGCTCCATCATATTAGATTTAAGACTGATTTCACACAATCTGACTTTGCTGTGTGATAATGCCCATTGATTTCAGTGGGTCTGTTCTGACCATGACTTAGTTAGATATCACCTACTAGCAGTTCAATGCTACATCTTCCTACCGGGAAAAAGCACAATTGAACACAATTGGACTTCTGAGTAGACATGCCTATGATTGTGTTATAAGAGGGAAAGAGTTGCCCTTACCTATTCTCTTGTTAAAACAGGAGAGTTGCAATTAATAATAAAAAGACAGCTGCTTTTTTAGATAGCTGTGAGGGAAGGAAGGAGGGAATAGGAGCATATGAACTTCAGTTAGCACTTCTCTCTGTTCATTTAGCACAGCTCTGCAGTTTTGCCAGCCATTTTAAGAAAATGCAATCCTGTCAATTTTTCTGTGATTATTGTAGTAGCTCAGGGAAATGGCTGACTTCATTCAAGAAGTTAAAGTTAAATAGCTCTCTTCTCCATTCAAAGGGACCAAGAGAGGTAATATTTCATTTCTCACACATTAACTTTGCATTTGTTCATTTTCCATGCATCTGTTTGCCTTGGGTACAATGAAGGAATTTTATACTCAAGACCGATGTACTTAAGTGTGGTGATAATAGTTTGAACAAAATTCACTGCGGTCCAAGGCATTTATTTTCAGGGAGCATAATCAATTCCCCCCCCCTTCTTTCTCAGTTTGTGAAAAGAAGTACTGTAAATATGATTCTGTATATCTTATATGTATCTGTGGTCCATTACCTTTCATGAAACAAGGAATACAGTTTCTGCATTATCTTTGACACTCCTGTAACGAAACAAACCCATCACACCTACAACATGTTTACTATTCAGTGGGGCTTACCGCCAGGTAAACTGTGCACAAGATTGCAGCCTCATATTTCTCCCTTGCTTGGGTCTCTTCACTCTTATTTTTATATACAGAATGAATGCCAATAGTTATAAATAAAAGAGATGATTATTGTGTTTGGTGTAGAAAACTACAGTTACAACAGTGTGGACAAGCAGTGCTCCTTTTCAATGTTCCAGTCAGCTAGTTAGCCAGCCATGTCCTTTTCCATGGTACTCCAATCTATTATTCCTACCACCTGGTTTTACAGCCCCATACCAATCAGCCATCTTTCTGAGCATGCTCATTCCTCATTTGGCTGGTTTTCGGGGGGGGGGTCCTTCCCCCTTATTAGTTTTTTGGTATGTCTGCAAACTTTGGAGTTGCTTGAAGATTGCTAATATATCCCTGCTAATATGTTCATGGTGCTGTTTTCTGTACAAAAGTATCAACATTCACCTCTGAACTTTGGAAATAGAAAGGCTGATATTAAGTATGATTGTGCGCTCATACATGCACACTCCAGTCACACCCACACCATACAGTTAAAGCACATGACTTCCCCCAAAGGGGGATTTGCGGGGAAAGCCATGTGCTTTAAATGTGTTTTAAATATATAGTGTGGATGGGACCAATTGTAGATAAACATTAGTTTAGATTGTGTAGATAAGACAGTTTCAAAAATATAAACATAGGCCAAAGCAACGTATTGAGAAAATATTAGAAGTAGATAGCAGTCTGTTATTTCAGAGAAACAAAAGAAAAGAAAATGTCAGAATAAGGCCAGGCCAAAATAGAACAGTAAGGGAAGAGCAGTTTATATTTAGAAAAGTCAGTGCCCAAAATCCAGTAAAAATGCAAGCCTTTCAGAAGGCTAAAGACTTCTGAAAAATGAATTGGAAACCTTTTGGTCCTATCTGAAGGCAGTCCCAGTCTGTTGTGGCTGAAGGTTGCTATTTCATGGCTACTTCCTAGTTTATAGAGCTACTGAAACTGGCAAATTAGGATTTTGCCGTGTTGAGGCAGAGAAGACTGCAAGAAAGCAATAGAGGCAAATGAATGTTATGCAAATTCCTGTTACTTTTAAGAAATGCAGTGACTATAATGTTTTACTATAACATCTTACAGTGATTTCAATTTGTTAATGAGGAGCCTGATGTGACAGTGTTTGAAAGTATTGTTTTACCCTGTATCTTATAAAACACATAGCTTTTCATCACCAACACTATCCCCAAATGATGTTTAAACTGGTCTTCCGTTGCCAAGATCAGACCTTGGCTACTATTTATGCTTTGGCGAGAAACAAACCACAAACCCAAGTACAGATGACACAACAAGCCAAGACATGTTGCTTGTGACGCAGCCAGGGTGGGGACAAGGTCGGAATTTTGGTGCACTATATATCAGCAAATTGCTTGGTTATATTAACTATGGTTTCACGTAATGTGAAAACCAGGCCTAGGTCATTATCCTTTCGCTTCATGAAATTGGTTAACATATCATATTGACCATATGCCTTTCAGGTTGGGAGTCGGGAATAAGTGATGGCTGAGTCTGATATACAGTAAAACTAATTTGATATAGGTGTGTTTTAGGGTGCTATATATTGTAAAATTTCACAGCTGTTTTCAGAACTTTCAATCTATAGTATGCCCAGTACTTCAGAATTGAGTACATAGAAAAACTGCAACCTATCATCTTATGTAAAAAAAGAAGGTAGGAGAATGTGGCACTGAAATCTGTTTAGTCTAGATTAAATATTAATCTATGAGTCACTAAAGAAATACTTCTGCCTATGTAATAATTGAAACTTTTTATTCAAGCGACTCAAGTGAACCTGTTTCTTACTATCTTTATGTTTAATTTAGTTACTTGGGTTTGGATTTATTGTACACAGATCTTTTCCCATTGTAATAATGATCACATTAAAAAATCTGTAATAGCTCATAGGAATGTTACATAAAATATTTAAAATGTGAGATCCTTTCTGTTGGAATTGGCAGAGAACGAGGAAGTTTAACAGTGAATCTTGTAAAATGACAGAGCAAATGAGAGGATTCATTTGCGGGCACTTTTCTAAATCCTGCTAAGTAACTGAGGACAAAGATGTGTAATATAAAAAGAGGACACACCATTAATTTTCTAGTACATTATTTAGCCTGGTTTTGCCTCTGAACTGAGAAATTAGCCCGTCACCCATTCCTGCCAGACCCATTGCACTCTTGATCGCTATCATCATTTCATCTTGCTTCCTGGACAAGCAAGTTACCTGACATAGAAGAGACACGACTGTTTTGCATTATAGGCCCCTGGCTGCAGTTCACTTTGGCTGCATTCACACATAATGATAAACTACCGTAACCTTCCTGGCTTACTGTAGTTTACTCTGAACTTGGTTTACTGTGACTTTCAACCATTCACTGTTCTATTCCCTAGCTGTTTGCTGAGTGCTGTTGCTATTTTTTGTTTCTGTTATAACAGATCATGAAGATGGCTCATTAGAATCTGTCCCGTGTATGTTGATTTTGTTTTGCCTGTGCACAATACAAAACTACAGTAGACTGCTTGTTTGCTACAGGTGCATGTGGTGCAATAAAATTATTTATTTTCTCTTCCAGCTCCACAATAAGTGTTGCATTCTTGATCTTAGGACTATACCAAAGGCACATATATGAATTTTCATTTGTTCTCTCTTTCAGGGGTGTTCATGGTCATTTCACTGGGAAACGACCATGGGCTTTAGGGGATGAGTGCATTGTGGAGCCTGTGGCTAATATTGTGGGTAAGTAAATTTTTTTGGGGGGAAATATATCATTTTTTTCACTGTTTATGTAGCACTAGGGGAAAAAAATCAGACAATGGAACTTTTCCAAAAAAACACCATTGGTTTTTTTTTGTTCTACTCTGAGTGCTTCTCAGTAAGTATGTGAAGTAATTGCATTTTAAAACTTTGAACTGAGAAGATTTAATGCAGACAGTAATATATGAGCAAATGTATGTCTTGAAACTAATTGCAGTATGTGGTTCTGGGAGCATCATAAACTATTTGGTGTAATGCATGAAACCAAAGAAAACTTGGCACCCTTACAAATGTCACCATGAATCAGTGATCATTCCTTTTGTTTACAAAGCAATAGCTGCTTGTTACATGATAATGTCTTTAATTGCTGTCAAGGAAGTCACATTTTTTTTTTTAAAGAATTAATAGTGCAGAAAATGATGAAAATTAGAGTTGATACTACCTGTCAAATTGTCTAAAGAATCTTCAGGGAAGGACTTGGGATAGAAATGAAGTAAACAGTGGAGGTGTGAATAGTGGTGTCACTCCTCTGCAATTATGCCTCAAGCAGCAGTCACTAGATGACTGTAACACTTGAACAACCATTTCCCCCAAAGCGGTCACAAAAGCAATGGATGCAATACCCAGGGTAAGGGTTGGCATTGCTTATTCTCAGACATAATTATTTTACTATGAGTGATATGAAAATAAATTATCCTCTCAATAACAGTACTACCTTGAAGGAAAGATGCAAGCGTACAGATCAAATCTGAGGTGTATATTTACTGTGCAAAAATGGATTATACAGAAATAGACACTATTGCGGGTAGCCAGTGTGCCCTTCAAATATTGTTGGAGTCCAGCTCCCATCAGCCTTAAGCAGAATAGCCAGTGGTGAAGGATGTTGGGAGATGTCCAAAAACATCTGGAGGGCCCCATGTTAAGTATTCCTGCCCTATCTAATATCTCTATTAGTTACACTCCCAACAGCACATATGCTTCTGTGGCCTCTCTATTAATGAAATACTATTTAAGAATTCATAGAATCATAGAGTTGGAAGGGACCCTGAATGTCATATAGTCGAATGCAGGAATCTCTATTAAAACATCCATGTCTTTGAAAGTTTACCTTCCTTTGTGTAACTTTATGCATTTGATGAAGTGGACTGTGGTCCATGAAAGCATAAAACATAAAATTGGGAGCCTTAAAGGTATCACAGGACTGCTTGTTCTTTATTCTAATTAAAGTTCTTCATCACATCTGTGAGTATTTCCAGAGAGGCACTGCAATGCTGCCTCTGGTCTCATATCTTGTGTGTGGCCTTGGCTGTCCTTCTCTTGTGCTTCTGCTGCGGGGCTGCTGTAAGATGTGAAGGTGAATACACTAGAGAGGGGTGGATATGGAATTCAGTGGCTGGCTGAAAAATCTGGTTTTTCTGCCTTCTTGCTTCAGCTAGAGAGTCAGAGCTTACCTAATGTCTGTGGCAGTGCATGCCACACACAATTCTATGCTGCAGGGTTGCCATTCTGTCTTTAGCAAAATCTTCAGTAAGGCCACGGTCCACAGTGTCCTTTTAAAAAACAAATGGGGTCCAGAAAATAGCAATGCAAACCAAGACGAAGGGAAGCTAGAGACACAGAACAACATAGCAACAAACAAAGCAATTACTGGCTGTGAATGTAACATGAGAAATTTTAATGTAAAATCTGCTAGACAGCCAATAAATCTGTTTTACACTTTCTTGTTCACCTTGGTCAGAAAAAAAAGTATCTTGTTATTTTTAGATCTGGGACCCACATATGCAGTCAAATATAACAACATTTTCTCAAGGAAAACAAGAGTTTTTTTAAAAAAACATTTTTTTTAAGCTTTGCTTTTTCAACTATGCCTTCAGCATTCAGACACTTTTTTCAAAGTTTGAAAGTTATTTTGCCTTTAAATACAAGTGGAGTTTTAGAACTAATAGGAACATACTCTATTCGCTGTCACACAGCTTATATCTGCTCAGTGAGGCCCTTCTGCCCATTATCGACTAGCTAAGTTTTCCATACCCAAAACAGTAGATCTGTATGCAGAAGCCTATTTGTATTCTCTTTGTTGGGGTACCATGTTTTAAGCTCTCTATAAAAGAAACTATGAATAAAGATCTTCACATCCTTAACCTGTTTTGCTTTGCTTTGGGCAGTATTTCATAGGTCTGTTGCACACCAGGGACTATTAAGTTTGCTGTCATGTTAGTGCTATCATGATCTCTCCCTCCTCGCTTGCACAGGTAATCCCCACACACACCTCAGTGGCTGTACAACTGAATTTCAAAGTGTGGCTTGGCATTCAGCTTGCAAGTCTTAGCATGATTTTATTGTGGGTAAATTTCACTTTATTGATTTTGCCACGTTAGTGAGTTGCCCCACTCCTCAATAATGAGAAAGGAAAACAAATTAACTTTTCAAGAATGCCAAATTATGGTCCCATTATGTTGACAAACTCAACTGCTTAATGACTACATCATTTGCCTTTAGGTAAAAAGAAAAAATGCAAAAAGGATAAAATACGAGATAAACCACTATTAAAATATTATCCATCCAGCATAGTATTTAAGATGGATATGCATTCTTTCCAGTAACAATGGATGCAGTTACATGGAGGAAAAGAATGGATTTGTGCTCCTGTGGTATGCTTGACAAGAGAAAATAAACTGAATTTTTAAGTTAGTTTTTTTTATGCTTAGCGTTTTATGGAGGAGGGAGAACCGCTGGAGCTTGTTCTATCTGTAGAACAAAAAGTGAGTGTTGTCTTGTGGGATTTATTCAGGAATACAATAAAGGCAGTAAATGGTTTTTCCTTTGGGCCATTTAAAGGTTTATGTCTCCATAACACCTTGCTTATTAAATGAGCACACCTTTTTCTTGTTAAATGAAGACTCCAATAGTAAATATGTTGTGAAATGCAGAGTCAAGGTCACCAGAGACTCAAACTCTCTCCACCCCTTCTTCCATTCATTCCCATATTAAGCAAAAGAACAGGGGGGGAAATGTTCTTTTTTCCACAGCATGTTATTAATATATTGCAACCTTGGCAGTATCACCATCTGATGGAATAAGATTAACTACATTGCTCCTTTTTATGCTTGTTCTGAGAGAGAATGTATACTGAGCTGTTTTGCAGTAACTTTGAATTATAAGGATTATTTGAAATACCCAAACTGTCTTGTCTTTTCTTTTCTTTTTTTGAAGTCTTGTCTTCTTTCTTTTTTTCAGTTCATCCAGCCATTTCTCACCTTTTTTAAACACACAAATTTCAGGCAAGGGCTTGGTTCATGTTGCAACTGCTGTACTTTCCAAAGTTACAGTGGAAATAGTGGTTGGCGCATCACAAGTCATGCTTTTTTCCATTACAGAAAAGATTTATCAGGAAGGACGTATGGGGGTTTATGCTGTCCAGGATATGTGGTGCTGAGTAATGAGTTGGAGAGAGCAAACTTCATTTTGTCTACTGGATACTTGTCTTTGAATATTGTAATAGATTAATTGGATCACAGAAGCATCATTTCCGAAATGAAGTGCAGGCTATGAAGGATAACGATTTTCCTAGGGCACAGATAAGGCTTGTTTTGTGGGCACCAAAATCCAATAAAGAAAAGCTTTTAATAAATATATCATTTACAAGAGTCCAAGACTTACATGACAAATGTGGTGTCATATTCAATATAGGATATTGGCATGCATCTAAAGGTGAACTTCAGATTAACCATTTATTTTTGGTCTGTGCTTTGAACAGCAAGTGAACTAACAGTAGTTCTATTTATACTCTGGAAATATTTTTGAAGTGGATCAGCCAGGTTGTAAAAGCCCCAGGATTTGGGGCTTATGTTTCAGTACCCTATCCATAGAGTGGAGTCCCTAAGACGGTTGGATGGCATCTTGTACGCTTCCTTCCGTCACCTCCTCCAGCCATGATGGTGCCAAAAGGATTGCTCTGCTTTCCTTTGGGCCACATCAGCGAGGCCAAGAGGAGGGTCTTGTTGTCTGCGCAGCCCCCCCATAGATATTGCCCTGGCTTGCTCCCCAGAGAGGTCATTTTGGCACTGCTAATGCAGAAAAAACAACACAGCAGGCAGCAGTTATGAATCAATGGTCTTGGCAGCCACAGCAGGCACTGTGATTCTCCAGCGGTTTGACTTCACCCCTGAAGGCACACTCCATTGTCTCTTGAGACAGACAGATGGCAACAAGTGTACTTCCAGGACCATTACTTTAATAGGCAGAATCCGGCTCAGCCCACTGATGAGCCAAGTTAAAGCACCCGCCTCTAGTGGAAGAAGCCCTAGACGCAATGCCTGCCTCACACCTACCTTGTGTCTGCTGCCTTTGCCAACAGCGGAAAAACTGTACCACAAGCTGCACCTTTTATTGGTGAGATCTCACCAAAATCTTGCGAGATCTCACAGAGTGCATGAGATCTCGTGAGACTTCAGCGAGCTCTTACCATGCAATGCAGGTAGCAGAGGCATGGGAGGGGCAGAAGCGGGGTGTGCGCAGCAAAACAGGACGCGCCACCCCAGGGCAGAATTGTATAGACTTGCAGGATCTCTCTTGGAATAGAAAAGGCAGCAAAGAATGCAGATAGCAGTTATCTCTGTGTGTCTGCACACATGACCAAAAACTACAATAAAAATAATGGCATTTAGCAGTAAATGTTTCTCACTTACGGAGCATATTTGCTGTTGTTCTGCATACAATTCAATATATTCACATACTGCATGTCTGATACATGCAAAATCCAGAAGAGAGATGTAGTGCAACAGTGTGGACTACTATTGTTTTTTTTATACCTGGGAATTTTTATTTTTCTTCAAGAGTAAAACTGTGGACAATTTACCATACATTTGTGTAAATTTGATTGGGCCGATTTAAGAAAAGGGAGCTACATATTATGCTCACCACATGCAAGCAACATGGCTGTCCCTGTTTAGAAATTGTAGAGCTCGATCCTCCTCCTCAGCAGAGAAAGCTGAAGCAAATCACAGGAAAACATGCAGAGAAGAACCTGAGAACCTGTTGTCCTGTTGTTGTTGTTGTTGTTCTCCATCCATTTTTCTCCTTTGTGATTGTTCTCCTGGTTATCTCCCTTGCAACTGCTAGAAAAATGAGCAACTAAGAACCATTGATAGATAAAAAAGTTGATAAAAAAACAATCCAGCCAATAACGCCTTCCTCTTTATGACTTAACAAACAAAGTTAAAAGTTTATGACTTAACAGAGTTAAAAGCTTCTTAAAATGCTTGCATATTTTTCTGGTTCATGTTATTTAATCTAAACCCTGGGGATGATTTTTTTTATTTGTCTGTGTTCTTCCATTCGTAACGTGAATTTACTCATCCTTTTCTCTCACCATATTGACTAACAGGAGTCAGAGAGCACCTTATTGTTTCTGGTGTATTGGAAAAATCCATTTGTTGTGCTTCTGATTCCCATTAAATTTCATTTATTTTATTAATTGCCATAAAGCTCAGAATCCATGACCAAAATGCAATAGTTTAACCGTGTTCCCATCTTTGCACCAGTTGTCTTACAGACCACCGTTATGTCTACTGTAATGAAGGTCTGAATAATTGTTAGGCAAGTCTCTTTATTTTTATTACGGGCACATTTTAGCTTGGCATTACAATGGCCACTTTAAAAATAGATGATTGCCCCTAAGACAATTTAGGCCTTTATATTGGAGATATATTTAATGGGCAAAGGCACACTAGTGCTGAATTTGACCAAGTTGTTAATGATAGCAACAAATCAACAGGTAGATTTCAAGGAAGGAAGTGTTACTGCTTCATTATCTGCTTTATTTGCCACAACAGAATGGTAAAAATAAATATTTCCCTGTTAGAATGGTGTACTATGTCAACAGGGGAACTTTTTTTACTTAAATTTCTCCGTGGTGACACATCAAACATGTATTTACTTCTCAGTCATTAGGGAGACATTGACTGCAAGCCAATGTCATGAGGTTTTGCACAGCACTGGCACAGACCTTGCACAGGACAAAAGAAATAAGGAAACATCTGCCTTATTGCTTTTCAGGGGCTCATAAAGAAGAGGTAGCATTAATGAACGGCTTGACAGTTAATCTGCATCTCCTAATGGTAAGTCATAAGAATTTCTTTGCTAGATATACCGGTATCTAGTTCAGAATTCTGTTTAAAAGAGAGCTTGATTCCTCCGTGAGTGTATGAAGGTATTATTTGTCCATGAGCATCTGATATTGGAAACTACACTGTCTGTGAACATGAAGATTCTATTTTAGTTGTCTTTTTATTTTAATAATTTATATAAATACCACAGTTTCTAAGCAATGTCTACTAGGAATACTGGAAGGATAACAAAGGGATAAAGCATAAAATAAAATAATAAAATAAACCATAAAATTAGAAAAAGCTTGCTTACTTAAAACCATGGGTCTGACTTCCATGGATCTGTTGAATGCCCTTTTAAAGTATTCTAACCTAGTTTCCAGCACCATATTTCAAAACAATGCATTCTGTAAGTTATAATAAAATGCATTATAGTTTAGGTGTTGTGTCAGGGTTACTTCTTTTTATAGCCCTAAACAGTGTTTGGGTGGCTATCTGTCATGTATGATCTAGTTGAGATTCCTGCATTGCCCTTCCAACTCTATAATTCTTTGATTCTGTGATTATATGGTTCTAAACCCGTGAGGCCATAAAATCCTTATAAGGGATCGTAAGTGGTCTTCTAATTATCTGCAATACTTCGTTTACAATTTACAGCTTACCACAATTATCCCTAATGTCAAAGCCCCAGTTTTTCATTAATAAACATATTCATTGAACAGTTTGAATTGAAACAAGGTCATGCCAAGAAGAGATCTCAGGTTGGAAGCCCAACTGCAAAGAGCCCTTTGCTGCTGTGAGCATCTGCAGGGCTTTTATGAAACTTTTCATTGGCTACCTTGTTTGCACAATAAGGTTAGTACATTCCCAACCACCCTTCCCTATGAATTTCCTCTCAGAGTTCTACACTCCCACCTCACCCTTTTCAAAGCACTATCAGATGCTTACTCCTATTACTTGCTTCTTGGGCTTCCACATGCATCTCTAAAATGATATTTTGACTGCTTTCCTCACATTTATCAGAAGCTGTTGTAGTTCCGAACCACTTATTTGCCAAAAGGGTATGGAAGTAAATTTTCAGAGGTCATTGGCAGAGGCAGACTAAATATATTAGATGCATGACAATCAAAGGTGGGGTCTAGGAGATAGGGAGGGATAGGCCCTGGTGTGTGTACCCTGAGTATGTCAGACTTGTTACTGTGTGGGTCTTGCAGTCAGTTCTAACAATATACTGGTTACCAGCTTAAACTAAAGAGTTGTTTATTCGAGTAGCATACTTGTGAGCAGTGTATCATGAGAGCCATAAATTCATGTGAGATTGCAGTCCCTCTTTCATAGAAATAAAAATTTGCAGGTCCCATGTTGCACTACCCATGCTAGTATACTGCACACACCACCGACATATCACTGTCACTGAGTGAGAATTGTTGAGATTGAAATCTTTATTTTCCAAGTTCTGAGCAGTCTTTCTATTGCATATAGAGATAGATGCCCATGAAACTTGTATTTCTGGAGTTAGGAAACAAGTTGCAGGAAGTATTAGGAGCCCCAAATTGTTCTCCTGCTTTGATTAAAATCCAAGTCAGAAACAAATTCCCACCCTACCCAGCAAACTTCCTTCCCTGCCAGCCTCTGCCCACCCATCTGGCTGGGTTTCCCCAGCCACACTGGACGGTTATATATCTATTTCATATTGGCATCCATAAATTTCATGACTGTATCTTGCACCATGTTGCTGTGGCTGGTTACTTCTGAAAAAGTTGCAACTTAGAGGTAGAGCCACCTTAAACTAATGAAATGAATAAGTGTTAATAATTATGGACTAATAAATGTTTTACCTTTTTTTACAGTTATCATTCTTTAAGCCTACCTCAGATCGCTATAAAATCCTTCTGGAAGCCAACGCTTTCCCCTCCGACCATGTAAGGAATTAATATTGCATGATATTTGTGTTATCCATTGTGACTTTCAAAAGCATACCAGCAATCCTGTCTCATTATTTATTGTTGTTGTTGTTGTTGTTCAGTCGTTCAGTCGTGTCCGACTCTTCGTGACCCCATGGACCAGAGCATGCCAGGCACGCCTATCCTTCACTGCCTCTCGCAGTTTGGCCAAACTCATGTTAGTAGCTTCGAGAACACTGTCCAACCATCTCATCTTCTGTCGTCCCCTTCTCCTTGTGCCCTCAATCTTTCCCAGCATCAGGGTCTTTTCTAGGGAGTCTTCTCTTCTCATGAGGTGGCCAAAGTACTGGAGCCTCAACTTCAGGATCTGTCCTTCTAGTGAGCACTCAGGGCTGATTTCTTTAAGAATGGATAGGTTTGATCTTCTTGCAGTCCATGGGACTCTCAAGAGTCTCCTCCAGCACCATAATTCAAAAGCATCAATTCTTCGGCGATCAGCCTTCTTTATGGTCCAGCTCTCACTTCCGTACATTACTACTGGGAAAACCATAGCTTTAACTATACGGACCTTTGTTGGCAAGGTGATGTCTTTGCTTTTTAAGATGCTGTCTAGGTTTGTCATTGCTTTTCTCCCAAGAAGCAGGCGTCTTTTAATTTCGTGACTGCTGTCACCATCTGCAGTGATCATGGAACCCAAGAAAGTGAAATCTCTCACTGCCTCCATTTCTTCCCCTTCTATTTGCCAGGAGGTGATGGGACCAGTGGCCAAGATCTTAGTTTTTTTGATGTTGAGCTTCAGACCATATTTTGCGCTCTCCTCTTTCACCCTCATTAAAAGGTTCTTTAATTCCTCCTCACTTTCTGCCATCAAGGTTGTATCATCAGCATATCTGAGGTTGTTGATATTTCTTCCGGCAATCTTAATTCCGGTTTGGGCTTCATCCAGTCCAGCCTTTCGCATGATGAATTCTGCATATAAGTTAAATAAGCAGGGAGACAATATACAGCCTTGTCGTACTCCTTTCCCAATTTTGAACCAATCAGTTATTCCATATCCAGTTCTAACTGTAGCTTCTTGTCCCACATAGAGGTTTCTCAGGAGATGGATGAGGTGATCAGGCACTCCCATTTCTTTAAGAACTTGCCATAGTTTGCTGTGGTCGACACAGTCAAAAGCTTTTGCGTAGTCAATGAAACAGAAGTAAATGTTTTTCTGGAACTCTCTAGCTTTCTCCATAATCCAGCGCATGTTTGCAATTTGGTCTCTGGTTCCTCTGCCCCTTCGAAATCCAGCTTGCACTTCTGGGAGTTCTCGGTCCACATACTGCTTAAGCCTGCCTTGTAGAATTTTTAGCAAAACCTTGCTAGCGTGTGAGATGAGCGCAATTGTGCGGTAGTTGGAGCATTCTTTGGCACTGCCCTTCTTTGGGATTGGGATGTAGACTGATCTTCTCCAATCCATTATTTATTACCTGATCCTCATTTAGAAATAACAGGAAATCTGGTCATGTACTCTTGGGCTTGGCATATTTTACTGATCATGCCTTTATTCTTTTTGTTCAAATAAAAACCTTGCACAAAGAAAAGATTGAATGGCCACATTGATTTATTAGTCCTTTTAAAGACATTGAACAAGCTGTTGGTCTAAATCAACAACAGGTTGTAAATGTTTTATTAATTCTTGTTTCTGTTTTACTTTATGAAACCAAATCAATACAAAGCTCACAACATTAACAGTTTTATATCCCTAGACAGATAGGGAAATGCTTGTCCATGGTGCTTTAGATTACTAATTCAAACATCATTTGTGTGCTATAAAATGAGACAATAGTCCATGCATCACAGATTGCAGCAAATTAATCTTCAGATTTGTGACTCACTGCTACTTTATCAAACTCTGTAAACACTCAGAAATTGATGGGATATTTGATCACTGAGGCACTATAAAAATCTCTATAAATGCAACTCACATAGGGTGCAATTCAGACCCTTTCTGGGCTGCCAGACAATTGGATGGCATGACACCTTTTTCCAGCTAATATTCATTTGTTGCTCATATGTTGTATGAAATACAGACATCTTCCTTCAATGCAGTAGTTTAGTTTTGGGAATATTACAACATTTATTCAGCTTGGAAACTGCAGTATGTTACATTTTTCTTGGAAAATATGATGCACCAGCTAGGCATCCATTGCAACTTGGAATGCAAACCCCAGTGACATCACTGATGATTATTAAATGATGTGAATTATACACATACCACATTAATTACATATTTTAATGCAGTTCCCAGTCTGCAAGGATTGGTGGGTTAAAACTAAATAATTGCATGTTAGGTATGTAACTGTTTATAAGTGCAAGAGGGAGGTTTTTTGCACCAATTTTATGTGGGAACTTTCAATCCAGATCAGAATCACTAGCATGAGGGGTGGGCTCTCCTCCTGCCCAGTCTTCTTCTCCTTGATTGTCTCTGCAGGCTGAGTATTCCTCTTATGTGCTCTGGCATACATTACCCAGATTTTAAAAGGAAGATAGTAGCATGCCTTTCCTCCACAAGACAGATCTGCAACTAACTCTCAGTTTAAAGGAGATTGAGTGTGGGGAGTGGGGGCAGTGCACCTGTGAGTTTAATAAACTTGCTGCTTTTTTGACTATCAGGCTGGTTATACTGAATTTCATTTTGTTCTGCAAAAACTACTGTATATTTTTTATCATGATTTCTATTGGTTTCCCCAAGTGCACCCATTTAGCAAGCCTACTTCATAATACAGTACTATGCATAATCTACCATAGAGGTTGCTGTTGGAAAGTTATTTCTTTCATTTGTATCAAGCCATGGATACAGTTGCAGAGGACTGGTTTCAGGCCAGGGTTTTGGATGGAAGCTAAGTGTTTTGAGAGTGAATTCCTAATTTGCCTGTTCCACACCAACCAGCTGCACTCAGATAAGGGGTGGGTCCCAAGAAAAAAAGTGGCAGAAATTCCTGTGTTTGCATATAGCATCGTATCCGAAGAGCATTGGGGAAAACCATGTACTGTAGATTAGCCGACTACCCAACCCCCAAGAATCTTTAGAAGCACTGAAGCAAGAGGAAGATAGCAATGATCTGTGTGGGCTTAGCAGGGCCTTTTGCTGTTAGAACATGTCAACCATACTATTTAATCAAATATATTCTGACTGGCAGCAGCTTTCCAGGCTCTCGTACAGAAGTCTTCCACATCACCTGCCACCTGATCCTTTAAACTGGAGATGCCAGGCACTAAACCTACAACTTTGTGGATGCAAAGCATGTGTTCTACCACTGAGTTATGTCCTTTGATACTGGCCCTTGGATAGCTCAGTTGGTTAGAGCATGATGCTAATAACGCTGAAGTTGCAGGTTTGAACCCTGTATAGGACAGCTGCTTATTCCTGCATTGCAGGGGGTTGGACTAGATGAACCTCAGGGTCCTTTCCAACTCTACAATTCTATGATACTATGTTTCTATGGTTCCCTGAATTGCGAAGAGGAAGAGACATGTAGAATTGGAAACATTTTGCAGAGATTTGCCCAAGCACATCATGCACACACATCCTGATGATTGTTGCTATGCGAAAGAAATGCTTCTTTTGTTGTTTACATTTGCTCACTAAAAACAATCAATATTTTATTTACAGTATGCTGTTGAGTCTCAGCTCCAATTTCATGGGCTAGATATGGAGAGCAGTATGCTTATGATAGAACCACAAGAGGTTTGTAATGGGTATTTTATATTGATATCTAATCAAGAATGGATATTGGTATGCTTATGCTTTATTTTCTTTGCAACTTATTATAAATAACCTGTTGTGAACTTCTGAGACAAGAAAACTAAATGCATATTATTCTTAGAATCTCCTTGTCTTCCCAGATCTACTTTTTTGTCTAAAAAAAACTTCCACATCGATGGATGATTGTGAAACCCCTGCTGATGCTATACTTGAATGTATAGGGGTTATTCATTGCACCCTGTCTAATATAGTACATCTCTGTTAGCACTTTGCTAAAGTATATATTCAGTTTTCAGTGTAGCCCTCCAGTGGTTCTTCACAGCAAATTCCCACATCCTTTTAAACATTCATGAGTTTAAGAAGTGATTTGGGATTTTACCAGCATTGATTGTGAAGGTGTATAAAATACTGACAGTGAATTGTTATAACTTCATTGTGCTGTGCATTCAGATCATCTAGATCAGAACCTCTTTTTATGATTTACTTGCTCAGTCCCTACATTCCTTTCTTTGTCTCTAATATGAGATAATTTGTATTGTCACTAATTTGACCTTGGACCTGCATACTTAAAGGACCACTGTCCCCCATGGAAGCCTGCCAATTTTCACAGACCATAAAAACATGGGCAGGAGCAACTGGGGAAAGGGTGTATGTGTTGTTGTTGTTTGTTTGTTGTTGTTGTTTTGCTCACATGGAATCAGGCCATGTGTCTTTTTAACACCAGGCAAAGTCATTGTTATTTTTATAGGTGTTACTAGAAAGTATCAGTGCCTCCCCATATTTTGTCCCTACCTTGTCTCAAATTCTCTTGTTTTGTCTGGATATCTTAGCTGGCAAAACCTAACACATTTGGAAATAATTCATTTTGCAAGTCTCATTGACATTTAATTGAAATAGAAAAGAGAATGCCCCAACACTATATATGAACACTGTATATATCAGCCTGGCAACTTTTGGTTGAACCAAAGCCAAATCTTTGTGTATTATTTCACTCAAGACAACACTGTGCCCCAAATCAATTGGCTGCTGAGAGCCCTGAGTTCTTATATGACCTTCCAATTCATGCTGAAACACACTCACCTAAAGCCCAAATACCCCTCTATTCAGAAAAGTACAGATGACAATATTTGTCTTTTGTGCACCTGAAAATTTCCCTTTGTGTTGCTAGTTTTTGTTGAAGTTCATCTTCCCAGTCTATAACTAGTCTTGGAACCCTGAACATAGTATGATTTCAGGTTGAGGGGGGAATTGTTGCTGAGATGCACTCAGTAGAGTAGAACCACACCCACAGTGAAAAAATGTTCTCCTTGCACCAGAATCTCCCCTCTCCAGGAGTACTTATTCTCTGAACATAGGAAAGTAGATTTTAGATTACTGCAGTGGTACCTTGGTTTAAGAACAGCTTAGTTTATGAACAACTTGGATTAAGAATGCTGCAAACCCGGAAGTAGGTGCTTTGGTTTGTGAACTTTGCCTTGGAAGCAGAACATGTTTCGCTTCCTGTTGAGTGTGTTCCATTTGTAAATTGAGTCCCCCACTGCTATGGGAAAGCACGCCTTGGTTTAAGAACGCTTTGGTTTAAGAACGGACTTCCGGAACGGGGACAATGACAATAAAATATTCTATTCCATTCTATTCTATTCTATTCTATTCTATTCTATTCTATTCTATTCTATTCTATTCTATTCTATTCTAAACTTACAACATATACAGTGGTAAAAGTACCACTGTATATGTACACATATCCCGAGCAGGTATGATGAAAAGGCTTTTTTTTTAAAAGAAGAAGAAGCATTAGCTTAACTGAAATTGATATTATCCACTCCTCTGAGCTTTAAATCTTACATTTTTAAAACTATTGTTTCATTGTGGGTTGTTTTTTTACTTTGTTATAGTGTTAGTGTTAGCTATCCTGATTCTATTCATAATTAAGTGAATTTACACAAATAAATAGGTTTCCACTTTATTATTTTGTATGTGTTTTTAGGACTGTATTAAAAATGGAGTGGGCTTATATTTTTCAATATATATATATATTTAAATCATGTTATTTATTTATTTTTAAATGTTACTACAAATCTAAACTGAATAATGGGAAGATGATATTCCTTACATTGAATACTCCTACATTGATACTTGTATGTTCCTCATTCTGCACTTCCTCTGAGTATATATATTTGTGAGCTTCAGTATATGTGAGTCTCAGTATGTAGAATACTCTCTGTTTTATAGAAGTCCTATGAAGACTCCATACTGTTTCCTTTATTACTACAGCAACACTTTTCTGCTTGGAGGAGTATGTAATTAGGATCGTTATAAAAGAATGCCATTAAGAACTTTTGTTACTTTATAGTAGAACTGTTGATGACCTTTTGATTCTCGAAAAAAGTCCTTTTCCAGAGAAGTGAGAAGCTACTCTCAAGTCCTTGATAAATGTTGAGAGATCATTAAGATAATAGGAGCTACTTTCAAATCAGCAAATCTTATCTCAGCTCTTTGCAGTGGCATGTCTAATTTCATTTGGAGTTTTCACTGCTTAATTGATCCCTTGGTGATAGTGTGTTTTACATGATCCCTTGCTAAGAGGAAATGAGGAAAGGGAGTGGGGGATACTGGCTTTAAAGGATCAAAAGTGATATCCCCCCCCCCTTTCAAATTTCTCTATATTTAATGGCTTAAGGGTTTTTACATTTTTGGATTATATGAATGCTATTGTTTCTGAAAGACAAATACAGTAACATTTTTAATAGCTTTCTGTGGGATACCAATTAAAGGTAGATAGCCGTGTTGGTCTGTCATAGTCAAAACAAAATAAAATTAAAAAAAATTCCTTCCAGTAGCACCTTAGAGACCAACTAAGTTTGTTCTTGGTATGAGCTTTCGTGTGCATGCACACTTCTTCAGATACACTGAAACAGAAGTCACCAGACCCTGATATATAGTGAGAGGGTGGGGAGGGGTATTACTCAGAGGGGTGGTGGAAATGGGTGAAAGGTTGATAGGTGTGGTAAACCTGTTGACGACTGTTAACGGCTGCAATTAGTCTTACAGGAAAAAGCAAGGGGTGAGAAGGTTAAAAAAGCTTTGTCATGTATAATGAGATAAGAATCCAATGTCTTTGTTCAGACCAGGTCTCTCCATGGTTTTAAGCTTGGTAATGAGTTGCAATTCAGCAACTTCTCTTTCCAGTCTATTTCTGAAATTCCTTTGTAATAAGACAGCTACTTTGAGATCTTGTATAGAGTGTCCTGGGAGATTGAAATGCTCTCCTACTGGTTTCTCTGTCTTGTGATTCCTGATGTCAGATTTATGTCCATTTATCCTTTGGCGTAGGGTTTGGCCTGTTTGTCCAATATAGAGAGCTGAAGGGCACTGTTGGCATTTGATGGCATACACAATGTTAGATGATGAGCAATTAAATAGTCCTGAGATGGTATGTTTGATGTTGTTGGGGCCAGTAATGGTGTTGTCCGGGTGTATGTGGCAGCAAAGTTGGCATCTGCGTTTATTGCAGGCTCTGGTGCCAGTGTCTGTGTTTAGTCTGGTTGTAGTATTGTTGTGGGTGAGGAGTTGTTTAAGATTGGGTGGCTGTCTGTAGGCGATGAAAGGTCTTCCTCCCAGAGCTTGAGAAAGAGAACTGTCATGGTCTAGGAGAGGTTGTAAATCTCTGATGATCCGTTGTACTGTTTTAACTTGGGAGCTGTATGTGATTACTAGTGGTGTTCTGCTGTTTTCTTTTTTGGGTCTGTCTTGCAGCAAGTTCTCTCTGGGTATCAGTCTGGCTCTGTTGATCTGTTGTTTAACTTCATCCGGTGGGTATTTTAGTTCTAAAAAGGTTTGCTGTAGATCTCTTAGGTGAGAGTCTCTGTCTCAACAACATCAAACATACCATCTCAGGACTATTTAATTGCTCATCATCTAACATTGTGTATGCCATCAAATGCCAACAGTGCCCTTCAGCTCTCTATATTGGACAAACAGGCCAAACCCTACGCCAAAGGATAAATGGACATAAATCTGACATCAGGAATCACAAGACAGAGAAACCAGTAGGAGAGCATTTCAATCTCCCAGGACACTCTATACAAGATCTCAAAGTAGCTGTCTTATTACAAAGGAATTTCAGAAATAGACTGGAAAGAGAAGTTGCTGAATTGCAACTCATTACCAAGCTTAAAACCATGGAGAGACCTGGTCTGAACAAAGACATTGGATTCTTATCTCATTATACATGACAAAGCTTTTTTAACCTTCTCACCCCTTGCTTTTTCCTGTAAGACTAATTGCAGCCGTTAACAGTCGTCAACAGGTTTACCACACCTATCAACCTTTCACCCATTTCCACCACCCCTCTGAGTAATACCCCTCCCCACCCTCTCACTATATATCAGGGTCTGGTGACTTCTGTTTCAGTGTATCTGAAGAAGTGTGCATGCACACGAAAGCTCATACCAAGAACAAACTTAGTTGGTCTCTAAGGTGCTACTGGAAATTTTTTTTATTTTATTTTGTGGGATACCAAGTTTGTCTTAAAAGTGTGAAGAGGGATGTGGGAGGCTGCTTTTTAAGTCTTGTGCAGATGTCAGAACTAAAAATGTCATATAAATAGATTGCTGAGTCTTGCCCAGCATGACATCTTTATATTGTGTATATGACATGTTAGGACAAATTAGGATGTCACTGAAAATTGACACTGCTTTTCCCTTAAGAATATTTGCTGCAGCATCTCCTTTTCCCAGTGACCTAAAGCAATGTCTATGTTCCTGCAAATTGACCTCTTCAATTGACCTCAGTGGTCAGAATTATTCATTAAAATATATATTATTCTTTTTTTTAAAGAAAGGGAATATTTGTGCAGCACTTTTGATGATAAATCCTTACAACTACCTTATGTTAGGTCAGTGTTATTACCTCCATATTGCAGGTGGTGATATGGAGATAAGGGTGCTAAGACATAATGGCTAGGTGGTCTAAGACCAGTTAGTGATTTCATGACTGAGGTTGAGATTTGAACTGTGAAAGTCTTTAGTCTTTACACAGCACTAGCTATTAAAAAAGTCATAAGACACAGAAGACTCTTCAGGCCAGGGGTGCCAACCTGAATAAACTATTGGGGCAGGGGCGGGGCAGCTAAGCCCCTTCCCACATAATATGACGCGGTGCATGCACACTATTTGAATGGCAGTGTCCATCAACTGGTGTGTGTGTGTGTGTGGCTATGCTTTAGGCTATGCACACAGGTTCATGTATGAAGAGCTCTGCAGAATCGGAACAAAGGCCTGTCTATACCAGCATCTTGTTTCCCACAGTGGCCAGCCACATAACTCTGGTGAGGCCACAAGAGCAGCTCAAAGGCGATAACTCTCTCCTGCTGTTATTCCTCAGAAGCTGCTATTCAGCGGCATATTTAACACTGAATCTTGAAGTTCCATACATTCCACATATTGCCATGATGAACACCTATGGTTATAGACATATATTCTGTGGATTTTTAAAGCTATATGAACTAGTGCACATTATAACATTTTGTGAAAGGCTGCAAATAATACATGACTAAATTAAGGCTCACAGGAGATAGAATTGTAGCGTGTTTGGACAATTGTCGTGTGTCCATAGGGTGATACCATAATTTCCATTCTCAATTGCGAGTGTCTTCATTTTAGATTGGAAAACTGAATCTTCTATTGATGACGCATCGTTAATAGCAAGCTGGGCCATAGCTTCTTGGGGAAGGCTCACAGTAGTCATCGGCATGTCCCCCTCTGTGTATGCTCTTTAAATCAAAATTTACATCTTTTTACATCTTAAAAAACAAAAACAAAGCCAATTAATGGAATCTTGAAGTGTTCAGGCAAGCAAAACATATAAGGAAGCAACGTGAATAGCCTTTTTAATAATAATGATAACGATAATGATAATAATAGTAATAATAATTTACCATCTTGAAGCTATGTTACTAATGATCATTCACCCATTCAAAGGTTACTCCAGGCCTCTTACTTTCGTAGATTACTGCCATGTTAAGGATTTGCTTTTGATCGCTTACTGAAGTCAGCAAGGCACATCATAAAAAATAGATTATGAAACAAGAAATGACAGTTTCAGCACTGCCAGGGTTGATATAAAATATGTGCTTAAATTTATTTCAGGGGGAGGAGACCTTGAGAACTGAAGATATCCTTGCTGTAATTGAGAAGGAAGGGGACTCTGTTGCCATAATTCTGTTCAGTGGTGTGCAGTACTACACAGGACAGCTGTTTGACATCCCAAGAATAACAAAGGCTGGTCAAGAGAAGGTACAGTCGCTACAGTATTAAAGATTCACAAATCCTTCCCCACAAAATAACAAAAAACCCTCATGTTCTTGACAAGTATAACACTTCTGTGAAAATGAACCAAGGACAAATGTCACCAACAACCAGGCCCACCAACTCTATAGGGCCAAGATCTCTTTGACCCCCCTCAGTATCTGTTGGGAAGGGGCTGAACCCCCTCAGGGGGCAGAAGAGGCTGAGCATGGTGCGGCTTCAGTGGCTAGCTCCTCCTCAGCACGAGAGAGGAGGAACCTCCGGTCATTGAAGCCACGCCATGCTGGTCTCCGTGCTTGGCCTCCTCCAGGCGATGTGACGTATGCATGATGTGTGTCGCACACATGACATCACACATGATACACGCATAACATCACATGTGTACCGCATGTCGGGCCCCTCAATCTTGGGTGCAAGTCGGTGCCTCTGCCAACAATGGTTCAAGTAGAAATCAAAAATGGTTTGTTGCAAATGTATATTGGTTGCTGCTAGGGAACAGTTGTGCTGGCTAAGTGTTTGACATAATAATGAGCAGCCTGCTTAACAATACTGATACTTAAACAAATTGTTGTTGTTTTTATTTGTCAATTCAGGAGATACTGTTGAGGGAACTGCACCCTTTTTCTGCTATTAAGCCTGGCAGCCATTGTGCTAAATGTGCTGTAGAGTAGAGCCCCACCTGAGGCTTCAGCTTTTCTGTACAGGCGGTATATACCTCAGGGATACTGCAGTTCCAGACCACCACAATAAAGTGAATGTCGCAAGAATATGAGTCAAAGAAATTTTGGGTTCCCAGTGCACTTAAAATTTATTTTTGAACTGCCGTTTTCATCGTTTAGTCGTGTCCGACTCTTCGTGACCCCATGGACCAGAGCACGCCAGGCACTCCTGTCTTCCACTGCCTCCCGTAGTCTATTAAGCAAGGCCCCCTTGGCTGCAGGGGCGGAAGTGAAAAAACTCTACTCCAGCCCTGGCCAACTCCATTCCCATGGACAGTAGAGAGGCTGTAGGGGCAGGGGGCTTTCTTCCCTTGGAAATGGCCAGCTGCCTGGAGCTGTACCCACATCCTCATAGGGAACAATATCTGCGAAGCACAAGAAAGTAGAACGCAATAAAATGAGGTGTGTCTGTATTTGTTCGAAACTACCACCTACTTAGCAAAAGATTGGCTATGTTTTCTATTCATTGACTCCTTTAACACTGGCTAGTAGACAAAGTTGAAAGGTCTTGAAGTTTCACTCATTTGACACTTGAGTTCCTCCAGTGTCATTGGAACCTATTCTCTGCCTTAAACTCCAGCAATGTTGTATAAAATGATCTCCAAATTGACTGCATTCACACTCCTTAAGTGCTCTTCTGTGTACCATGTCAGGCCTAACTAGTTCTTTGTCCCAACCCTTTCAAGAAATACCCAAGTGCTCACGTAGTTCAAAGATCTATTCATGCTGCTGTTGTGAAAAACCATTCCTCTAATTCCCTGGAGAGGCATGTTGGGTGTGAGAAGCTTTTCAACGATGAGTGGCACCAACAATTTTATTTATAAAAAAAATCCAAGAATTAAGCACACCATCTTAGGCAGGCATGTCAAAAGTCAGTTCGGGGGGCCTAATTCGGCCCGCCGGTCAGTTTAATCCAGCCCCTGTGGCAGTTTATTTCCTGGGGTAAAATCATAAAAAAAGCTCAACAACTTTGGTTTGCCCTTTGGTTGGCCCTCATGGCCCTTCACTTCATCAAATCTGGCCCTGTTTGAAAAAAGTTTGGACACCACTGCGGAAACCCCCCGAAAACCCTGTAATCAACTTTATACAATTAGTATTGACAGCTGTTGCCTAAGATCTGAGTGTATTCTGTTCATCAAAATCACACATGCAGAATTAGGTATCCAGAGTCTCAAGAAAAGGTGGTTGTTTTTTTACAGCACAGTCCTGTGCACATTTACTCAGAAGTAAGTTCAGCTGAGTTCAGTGGGACTTTCAAGTAATTTTTTGGGGTTGGTTGTTTAAGGCCATTGTTTTCGTTGCGTAGACTGTGGAAGTATACTTGAAAACATCTGAACAGTGAATGCTAAGATAAAGTAGGGAAGGAAACAGGACCTCCAGATGTAAAGGGCTTTGTTCCTTGCTAGCAGGCATGCCAAGCTATACATTAAAATTTGCAAATGAATGCACATTTTATTAATACTTACAATATGTTCAGCTAGCAGGATGTTTTTTGGTTAGGAATTAAGGTTTTATTTATGCAGAGTATACATAGCATTCTCCTTGACCAGCTCTTAAAAGCCATGTTGAATTTAAAGGGCTTCTATTCAGAAGCTCTCCAGGGAGCAGGAAGTCTTATCTCAGTGGGTGGGTGAAGGAACCCTGAAGTGCAACCCTGAGAAATCTAGCTTTTTAGCATGCCTTTCTTTGAAAGTTTGGGGAATAGGTGACAATGTATTATTTGCTTGTTTATAATATTTATGCCTCCTCCAATGCAGTTACTAGTAAGTGAAGAATTAATACATAAAAAACACATAAGCAGCTTTGTATTTACGCATTAGCCTGACAAACATAGGTAAGAACGGAACTGGATGTTGGTGAGTGCATGCAGGAGAGTGAATGGCTGGTGGAGGAGGGACAGAGTGCCTCATCCATATTCTCTTGTAAACATAGATGTGAAGTAGGCTCTTGCAGGAGGGATGGTGTTCTTAAACCTCCTTCCACCAACCCTGAGCCTACTAGCAAACATTTTTTTCAGGCTAGTAACTGTTAAGAACTTATTTACAAGGGAAACATAATATGATACCTTTGCAATTCAGTGGTGTCTTACAAAAGCCCTGATGGGAAATGTTCACTACCCAGGCTGCAGATAGCACTGTTGCTGATACTGCTTAAACTGCTGCTCTTTGAAAGTACCATGATGGTCATAGTGGGAAATTATTCTCCCTTCTTTCCCTGCCCCCTAGCAACTAGGGCCAGGTAGGACTAGAGTTTTGGCCCATGGGGGTGGAGTTTCTCCTAACCAGGACAGCTGTACGCTCTGCAGCTCTTGGCTCTTCCCAGTAACCTGATGAAAGTTCTGAGGAGGACAATAATGGAAAATGTTCACTGCTGGGCCTTTGATACTGCTGCTTATTCTGGCAAGACTGGCATTTGTGAGCTATAAACTCTGTACAAGTTCCACATGATTATGGGCTTGAGGTTGTTGCTAACTTAGTCATTTAATCTTGTAAAGTTGTGGTGAGGAACCGCTGGTCTGCTGGTGTAATTAAGCCTGACAGGGGCCCAGTTAGGCTTGCAAGGCAGTTTCCCCCAAGCCATGCCCACCTGCCCTGCACCCCATATCACCTATGGAGTCTGGAGTGGGGCAGGTAAAGAAATGGCTCCTTCTGAAAGCAGGGCTTACAGATGTTGATCAGGTGATTGTCAGAGCTTGTAACCCATGTGCCTTTGCTCATGTGGTTTGATTTCATGGTGATGTCAGGTGACTGAAAAGTGGGCAGTGGAATTGGAAAGGGTTGAGGGAGGGGGAGGTCAGAATCTGGTCCGCTGGTTGGATCCAGTTCCACACCCCTGCTATAAAGGAACAAAATTAGGCACAGTTTGCATGGCGGACTGTATTTTTTAATGGGCATCCATATTGTCATGTTTTACTCACTTGTTTGTTTTTCAGAATGATCTGTACTGGGACTACAGCAATTGCAAGGCCAGTTCAACATAGCCAAACCCACTGAAACTTTGCATTCCTTTTTAGTTCAACACATTAAAAATGGTCAAGCAAGTTGAAGCTTAATTTGCTTCAAGATAAGAGGTGTTTGTGTATTTCATCAACAATTGGTTCAGTGGCTGCCTTTCCCCCAACTCAGTAGCATCTGCTGTTGCAGTATTTTGCATTCCATCAGGAAGGCCGGTTTGCTCCTGGTGGTACTGACAGTATTCCTATTCAGCTCAGCAATTTCACAGGAGACAGGCAGATTACTGAGTATATCACCTCCATGAGGTAACTCATTTTCAGTGACTCATCCTTGGGGAATTTACAAAAAAGACAGACTCTACAGACATATCTCGGGGATTCTTTTTAACCTCAGGAATCAGAAAGAACAATTGTCAATTAAGTGTTCTTATCAAGAGGTCAACAGAATTTCAGGAGGTGTATCTTTTATTGGATGTGCCTTATCTACCTAGAGACATTTTAAAAAAGCATTGCAGGAATTGAGATAGTCACAGTGGACATGCTAGCAATGCTAAATAGTAAGTGAATATCCTAATACATATCATTCTATTGATTAAGAATGGTTGCACAAACGGTTGATACTTTTTTCTAAAACAGTACAATTTTTAGCTTTATTAAATTTGAAGTGTGTCTAAACAGAAATGATCTAGACATCTTACAATAGTAAAAAATCCATTTTCATGTAAACAGTTGTGTTTCAATTAAATATGAAAGCTAAACATTGTATCTAAAAAGTAGCTAGTCTTTATACACAGATTAATTGTTTACTAAAATGTAACACTCATTTCAATAAGATCACTAAGCATTATTCTAAATACAAGTTCTTTCCATTATGTTCTGAAAATCTCTAAATTTAGCATCAGGAAATTCTCCCTTTGTCTGAAATAGAAGGCTACGTCTTGAGAAATACAGTACACATACACCATGCCCTAGTCCTAATAGCTGAATGTTTGGTGGAGGTAAGGGACAGCCTTAAGCTAGGCTTCTTCTGCTGAACTTTCTTAAAATATGGGTTTCATATTGAGAAGGATGTTTCCTGGTAGGCCTAGATCATTGCATCTCCTTCTGTAAGTAAGAACATTCAACACATTAAGCTACAGATCTTATTTTTGGGCCAAACTAGACACGCGGGTGGCGCTGTGGGTTAAACCACAGAGCCTAGGGCTTGCTGATCAGAAGGTCGGCGGTTACCTTTACCTTTTAGACATTATGGTGAATATATTGCTGCTATCAAAAATGTTAGCCACACCTGTTGTTGCCAGTTTATTCTCTATATTTTCAAATAGATTATATTTGTGTCCTGATGTCACGACATCCTGTGTTGGTCTGCCCCTGTTCAATATTATTAGCTGTCACTTGTGGGAGGTGAGAGTGAAAGCACAGAGCATCATGACATTGGTAATTTTGTGAAATTGGAGCCATTTTGTGAAAATCTGCGCTGTGCAAATATTTATTTATTTATTTAGTAGATAGATTTACAAAAGAAATCAAAAGACAGTTCTTAGTTTTTCCTTTTGTAAGTTTGTAATCATTGCTTGAAAACTTGCTTCTGTAAGCAAGTTTTAAACACAATATAAAAGAAGGAACCCACACACAGAATGCGTTCCTGCCAAGATTGGTAGTGGAAGATGGGTTTGAAAGCATTTTGCAAAATAGTTGTCCTAGCATGGTTGGATGCTTTTTCTTTACCAAAATACAACCAGTAACTATGTCATGAGTTTGTAATCCGGTTTTATATTACATGCTTTCCCCCCAACCCATTCAGGAAGTTGGTTTTTTTTTATGATTGTTTCAGAAAACTTACGACTCTTTCTTCCAGTTTTATCTTTTATAAAAGAAATATTTCACATTGATTAATTATTTGTGAAAATTACAAGTTTAAACTACTGTACTACTACTACTACTACTACTACTGTTGTTGTTCTCAACATTATGCGGCAACTGAGCCTGTTCATCCCTCATTGGACTGTTTGGTGGTGGTTGTGATTTGGCCCTTTAGAGGGCTTGCCCCTGCATAATTCTTTTTTTGGGGGGGTACTTCTGGGTCTGCTTTTGCTTCTTGATTGTGGATGGTGCCTTTGTGACAGGATAAGGATGGATTGGTTGGGAAATGAGTTCACTATTAATTAATGAGTTCACTATAAAAACTGGCCCTACGATAAAACGCTGCATGGGATTGCTCATGTTCAGAGTTTCATTCAGATACCAATGCTTACCTCTAGGATTCTCCATTTCATTTTTCTGGTACATGCCTCCCTTTAGAGTATGAGTCTGCTATTAATGCATGTCAGCGTCACCAACATAGTGCTTATGCATCATCAGAGGCCTTCCCTGGCACCCACAGGATATCATCCTCTGTCTGAAGATAGGTTTGAAAGAAGCATTCTATTGTTGCCCATATAATAGGCTGTGGGGTGTGTTTGGTTGTAGGGTGCATCACTATTCATGTGTAATGAAGCCTCAAACATGGCCTCAACTCAAACAAGTCACTGTTCAGAGAACTGCTCATTACATTCATTTAATTTGGTTAAAGCAAGGCGGATGGTTTGGGGCAACATATTCTCCACTCCCAATGTCTGTTTTAAAAGTGGTGTGATAATTCACCTAGATGAGTAATTATATAATTAAAAATTAAAAACACTTCTAATGTCATCAGAAGAAAGTACATGTATAAGAGTATATTTGGAATGAAATCTATATTTGGAAAGAAGTCTAGACCACAGTGTCTCCATTGCATCTTATCAATTGATTTGTGTCCAGATAGCTAAATCACACTTTTATCATTGGCACATGATAAAAATACTGAAAAGGACAATGAGGTTTTTGCTGCAACTTTTCTGTATTGGTATTCATGAATAGAAGCTAGGTGGTGGTGTTGTAATTTGTGAAATCTCCTCAACTCAGTTTTTCTTAAGTACATAATGCTTCTGTGACTGTTTACTTGTAAGTAAATGCTACATACTAAATGAGACAAAGAAGTGTATATAAGATTGCCACTTTAGACGGTTAAATGTCTTGGAGAGTCACTGCTTGAGTATTATGATGTTTTGGATTTTTGTGGAGGTATTAATATGTTTTCACCCATGCAATACAAGCCATTTCATCTTTCCAATGCATAAAGCCTTTTATAAGTCATCCCCAAACCAATCCTTTTTGTGTAACTGTTTTATTCAAAGGGATTTTCTTGTTTTAGGAGCAGAGTATATTCCAATATTCTTATGAGGTTGTGCTTTTATAGTATTTATACATATACATTGAATATTGCATATACTATACATGTTGCATAGTTCTGCAATAACCTATGTTGGCAATGGTAGCAAGAAAAGCTCAGCAAATGAAACCTTAACTACTGCTGGAGAGTTCAGCTAAGCTTTCCAGTATATAATAGACTTTGGAACATGGATCTTGATAAGAAAGTATATATGTAAGAACTATTGATCTGTGCTCTCAACTGACTTCTCACTTGATGGTCAGACCTGGACTTACTCTGAAGCAATTGAGTTCAAGATCAGGGGGCAGGTTTAGAGTGAGGGAAGATTTTGAGTGAAGCCCACAGTTTCGGTATGCACAGTGTGAAGAAGTACTTTATTTTTGCCTGTCCCAAATCTTCTAGCATTCAGGTTCATTGGATGGCCCCAAGTTCTAGTGTTATGTGAGAGGCAGAAAAGCTTTTCTTTATCCACTTTCTCCTTACCGTGCATATAGCCAGATTGGGTTTAATGCTAAACTCTGGTTACCGGTAGTTTAAATTATAGCTGTATAAGGAGAGCTTGCTTCTGTGCAAGCCTTACTTCTGTCCCTTCATAGTGCTAAACTATGGTTTAGCATTATTTATTATTATTTTGTTTATTACATTTTTATACTGCCCTTCTACCAAAGGATCACAGCGCAGAGCACAACATAAAAATACAAAATGAGAATGCAAAATACATAATAAGAAAACCAACCAACCAATAACCCCTTCCCACAAACACATTTAAAAGGCCATAAAATGTTCAGTTAGTCAAAGGCCTAGTTATAGGTAAACTTTATGCTTGGCACATAAAGATATGAAATGAAGGCTCCAGGCGAGCCGCCCTGGGGAGAGCATTCCACAAATGGGGAGCCACTGCATAAAAGGCCCTTTCTTGTATTGCTGCCCTCCAGGCCTCTCAGGATTATTGCAGCGTCTGGGTCAGGTCATATGGGGGAAGCCGGTCCTTGAGATATTGATATCCTGAGCCATTTAAGGTTTTATAGATCAAAAGCAGCACTTTGAATTGGGCCCAGAGTCTAATTGGCAGCCAATGCAGTTGGGCTAGAATTGTGTGACTTGTATCTAACGCAGCACCAAGTAAGCGTCCTGTCAGCACAAGGATTTACACTTGTGTAGTAGGATTTCCCCTTCTACCCGCCCCGCCCCCCTGGCTCCTTACACCCCCTGTAACTGTACTGGGGTTTCCCCCAACCCTCTGGAGCAGATTTTGGGAGGGAGCAGTTTGTGTGGGGCGTAGGAGAGGGAGAGAAAGTCTTGTTGCAGAAGTGTAAATCCTTGTGCTGATGGGCTACTCAGCAGTGCATTGGCTACAAGCTTCTATGAAACAGGTCACTGTACTAACTCCATTGAAAAGAAGTCTTGTTTGCCTCGATGTTATGTGTGATTATTCATTTACATAGTTGCATATGATAAGAAGCTGTGAAAGAGGAAGAACAAGTACTTTCAGTCGGTATGTTACCTAGTCATGAGATGGTATCTGCCTTTATCTGAGCCTCGTAATTTCACACCAACATGTTTTAAATGTGTAACGCATACTCAGCTTCTATCCATAGTTAAGCCATAATTAACTTTCATTAGGTTATCCTCCTGAGTACACCGTCTTGCAAAATCACATACAAAATGTCTTCCCAGTTCAAATCATGCCTGCCCTGTCCAGATTCTTTGCAATAATCTTAGCAATCTGTCAATAGAATATTGTCTCCCTTTTGCCCACCCCTTGTATAGTTTTTTTAATCCATCATTTCTAGCTACATTTGACAAGTGATGAGGCCTACAAGTTCATCCCTTCATTTTGAAAGAATTTTATAGGCTGACAGCCTCATTAGTGGCTTCATTAGAATTAGCACATCACACTTATAAATGCAATTACTTTCTGAGAGCTACATAGTTTAGAGGAGATTTAATATACCAAAGTATTGTTTTAATAATTTAGATGGAGCATAAGAAAGAACTCAATAGTCTCAAGCTTTCGTGTTATTTTTAGGTAAAGATACGGGAATTTATACCCTCGCTATTCATATTCACACCTTGCTTATAAAGAGACTTTTTTTGAAGTAAAATATTCTTTAATTTGTAGTCCATGCACAAAATGTACCATCGTTTTTCTTCAGTTTCATGAATACTGCAGCTTTATAATACTAATTTTTGTATTGTTCTTTACTTTAAAAATGCTGCCATCAAGTGGCAATTTCTATGCATGCTTATATAGTTCATTTCTACTATTTTCTTGGAGCTTCACATCAAAATGCATGTAAGGCCCTGTGGAGCCTGCCTACCCTCAGAAATCCTCGGTAGATTTTGAGAACCTGCTTCTTCACTTGCTTCCAGTTGTGGGGAGCTTATTTCCATAGTATGGAACTACAGTAGATGACAGAGCAATCTTATACATATCTACTCAGATGTAAATGCGGCTGAGTTCAGCATTGCCAACAAACAACATACTTCAGACTTCCCAAAGGGTCATGCTGTTGTTCAATCAATGTGCAGTTGTTCTTTGCTGGGGATTCAGGTATGTTTCCCACAACTAGCATGTCTCAGGTAGGAAAAGAGCATGTTCTAGGCATGTACAATATTTGATCCTACCAAAGTGAATCCAGCTTACCTACCCTTGCTTGCTTATGTGCCTGTGACTGAGGAGAGAGGGAGCCTGGGACCACAGAAGAGCTGACAGGAAGCCTGTATTGCTAGGCAGGCCCCATCTAGGTTGTGACTTGCATTTGCTTTCATGAGTCCTGGGGTTGAATGATTTTGGTATACTGGTGGTTGTGTCACATATTTTTCAGGCCGCAGCTAGCAGTCCTATTACAGTAGTGTTGTGCAGAGCATAGTTGTGGAAGGGTAATAATGCTTCTTGCATCCTTTCTAGACAGATGCGCCCATTGTTGTCATTTTGTGGCTTTCCAACCATTACATATCCAGTTGCATGGAAATAACGATTTCTGTATATACAAAGCAAACTTAAAATCACTTCTTTGTCCATAAGGGTTGCTTTGTTGGATTTGACCTGGCTCATGCTGTAGGCAACGTAGAACTGCATTTACACGAATGGGGAGTAGACTTTGCCTGCTGGTGTTCCTATAAGGTGAGAATGTCTTTAGTATTCTGGAGTATTTGTAATACAGTTAAAAATAAACAGATATTGCAAAAACAGCCAAACAGAACAGTTGGTTAAAGACTGAAGAGAACTGTTCATTGTTTCATATAAACCTATGTTATATGTGTTACATTTTAAATACATGTAAGCTAGGTAAGCTGCTTCAGTACAGCTTTGCCCTCAACAGTTGGCAATTCAAAACACGGTCTTGAAGAAACGCTTTCAAAAGATGCTGAAGGTTCTGCAAGATTGTAGGAAAACGGAAATCCACTAATATGGAGCATCATCTGAAGAAACCACTTTACGTGCTCTTAGCCAATATTACAAAAAGCTATGCAATTAAAAATATAAAGCTGTTTTAAGGAACACTTTCCTTACTGGATCACACTCGCTCACATTATACTTAAATCAAAGTCAGTCTGCAGTTTCCAAAGAGAGGTCAGTTATGCTTTCATGCATGATAAAACTAAAAATATATGTAAATGCTGACTTCTATCTTACAGTACCTCAATTCAGGAGCAGGAGGTCTAGCCGGTGCTTTCATTCATGAGAAACATTCCCAGACTGTAAAACCAACGTAAGTATATTTCACATTTTCCAAAGAACTATCCTAATAATGAAGAGTTTGCTAAACACATTTTTTTTAAATTTGTGTGTATACTAACATATACAATTCATTTATTTTTGTGTGTTAAACCCAACCCTACAAATGGAAATGTACACTAAGGCTGCAGTCCTATATACACTTACTTCCAGAAAGCCCCCCCCCCCTTGAGCATTCATTCAAAAGATGATGCTGTATGCCAGCTAGTGTTATTTTGCAGGAATACACAGTTTTACAAGTAACAGTGTTAATACTTTTTTAGACAAATAAAACCCATCTAAAGAGATAAAACACGCATGGTGTTTGAATTGCTGTTTCAAAATTGTGATAACTTGCATTGTTTATGCACACACACAGTCTATTTTGCCTTCATTCATGGAGATTGATATAAACTCAGTCATACATAGCAGCAAACCGAAATTTCTTAGCGGTATTCTTTTAACCAGGGAATCAAGTAATCAAGAAAACTTCCTCCTTCATCCTCGTGATTCTTCATTTTGAAAAATAGCTTCCTAGGAACTAACTACTTCTACTTCCTTGAGTATTCTTTGTTGCTTTAAACAGCCTTGATTTTCTAAGACTATGGCACTGGGACTGATCACACTGAAAGAATACCACAATGCATTTTTTTGTATACATAAATAAATGCATGAAATATATTTCCACTTCTGTGTGATAGAACTGCAAGAGTGTGCTAGAAGCACAATAACAGGTTCGAATCCACGACCCTGAGATTAAGAGTCTCATGTTTTACTGACTATATAGTGTGAAGAATTGACAAAGACTGAGATAGCTTTTTTTTAATGCTATGAAAATATGGACAGCAGAAAGTAATATGGTGATGTGTGTGTGTGTGTGTGTGTGTGTGTGTGTGTGTGTGTGTGATATTGTATTTAGAAGTAGGTAAGAGTAAGAGGTTATATGCAGCTTGCTGTCAGTTGCTGCATATACAAAGAAGCTGTTATAGGCCTTTGTGGTTCATAGTTAAACCTGTCAGCATTTATACAAGATAGGAGGATTCAAAAGGTCACGTTATGAAAGGCCAGTTAATTAACATTCTGCTGGCTCACATTGACTCATAGTTATAAACCAATGGGATGTCAGATAAATAGAAGTGATTGTTGGTGAAAGGTCTGAAATTGTATAAAAGCACACTCCCAGAATTGCTAAGGATCAGTGTGTGGCCTGCATGGGCAGTGTGAACAGTTCAGGCAGAAAAGAGCCTGAGGAAGTAGCAGGCAGAGGAACAGGAGTTGAGATGAAGGAAGGCAGAAGGTATGAGAGTGACAGCAGGAAGCAGTTGGCCTCAGGAAACAAAAAGGCTTCAGACGAGACACATGTATGACCTGACCCAAAGGCAAACTTCAGGAGAAGCTGAAGGAAACTTGCCAGAAATTTTCAGCCCTGTATTTTTCCATTAAGTACTGAACCAGAGAGCAGGTGCAGTCCGAAATGTGAAAATGTTGTTGCCATGCCGCCACCACCTCCTCTATCTGGGCCATGTGGTGGTGTCCACTAAGCAGCAGTGGTGATGATGCCGGTTTGTGCTGCTTCTCCACTAATGGTGAGGTGGGCAGGGGGCCTGCAGGGACACTTAGTGTTCTACCACCTGAGGCGGCTGACTAGCCTGCCTCTTGGATGGGCCGGCCCTTCCAGAGAGAGAGAGCTTCAAGTCTTGTCCTTTAGCATTTCTGGGATTTTAATTAGTAAAATAAACTGAGATAAGAATAAAACCGCTTCCTTAATGTACTATTACAATTTTGAATCAGAAACAGTTGAAGCATATTAATAACCTCTAATCTATTAATATATATTGTATGGGCAACATCCAGTGCTGTTTGTCTGCATGTGCAATGGGTCTTCAGTTTCTCTTCTCACCCACTTGCAGCCCCCCTCTTGCCACCCATATCTGCTCTGGAGGGTTCACCAACTTTCCAGAGCTGATCATAGGCACTTTCAGTGCTGTTCAGCAAAGAGAAGAGGAAGTAGAAGCCCCATTGCATGAGTGGATGACGACTTGGGCTTCATGGAATCTCACCCTATATAAACAAGAGTTTAATAAATGCAAATATATTCATTTAACATTTTAAAACACCTGTGCATGTTCATTCCATTATTCAATCATCACCTTATACTACAGTCCCAAGGGTGGTTTGTAATAAAAGAAAGAAAAAAATATGTTTCAATAAATTACATATAAAGTGGACAAGATAAAATATTTTTAAAGATTTTATGGTGCAGCAGAATTTGTAAACAAAGAACTAAGGGGTGGGGAGGGTGGGGGGGTGTACAGTAAGCCCATAACTTGTGCTTGCTTTACTTAAGCAATTGCAACCTTACACATGATGGGAGACGAATAAATAAATGAATGGCAAGTGGAGGAAACCCACTGCTCTCCACTTATTTATTTTTCTTACCACCAGTGACCCAGTGGGTTTTCCTTGCTTACTGTGCTTTGGGAAGGCAGTTTGAGGGTTCTGGCAGTATCCCAGAGCCTGTTAAGGAAGATGCCTCCACGCTTCTGGGCTCTGAGATATTCACAGGAAGGCTTTGGGAAGCTCTCGGGGCCCTCCTACGATCTTCCCAGGCCCCAGTAAGCAGCACTCCACATTGTGGGATGGGGCAGTTCTGCGGGTACCTGACTTTTCACAATTTTATCTTTGCATGCAGACCTCCAGAACCGAACACTCACATAAGTGGCAGACTCACAGTATTTGTACACACACACACACAGAGAGAGAGACAGACAGACACAGACACACAAAATATTTGGGTTGTTAAGCCAAATCTTCCACAGTTTGGTAGCATCAGTCACAGTTTAGGGAAGCCATCCCAAAGTACTTCAGCTTTGCATTGAGGAGTTCAGCCAATGTCAATCTGCTGGGAATCTGCTATAAATGCATCTAATAGTGAAAAAATAATGTTTAAAAATAAGTAACCCCGTCATGCCAAATAGATGCTTTAATAGAGTAGTTTTGGTTTTTTAAATTATTCTTTTAAATAGTATCTTTAATGTCTTTGGTTTGTGAACAAAATCAAAGAGAAATTCAGCTCTGTGGCTAATGGCTCTTTAATAGTGTCATGTTTTCATTAAAATTATATCCAACTATAAAGCTAGGAAGCATTAGGCAAAGATATGCATTATCAAAGCCTTTATAATCTATGAAAATTAAGTGCTCTTCGATGGTACGCTTGCTGCATGAAAACAAATATTTTTCAGTATGTCACATTCTTTAAGAATAGCATTATATATTTTTAAAAAAACTTATCAAATGTAAATATTTCTTTCTAGTGCTAATGTTTTAAGACACTGCTGGTTTATATTTTGATATTAGCTAGAATTAGGAAATCTAAATCTCAGAGTAAAAATAGTTATGCTACAAGAACAATTGCATTATAAGCAAGGCTGTCTAGACAAATAATATTGTTCACAACAGTCTAGACACAATAATTCTGATTAATTCTTGGAATCATTTTTAGTACTTCTAATTGAGAAGAACTCATTATGGGAGATAACAGCAATTTACAAGCTGATTCTTAGAGATTCTGATTTGCTTGAGATAAATGTCAAGAAGTTTGTTGCTTCTTTAAACTCTTTTCTTTGTTTTTCTTTCACTTGTCTATGTCACCTCTCCTGTCCCATATAAATGTATTTAGTGGATCTTCTTACATTGTCTTTGATATTATGTACAGAATTTTTGCACAGAGGGAACATGACAGAAATATTAATTCCCCCCCCCCTGTAATTTTCATCATCCAAATTAAAGAAATAAAAATAGTTGGGGTTACAAGGCTATAGCTTCTCATAGAATACTAGCAATGCCAATTATGTTCTATTGGATGTATAAAATGCTTGCAGCCACTACTCTCCTGTAACCTTGTTTGAAATTTGCAGGTCTATTTTAAAAATGCTCTGGGAGGAAGCCTTTTCAGCTTTCTTTGGAACAGAAAGATCCAAGAACCATCACATAGATAACTAAAGTGTAAATTGTGAAACAATCTATTTTAGGAGCATTTGTTGCAATGTGTTTTTTCTCCCTTGGGTGTTGAATTTCTTCCAATAGGCATAGCTCCCCCTACTGCTCAAAGGAAAGAAACTGTGTAACTTAGAATGTCTTTGCTTGGAGCAGACCATTTCATCTAGGTCTACTGGTGTCTGGGTTCTCCTCCCCAAGCCTGTGTATTTTGTCCTTTTCCTTACTTCTTTGTTGTGTGTGAGGTTAGCTTCTTCATCTGGTCCTTTCCTGATTTTTTTTTAAATCTCTCAGTCAGCTTCTTAGCTGTGACTGCTGCTTGTTTCTCTCCCCACAACCACCTCAGTCCTTTCCAAACGTTCCTTGATTAAATTTCTGGCTAATGTTATTTCCATCTGCCTCTGAACCAAATTCTCTGCATCCCCCCCCCTAGTGTTCTAAAAAATAAAATAAAATTCTGTAGTCTTTCTCTCTGGTCCCTTCCCTTCCCTACATCAATTGCCTCTCTGTTGCTCTGGTGAAGGCAAGGTAAGCATCAAAACAATGGGAAAGGCATCTAGGAAAAGATCCACTACCTCTCACAGCTCAGTGTGCATGTTGTTCATCAAGCTCAACAGTAGCTGCTGTCGGAGCACTAGTGGGTGGGTGCTAGCTAGGATTTAGGATCTGCAGCACCTCCTAACAGTAGCGCGTGCACACACAAGCATGCTTTGGCAGTGGACTGCCCCAATTCCAGCTGAGTAAACACACGGTTACAGTGTTAGCTCAGTAGAGCTAGGAAGGATGTGGTCAATTCTCCTGCACGACTTTTGTAGACTGCAGCCTTTTGTAGACTTGGAGAAGGTCCAAAATCCGCAGGCCTTGAGAAGGAGCCTAGAACTCCTTCACATCTTCCATCATGAGCAAGACATGATTCTCAGACAACAACGAGTAACGTATTTTGCCATCAAATTTAGACTCGCCCACATCTGAGGATGAGTTTGTGGTGTTTCAGGAGTCCCCATGTCTAGTCTCAAGCAAGGTCCCTCGATTCTTTTGTTTAAGTCAGGGGATCTCAAAGCAGATAAAAAGCACCTTATTATTGGACCTTTCAGTTGAGATGCTTGGGCAGAGCAAGGCTTTGGGGTCTCATCCCTCAGCATTGAGTGGTCAGGAGAGCATCTACCCTCCAGGTCCCCCAAGTAACATGCTAAGACTGAAGCAGCACTCCTCTTCTGAAGAGGATGTGGAAGGCTCTTCAGAGCTATAGACAAGCCCCAATAAAAAGATCAACCCCTGCACATAGATAACTTTTGCCTGGCAAATGACCGCCTGGCTCTATTTCTGTTATCCTGAGTTGGACGATAGGGAATGAAGTGATGGGTCTGAGATGGAGGAGGAGCATACTTGAATTAGACAGTTTTGGGAAACCCATTACTTACCATTACATAAACACTGATGCTCTGGGACCTGAATGCCTAATTTCTTCAGCCCACAACATTTAGGGGCATGAGTTTTGCCAGACCTGATGCCTTCTGGAAAAGGCATTTTTTGTACCTCCCCATTTAAGAAACTAGTGAAAGCTGCATAGACCATGCCTTTGCAAAGCAAAAGAACTGTAGCATATGCCGACTAGGTTTATATTCTAGATCAACCTTTCCTGGATATTCATAATAAACTATGACTGACAGTATAGTCTGTGGAGCGGAGCTATTAACTATAGATTTCCAACATTATTTGGCATAAAAGGTTAAACGCCACTTATACAATGATTCCCTTTATTTCAAATACTGAAAAAGGCTATGTTTTGCCATAATTTCTGAAAGCATAATAATGGTAATAATGTGGATTTGTACACGTGCAGAACTGTATGTGCAATCTTTAAAGCTAAAAACAAGACAGAACACAGAAACACAGCAGAACAAAGCAATGGAAATGCAATGTCTGCTGGGGTATCTTAGTGGTACAAGTATTTTATAGTACCATCAGTGTACAGCATGCTTTATTCAGTCACATAAACTAGTAATTCTCATGTCATTCCATGCTCAAACAAACAACGGGGAGGGAAATTTAGGAAAGCAAATACAGTTTAAATTTGGGTACCATGGGAAATGTGAAACCTTCAAAATTAGCCTTAGCATTTAGCATTTATTTGGGACTTTAAGATTAGTTCTCATATTGTGCATATTGATTTCGAGCAATCACATCCTTGTGTTTTTCTGCTTTTTGCTTCCTACGTCACCAGGATGTTCCATATCTCCAAATAAGGGAGTGAGACAAAAATGAATTTGTCTATGTCAAGAGTATTCCATTTTATAGCTGATTTAAATGCAGAACAATTTGCTGTATCCCATACAATCA
The DNA here is from genome assembly GCA_034641385.1 of Darevskia mixta. Taxonomy (NCBI): domain Eukaryota; kingdom Metazoa; phylum Chordata; class Lepidosauria; order Squamata; family Lacertidae; genus Darevskia; species Darevskia mixta. The sequence goes on from JAWWNH010000001.1 coordinate 17,066,045, forward strand.
AATAGAGTAGAATTTAACTGCTGTTGAAGTTGCAGATGTTATGCTGTGTCTGGAAGGTCTTTACTCGTCGTTTGAATCAAGGATGACACCCAGTGGCCATACAGGGTCATTCCAACATATAAACTGGTATTAAGATTTCATTTCCTTGCCTTTTAGCCTCCTCTTAAAGAAGTAATTAAATTCCTATCCACTTGATCTTCCTGATGCCATTTAAATGATTTGATCAATTGCTTTCATCCAATGACCAATCTTATGGCTACCCTTTCCCCTGCCCATTATAGATTTGTTTATAACTTCTCATCTTTCATATTCACTTTATTGATATTTATAGGAAAGTAATTTTTCTGAAATTTATTAAATTACAATGTATGCTGTAAATTATAGCTTTCTTTAAACAAAATGCCAATGGGGTAAGCCACAGAAGAGTCCTTATTCTTGTCCACCTGTCAAGGAGGTTTAATATTTAATATGACTTAACAAAATGTATTAAGATGCAAACTTGGTCTCTAATGTCATTTATCTTGCTTAGGATCAGATATGCACTTTATATTTCTTCAAAAACACAGGGCATAAAACAACACCATTAGCTACATTTTTTTAAAAAAATTTTTTACATTTCTGGAACATTCAAGTATTCCCTGTCTTGCCTTGTATTTTTCAAGCCCTAGAAACCACAATTGCATCCTAGCAAATGGTGATGTTATTAATATATCTTGTGAAAGCCAGACTGATGTAATGGCTAGTCTTTAGCTGAAACTGGAGTGACAAAGTTCAAATTTCTACTCAGTCCTGAAGCTTGTTGGGTAATCTTGGGCTAGCCATATTCCCTGATAGGGTTGTTATAAAAGTAAAAATGGGGTGTGGGCTGGGAGGGAAAAATCATGTGAGATCCTTGGTAGGATAAAAAATTCAGTAAATAAGTTAGGAACATTCTGGAGCTGCGAAGCATATCTGTATGGGAATTTCCATGCCTCCAGTTTAGCACATTATTGAAAAACACAGGGAACCCAATTTTCCTAGACTGGGAAATATTCCTAGAAGTAACAAGTATATTGATATGTGGATATATACTGTAGATGGCTCTACTATTCTTACAGGCCACCATCAATTGTTTGGACATAGGGCTCCAGAAAGGAACATATGAATTATACAGTTTGATAGCCATTAGATGTGCAATGGCATCCATAAAAATGTTGAATCAGATTCTAGCTAGAAAACTGTTCCAGTGAGTACATAAGCATCAGTCTAGGATACCGTTCTAGTTTATTTGTATTTATTTTATTTGTACAGTTTGTATCTTTCCCCTCCTGCTTCTCTCCACCAGACAGACTACAAAAGGACTGCTGCTGCCCAGCAGAGAGTACTGTTTACATTCTTTTAAATTGTGTTTTTAATTTTAAATTTTTTTTAATTTTTTTTTTACAAAAATTAATTGTTTTTAAAGGTTTTTTATGTGTTTTGAGGGGGGTTATTTGGCTGTTTCTGCTTATATATATATATATATAATAGTTATCATGGGTCAGCTCATGACAATTTAAAATATGGTAACAAATAAAGACAAAAAAGCTATAATTTAAAAGAATAGTTACACGAGGAATAATGAAAAAAGAATGAATTGTATTTGGTGAAAATAATTGATATAGGGGCTCAAAGTAGATCTGTTGCCATATTTCACAGGAGACATTTTTCTGATAAAATTTCTGAGATTTTTCTCTGAAGATTTTTCTTTGCTGAATTTCCCCCAAATACTCTTCTCCACTTTTGTGATGCCCAGCAAGCCACATCTAATAAGGCGGGTTGCTGCTGCTTCCACTTGTTGCAGCAGAAGCAGCCACAATACCTTTGGGGCTGTAAAAAAATGCTTTGATACTTTCACTGGTAATAGTGAGTTGCACCTCCAATAAATTGTTGGAGAATTTCTCTTTCTCCTCCCCAGAGAGATTTAGTGAAATGGGTCCCTCGTTTTCTCTACCTTCAAATAAGGTGGATAATTTCTAGAGTCCATTTGTACACAGCTCTAGTTCAAAGAAGTGTAGAGTCAGGAAGGACTTCCAATTATAAAAACAAATTGGGTCCTATCACTCCCATAATGATGTTATCGGAGACACAGTGTTAGCCAGTTCCTTCCCCTTCTTCATCCCTACACCCAGTGCTTTTTTTCAGGCGATACCCAAGGGTACATAGTACTGGCACCTCTTTTTTGTTATTAAAAAAAGTGTGGCACTTACTGTAACAACTTCATGGTGAGTACCGGCACCTATTTTTCTATTTAAAAAGCACCTGTCAGGATGCTGTCAGCTGCTCCTGGCTGGTTGCCCAAGAAAGCATAAAGACAAGGAAAAGTTTCTTACCATCCTTTTTTATTCAATATTTACAGAGAGAGGCTATAGAACCCAGCCTCTTGGATAATGGCATTGTCCTGAGTGAATCTCCACCCCCCATCTCTCCCGCTTTCTCATTTGTCACTTCTGCAGGTGTTGCTAGGTGCCTTCTGTCTAAAACTCTTTGCTCTTCTACTTTCAAGGCTCGCCGGGTTCTGGGAGATGGAGGGTCCGGGATGCTTTCAGATGACACTGTGTCAGTCAGCTGTCGCTCCACTTCCGCCTCCGCCTCCTCCTCTCCCATTATTTCCCAACTTTCCCCCTCATATGCCTCTGAGCTGTGACCTCCCGCAAACCACTGTTGCAAATCTATACTGTCTTCCTCTTCCTTCTCCCTGGAAGGGTCAGGATGGGGAGGTGGTCTCCACCATTCCTCCTCTGCCCAGTCCTTGACAGCAACAGTTGAAGGGGCCCAATCTCTGGCTACAAACAATTATCCCCATCCAGTTGGAGAAAGCTCAAAGGAACCTTTGATCAACCTTTGATCAACCTTATTTGAGATGGGGTGACTTGTATTATGAACTCCCACATCTCAAACATTTCCCCCATTCTTAAACCCAGCAGTTGTTTTCAATGGCAATTCTGAGCCGTTCAACATATGAAGCATTAAGAGTAGAACATGCTGTGTATATCCAGCATATTAATGCTTTTCTTTCATCCCAGCTAGGTCTGATTCAGACAGAAGCTCATGCCATTACTGCATTTCTTCCACCTGTTCACGGATTTCCTGTCTGAACAACTTCAGTCCTATGGGCACACATAATCTAATGAACAGGGTACATGCAGACACCCATGGCTGCAATTGCAGGAATTCTTGTTACACAAAATGTTTGCATTATGCGTTTACCGTATGTATTGTGCACGGTGCTATAAACATACAGATACATATAAGACCAAGGGTGGATGTTCAAGCCCCGTACTATCAAATGGATATATGAGATACAGTGGGTTTTCTGGTCACAGACGACACAATAATTTGTACACAGGTAAACAGTGGGGCCTATTGAGTGCCCCAGTCAAATAAGTGCATCTGTATCACAGGAAGGGAACAACCCCTCCCAGCATATCAGAAATGACAACTGTTTCTCCAATGGTGAGACTCTAGAAGTCAATCCTATAAAGTGATGTCAGTTCATAGTGGTTCACAGAATGGCTCAGTAAGTAATGGCTTTCTTTTCCTTATATAATCAAACAATAAGAAAGTGAAAAGCATTAAAAGCAGGATCCCTGCCAGAACCCAATGAATAATTAGCATCTATCTTCACTAAAGATGCTGGTGAGGTACTCATCTTAAATATCACTTTCAGATGACAAATTTAATGAATCCCCACACATCAGAAGGTTCATGTAAGAGGTTTTAGAGTAAATAGATTAAGCAGCAATATGTCGCTAGGTATAGATTGGTTCTGGAAAGTCTCAATTTTAAAACTGCTGAACCACACATTTTGAAATGTAAATGTCTCTTAACACCACCCCCTCTTTTAGAGGGTGAGATGATAGCTAAAGGAACACCATTATTATTATTATTTTAAATGCCTGGAAACTTCAGGCTGCTGAACATGATTTCAAGAGCATGTAAATTAATAGGGAGAGGATATACGTATATAAAATTGTGCATAGTTTAAGAAAAGTGAAGAGGGGATATTTCAGTGTTTCTCAACCTTTTCGGGGCAACGGCACACCTGTCTCATGGAAAAAATCTTGCGGCACACCACCACCAGAAAATGTCAAAAAATCACTCTTACTTCCCCGCCGCCTTCACGCTCCCGAGCGCAGCAACTTCAAACTTCCTGACCCGCGCCCCTTACCAGAGTGGATGCCGAACTCTCCGAGGCGCCGCTCCTTGTCGCTGCGCTGAGGTCGAGGCCGAGCGGGGGGAAACCTAGCAGCAGGCGCTGGGCCTGGACGGCTGCCGGGCTTCAGTGCCCCCCAACAGAAAAATGGCGGCGGCTACCGGCAGCCCTTGCGTCTCCTTCCTCTGTCTTCCTATTGGTCCCTGGCAACCAATCAGAATCAGCGGGGAGCTCCAAGCTGGCGCATGCGCGGTAGGTCGGTGGTGGGTTTCTGCGCTCCCTTTCCCCCACTGCAGCCGCTGCTACGCGTTTGCAGCTGCGGCATGGGGTCCCGAGCCACGGTTTCCCCGCGGCACAGTAGCTGGTGTCTCGCGGCACACTAGTGTGCCGCGGCACACCGGTTGAGAAACGCTGGGATATTGTATCCTTTCACATAGTGCTAGATATGAAAAGACACTAAGGTGAGGACACATCAAGTGCCATGTGCTCTAAGCAAGTTGGATGAAGCAGAACTGAAGGATATAAAGGAGTAGTTAGGAAAGGTCAGAAGTGTATTAGCCAGTAGAAAGAAGCACTCTAAAGCCATTGCTTATGGTAATGCAGGAAAGGCTTTATGGAGTAAATGATTCTCAAAATAATCTTGAAGGATGGTGGAAATAGGTGCTTTGCAAAGAGAGAGAGAACAGAATCTTTATTCGTATAGAGTCAGGGGTAAGAGAAAGCAAGAAAAGGTGACTAAAGGCTAGCAACTGGAAGTGAATTGGCTGATCTGAACAACTCTTGCTGATCTGGACACAGCAAGCAGAACTCAGTTCCGGCACCTCTCATTTGGACACCATTGCCCTTAGAAGAGAACAAGGGAGACATTCATGCTGAGTTCCGACACCTATTTTTCTAGAAAAATAGCACCGACTAGCACAAACACATAACAATACCATTGCAAAAACTCAAAAAGTTTGCGTTTGCAGCACTAAAACAGCAGAGTCCTCTCACTAACACATTTCTTCCCCCCCCCCGAGTTTTTGTTACCAGAGCCCACTTCATCTTAATTATGAATTTATCTGTAGCTGCTAGGCACAAGAGTGCTCTCCCTCTCTTTGTACACAAAACCAAAAGGCTATGAACTGAAAAGGGTAATGGTAGGCCTATGTAGAAGCCCACATCTATGTAAATAAGAACAGTATTACATCTTCACAGCAGTGATCACTGATAGGACTCATTTTTGCCGTTCTGATTTGCTGGTAACTCTTAGACAGAGTCAATTAAATTATTGTTTTTTTCTGTTATATTTTTCTTTGTTTTTATAAATTATGCCGGTCACAATCCAATTAGCTGACACCTACATTCTGTAGGATGAATTTAGCAGAACTAAAATTGCAAGTTCTAGTTCAGCACGTTAACACTTTGAAGAAGAGCCCTCCTGAATTTGACCGAAGTCCTAGTTAGTCCAAGCATTCAGGTTCCCATCATGTCAAAGTAAATGACTCTGAGAAGCACAAAAGTGGGACCTCTGCTATTGTTGTAGCTTACCCCCACCCACTCAGCAACTTGTGTTCGGAGGCCCCTTATCCTAGAAGGAGTATATAGTCATCATAATGAGTAGTAGCCATTGATATGCTCCAAAAGTTTGTCTAATCCAGTTTTAAGATTGTTGGCTATTACCACATTCTGTTGTAGCAAAGTATATGCCATCTACAAACTTTTGTCTATGCATGACAGCAGGTATATATGACTAGCTCATCACAGACTATGGCAGCTGAGAGCCAACATGAGCAAGGTATTTCCCTGTAGCAACCACGTGCTGATGTGAGAATGGTCCCTGTTCATGTCATAAATGTGTGCTGAACTGTGAGTTATGCGCATTGTGAAACAAAGTTGGTCTTATTGCGATGTCTGCAGTGGGATTGTAAATAGTATTTAAATATAAGGACTAGTAGCCAGAAATGCAAGGGCTATGGGAATTCACAAGTGTGAATTTTGGTGGTTGGATGGGAAGTAAAAAGATGAGCATCATTATGTTTTGAGCATCTCCAAAATGTACCGTAGACTGTTCAAAGATAGAGACTTACGGCCATGCAATGCTATCATTAATGTCTTTAGCATATGGTAGGTATCCATGGCAGGATATTTATGATCATTAATTTGCCTTAAGTAAGGCACGCCCTGAAGCCAGGGTAGGGGTAGCATATTTGCTGTTGCAGCTTTGTGGTTCAGGCAGCACAACAAAAGTCTTTTTTTCTGAGCAATTGAGTTCTGGGGTGGGAACAACTTTTCCTAAGCTGAACGCTTTCAAAATGTACAATTCAAAAAGATGAAAGGCTTATAAATATATGTAAAGCAGGCAAGAGAATAATAGATAAGCTTCAGCAGAGGATTAAAGCAAAACAGTACACCGCCTAGTATTAAAATGAAAGGATTTATTATGAAGTCTTAAACTTATCACAGGCTTACCAGCAGGTAGGGTCTTGAAATAAAACAGAGTTTTCTGCGATATTTTGGTGGGATGCTCTACCCAGAAGAAACATGTTTTAAAAGCATCAATCTTCTTTTTTTTTTAAATGATAGAAATAAACAGCTATTCAAAAAAATTTTTGGGGGGAGACATACCTTGCACAGCAGGCTCCAGGTTTGAAGGAAAGCTTATAATACATTCAGATGACTTCTTGGCTGTCAACAAGGTGAATTGCTTTCATTCTTGTGCTTTATTCTTTCATTCTTCTGCTTCAGACTACAGTTCATAAGTATGTATTTTCCTTCATGTGTGGCTAACCTGAACTAGGGTTAGAAAGAGAAATAAACAACTGCATGGCTTCAGTGATGCTGTGTCAAAAGCATTACAGGGCATGACTGTCACGTGCTCTGGAAAATGCCTTATTTGAAGTGGGATTTGAAACAGGATAGATGTCATGACTTTTACCATGAAACCTCATCTGTGTATGCACAAACACACAAGTGCGCGCACACACACACACGCGCACACACACACACACACACACTTATTCTGATAATAAATGAATTGACCTGAGAGGCTTCAAGGTAACCAAGTCAGCTTTGATTAACATCCCTAGAACTTGTTGTCATTGGAATGAGATGAAAGAATTTAGTGGTAATAGAGAGGATGTCCTTGGAAAGATTTGCTTCTATTACTGATAGACTGTAATTGTTTCTTAAGAAGGGTCATGTGAAATCAGAGCAAGGGGATTCTAATGACAGTAATTTACAAAGCTAATAAAGGAAATGGTTTCTTAACTATTTAGATGCTCGTGGTATAGACGGCATTTGTATTGAGACTTTGCACAAAAGGAAAGAAAGTGAATTTCTCATCTGAGCAGCTATCCATTTCTCATATAATGTTGCAAGATAACATTAAAATGTTCATGGGCTGTATCAAAATTTTACACCAACTTCTTAAAGTACCCTTGACTGTACTAAAAAATAAGCTATTTTTGCTGCCAAATGAAGAGGGGAGAGCATTTTAAGTGCCTCTAGCTCATTTGAAAACCAAAAGTTAAAACTTCCCCTGAGTAGAGGCAGTTTAGGAATAAAGGCTTTGGCTAATTAGGTTTAATGGGACATTGTCTTGGGAGATGTGATTGATTAGGCCAATCTAGACACAGAATAGGCCTGCAGGGTTTAATTCTTGGATTCTCCAAGTGAATGGCAAATATCCAAGGGCATTTTTTAAAAAAAATATTAGAGGGAACATTAAGAAAGTGTGCGGCACCTACATGTCATGCACACATTCATGTAAAGTTTTGTGGATGAAAAGCAGCCTCAAGAGGCTGCAATTTTGAGTATACCGGTAGAAGTGGTGAACATTGAGTTCCTTAAGCCTTTCCCATTCAAAAATGCTCCTAGCTTATTTTCTTCTATGGGATTCCACATGTGCTTCTACCCATTGAGGCTTCATTACCTGCTCTTACATGTATACCCCTAAACATGTAGAATGTTGCACAGTTGATCCATATTATCTTTTTACCCTTCTCCCTTTCAGACACTTTCCTATAGCTAAGCTATCCAGATTTCTAGAAGTCCTTTCACAGAACAGGTAGAGTAGAGTACTATGCAGCACTACTTCCACATCTGCCTCTTTAGAAACTAGGCAAAGCTAAGATGAAACTAGGTGGGATGTGTACAGTGTAGGAGTTTGGGCTTTTTCTGTGTGAGAGATTTGAAAAGTCTTGTATCCACGTGGAAATTATCACAATCTCTTTGGGGAGGCAGATGCACCATACAGAGAGGATTCGCAGTACAGCTTCACACACAAGCATCAGGATGTTGAATGCTGACTGAAGAAGTTGCTATAGTCACATTATGAGTCATCAGGGAGGTCATCTTTATACTGGAGGCAATTGCCTATTAACATAAGCTAAGAAACCATAATGTGCTGAATATGTAAGCCTGTCCTCAGTTTCTGTTCTGTATATCCACCCAACACTCAGCTCCTCTTCTCAATAAATGCACATGAGAAGTCAAAGATGACACCTACCTGTCTTGGGAATTTGACAGAAAGAGGATGTCAAGGAAGCCCAAAACTGTCAAGAGCATTGAATAAGGAGAATCTAAAGTTCTGCAAACATCTGGAGCTAGTAAGGAGTACAGATTTCAAAAAAGAAAAGAGCTATTTCGTTCAGTTTATTTCACACAACACAGGAAGTGTAATCATTTACAAAGTTATATGTATAGCAAAAACAGGGCAACCTTAAATATTCAGCATGTGACTCATACAAAAACCAAGCCATAATAAGTATATTGGCTTGTATTATTGTACAGTTCTGTATAATGTGGGACAATTAGCAAGCTTAATATATGCATGATCCTTGTCACAAGGTAAACAGAAAATATCACCTTGTAATAAGGAGAATTCATTCTTGGGTGCTTTTCTATATTTGATTCTAGCTCTTTTAACATAATGAAAGACGTGTGCATTTAAATTTTTCTCTTTAACTATCCCTAAACCTTACTGGGGGGGATGATTATTATTGCATTATTAGCACTGGAAAGTATTTTTAATTGAATATAATTTTGCATCATTGCTTTATACTGATTTCTGAGGTGTACAGTATATTCAGCTTAGAAGGCAATGCAAAATGCTACTTGCAATTCTTGACCCAGTTAATATATTCTTTAATTTCTATCTAATAAAGCAGATGTCTAGTAGAAATATGTATTATTTTCTCTGTTCAGAAATGTAGGGCCCTTTAGTATTGCTTACTTTGATGGATGCATTACAAGGACTGTGCCTAGTTACATAGTCTTTGTGAATTAATTCATGGTGCTAAAGAAAGACAAAGTGATTTACAAACTATCATAAGAGTCAAAAGCAACTAACAACGTTAAGGAAGAAGTTGCATCTCTGAAACAGCACATGTGTTATCTTTAATCTTTTTGAGGCACTCTAGAAATTTTATCACATTTTCACAGGCTTTTTAAAGCAGCAAGGCATTGTCTTATAATTTTTCACTATTATGGTATTGGTTCCCCCCCCCAATACTTTTAGAATAATTACTGCGTACTTCATTAATAATCTGTAGGAATAAATTGGCTCCCAGGTTGATTTTTAATTTCTGAAGGAAAGCAGGGAATTGATACTCTCAATAGCAGTTCCAAAGTATTTCTGGCTGTATTCTCTCCTGCCCCCCCCTTTCTTCTCTGTAGATGTAGTTAAATAAAAGTGATATATGTACACTCTGCAGTAACAGTTGATCATAAGCTGATTTAACAGTTTTAATTCAACTTCATTAGCCTTAGAGGGGTTGGTTTGGGTAAGATATTTTCTTAGGATGTAATTTAGACTTCAATTCTTTTTGCAGCTTGCTCATACTTTTTCTCTGCCTGCTCTCTGTGAATGAAATTACCTTTCCTCATCACAAAAGCCTTAGAGGCTTCCAGAGGAGTTCTGTATGAATTCAACAAGCCTTGATTGGATTCCCAGTATAATGGCTATTTCTCTTTCACATACTCTGAGCACAGAAAACTTGTATCTTGTTATAAAAGTGAACTCAATCTCCCTTTGTTTTGACCTGGAGGGGTAATATGGAGGGACATGCTCAGAGATTGGTGTATTCCCAGTTGAACTGAATCTAAAAGACTAACAAGGAAAAAAATATATCTTTAAAGAGGACATCTGCACCCTCTGTTTTCAAATCCCTATCAGCAGTAAATCACCTTGCACTTGGTTGACCAAACAGCCAATGCGTTTTTCATGCACAGAGTGCATTTGCTACAACCGTTAAATTAAACTCTACTGAATGTGAAAATAATAGCTGCAATCAGAAAGGACATCCAGTTACTTCTTGGGTAAAACAATTATTCCAAATTGTGGCATTTTACATACCACAACCAAGTCAAGATAGTTATGCCAGTCACCGGATATCTTTATATTTTTTATTCTATTTTTTTAAAAAAACAACATTATTTTTCTCTCATTATTTTTTGTTCCTGGGCTGCACAAAAGACTAAAGAGGAAAAAATTCTTTTGCTTCTAATGAAAATGCCTCATTATTTGACTATTGTTAACCCTTGGGGTTTTAAAAATACCTTTTCATAGAACTATAGGATAGCTACAGCATTCTAAGAGAGAAACCTGCTAATAATGAACTGCAATGATGTCTGTAGATTGAACAGTTGATAATTAAGCATGCAAGAAAAGTTTAACACCGTGGATACAAAACCCCTCAACCTTTAACAGTATGAAATGAATCTTGACCACCACCCCTCTGCAGATCTTCCTTATAAACACAAGTGGTATATCAGTGAGAGGTATATCATTGTTTCTGTTAGGCTTTTCAGTTTTAAACTATGTATTTTACAAATCTCATGTGACTTTGTCCTTAGAAAACCATGTGATGTAGGTTAAAACTCTGGAAGAGTGACAAAATGTGTGTTGGAAAGGGGAGGAAAAATAGATATGCCTATTTCCAGGTGCAACAGTGCTTCAGCATAGCTCAGCTCCACTTCCTTTGTCCCGCTATTTCTTCCATTTCCCCCATCCGTAGAAGACTCGATTGACGTTTGTTCTGATTCAGCAGTAAACAGCGGGTTTTCCCAAGGAAACTGGCAAGACAAAAGAAAAACCTCTCAGACCCATGTCTAGACCCCATGGGACAAATGGAAGTGTGTAGGAGTCCAGAGTGCGACATGACCATCTATGCCCATTTCTGCTCTGCAAAGCCTGTCCTTGTAAGCTTTGCAGGCATTGACTGCACTTTTATAAGGGGTGATCATAAATTCTGAGGGTGCCTCTTTCAAAGCTGAGCACGAAAAAGACAAGTGTGATGGAGCAGAGAAAGCTCATGATGAGAATGTTTATGAACTACAGCGCTATAGAAAAGTTGCCCTTTTTATAGGGTGTTTCACCTGCCATTCATTTGCTTCTCTGTCTTGTTGATGGTGTGGGGGGAATGCACAGACTGTACTCTTGGACAGGTAGGTTTGCCTTGAAACTCAAGCCACATAACTACAAGCCCAATTTTGTTCATTCTTTTTTTAAAAAAAATCAGTAGTCAGTGTGGATGGGATCCTCCCCTCCCTAGAACACAAATGAACCTTGTGATCCTCCGGGTTATAAATTATAAATGAGTAGCATGCTCATCTGTTATTCAGAAGCAAAGGTCAAAGGATCCCCCCCCCACCCTTACGTTCTTTAAACTGGATCTCCTTTGATGTCTACACCGCATATACATAGCAATCATTATATCCCACGCTCTTGCATCATTAATGTAACTACAAACGAAACAAGTCAAGTTTTGAATGCCCAGTGCTTCACTATAAGCACACAGATGTGAAAGGAAATCTGAGCTAGATAAAAACACACAAAACTTTTACTGATGGGATTGCTCCCTAGCGTAACCATGCTTGAAAGCAATGGGGGCAAATTATGATCCTTTCGGGCATAATTCTTGCTCTCCAGAAATTTTCTGTCTTGCTGCCTCTTGACTGGCAGAACGGGAGCTTGCTGTGTAGGTTAAAAACCAGGCTGCTGAAATATGCTTTTAATTTCTAATCACCTTGAAATTGGGCAACAACTGTATACTCCATCTATTATTACCTGCTATAGCTGTGCACTATTACTCCAGTTTAGTTTTGTTTCTTTATTTAATTTGGCTCCTGTCCATCCAACAGGTTCCCAGGGCAGCTTACAAAAAGTTACAATAAAACCAAACCAAACAAAAATGGAAACCAGCAAAAATTAAAACACACACACACCACACACACACACACACACACACACACACACACTATACAGCATTAAAATAATGTACAGTAGATTTTAAAGCCTCTTAGTATGTTGCAAGAGTGTATAGGGCACCGTGGGGTCCATGGCCATTGGAATCCTAGTCAATCAGAAGTCTTGCCCTTGAGGAAGGAATCCAACACATGCACACACAGCCTCTTCACACTGATGCCAAACTGTCAGGAAAGTGGTCACTGCATGTGTTGGCTTCTAACGCACAGAGGCAAAGGTAAAAGGTAAAGGACCCCTGGACAGTCAAGTCCAGTCAAAGGTGACTATGGGCACAGAACCAGACCATGTCTTTGCTACCCCCATGTATCAATTGCCTTTTGGGTAGCATCACATCAAGACACAAAGCCTGGGGGACCACCAAGTATAAGTTGTTGCAAAATGGTTATTCAAACTCTAAAATGAAGAAGCCATTTATGTTAAGCATGTTTTTGGTGTCCAGAGACTGAGGATATTCTAAATAGTTAATGGATTATAAATACTCATTTTGCATTCCAAATATTTGCTCCTCCATAAATTTTACTTTAGCATCTTATCATGCAGTTTTGCTATATTTTATTTTTAAAAACATGTATTTGTAAAGCCATTATACCAGTAGTCAGGTCTTAAGACCTTAGCTATTTCAAATCATCACAGGCTAATATTTTGCAGAAAATTGTCAGCCCTAATTTTATGTTTGCCATCACCTTTCCATAATCAATAATCCTTTAGACTTTCAATTTGCAGCCCCTTCCCAGGTCATAAATGTTTATGCAGGTCATTAGTCGGGAGGTAGAATGCCCCCAAATGTACAACTAAGAACAACTGAGAATTAAGTGCAACTATAACCTGAGCTATGCCTATGGGATTCTAAAGAAACAGTTCATGTGATAAGGTAGAGGATGGGTGGGGGCAGGGAACACAAAGAACAAGAAGCTCCCCACTGAAACCTAGCATCTCCATCTTGGAGATTTAATTGCTCTTTATTTTATTTTTATTGTATCCACTATCTTAAAAAATGCTTATGGACTACTTTTGAGAGGTTCTCACAAGGGTTACAGAATGCATTCACATGTTGCCTTCTTAATGAGAAAATGTGTGGAACCAACCAACTGTTGTTATATTGCCTTTCTGGGGAAAGCTTTCTTGCTCATGGGAGAAGGCAGGAGGTGTAGGCAGCAGTCTCAGCACTCAGTTGTCCCCCTGCAAATGACCTCTGCCCAATACCACCTGTCCTGTCTTGCTGTCATCTCCTGACATTCCAAAGAAATGGTAGTTCATAGCACTAAGGATAATGGATAGTTTCAGATAATTGAAAAATCTCGTACGCAAGGCAATGACTAAAATAGCCCTCAGAAATAATTGGGGAGTTAAAATAGATTTTTCAGTTATCCAAAATCTTTATGTTGGTTCGCCATCTTTTTTGTTGACATTTTGCTATTGAACACTTTATGACTTGATACCTGAATCTGCATTAGCAGAGTAAAAAAAGGCTAGCTTTGTTGGTGTATTTGATGAACACCCAGGTTTTATTACTTGCCCATATTTCTTCCCGTCCCATCTGCATTTTGCACTTCCTCATTTCCACCCTCTCAATCTATTGTGCTCTCTTTCTGTTTCCCCCTTCCTTGTGTTCTTGTTGCGGAAGATGAGAAATGTCATTTTTCTTTCGCAGTGTATGCTGAATGGTCATTTTGCTGATTGTACAGCAGAGAGATTTGAAGCCCATTTGAAGGCTACTAAACAGTCTTTGGAATTTTATGAAAAGGTTGTTTAGAGACCCTAAAAGGCCTTCATTAACATCCTTTTGTCCCATTTCCCCTCTCAGGAGAGCTACCACCACATATTTGTCATATGGTTAGGCTAATATTGTCCATGTAGACATTCTGAGAGAGTGTTTATTTGCTCTGGTGTTTTTGACCTTAGCTTAGAGCGTCGTTCTGTGAAGCATCATGATAATTGAGTTAGTTTTAGTTTTAGTTTTTTTGCTGTACCAGCCTTATTAAAATGATGCAAGACCTGCAAAATTGAATTAGTTGGGATGTTGCAGTAACATGAATATGTACTAACATTGTGTTTTATGGTAAAATATAAAATGTAGCTTGAAACTGTAAAACGGTTGCTGATGTTTTCATATGTGATTCAAAGCATCATGAACAAAATCTCTCAGGCATTAATTTTACGATGCTTTGTATATTTATTTTGACAATTCCGTGTTGTGTCATAACCAAAAGCTATTATTTTGTTAGTGGTTTCAATAGAAATTTGAATGGCCATAATAATACTAAGCAGTAGTGTGATGTTTCTCAACTTTGTTGTCTATAATGACATTCCATTATAGATTAGAGAGGATTGTAAAGAATCTATTATCCCCCAAAATTAATATTCACAAGTTTTAGAAAATCAACATGTTATGTGGTACAGTTTATTCTAATAGTCACTGGCACACAGTGTGACTAACCACTGAAACTCAGGAGTTGCTTGGAATATATTCTCACGATGGAATACGGTGTCTGTCATTGCAGCACAACAACATGACTGGCTCTTGTGTTGCACTGATATCATTAATTGATTCATGTTACTTCACTGCACCTTCTGAGGGCCTTCTCACCTGTAGAAATGGCCAGAAATTGCTCCCAAACTTGTGTGGTCAGGAGAGCTCTCTCCTGGTTGTACATAAAGCATTTGAGACAAACAAGCTACAGCCTTGAAGTCCTCCAGTTGGGTTGGAAAGTCCACCCCCTGCAGAGGTTCCTTGCACCAAGAGGGTTCACTGTGGGAAGGGGCTTTCCCCTCAACCATCTTTGTAGATGCTGCCTCATCATTTGCAGGCCTCCCCTATCCTTTGGCTGTCTCGGACGGCTTTGCACAGCCAGCAGAAGTCTGGACAGAAAATTGCCATTTTCGACTGTTGACTAGTGAGCCTCCATGATTTCTGGTTGCAAATTCTTCCTGTCACGGAATGAGTTCCTAGTGGAAACTTTTCCCGACCTCACAGACCTGTCATTTCAGGAGCTTGGGTGGTGTGTGTCTCTGTGTGTGTGGGCAACAGATGGGCTAGCATTAGTCAGGAATGCTCCTCCAGCTTGGATTTTATTCTGAACGGGGGGGGGGGGATTTGCAACGCTTGTATCTTCATTGAGCTGAGCTTTGCAAGGCCCTGAAGCTCTCATCCAGGCCAGACTCTAGAGAACTTCATCAGCATATGTACATTTCTGTGTCTGTTGTCACTGGTCATATTGTTCATTCAACAATATTTTTATTGTGTCACCAACTGTGCCATTATCCCTTTACCTTCTTTTTAGGCTGGTAGGATGGTGGGGTCATGACTTCAAAACCCGGTTTCTCATGGAAAACAGTATGTATATTTCATATTCAGTTTTATGTAAGGATTTTATGGTTTATATAGATTGTGTAATCAGATTCTCTCTCCCCAACCCTAAGAAGAAAAATAAACAATGACCAAGAAGGCCACATTCCTACTTCTCATTTAACAGAGTGAAGTTTTATGTCGTTTTTTGAGTTGCTGTACCTTACAACCTGGTGACTCAATATTAGAATGTTTTTAAGATGCTATATCATTTTGCTATATTGTGAGTTGCTGAGCTGAAAGGCTTTTGCAATAGTGAGTAACAATTAGTCCTTGTCCCACAAATCCCTGGGCCAGAAATAGAGAAGGCCAAGAACATGTCAGATATATATATTATTTCCAACGACTTAACATATACTAGAGCATAAACTTCTGCCTGTTGCACGGCAACAGGGATGGCAAAGAAAGCTTCTTTTGCCACTTCTATTGCACTCTCAAGTAGCCGTCTAGCAGAGTTTTTCTGAGTGGTGAGAGGTTTGTTAACATCTCTCCTGATAAATGGGATGTTGGCGCCCCCTGAAGATTGCTGTGACATGTTTGCTAAGCACTTGAATTATAAAAGTATTAGTCTTCACAAGAACTTGAATGTTCTGGTTGTGGCGGGTACAAATGAAGTGTCCCAACACACCACCTGGTCACATTTTATAGGATCAGTTTCATTTTTTGAGGCCTGAAAATGTGAACAAGGTGGTTGCAGCTGTCAGCCTTCTTGACTTGCTCATCTTGCCTAATAAAGGCGAGCTGGGTGTAATCAGGTGGGTCTAGGGTGTGGTGAATGTCTCACTCTGTGAAGGAAAAGGGTATACTGCCCTAAAGAAGATAGTATTGCATCTATTCCTTAAAAACTGATGTTGGATTCAAAGGCTTTTGACAGCTACCACCTGATTGCTAATACTTCTTTTTTGAGGAAGGTGCTTCAGCTGCAGCAACTCTTGGAAGATACTGATTCTCTTTATCCTTCCCAGGATAGGTTCAGGCCCATTTTGCGGACTGAATAATCTGTTGCCCCATTGACCTTTATGGAGAGAGGGGTAGGACTGCAACCCTGTGGCTTCCACTCAATATTTTGGCTGGTTTTGAACTATGGTGTTTTATTAGGCTGTCTCTTTCTATTTCTACCTATGGCAGGATCCAGAGAGCATAAGGTGATTATACCATGAATCCCTGGAGTTCTGCCATAGGGAACCATTTCATTGCCAAAGCTAGTTTAACTTCCAATATGAAGCTGTTGGGAGCAGTTATGTCGAGATTTGGAGCCTGGTGTCATCAGTATGTGAAGCTGATAACGCTTAGCTATATTTCGCTATTTTTTGGGGGGGAGGGGGCATGCAGGTCCTAACCAATGCTGTATGCATTGTATGTATGCCTGTATGTATGCCTGTGGTACACTGGATGAGGGGTTAACAAAACCACAAGTACTTTCTGACAAGATGGAAGTCCTGTGGGTGATTGGTTCTTGGTTCTGGGAACAAACAAAAGCTAGGGATCTAATAAAATGTGTTCATCTTGCAGAATTGCAACTGAGCCCTGGCATCAATGGATTTCGACTATCAAACCCTTCAATTTTATTGGTGTGCGCCCTCCATGCTAGTTTAGAGGTGAGCAATTACATTTTCATGACAGATCAAGCACAAACAAATGAAGCAATTCGTGTAGTATTAACCTACATTATGTTCCATACAACAGTTAAACAAAAACTCTGGTTGAAGACTAATGTAATATAAAAAGGAGGATCTCACTGCTATGAATTTACTGCCAGCCTTAACATCTGCTTGTAGCATACCAGTGAAGAGAACACTGGTATGCTTTCCTGGTTGCTGCCTCTACCATAGAGTCAAACAAAATGCCGCTCCTTTCCTTCTCCAGAGTGGCTGGAGAAACCCAGCCATATGGGCGGAGTATAATTAATATAATAATAATAATAATAATAATAATAATAATAATAATAATAATAATAATAATAATAATAATAATGTGCTACATAACTTGCTTGGAGGAGGAGGAGGAAGCAGAAGTAGCATCTTGATGGAATGCTAGAGACAGGCATTAATTTTAAAACAAAGCTGAAGTATGTTCTAGCACCATGAATTCTTTTTCTTTTTTTAATAATGAACCTGTCTTAAGCTAGTTATCGCTTATACTAAAGCAGCACTTGTGTGTTCACATGTGGATTTTTATTTTTTTGACAAGAAATCAAGAGGTCAGATAGGTGTCGTATACAGCTAGTGGTGAGCTGAAAGTCCCTTAAGGATCTTTTCCCAGTGAAAATAGGGTGGGGCTGTGGGCAAAGAGAAATAAGAAAATGTAGAACTAAGGGGGGATTGACGCATTGGGATTTTCTAGGAAAAGTAGTAGCAGTGCCCCTTCCCCTCTTTTTGCTTTATAAAATAATTTTGCTGCTGCTGCTGCCAGTAGTAGGTGTCACCATCCCCTCTCCCCCAATAGTAGGCCTATCCTAGTACATTGTCCCAAGCAAGGAATATGCTGTCTGGATTGTCATTGCTTTTGGTAGCAACAAAAGTACAGTATATTTAAAGTTAAGGAAATGTGTGGAGTGGGTGGGTGTGCTGCCAACATCACTTTTCACGCAAGTCCCTTTCTCCTGAAAACAGTTGTTTTATGCCCAGTGGAGGGAAAATAGCCAAAACAGTCCCAACATTCACAGCTGTGAATGGGCTTTCAAAATATTCATCTCAGCCTTATGGGGCTGACTTACAAATATTAATTTGAACTAGCCATATCTTGGATCACAACCATCTGCTCTTAACATCACTTAATTTTGAATGTTTTACACTACTACACACATAGTGCCAAGTCACTAGGTCGTTTCCCCCATTCTTATAATGGCTACAAAGTAAGACCACCTCATCTCACAAAATTTCTAGGGTCATTTTCACTTGCATTTCAAGATACCTATTTTTTTTCTGTCCATTGCTTAGCAGACTTACGTGGGCTATGTACCAAAAGGCCAGGCATGTGACCACAGATGTTTGTATCTTGACATACATCTAGCAGTCACCCATAATGTAGAATAAGATCTTCTGGCTCCCTTGCTTGATTTATCAGTTGATGCACAGGAGAGCAAAATGAAGGTAGATGCGAAATTTAAATGTGTTATAAAGGTTTCGCTTGTGAATCTGCAGGGTTTCTACAAGGAAGTAAAGTGTGCATCCAATAGCAGATACAATTGAAATAGATAATGTATCATGGAACAATGTTTGAGACAGGGAATCATTATTGTACCAACTTCCTTCTCATGTGAGTTCCTAAGGGGGGAAATATTTTCTCAGAGCTTAAAAGAGAGACTTCTATCAATTGTCATTTCCATGCACAGAATGTCTAGTGCTCTGTGATGTGATTCCTGCAATTGGCTTGTTTGTAGAAAACCATCAGCAATCTTCAGGATGGGATTATATAATGATATTGACTCATAATGCCTCTTACACGCTGATTACTGTCAGATGCTAATTTAGTGCATGCATATTTGAACGAAAAATAATATTTTATAACTTTCTGTAACCTGCAACATTCAAAGTTTTTAAAGCGTCCTTGTATTCATTGCAGCCTTTAGTTGTCTGTTAGGGACATTCTGAATCCATCTTGGGGGGGGGGGTAATTTTCTAAATACTATCATCAGTCCTAAATAAATAAAGCCAGAGAATTATCAGTAATTTTACTGTTTGCTTTTCCTGCTCCGAAAAACTGCAAAGGGCCACAGCAATACATTTTCTTCTGTTTGGCAATTCGTTTTGTTTGTCCTTAAACATCTCTTGTATTTTTGTAAACTTTATGTGACCTTAGAGATGCTTCTCCGCTCTGACCCAGATGGTGCTGTTCATAAGGGGGGGGGGGAGCAGCCATTTAGCCCACGGCAGGGGGTCAAAGGCAATGAGAGCTCATCAGTTTCTATGGACTTGCCTTTTTGCGCCTGTGTTCCTCTTTTGGCACAGTCAGGATTCCCTTGTGCTAATTGCTGTAGTACAGTGAAATAGAATGTGTATCTGGCAAGAGATGGCTTGCAAAATTGTTTCCCATCTTGCTCTGGGATGCATTAAACAAGAGGGTACAGCTTCTAAAGAAAATACTAACCAATGTAAGTGTAAATGCACAGCAAGGACAATCTCTTGCCTTTTGCGAGGAGAGAATGTTTGTTATGGGGACATTATTCCTGGCAGCATTCCCACACCCCTTGCAAAGTCACAAGTGAATAGACTTTATATGGCCTAATCTTGCAGGAAGAAACCCTAAGTTTCTGCAACCGTAGGCAACTTCTACATAAAGGCACACAATATTTTTACCCCCTTGTGCATCCCCAAGTCTCAGTACCATTAAACTGGTGGAATTCCTATTCTCAAGGCCACCCTCCAAGCAGTGTAGGGTACAAGTTCCAAAAAACAATTGCCTAACGCTGTTCCTAGGGAAGAGGGAGAAATTCAGTTCAGTTCACATTTAAAGGCAAACCTGCCTAATTGCTTTCCGAAACAATATTCAAACTGGAACACAGCCGTCCTTGAAATTCACACTTCTCCAAATTTTGCAGCACAGTTCTTCAGCTAAGGAATGTATATACAAAAAATGCATATACTAGAGTCAAGTGTGGATAAAAATGCAAACTTTAGCAAAAATAAGAGAAGATGTGTTAGATTAGGGGAAACTGCTTTGGAAAATGTTTATATTAGGCAGAATTGCTTACATTGAGTATATTAGGTAGAAATTCACACTAAAATGGTGGTGAATTTTCATGACATTTAAAGAAAAAATTCAGAGTGATGTGAGAATGTGTAGAAATGAATTTAAGATTGGAAAAAATAAGAAACAGAAAAACATAAACTGAAAGATTCTCCCATCCCTAGTCGTTCCTTTCTACGGATGAGTCTGTTCTTCCTTGGAACTATAGCAATCAGATTGAAACAACAATTCCATTAGATGATAATGAAAAGATATTTACCTGGTGCCAAAAAATAGAGCAGACTTAGAACCAGGAAAATCTCCCTAGGATACCACCACCAAGAAACCGCTATCACCAGTCATTATCCACCTCACATCAGCCAAAACGGGGACCAGAAGGAGGGACTTGAAATATGAGCTGTACTATGAGGATAACATTTCTGACCTAGTTTGTATTGCTCTTATAAGGATTACTGAGAGAAAACATTTTTCTCCTGAGCACAGCATCTGCATATTGTGGACAGCTTGAGAATGAAACTCACGACAGCATTCATACAGTTATGTTGACAAATGTTCTTCCCAACCATATGAGTGCTCTTGTGCACTCAGGTGCAGATATAGCTACTTTCATTAAAATGACTGGCTTTATTTCTGGTACTAAGTTTTTATAAACTTACCTTACAATACTCAAAAGTCACTTTTTGCAAAGCTAAAGGAGATCATAGGATATAGGCTTTGTAGAGAAGGATGCAGTTTATATTTGTCTGGGCTCTCTCTGTTTTGCTGCAATGATGTAGTTGTCTGTTTTTATTTTAAACATAGGTATTTGGTCGAACTACAATGAAACTCTTGAGAAGGAAATCCATTCTTCTAACTGGTTACTTGGAATATTTGATAAAGCATTACTATAGTGAAGATACAAATGACCCTGAGCAGCCCTTTGTAAGAATAATCACACCTTCCCAAATTGAAGAAAGAGGATGCCAGCTCACATTGGTCTTCTCAGTTCCAATTAAGGATGTTTTTAAAGAGTTGGAAAAAAGAGGTGTCGCTGTAAGTAACCAAGGCTTCACATTGCTTTATTTAATAAAGATAGTGGGCTGTGTGATAATTCTAGAATTGCTTCTATTCACCGCTGGTTAGGTCAGAAGAAAGAGGGGGAACCAGAATACTGATATGGTTTTTCAAAACACATAAATTGGTTTATGGTGGTGTTATTATGTTTGCCCTGGGGAACAAACAAAATAAAATATAGAAGGTGATACCTTTATTGTAGACTTCCCCAGCAAAAATAAATGCATGCATGCAGGAAAAGGTATCACTTGACTATCTTGAGCATTTTAAGGCTTAATTCAAATCACTTTTGAAGCTGTCAAGCTGTCTATATTGTATTGGACTTATAGAAGTGGCACTGATTAACTGAGCTGATGTGGTGACCTGGAACGCTCACAGAACTAAACAGTTCGCAGTTCAGCGTCTGGAAGATAACAGAAAGTTGCCAGTTGGGCTAGGATTAAAATCTTGCACAGGAATAGATTAAAGACTGGGGAGAGGTCCCAAACAGGAACTGTAGAGGTGAGGAGGCTGAAGGTAGAATGCAGAAGAGTGGGTAGTGGGCTGAGTAGTTAGAAGAGAGAGTAGTTCAAAAGGAGTTGAGAGTAGACGACAGAGGAAATGGAAAACTGAGGCAAGAAGGGCCTAGTTGGAGAAAAGGATCTGAAGCAAATCCACAGCATTAAGATTAAGAGGAGTTGTGTGCTATGGAAGGGGAAACTAAACTGTGAAGGAGTCTGCCCAGGAAAGAGGCCCCGCTTGTCACCTTCCTCATATCTTTCTAGCCACTGACAAAACAAAAGTGAGATGTTTTTACAATCTACTAGAAATGGCTTCTTAACGTATCATTTGAAAGGGCAGTATGTGCCTATGTGTTTCAATTATATGCTGCCATGAGAGTCTCTCAGCTATTACTTATTTGTAAGATAATGTAATGCACAAAGTCAGAGGCAACTTCCCTGACCTGACTTTATCATTCTTACTCTCCCCTGCCACTTTATTTCCCACCCACAATCCCTTTTCCTCACAAGAATTCTCAGAATCCCAGAGCACCAACATTCTAGAACAGCAGGTCTTTTGGGGCCGCCACCACAATTCCTTTTTCTTTTAAGAAACCAATCCTGAAAATCAGTATCAACTGATTATACACTGAAACATGACTATTAGTTTCCTACACCTTCCCTGTGTATAAAATGACAATCTAGACTTCTAAAGCAATGGGATTTCTTATTCCTTTATTTCTGCATTGGTCCTTGTCCTCTGGCATAGGGTGTGATTATGCCAGAGCTCAGAGGTCTCTGAAAACATTCTGATGCATATAGCAACTAGTTTCCAAATATCACATAATAACTCATTTTTATTCATTTCTCTTCCCCTTGGAATTTCAGATTGGAATGACAAAACATGAATTAGTATCCACCTTCCCTTCTAAAAAAAGGCTTCTTGTGATTTTAACAGCCCAACCCTACACATAGTTACATAGCAGCAAGCCACATTAAACATGAGACTTACTTCTTTGAGTAAACATATATAGAATTGCACTGTAAAATATACCATGGAAAAATCAATACCAGGAACCCTAGCTCTCCACCTTTCCCCTCTTTTCTCAGCTTATATGGGCCAGAAATGGGAGGAAGCATTGCATTTGGCCAGCATTATAACAAGAGCACAAACTTTATGTTAGCTTTGCTGCATTTGGAGTTTGGCAAACAAATATGAAGCTATATTAATTTGCTAGATGTTTATTGGCTGTTTTGCAGTGTGACATTCGGGAACCCAATGCTCTCCGTGTTGCCCCAGTTCCTCTCTACAATTCTTTCCATGACGTGCACAGATTTATTGAAATCCTGGGATCTGCAATGGCATCTGTAAAGCAAAGAACAAACACTGCAGCATTTTCTTGATCTTACTGACGGTGCAGCTATACTTTTTAATCTGTAACTAAGATGCATCAATGCTTCTGAGCAATTTTTGTTTGTTTGTTTCTGTTAGGCTGGGCTATATGTATTCTACCCATTTGCCCCAAAAGATTAATTTTGCTTGGATAGTTATTTACAATAGATACACTTTTTATTAAAACTCATTATTTCTACTTATTTGGGCTCCATAAATTAATATGCTTTATGTATTTTAATAGGGTTAGTCTTTAGCATTCTAGATACTTTCTTCATTTAGATAATTCTGGTTTACTTCTGACAGGCAAAACAGAAAGGCAGCTGCAAACCTAATCTTTGTCTAATGTCACTGTGTGGAATAAGGCACCATATACAACTCTGTGGATATAACCTGCATTTGATTTTAAGCACAATTTCTATTAAAGGGAATTTTAATTTGCGCTGAAATTGTATTCATAAACATCTAAGTAAAATTTAAGAATTCACAAATGACTTAAGTTTTAGACATCTCAACTTTTGTTTAAATGTATTTAGCATTTCTCACAAACCTTCTGCTGAGTTGCTTTGCTCACTTATAGCCATTTATGAAGGATTCACAGCTCCCCTAGATACCCAGGCAAGATAATGGCCCAGAAGCCTGCTTCTTTAGAAGAACAGATCCAGGGGAATCCTGATCTATATCTGTTTGGGCTCTTGTGGTCATCAGGGTATGTGTGTTGACATCATACCTCTGACATTGGTTTTAAAAGAATGCCAATCTTCTGTAATGCTGAGGCATCATACTGTTTTGTTCTTCAACGTGCTCAGTGATTGTGAAACACTTCCATTAAGCAAGTGGGGCTTGACTCCTAATTCAGTGTAGAATCATGGGCTTATCTTGTAAGTGCACCAGATGTGGTGTGATTGAGGCAAATGTATGCTGCTTAGTAAACTGTCGCTGTAATCCACCACCGTATCAGTCTAATCACTGGGCCATCTGAAAAATATTTCGACATTATGCTGTCTGAATATGTAAGGAGCAGCAAGAGACCAACATATTGTACATCAACCATCAGTGTATATTGCACCAAACTCACGTTATCCCACAGTAACAAACCTTGCATTAATCTTGTACTTCATGGGTTCCCCCCCCCAATATGTTGCATATGGGGAACTATAATCTATAAAGTATACATTTTGTATGAGAGAAATATGGCAAAATGAGTTGAGTGTGAAGACAAAGGAAAGGTGGAGAGCACAGTTCTTGTAAGTCTTGGTGACATGGTATCTAGATACCTGGTGATCCTTTAGTCTTTTTTATAAGTTTTATAAGTTCTGAACATTTACTGGATATTCACAAAAATTATCTGGGTTTGTGTTTGAATTCAGCCATGGTGCTATAGCCAGTTCTAAATGGATGTATTTGTATAATACAGCTCTCTGCAAATACTTAATTTTCATGGGTATTCTTACAACATTTTCAGTGTACTGCTGATATCATGTGTGAATAAGTCCCAGGAAGCCTATGATAACTTACTGTGCTGTATAACATTCCATATATACCACTTATTAAATAATGAGGAAAATGAGGACTTTAAAGAGTAACTTTTTAAAAGTAAAACTTTACTCTTTTTTTTTTGGCAGAATTGCAACTCTGGAAATTTGCATTTTTTGTTACAGCAGGTATTCTCCGATGGAGAATAACAGTAACTGCTGCATTCTGCATTTTTTTTGCTGCATTAGCAGCACCAAACTGACTCCTCCAGGACACAAGCCTGGGCAGTGTGTATGGAGATCCTAGGCTTCTCAGATGACAAGACCCACCCCGCTCGGGCTTGCTGATGTGTTCCACAGGAAAGCATAGCAATAAATTTGGCACCAGCTAGGCTGCAGGTGTTGCCAGAAGGAAGTGTACAAGACATCATCCAACCGTCTTAAGGAGTCCCCTCTGGATTTGTGTAACTCCTTAGCCTTTTATTCTCCTGAAGATGTTCCACAAAGCAGTGGGTACAGATTTTTCCTTGGGGTTTACTACTGAAGCAGGGATGCGGGTGGCATTGTGGTGTAAACCACTGAGCCTCTTGGGCTTGCTTATCAGAAGGTTGGTGGTTCGAATCCATACAATGGGGTGAGCTCCCATTTCTCTGTCCCAGCTTCTGTCAACCTAGCAATTGGAAAGCATGCCAGTGCAAGTGGATAAATAGGTATCCGCTGCGGTGGGAAGGTAAACACCGTTTCCGTGCGTTCTGGCTTCCATCACGGTGTTCTGTTGTGCCAGAAGCGGAAAATTGTCTGTAGATAGATGCTGGCTCCCTCGGCCTGAAGCGAGATGAGCACTGCACCCCATGGTCGCCTTTGACTGGACTTAACTGTCCAGGGGTCCTTTACCTTTCTTTTACCTACCTTACTCCTGAAGCCTTCCTCACAAATGAGTATAGCTGCAAGGCAGCAGAGGTTTAGGATCAGAGTTTTCATTCTCCTAGATGGGATACCTGTTGGAAAAACGCTCTGGGGAGACGGCGAACTCCCCCAGACTCCGAGCGTCTCCCAGTAGGCACATCTCTGGAATGGCATGTCCCTTCAGTCCAGAGCGCCCGTCTGTGACACTTGTCTTATGAAAAGTGCACACAAGTCTTCTAGCATCACGTAGCAAGAAGAGAGACACATCCGTAGATCTAAACTACGTTTTATTTACATACTATACAGAGAATCCATAATCACGTCTGTGTTCTCCGAGCTCCGGCAGAACAGCAATGCATACTGCAAAAGTGAAAGTACAGTACAATAGCATGCTCAGAAGGAAGAGATAAGACAGTCTTCCGTTCCCACACTCTTCTCAGACAACTCATGTGATTTATACTAATCACACTAGCCTAGCCTAGCCTATCCAACAGCGGCTTACATAAAATCCCAACAGGGTGGTAAGCCCCATCTGCCCACATTTCCGTCTGCAACATGCACTGTAACCACCTCCTTTACCATTTGTCCCACTACTGGTCTCATCCGCTCAATCCGCCAGATTCTTATGCCGGGGAAGTCCCTAATTCACCAAGGGTTTGAGACCCATCAGCTATCCTCACCTGGTTTAGCCAGCCAGTCAAAGCCATTTCCTGGGGTGTAACAGCTTCTAGGATCCACAGGTGAGAGCTGAGTGCAGTGTGGGGACCAAAGGTGGACAAACTAGCCCAGAAGGAGCATGATGTATCCTCCACCAGAAGTACTACTCCCCTAACACCCCAGAAACAGTGTACAGTACAGTAAGATAAAATACAAAAGATTAGACTCTAAAACTCAATAAAACCATTTATATAGTTCTACAAGTAAAATTTCAAAAAAAACTGAGTAACCAGGGAAAGCCTACACACACACACGTGCCTGCACACGCAGACACACAGAGACACAGAGAGAGTCTTCAGCAGCCACCTAAGTATCAAGACACTAAGTAATTGTTTAATTTCAGCTGGTAATTGATTCCAGAGGGTTCAGTTTCTAGTACGAGCTAAGTGTACCTTTGGGACAAGTGGTATCAGCAGTGGCTCGGAGAAGCACAATTGCTGGACAAGGATATATATGAGGAAAAATTGTTCATAAGGGGTCAATGGACACTACCTGACTCACTCTCACCATGTTTCCTTGACTGATTTCCCTGTAGTTTTCTCCTTCGTGCAGGGGCTGGTACACAGGGTGATCCCGTGTCTAACAGTCCTCCAGTCACTAAAGACCTGTTGCAGACTTGAGTGCTGACACTATAAGCACAGAACATTTTGTGTGTACACATTTACCATATAAATTCCCTGTGAGTCTGGGACTGGTTCTGCTACTCTGTGGAATCTGTGTCAGAACTGTACTTTCCCAGCTTGAAGAAGCCTGAGAGAGAAGAACGGGACGGTTTTATTGCTTTGTCAAGTGATGCCTTCATATCTCAACACTGCCATTTTCCTGGAATATATGAGCTGTTAGCTCAGACCAGTAGTTCGCATGGTCCAATACAATTGTGATGGGCTTGAGACAAGACTTTCTCCTGGGATTATTTAATGCTGAGTCATCGGGAATTGTATATAGGTTCTTGGGGATGCAAAATAATAGCTTTATGCTTCTTCAAGTGTTGTGCTCACCTTGAATGTGTACCTACAGCTGACTGGAAGATGATGCAACAGAGCTTCCCAAAGTGATACTTTGATGTCAGCCATGGGCCTTTGTTGTTGTTGTTGTTGTTTTCTGTCAGCTGCAGAACAGCATTTTTATTCCTAAAATTGTTAGAAAATGCATCTCAAGGATAATACTCAAACTTAACATTAGGTGTCAGCATTTTACATATTATTTGCTGAGAGTAGATATCCCAGAAGAGCTACAGCACAGAAAATAAATGTTTCAGGCTTTCATTTCTAAAGCTTTGTGTTACGATAACTGGAATAACAAGAACAACAACCTCTTTGTGTCAAATAAAACATACATTTTCATACCTCTATCACAAGCAACACATGTAAATATCATTGCTTAACTAAAAACATTGGACTTGACTGAGCAATCTTCTGATGAAATACTTTCATGACTAAAAAGAAAAATGGAACACTTGAGTGAAAAAAAAAACAGGAATAATGGATAACCACTTGATTTTTTTATTTTTTATTTTTACAATCAAGTGGCATATAAATCTTATGAAATAAATAAATATAGGAATGTTGTAAAAATCCTCTACAACCAAGTTTTCAGGCATGGTGACAAACTTTTCCTGCTTGTTCCTATTTACTTCATCACTACCTGCATCATATTATATTAGAATATTGAGACCCAATCAAACAAAGTCAAGTTAGTGCTTCGCTAACTTAGAAAAGAAAAGCCCCACTTTGCATGTTATCAATTATCATTTAAAAGCAACCCTTGTGCTGCTTGGCAAGGAGTTTTCTTTGCATTCAAAATCTGCATTAATAGATTTAGCATGATAAGTGAACTGCAGTACGGATACGTTTCTGCCACAAGTGCCCCAATCAGGAAACCATCTTGAAAAAAATACCCATGCCATGTTTCACAGGAAACTTGCATTTTCCTGCCCATAGCTTATCTAGATATCAGAAAATTGTGGTATCTGAAGTAGTCCTCATGGGAATGGACAATCCAAACAAATCTAGAATATGGAAATAGTTTTGTTTCCACACCTAATGTGAAAATTGCCTCCTGCAAAGCTATCTTTTTGTCAATATTTGTGAAATCTATATGGCTCCTGCAGTTGTACGATGAACTTGATAAAGATCAGCAATTCCTATTTTTTACATTCATAGCATTTTTTAAAAAAACTTACTTAAATATACTCTTCTATGCATCATTTTATGTTTCCTGTTAAATATAAGTGAAAATTGATTGGGGCATTTCTCCATGGAATTCTATCTTTATTTCATCATAATTGCTTCTTCTTTGAATAATGACAGATGAACTGCTTCATTCAACTGCAGTTTTTTAAAGCTTTGAAGTCACAATAACAGCACAGGATTTAAATCCTGAAGCCATTATTGTGGCAGGGAAGAGATCCGGGGGGGGGGGGATTAAAACTTGGGGTCCTAAAAGAAAAATAGTTTTATGAAGTAATAGTAATTACTTCTGGTTGTATTCACTACCAGTTTCTGCAACTTCTACTTTGCCAAAGTGATCTGTACAGCTCTTAAACAAAGGCATTTAATTGTAAGTAATAGACGAGGGTCAATATAGTGTTCTCGAAGCTACCAACATGAGTCTGACCAAACGGCAGGAGGCAGTGGAAGACAGGAGTGCCTGGCGTGCTGTGGTCCATGGGGTCACGAAGAGTCGGACACCACTAAACGACTAAACAACAACAACTATAGTGTTGCACATCACCCCAATCTCTGAGTGATGCAAGATTTCAGGCTTTCAGGCGCTTATCCAGAGTTCGTGTTTGTTTTTGCAAAGACAGCACAGCGAAGACTGCGGTATCTTTATGTTACATGACTTTATTTATACATATATACAACTTGAACCTACAGTGGAGGGGTTCACAGCACTAACACCCCAAAGGGTCTTGTTTGTCCCAAAGCCATAGTCCTGGATTCAAACAGAAATCAAACATTGTTCAGACACACTCTCCAGCTCGCTGTTTTATGTCTAGGTCACATCAGTCTCTAAAACTCTGAAATCTGGCTTTATCTGTTGGGGAAGGGGCCCCCACCCATTTGCTGTCTCACACTAAGCCCCTTAATCCCCCTTAATGGCTCATTACCCAGGCTTTCACCATCACCAGGAGGCTAGCCTGGCTATTCCAAGAATTAGAAGCCTTGATTAAATTGTAACACTTGCTGGATCCAGGGATTAGAGGAGCCTGGCATCCAGTTTAACTCCCCAAACTCATAACAATAGTAAGAAAACTTCTCAATGGTTATTTTAAGACTGAAATCATATGCTTTGCAAAAAAAAAAAAGTTTTAAATTCAGTGCAGATGCAGAGCTATATTTTGCCAATAAAGAGTTTATTAGATCTTTTCTCTTTCTGACATTTACATCTACTCCAAAGTATAGTTTAATACTCCAAGGTATGAATTTCAAAGTTCCCTTTATCTTTGTATTCCAATTTTCAGCCATTAATCAAATAATATGAAACAGCTTTACAAAAAAATCAAACCCTCTAGGAATGGATCACACATTCAAAATGTGCCTTCCAGAAGTTTTTCAAGTAATATGATGGAGGGGCGTATGCATGTAATCAATATATGCACAAAAATACTTAGATTTTACATATATATGACAAAATGTGTGTTAGAAAGATGACAAAATCACATATGCCTCCAACAAATCTTTTTAAATGGTACCTATTAGAAGAATACAAATATGAAGTTATTTACTCGCCTTGGTGGATGTATGTATCCATCTCCAACAGTTAAACTAATGAGTGTTCTGTGTATAAGGCAGGAGTAGGTGCTCTCTAGATCAGGGGTAGGCAACCTAAGGCCCGTGGGCCAGATGCGGCCCAATCGCCTTCTCAATCCGGCCCATGGATGGTCCAAAAATCAGCGTGTTTTTACATGAGTAGAATTTGTCCTTTTCTTTAAAATGCATCTCTGAGCTATTTGTGGGGCCTGTCTGGTGTTTTTACATGAGTAGAATGTGTGCTTTTATTTAAATTGCATCTCTGGGCTATTTGTGGGGCATAGGAATTCATTCCCCCCCCCCAAAAAAAATATAGTTCAGCCCACCACATGGTCTGAGGGACAGTAGACCGGCCCACGGCTGAAAAAGGTTGCTGACCCCTGCTCTAGATGATGTACTGTGGCTCTCATGAGACCCAGCCAGTATAGCCAATGGTCAGGAATAATGGGAGTTATAGTACAACATCTAGGGGGCACTACAATGGCTATACATTCTGTGTCACAGTTGCCAACCCGCATGGCTGTTAATCCATTTGAAAAATTCCCTAGTACTCGTTACTAGTACATCAGAATGTGATATTCTAGCCCTGTATGGGAAAAAAATAGAGGTATTTTAAAGTAAGGACATACGCTATAGCCACTATTGAGACAACAGGCAGGCAGAATTTGTGTCATGGTCAAAGCACACCAGTACTAAAAGATGCAATGGGTAGTAGAATTGTAGTGGACCCATTGAAAGAAATGGTCTAAGGTTAGCTTATGTCCATTGGTTTCAATGGGTCTGCTCCGAGTTGGACTATTGTTGGAAACAATCCTGAAGCTGCAATCTTTTGCCTACTTGCCTGGGAATAATCCCCGTTGATCTCAATGGTATTTTGCTTCTGCAGGGATATGTAACAGGATTGCACTTTTAAGCAGGGATGGATGAATCAGCTTGTTTCCATTTCAAGCCAGTTTTGCATCCCTTCAACCACCTATAAAATATTAGTTTTAAATGGTACATATTTTTTTATATGCACTTTCCCCTAAAATACACATTTTGTATGTATTTTTTTCAAGAATACGGTGGTACTTCGGTTTAAGAACAGTCCTTTTTAAGAACGATTTGGTTTACGAACTCCGCAAAACCGGTCTAAGAACAAAATCCAAACAGTGGAAGGGCACCGGCGGTAGGAGGCCTCATTAGGGAAAGCGCGCCTCGGTTTAAGAACGGTTTCAGTTTAAGAACGGACTTCCAAAGTGGATTATGTTCATAAACTGATGTACCACTGTAGTTGATACAGGCAGCAGAAAGGTAGTAGAATGAAATGTAACAGACAGTAGGTTCACATTTTCAATGCTCTTCTGCAGGCATCCCCAAATTTCGGCCCTCCAGATGTTTTGGACTACAATTCCCATCATCCCTGACCACTGGTCCTGCTAGCTAGGGATCATGGGAGTTGTAGGCCAAAACATCTGGAGGGCCGCAGTTTGGGGATGCCTGCTCTTCTGTATATATATATAAAAAAACCACCTGCAAGTGGAGATCTTGAACAGGATAGAGCGGGTTAGAAGCTTTTCTCCTTATGCTAGCTTTTTACATATGGGAGCCCTGTTTAGGCACTCATTTCTCTCATGTGCTGAAAAGTATCAGGGTTATAAATTAGGGAAAGAGTCTGCCACAAGGAGAGGAGGTTCCGTGCTCCAGGTGACATTCAGTTTGTGGAAGGTTGAAAGACAGATCACAGTATGCTGGCAGAGTGGGGGGCTTGCCAACAGTCCCCTGCTCTCATGCTCCCACCACGAGGGAAATGAATTCCTGAATAGGGCCAAGGAATGTTTTAGCCCGGGGAGCATTATAGGTGGAATGATCATCTGCAATCTGGAGTGGTACTACCAACTTCAATATTCTGTCACCTCATTCATGTTCCATGTCTAGACTAGTCTTCATATTTCAGCTGCCACTGCTCCATGCTCCGTAGTTATAGCTCTAGTTTCCTGCAGATAAAGAAGGAAGATTACCTTGATGATGTCATTCAAAAGTCAAACATCTAAGGCTTTGTCGCAATCTAGATTCTGCTGGAAGGAAAGGCAGCTGTTAGCCCTTGTGGCCTGTCACTGCTGGGTGAGGTTAAACTGTAATTCTTCTTCCTTAAAGATCACTACCTTGCTACAAGATACCCTTAAAGCTGCAGCTGTAGGAAAGGCACATCCACAAAACCTGACAGCAGAAGGTGGCATGCTGATGCCACCCATTCGTTTGCAGAAAGAGGGAGGCTCAAACTGAGGGAAGTTGGATCCTCCTGAGGGTGGCCCTGGAACTCTTCCCCAACCGGCTTGGGGCGGGGCTTGCACCGCTCCAGCTGGTGGTGCCATTATTGTGCCAATGGCCTTTAGCCAATGGGCAATGTGGCAAGGTTGGGGGTATATATGTGGCAGCACGACGTGGGGACTTCCTCTTGCTTCGTGCTGCCGAACACCCACCCGCCCACCTGTCGTGTTTGGCCTTGCTTTGGACTTCGGTTGGTCGCCTGTTTTGGAACGGGCCGGGTAGGAATTTTTTCCAATGTGGCAGATTGGCTGTGGCCACTTGGTTTTTGCCTACTCCTTAGCAATCGTCACAACTTTGTAAGGTTTGGCGGTTAGGCATTGGTTTTGGGGAATGTGGGGAGGGGAGCTCAGGCCATCACCTGCCCCTCCCATTAATAGGGTATTCCGTTAAAGGAATCCGGGGGTCTGGATCTTGTCCGAAGCCCGGAGAGGGGCTAGGGCCATGCCAGGACCCCCGGGAACCCCAGGGGTGAGCACCAGTCAATTCACATTGATGGAGATCCCCCTGCTGGTTGTTTACCCTTCCAGGCTTTCTACAGAGTGGGGTAGGAGCCAGTTATAGTTTGATACCAATGCCTAAGCCAATACCAGTCACACTTGTGTATTTTCAATAAAGTGGTCAAAATTTGCCCATTAACCTTTAAACTAAATTCTGTGTCCACTGTGTCATTATTTCCATTGGGGATGGGTTTTGGGGCTCGATGCACAAGTGAATGGCCTGCAAATACTTATAGATCCTCTCTGCAGTTTTACAGTCACACTCGGGATGAGAGATTATATTATGTCCACAATCCCATGGAGAGCCAATGGTGAAGTGGGAGCTTCCTCTTGTTATCTCTTATCCATTTCCAGGCATAACAGAGAAGTGGAACAGTTTGCTCATGGGAGCCTAAATTGTGGCTCGGTCTTACTATATCCTATATACAGGTATGATATCCTATGAACAAGACCTTAGAAGCACAGGGGAAAGGGCTGGCTACCTTTGAAACAGCGCTCAGCTGAAAGGAAATACAGTGAGATTCTTGACCAAATTTAAATGTGTTTGAAGTTCATTCATCTCTAAATTAGAAATAATTAAAGGGGCCCTCATTAACATGAATAACTTGTGTAACTTTTGTTTTTGAGTTAACCCTGAATCATAAACAAAATCTCTCCCAGAAAAATATTTAAAAGGTTTTACCTTCTGGTGCAAATCTTTACATATGTGCTAATGAATATATAAAATATTGCTTTTCAGCTTTGGAAGCTTGATTATTCCAACTTTTTTTAAGTTACGGAAAAGATAAAAAAACAGTTCAATTTCATCAACTCAAACATGCAGTGAAATAAGACATTGTTTTTGTAGGGCTGTTCATTCTTTGAACTTAGATGACATTGTCTCAGAGGACAAGATGTTTGATGAGTTTTATACTTTAAAGCCTCTCTTAAGAAAAAATTAGCTCAGAATCTGTTTTGTGTAGAATAGCGTATGTATGCGTGCAGAATCATTCAGTCTTCAAAAGACCAGAGGGGAAGCTGGTGTCATCTTCTATTTACTTTCAATATATCTCTTTTAAATTCACACATTGGGAAAAGCTGAAGAATCATAATTTTAGGTGCTTATTTTCTTATCAGTTCAAAAAGCATATATGCATCCAGTTGACCTCATAGTGAAGTGATGAGGAAGGGTGTAACTTTGCTTCTTATTTTACATGAAGGAATGAAAGATCGGATACTTGCTCACAATTCACCTCATGAACTCTATGTGTACTACTTATAAAAAAACAACTGCCCCATATGTATTTGAATTAGAAGGGACACCAAGGGTCATCTAGTCCAACCCCCTGCAATGCAGAAATCTCAGTTAAAGCATCCATGGCAGGTGGCCATCCAACCTCTCTTTTGCACCTCTTTTGCTTTTGACACTTGAGGTGTACACGTATATGAGGACCCACCTTACTTTTGTGATTGAAAGTTATTTTAAACTGTTTTTAACATCGTGTTTTATATAATGTTGTAGCCCGCCTTGGGATCTTAGGGTGAAAGGTGTGTGATAAATTAATAAATAAATTCTGTTCTTACACAGGGCACATACAGACTCCATCAGCTTCCACTTGGTCACCCTAGACCACTCACTGCTCTCCAAAATAGAATAAAATGATCATAGCTAGTGCCAAATAGGCAGTATATTGGGACTTTAAATATTAGTGAATCTGAATTTCTGAAGCCTAAATTTACATTTGCTTCACTTCATTGGCTGAAAACTTTATCTTATAATATGGAAAGGGACATGTCAGTTGCTAGAAGAGGTTTCTGCTGAAGCAGACATTAAGAGCTGTTGCACTTACAAAAGCTATGTAGACAACACTGGATTTCAGTTTAAAGCAAATATTGCTGGGAAAAGGTTATCAGCAAGATTGCAACTATAAATACACTACCATTTTATTTGATCTGCAATTTTCATAATGCGTTCGTGTTTGTGTTATGCAGTATAGGCATATATTTATCTGTCTGTATGTATATATATATATATATATACATATACACATTGCAATATACACATACATTACAATAAAATCTATTTTAAGTATTGCCTTGAAAATGATTTATTCCCTAGCTTATGTATCTTATTCTATAAGATAGCACTTTGATATGTTATTTCTTACATCTGTTGTTTTCTTAGAAACAAAAACAAATGTCTTCTGCGCATGCTCTGGAACATTCAGCTAACCCTGGTACACAAACTGTGATGAGCAATTAATAGAATTCAAGTAATTCTTATTTCTAATAGTTTCCATGATAGAGAATAATATAAAATACCATCCAAAGTGTAGTTAGCATTTTCCAACTTTTAAGTGGCATGTACAAGTGATAGCACAAAATAAAGTGTATATACTGCTTTTCAGGCCAAAATCTCACCCGAGATGACTCACAAGTAATATATAATATAAAACAATCAAGTTACTTTAAATTTACTTAAAACTGTTGTAGTTTAATAGAGCAGGACAACAGTTCTTATGAAACATCAATTTTAAAAGCTAGCAAATATGGGGCCATTCATGAAAATATGGTTTAGTGATTAGACCACTGGACTATGACCTGGTTCAGATCCCCACTTTACCTTGAAGCTTACTAGACAATCATGGAAAAGCCACTGACTCTCAACCTACTTTCCCCCACATTTGTGGGAATAAAACTATGGGATAGAACCATGCATGCCACCTTGAACAACTTGGAGAAGAGGTGGAATGTAAATGTTACACTTAAGCAAGTACTTCTTTCAGGAGAGAGTTCCAGAAATATGGGGTCACCACTGAAAAGGCCCCATCTCTATAGTCCACCTATGTGGCAGACTTACGAGCACAATCTCTGAAGCAGATATTAAGGCCAAAGCAAGTGTGTATGGGTGTCATGGGCCAGGAGTCATCTTCACCTGCTGAACAGCAGCCTGAAGGGGGGAAAGGTGGAATGACTCCACCTGCAGCTGATCAGCCTTCAAGGACACAGAGGATAAGGTACTGATGAGAACCAGCTGGTTGTGGCCTTCTTAAGCAGAACTTCCAGCAGCAGTCAAATGCTGGTAACAACACTTGTAGTTCCTGGCTCTACCTTGCTGTCTCCTGCTCATCTTAACCCTTGACCCCATGATCTTGGATTCCCTGACCCCTAGACTATCTGACCATGTGGATTGCTGTTTGCTCAACCCTAGGACTCGACCTGACTTTGTATGCTGACTCTCCCTCCAGGCAAGTACATCTCAGAGATTCTTCCAGTTGGCTGGCTTCCCACTCCACTGAGCTCTGCACGTTGTTGCTCAGCAGCGAGACTAGAACAGTGGGTGCAGGTGGTCCTTCATATATAAATCTCTTACCTTTTTTTCTTTAACTGCAAAAAGATTAGAAATACAAATAGGTACAAAACCTTTTGATACATACAAAGTTAATAGCAGTCATCCATCCACCCATCCACACTAGGAAAAGACAAAAGGGCAAGAAGAAAAACAAAAAAACCTGTCCTAATATATATATATTACTGAATTTAATAATGAATAATTTTTTAAAAGCATGAAAATAGGGTAGAATGGCTGATGGGCCATTCTTGTAGATGATAGCTTTATAACTGAATGGTCAGTTTTCCACTTAAGCCGTAGCTACTTTTCCAGCCTCCTAAAGAGTTGGCAGTGGGCCAGTGTGGCCCTCAGACCAAAATACGTTGATTACTCCTGTTTTGGACAGCACTAGTTGCATATAGATAAGAAATGAAGAAAATAATCCTAGAGAGATGTGTGTGAATTCCCATGTATATCACAAGATAAAGAGAAGGCATATCCTATATGCATGGTACAGTCACGAAGACTTCATGGCATTAAAGTCTGGATACACATGTACACCCCATCTCATCAGCACCTGCTGTGTGTATGTCACTGAATGTGTAATTACCGAACTAGCATTATTATCCCACTACCCTTTGTTGATAGTGAATACAGAACATCCAGACAGCAGGTCCAGAAATGCATGCAAAGAGCCTTCTTTGACAGAATGATCTGCCTGGCAGGATCAGAATTTTGCATTTGAGAAACATAATGGCTATTTGCAGCTAGAACATTGCAGATGCTAAAAAAGGAAGAGGACGAATAAGCATTTTGGCTCAGATATGGACATTTTATTTCTGAATTTGTTGTGGTTGTTACAAACAAAATAGAATCAAGGAAATTCGTTTAACAAATATGTTTGGATGTCACAAATTACATTAAAAATGAAAATATCACAAAATGAAACAAAATTTTGAGTTTCACGGCATCGTATCATTCAACATCATTATAAAACACATGCATACTATGTGACGCAAGAATGGGGTGTGTTTGATTCATCTCAAATTTCTTGATATTTCTAAGCTTATTATGTCAGTTTCTTTTTCACAATGATGAATTAAATTAATTAGACGCACTAAAGAGATGCATTAAGCAATTTTCACAAATGAAGACAAATTTCACAAATCTAAACTAAAAGGCAAATCAGATTACAGGAAATTAAGCTACTATCAATCAAAAGGCAAAATAATCAGGGTAGAAACCCAAGCCAAAATACTTGTCAGATCATCAAATGTTATTAGTAAATGAGGAAAAAAACATACTTGACGTTGGGGTCAATACCTTGCTTCTTTTATTAGTAAATTGACTAACTGCTGTAAGGATGAATGGCTTCAACCATGTACAGGGTATAAGTGTGGGTAACTAGCTGGATCAATGCCAATTTGGCTGCTATGTTTATGCTAGGGGCAAAAGGTTCCCTTGAAAGCTATGAAGACCGTTCTGCTTTCTGCTTTGGGTCTGACCTCTTTCCATCTCTGCCATGACAATGTCATTTTTTTTATCAGGCAGGTCCATATCCTAATATAAGAAGAGCCCTGGTAGATCAAACTTAAGGCCTATCTAGCTCAGCATCCTATTTCCCACAGTGACCAACCAGATGCCTCTGGGAAGCCCCAAATAACCAGTCTCTGTTCACTGTTTCAGCCCAGCACACCTCTAGCATCTTTACCATGGCTCGTAGCCAATGATAGCATCCTCCATGATTTGTTTATTTAATTTCTAAACCACCTTCATCCCAAAGGGATCCCAATATGGTGTACAGCAAATAATAAATACAATAACATCATATACATTACCACCAAGAGTCATGTAACTTCCAGTGGTATCATCATGACAAGCAAAACAGTTCCCATCAAATTCTCCCAAATGCCTGATAGAATAAAATCATTGTTACCTAAGGACAAAAAATCAGTACTGATGGGGACAATCATACTTCTGATGGAAGGAGTCCACAACAGACACCACAGCAGTGAAGGACTACCCTAGGTCACCACATAATGTAACAGATGCAGATGGGACCACAATTAAGGCCTCTCCCACAAATCTTAAAGCTTCTTCCAGACTGCACCTATAATAATTGGGACCAAATATTTGAAAGATTGGCATAAAGACCTTGCTAATTTTATTTGGCAAGGGAAAAAAGCTAGAATAAAATCCGAAATAATGATGGGGTCAAAAGAAACAGGAGGCTTTGCAGTTCCTGATTTAAGAAGATATTATGAAGCTGCATGTTGGAGCTGGTTGAAAGAGTGTACGTTACTTAAAAAATAGGGAGGTTTTTGAACTGGAGGGTTGGGATAAAATTTATGGATGGCATGGCTATTTATTTTATGGGAAAATACAAGTACATAAAAAGATTTATGAACCATTTAATGAGAAAGGCCTTGTTTGAAGTATGGGAGAGAACAAAGGAGAAAATTATAGAAAAAACTCTGTGGTGGACCTCCCCAGTAGAGGCAACCTCCACACTTAAAAATAACACGAAAAATTTGTGGCCAATCTATAAAGAGTTGGTAGAAGAAGTGAATGAAAATCCTAAAGTAAAAGAATATGAAGAATTAAAAAAGAAGGGAATAAATTGGCTGGAATATTTTCAATTTTCAATTGAAAGCGACTTTCGAGAAAGGTATAAAGAGTAGAGGATTTGAAAACAAAATATCAAAGATAGATAAAGAAGTTTTACAAAATAATCAAAAAATACTTACAAAAATGTATAAATTACTAAACAATACACAAACAGACCAAGAAA
This sequence comes from Darevskia mixta, assembly GCA_034641385.1. Lineage (NCBI taxonomy): Eukaryota > Metazoa > Chordata > Lepidosauria > Squamata > Lacertidae > Darevskia > Darevskia mixta. Next base: position 17,105,188 of record JAWWNH010000001.1, read on the forward strand.
TTAAAAGAAAAAATATGCTAAAATGGGAACAAGATTTAGGTTATGAAATTGAATATAAAGATTGGGGAAAAAATTTGGATAAAAAAATATAAACTTTATTGCCTGTTACCAATTAAAAGAAAATTTTATGAAGATGCATCACAGATGGTCTATGTCTCCAGACAGGTTGGCAAAAATGAATAAATCAGGTAGCAATAAGTGTTGGAGGTGCAATAGAACTATTGGTACCTTGTATCATATGTGGTGGTCATGCCCTGAAATTAAGAAATTTTGGAATATGATACGTGAGGAAATTAAAAAGTTGATAAAAAATATATAACAAAAGAGCAGAATCACATTTATTAGGAATCTTGAATGGAGACATTCCGAAAGATAAAACTAATATCTTCCTGTATGCAACAATGGCAGCGAGAATGTTGATAGCCAGCCACTGGAAAGGAAACCACATCCCAACCAAAGAGGTATGGTTGAATAAATTATGCAAATATTTAGAATTAGCAAAGTTAACTGATTTAATAAGACAAAAGGGCCATTCCATGAAAAATGAGCCTGATAAGAAAAAAATTATTTTTAAAATATACTTATAGTTTCATTACCTAAACAGATTCCAAACGTGCAGTCTAACCATTTTTTAAAAGCTAAAGACAAAATAAGTTTAGTTTATGGACCTTCTTTTCAAAAGTCCACCCACATAGCCTTCACAGAAGTGTTCAAGTTAAAAGTTTTCTGATGATTGTCCCACCCGTGACAGCATTTTTTCCTTAATTTTGTATCGTTAAATTTCTTAAACTTAATTTCTGATTGCATAGTTGTAACCAATAAACATTGATTTAAACAGATATGCTGAGTTTATCATTGATTCACCTCCCAACTCACAGAGTTTTTCCATAAATCAAACTTATCTCAAGCTCCATGTCCTTTTTTTGTCCCACCCGTGACAATACTTTAACATTTAATAAAATTGTCAAAAATATCCATAAAAATAATAAAAAAATAGTAAAATGTTCAGTATCTTATTAAGAACATAGTTTAAATTTTGGTTGTTAATTTTTATGTATATTTACATTGTTACACATGTTTGAATACCAAAAAACATTTCCATTGTTTCAAACATGGTCCAAGTGTCCCACCCGTGACAATGGAATGGCCCCAAACCCAAAAAGTATAATTCAGAAACAATGGAAATGTTTAAATGATTATTTATGCAGACAAGGATCAAATACAAGATTTTGGTTGTGTTTAGAGTAGACTTGTGAGAGATCCAGAAAAATTTCGTGATCTGATCATTTATGTGGGATTTTAAGGAAGAAAAAATATGGAATAACAGATACAATTTTTGTTTAAAATGTTTATAGGAAGTGCAGCATAAGCGGTGGAAGTCAATCAATGAAATTTTATTATTATTTACTTATTGAAATATATGTAGAATAAATTTGGAAGAAATTCTTCCTATTTTCTTTCCTTCTTTTTCTAACTTTTCTTTTCTTATACTTACTCTTTCTTCTTTTTCTCTTTCTTTCTTTCATACTTTTCTTTTTTATTAATATTATTGAGAACTTTGTATGTGATTGTAATACAATGTTTTGAGTTTGTAATAATTATGCAAATTAATAAATTTATTATAAAAGAAAAAAGCTTGGGATTGGAACCTCAAAACCATCTACATCTGAGTTGGTACAGAGAGGTAATGAGCTCTCCTCCCTCCATGCACAAGAAAAGGACTGTGATCTCTCAAAACCAACATTTGCTGCCACTAGCCCTCCTTCCTCTAACCTTCAGACAACACCAATTCTTAAGTCTCTGCATTATGAAGGGAACATCCAGCCCACCCCTGTCTCTGCCTAGGAGATCAGGGCAGCTTGGTTTCCTTAGGCAAATCCCATTGATATACACATGTAGTAGGATGCCAAATGGTCTAGATATGGGGTGGGGTAAATACCCTTTTAAAAAGGGACGCGGGTGGCGCTGTGGTCTAAACCACAGAGCCTAGGGCTTGCCGATCAGAAGGTTGGTGGTTCGAATCCCCGCGACGGGGTGAACTCCCGTTGCTCAGTCCCTGCTCCTGCCAACCTAGCAGTTTGAAAGCACGTCAAAGTGCAAGTAGATAAATAGGTACCGCTCCGGCGGGAAGGTAAACGGCGTTTCCGTGCGCTGCTCTGGTTTCGCCAGAAGCGGCTTATTCATGCTGGCCACATGACCTGGAAGCTGTCTGCGGACAAACGCCGGCTCCCTTGGCCAGTAAAGCGAGATGAGCGCCGCAACCCCAGAGTCATTTGCGACTGGACCTAACGGTCAGGGGTACCTTTACCTTTTTAAATACCCTTTTAAGTCTGGCACAAACATATGCACACACACAAAAGACCCAACAGACGATTTTGAGAGACCTTATTAAAAGGTTTATGTAGGCAAAAATGAAAAGGTCCATGAAATAAATTAAAGCAACAAACAGAATGGGCACATACCTCAAGTAAAGGAGCTTAAGATCTTTGGGAAATGGGGGTCCTCAAAGTGGTAGCTGCCACTGGAGTTGTTCCCGCTTTTAACTCAGGTGAAATATGACCTCTTTACTTGAACATAATGGATGACTGGAATAATGTTAAATTTTGCTTTGAAAAATATAAATTTTATAGAGACTGCATTTTGACAAAGTACAGTGTCTTTTTAAAAGTACATACAGTGGTACCTCGGGTTACAGACGCTTCAGGTTACAGACTCCACTAACCCAGAAATAGTACCTCGGGTTAAGAACTTTGCTTCAGGATGAGAACAGAAATTGTGTGACGGCAGCGGGAGGCCCCATTAGCTAAATTGGTACCTCAGATTAAGAACAGTTTCAGGTTAAGAACGGACCTCCAGAACGAATTAAGTTCTTAACCTGAGGTACCACTGTACAATTAATGTTTCACTTCCCTCTAACCCCCATACTGATATAGCAATGGATCTGTCTTTTCAACATATTGACAGTAGTAAAGAATTTGACATATTTTCCATGAGAGGCTTATTGTTTAAACTGAACTGAATATATTATCCCCCCCTTTTTTATTCTTTCTTTCTTTTTTACACCACAGTACTTCTGTCATGGTGCTCTTAGCACCTAAAGGTCTTAACATTATCACAAATGAGAATGCTCTGCATTTGCAGCTGACATGTTCCTAAACCCTGTCAAAAGCATTCTTTAAATAATGCATCAGCATGTGTTTGTGATGCTGGCTTTGTACATACACTCTGACTATTATAAGTGAGGGTTTGTTGTCAATGGCACCAGGCACAGCTTCCAGCTTGTCAAATATCAGTTATGTGACACTGTCACTTAATGACAGCCACCCCTAAATGAAAGGATGCACAGTTGCTCACAGCTTATATCGAGGAAGGGGTGAAATTCACACATTATTTGACCACCTCCAGCACACCTCCACTGAAATACTGATAGTGGGCTTTGGTAATGGGGAGTATTGAAGCCTCTAGCTCTGTTCTGTAGACTCTGCTATGTATGGCATCATAAAAGTTGAATGTGAACAAATCTACAGAGAGAGGAAATTTGGATGGAGTGAAACTTTAATCACAAGTTTGATCACAGAAGCTATGCTTCTATAGACCTGGGTGCAAATATTTTCCTTTCAGCAAACAACACACCTTGCTCTAGTTACACAGGGAGGGAGCCCCATTTATCAATGTGATTATTCTTCATGAGCTCCTGTATTGCGGGGTATTATGAGAGAGAGAGAAATCTTATCTGATAGGCTTGAAATGTACTTGCTATTTATTGAAATCCAGTGTCCCTTGGTGAACTCATCTGTTCTCTCATCTTCCTTCACTGCTGTTGCCTTCAGGGCAAACCCTCCCTCAAGTCTTCCCATCTGCATTGCCTGTGTGTTATCTCTTATTCCCCCGAAATTTCTTGAATCTGGTGCAAAATAAACCACTTTATCAAATGGAGGTGGTGGCCACAGGAGGCGACAAAAGAGTCATGCGGGCACAGAGGAGGCAGCAGTGGTTGCAGGAGGAGACATTTTCAATTTTGCCTGAAGCAGTAAAATGCCATGGACTGGCCCTGACAATTATAGTGAATTTTATGAGGTATTTAGCCTAGGACTGAAAGTTTTGTTTTCTGGCTGGGGCATTCTCGTTGTGTTGAAGTAAATTCAACATCCAATTTGTTGTGCTGAACTTGGTCCTCCTCTGATTTACAACACAAGCTATGCATACTTCCTCAGAAGAAAGATGCTCAGTCTCACATAACTATGGGTAGTAATGCAGCTTTAAAGTCACATGAAAGAGAGCAGCACATTGTGTGCAGGGGACCTATTCATATGAATGAGTTTTTAATTCCCACTACCCTTTTCACACATTCAGATCAAAATTTCAGATATTTTTAGGTAGGAAGCCTGGAAGGCTCAAGTTTGAGCAACATGCAAAACTACCAGCTCTTTATAGTATACAGACACTATTGGCTTTATTGACAAGAGGAAGCTGTATTGCACAACTTCTTTCACTATGATACTAGCATTTTTAGAAAAGGAGCGTTAAAAGTGCATGCTCCTTCCCTTAACATCATACGGGGCATTTCTTCATGGGTCCAACTGAAATTTTGCATAGATTTTTATTTTTATGTTCTGCATTCCAAAGACTCGGGGCATGTGACAGGTTTACAATATATTTGGCTAGTTAATTCAGTTCAGTGTGGGCTTGTCAAACTTTCCTCATATCTCTGTTTTCTGGCTATATAAATCACATTGGATTGTTCTGTTGCAGCTGCAGCTCATACTTGTCTATATTTAGAGGTTTGTCTATTTCAGAGTTTCAAGACCAGCCAGTCTTCTCTATATGTATGGGGGCGGGGGGGGGGGGTGGCAAGTGCCACCAACTTCCCTTGTTCATTCTTCCAGCCCTTATTTTCTAAACACTGTGCCCTCAGGTCTGTAGGCCTCATTTTGTAAACTGTTCTCTCTCAGTGCTGCAGACCTTGTCATTTAAACTCGTGGTGGGGAGGCCATCTTTCCCAGTTCCCATCATTTTTGGGCACTGACTGTGTTTGCTGGGGCTGATGGGAGCTGGACTAAAGAACCTCCCCTCAGGGCTGTAGGCCTCATTTGCTAAATGTGCTTTTTTAGGGCTATAGGCATAGGAGGCCCAGCCCTTCTAGACCTCTTGGGGGATATTCAGCTTTTGTTTTCATAAGGTGCTTTCATTTGTAAGCGATACAAATAACACAGTGTGGGCAATACTCAGGCCAGTTGTTTACTAGCATTAGTGAGAAGTACTAGGCCCTTGTTTGTAAAGTTTTCCAAAATTATATAATGCAGTTAAGTAACTTTAAATGCATGATTGCCCTGAGATGAAATTTAGAATCCTTTTAAATCTAAAATCCTCTCAAAACAGCCAAAATAAAAAGGGTTGCAGCCAAACAAGGCATTCTCGAATTGGACCCAATGAAATCAACAGGCTTCACTAACTTAAATCCACTGTTTTCAATGCAGTACGATTAGTTAGATGCAACCCTAATGTAAATTATGCCAGTCTGCTCAATTTATAAAACTTGCTTCAGCCCTAGAATATGATTTTTTTTTAAAGTGCATAATTCTTTTAAAACAACAACACTCTTATGTATAAAAGATCATGGAACTTGCCTCTTATGTCCCCCCCCCCCCCTGTGCTCCAGCAACCTGTGTGTGTATTTAAGGCCTATCTGGACACAAAAGTTGTTGAGCTATAGGACAACCCTACCCTATGGTTGAAAATAGAAGTCAAAGAATTGAGCACAATCTGTTAAAAAGTCAACAGTGAACAAATCTCAAATAAACTCTGACTAAACATCAATAAGAGCTTTCTGATGGTAAGAGCTGTTCTCCAGTGGAACAGACTACTTTGGAAGGTGGTGGGCTCTCCATTGGAGGTTTTTAAGCTGATGTTGGATGGTCAACTGCCATGAATACTTTAGTTGAGATTTGTGCATTGCAGAGGATTGGACTAGATGACCCTCAGACCCACTGATTATGTGTGTGACTCAGTAGAAAATTCTACACGTTTCATTGTAGAATGTGTGGAAATCGCATAAGAGAAGGAGATGGAAATTGCATCTTCATAGTGCCTTATGCCCTAATTATAGAAAGTCATAATACAGAGCAGCATTTTAGACTTGGTCTGGTAGAATGCTGATACAAAAAATGCCAACACGTAAGCTCTTTTCATTTCAGTGCAACTGACTTCCAAACAAGGATGTATGAGGCCTCGGCAAAGTCTCTCATGTAGGTAATTTTCAAACAGGAAGTTGACAAAGCAGGATCATTAACAGCGGCACATTAAGCTTGCCAGAAGTGCAACACCAAAAACCTAATGTTATACGCAAATGTAAACTAGATGCAGTAGTTAGAGCTGTAATTCAAGAGCTAATTAGATGGCAAAAGGCAGCAGAACCAAGCATCTGCCTCCAACATGCCCAAGTAAATTTCTGCAAGACTTTTTATTTTCTACAGAAAACAGAGGAAAAGGAAGTTGGTTCAAACTCCAGCTAGCTTAATTCCTCCTTGTATTTCCTTTTCAGCTGCTTTGCTGATCTTCTGAAAGTCTGCTTGTCTACTTGTAGTAATTTTCATGCTAGAGTGTTTGCCTGTTATACTCTTCAGTTTCTTCCTATATGTGAAACTGCATGTATGACTTGCTGTGGGGGGTGCTTAACTCCCTTTAACAGGAAGTGGTTACATCGTGCTTTCCTCTTTGCTTTCTTTCTGTTGCTTCAGGGGAAGAGAGATTTGTGTAGCTTTCAGATACGTAACTGCTTCATGTTTTCCATTTGCTTTTTAGAAGCTACCGGTGGATGTTGGTACAGTGGATAAGAACGTCATGTGTAGCAAACTGTAGGTAAGGAAACTTCATTTATTTCTGAAGTCTTACATGCAACCTGTCGCTAGATGTGCATGATAAAATAAGCACAGCACATGGATGGGGAGAGAAACAGATTGCTTTGCATTGTTATGTTAAATGTAGTACCGTAGAAAATACATCAACAACTTATTCAATGGAGCTTCCAACATAGATATATAATGTGAGAAAGGGTCCAGCTACTGGCATCTGTATTTGTATTGGGAGCACAAACAATAATAACTTACATTTTCAAAGGCTTAACTGGTTTTGTCAAAAAAATGTTTGCCAGCTTTGGCGTGTCACTTCTTACAGAAATCTGGTCAGCAAATGGTTTTGATTGAGAAAGGTATGGTGAGTACAGGGGCAGTGAAATAATGAAGAAATTAAAAGATGTTACGGCATGATGATAAAGCCACATTAGCAAATTTTGGTAAGAAGTCCCACTGCTGAAGTATAGCAGCAATAGTAATAAACAGTGGGAATGCTAGTAAAAATAGTATCCTGTGGGCATATCATTAAGAATGAAAAACGTGCTCAGCTACAGTATCGCGTGTGCACTAAAAATCAGTGGTGGAGCCATATCAGCAGTATTGAAAGTTAGGAGATTTCTCCAAATGCTAATACAAAAAATGTCCAACAGAGGCAGAGAGAGCACAAACCAGCTCTGCTCTACAATGCTTATGGAGAGAGAGAGAGGAAACTGCTGCCTTCTGCATCATTAACTGGAACCCCAGAGTTACAAATTCTTGAGCAATGGATAGTTGTTGTTTTTCTGAAAAGTTTGTAACTCTGAAAGTTCTCCTTTCCAGATGTCTTTCTGCCATTTTCCTTACCTCCCCACACCCTCAGAGGGGAGGTGGCCACCCCTCTATCTTCTCCTCAGCTTTCTCCAGAGCCACCCCCCCATATCAACCCCTAATATCTTAATGAAAGACTTTCTCCTGTGGTTCCTCAGTAATTTGGTAGTATCAGTAGCTTCCTGGAATGAAGATTAGGTGGCTTTTGCTTGACAGCAGGGTATCTGCACAGTGAAAGTCAAATTCTAAAGTTACATCTTAAAACATGCAGATGAGTCTTACAAGCCACACCAGTCTCCCTTTACCCTGTTCTGCAAATCCTTACACAAGAAACTGCCTTTTACCAGGCCATACTATCAGTCCATCTAGCACATTACTGTCTTCTACATTATATTGCAGCAGCTCTCCTGGGTCTGAGCTCTTTCACTTCACTTGCTACTCCCCTTGCCATTCTTAGTGGAATAGCAGGTATGCATTCCACCCCTTCGCCATTCTCAAAATGGAAAGTGTGATGCTGAACTTAAATGTATGAAGACAAGATCAAGTCACACGGTTCTTCACCTTTAAAGGAGGTGAGGGAGAGATCAATATAACTTGGGTTTCCACATCTATGAGTCTAAACTTTGCTGGATCTGCTCACATGTGTGTAGGTTACAAAAGGAGATGGTATATGAATCCTAAGGTGTACTGCTAGCTTAGTAAGTGTATATAAATAGAGCCTCTGAAAATTTGTGCAAATTTCCCATGAGAATTACAATAGAAACCACAGCCTCTGCAAAGAGGATCGTACCAAGTGAGATAACAGAAACAGACCTTCCTTCGATGCTTCAGTAATATTTGCATATTTCTTGTACCTACACACTCCTTCCCGAACTGAGTTTATCTTTAGACAGTTTTTTAAAGATAAATATTCTTGACAGCTGTATGCCCCATCATGCTTTGAGTAGGCAACAAAACAATGAAGAAAATGAATGTGAATATTGATAGATCTCTAAGATCATTTAGCTAGTAGAACACTGGTCAGCAACTAGTTCTATCCGGGGGCCCCTTTGAGGATCAGATTATAGGTGGTGGACAGGGTCTTACTGCCCATTGCCAATCCATATACTTGCCTGGGAGGTTCCATCACTCAGCCCCCAAATTAATCCAAGTCAATGGACCTCAGGTACTGAAAATGGGAAAGGCCTTTGCCTGAGATCTTTGTAAGGTGTTTCCATTCAGAACTAAACTATTACTCCGGTCCAGTCCAGTGCTGTCAAACTCAGCATAAGTGAGCTTTGTGTTTTCAGAAGAAGTGGAACCATGCTTGAGCTATGCAGATGGTAAGACCCAATTCTCAGTGGCTAGATTCACCAGTTTCAGGAACAGCCTTACCATTATGCTGGTGCCTGGGGAAGGAGGTTTTTGCATACCATTAAAGATGAGCACATTGGCAATTATTTAGTTTGTTATACTTTAGCACCATGAGGTGGAGCGCTGTTCGCATTTTCTGCCTCAGATTCCAAAGTCTCTTTGGCCATCTCTATTTGGGAATCAGGTTTGCAGTTCACTCCCATATAAGCAAATAGATAGCTGCCATTTACTTCTGTGGCAAAATGTAGGGCACATGGGGACACTGTTGTGACAGAAGCGCAATCTCATCCAGGGGGGATAGGTGTGTGTCTAGAATAAATGCACCACATTTGCACATAATGTGAAAGCATGGTTTATCACAAGGAGGAAAGAGCCATAGGAAGGTTTCAGGCTCATGTGCTTCTCTCCTCTCACCCGTCTGCCTCTCACTCCTCCTGTCGCATAGCTGGGAGAAGGACCTCAGTTTCACTCTCCATTAATTTGTACAAACTAGAGATCATGGCTTAAAACAAAGGCCTGATTCTCATGTAACACCGTGGCTTAGTGTGATGTGGATGATGGATTAGTGTTATGTATGAACCGGGCCATAGAAATGTGCTGCATCTACAGAGGTCATTGCCATAGAGAAGTCCTTTCCGTATGCATGCTCAATCCATCATAATGGTAGTAACCATAATGGCAAATACAAATAATAGCTGCTTACTAGAAAATGAACAGCAGTTCAATAGCAAGATTAAATGCCATTATGGGATGTTTGTGCAGACTGTCATAAGAGGTAACATTTGATATTGAGGACCTTTTGGGGGTGTTTACCTTCAAGCAGCAAGTTGCAGAAATTAAGGCCTACTCAGAAGAGGAATCAGGATGCAGCATGGCTTGCACCATCTATTTGCTTTATGTTTAGGTACACATATAACATGAAAAACAGCTGATGCAGACAGATACCCGGTACTTCCTAGCAAATATTTGGAAAATGTTGCTCTGCATTTCATCCGGAAGATGGCATTCTTTGCATCAAAGTGCCTATACTTCCCACAGCTCTTAGGCTTTCCTTAAAGATTTCCCACCTAAGCACAAATCTGGCCTGACAACCCTATAGTTATGAGATATGGCAGATTTAATAATAGCCCAAGGTCCCAAGTACGAAAAAATATCATGTTACAATTTAAGTAAAATGGGTGAAGCTTTGAAAATGTGTTCTCTTTCTGAAACTAGATAAGCATGTTTAGTGTTTTAAAAGCACTGAACGATGTCTGAGAACATGGCTAATATTTGAGTGGAAAATATATGCATTAGCAACACCTTGACATGTAGCCAAGGAGTTGCATAGTTTGGTGACATCTCTACCAGTGACCTTGATGTCCGATGCTGAGCCCTCCACCCCACTGCAATAGCAACATGTTTGCCTCTGCTTTGCTCTAGTCTGTAATTAGTTCCATAACCATCTACCTATTTTAGTCGGCACATAAGAGGTTTTATGGGGTGCATTTCGAAACATAATATATGAAGCAGGCGTGCATGCAACATCCTCCGCTAGTCTTTTTGGCATAATCAACAAAGAAAGGCCAAACACTTCACTTTTAGCCTGTGAGCAAACTTGAGATATCTGTCTCAGATGTGAACATGGGAAGACCAAAGGCAAACTGTAAGGCCTGCCAGCTGGATGTACTGGAAAGGTTACTGAAAGATTACACAACAGAAGAGTGGCCTTTGAGATAAAGATAATCTTTTATGTAAACTTCGCTCTTGGACAAGTTGGTGAGTAATAAGGTGCCCTAGATTATTGATTCTACTGATAGATTTTAAGAGATACTCAGCTGGTTTCACTATTTTTCCTTATTACCTAAACTGGAATAAAACCTGGATTAATACACAGTGTGTTTAACATTGTCTTCTTACTGACTAAAATGGAATAAAACCTAGATTAGTGCATGGTGTGTCTGACCTAACTGGCTATTATATTTTTCAGGCTGACATAATAATCATGCAGCGGTTAATGTCTGCTGATACCAGTGCAGAAAAGCTGCATCGTTCCCATGAAAGCACAGGTGCTGTTCAGATGAGGATCAAAAGTGCCAACAGCCCCCATGACAGACACAGCCAAAGCAAATCTATGATACTGTCTGATAATGTGAAAGTCATTGAGCCCGTAAGTACTGCTCTACAAAAATTTTCTGTCTCCACTCGTTTGTTTTGTTATATATGTTTTGCATTTTTTGAAGTTTTCTGAAACTGATTAGATTACCTTCTCCAGTATAGCGAGGACTAGAGTATCAGGAGACTTTGCCGGAGACACCAGAAAACCATTAATCAGCCACTGTTTCATACCACTGAAATTTGACCTTCACCCTTGCAGAGGTTAGCAGCAGCATGGCGGGTCACACCTTACAGTTATATGCCTGTTAGAATTGAGTCATTATTGGCTCCCTCACTTACACATCACTTTCTCCCAATCCTTTCCAAAACACCAGTTCTGGGGTGTGTCCTGCCATATGTGTTGGACCCGATATAATTTGAGACAAGCTCATAGTTACATTGGCATCCATGAGGTGCCACACCTATTCAGACAAGCTTGCACTGATAGGTGTGTTGAAGGCCCCAAAGACCAAAAACCTTGTGGTTTGTCAACACCATTCCTGCCTTAAGTTCCTTACACCAGATACAGACACTACAATTATTGATGAGTGGACATAGTACCTGATGAGGGAGATGATATATTTATAGATACATTCATATATTTATAAATAACAGCTACTTCTCCTTTCTGCCCAAAGAGATACACCTGGGAAACATTTGCATCTTCCCCTTCATCCAATCAGGTTTCAGTTACAAAAGCCAGATCAGCATGTCCTTCCTGGACAAAATCAGAGACAGTAATTGTCTTTCCATTAGCTGATCTGGAATTTTCTAGTTTCACCTTAACAACTTCAGGGAACCACACAGCAAGGCTACTAGTATCAAGGCTGGGAGATGGGCTGGAAGGAGAAGTAGCTTGAAGACATCTAACCCAGCTTTTCCTCACCTGACACATCCATCCCGTCACCATATCACTCTGTGTCCATTATAATCCCAGTGGTAGCCCTAACTACCGTTTTCAGTAGGGGCTGTGCCAATTAATCGTACCCCATCCTCCTAGACCTTGCCACACCCTCATGTGCCTTTCCTCCTCATGCTGCCACTGAAGCCAAGCTGGATGAAAAGTCAACCTGGTAGGAGCAGCAGCAGCATCATGGGAAAGAGGCCAGAAGTGGTGGCCGATCAGCCAGAATATTTTCTGCTGCTGGGACTGCCTTATCCATACTGACTCTTCATCCTAATAGTGGATTACCAGGCGTGCTGGTCGCTGCTTCTGACCACCTTCTTCCATCCTGAGCTGCTTTTCCTTCTGAGCCAACTCTAACCACTAATTCTAACCACTGGTGGCAGAAGCAGCAGATCCCCAAGCTGGCCATGGAGGAGGAAGGTGGTGAGTAGTGGTGCCTGCTGCCTGGGCTTCTGGATCCTGTGGGCAGGCGCCCCAGGGCTGGCAGGCAGAGGAGCTAGCAGAGCAGGGGGGCTGCTGATGCCTGTCCTGGCTGTCCCTCTGCATTTCACCTGGACCACCCACCCACCCACCCACTGCCTCTTGTAAGAATAAATAAAAATGGGCAAAACATAGTTTCCCTCCAAAAAATATAGTTTCCCTCCAAATGTTAGTGTCACTGAGAACATTTCATGCTGGCTGGCACAAAAGGCAGGGGGAAGGAAAGTACAGTGGTACCTCGGGTTAAGTACTTAATTCGTTCTGGAGGTCCGTTCTTAACCTGAAGCGTACTTAACCTGAAGCACCACTTTAGCTAATGGGACCTCCTGCTGCCGCTGCGCCGCCAGAGCACGATGTCTGTTCTTAGCGGAGTTTTTAACCTGAAGCGTACTTAACCCAAGGTACCACTGTAATTTGCCTGCATAGGATGGGGCCAGAAATGGCATTGTGTAGGATCAGTGATACTTTACGGCTCTCTTTTTCCCTGCTGGGTAAGCATTCCTCAGCTGAATAAACCCCCCTTCTCTGTGAGTCCCATGATGACTGACCCCATGGGGAGTGGGGTGGGCATTAGAATTGCAGGAAGTGGGGTGGAGGGAGGGAGGGGTGAAGGTGTTTGGTTTTCCTCTCCCTGGAATCGCCCTTGTGCTGCTCAACTGACTAGGAAACAGCTGAGATTGGTTAAAAGGGGGATGGATTGAAGGGAAAAGGGCTCCTTTGGAGAAAGAGTAGGCTATAAATTAAGTAAATAATGGTAAAAACAACAACCCACCACTTTATCTGGAGCCCCTCCCACCTTCCTGCTTCTTGCCTAATCAGTGGGGAGGTTATGTTGTGGACCATGTATAATTCGGAAGTGGGCCAGATGCAGCCTGGGGACTGCAGATTGCAAACGCCTGAACATTCTTGGAGATTATGCATACTGGTCAGAAAATGTGCATATTGGCCAGAGAATGTGCAAAATGAAGTTGAGATACATACAACCCCCATAGCCTGTTGGGAATTATGCCTGGAGAATGTACAAAATCCAGTCACTATATGCACATTCCCCAGGCCTGTTGGGAATTATGTATAGTGACCAGGAAATGAAGGATTATGTGCACATTCTCCATGAGGCCTGGTGAATTGCACAATGGCCAGATATTATGCACATTAACTGCTCAATTTACACTCCTTAACACATAGATACAATTTAGAAAGTAAAAGTTAGCAATTGCGCAATTCTCCTGCCATCTCACTAGAGATGAATAAAAATAGGATGCTTCCCAAACCCATCTCCACCCTTACTCATATAAACATATTCAGCTACAACCAGCACCCCCCCCAAAATGTAACCTTCCTTCCATTCCACCAGAGGCATTTTAGGTACTCATCCATCCATTCACCTACAGTCATCTTTATGACCATTCATATTCCCACAGTTCATTGGTATCACTCTTATGCTAAAAATAATGACACTGTGGCTTCAGTGGTACGTAGTTTGGGAAAGCATTTGAAGAAGTCTTGCATCTCTTTATTCCATAGAGTAAGAAACACGTTCGATGGGAAATTTTGGATTGTTAGCTGTGCCCATGTAAAACTCTTACTAAACAACCAAAAATCCTTTGTGTTGCAGACATTGGATTATATTTCTGAAAGACACGGCCTAACATTGTATTAAGATAGGTAAATGAGAAATGAAAGCTCTTCCTAGCATATAACACTTGTTAATGACCTGTATAAAAATACTATGATTGAGATTATTTGTGATAGTTAAAAACTGGAGTCTGAAATAACCCTGACACATGGCAAAGAGAGCCAAGCGGTACTGGATTTGTTTATTTTATCCCTTCTGAAAATATTTAAGCGCTAATACTTTAGAGGTGAACTCTGTTGCCAGTCATGTCCCTTCCCTTTTACTCATCCTGTGCTACTAAACAAACTGATTGGTGTGAGCCTCCCTCGGTTCATTTTCCTCCATAATGGCTGCAACTTGCAGCTGAGGCCATATGATATTGCAAAATTATTTATGCAATGTTAGTCACTCGCTTTGGATTCCAGCTCAGTTTTTCAAATCAGAGCAAATAAGTGAAAGCCCAAAAATTCTACTAGCATCCCACACCAGCACCAAAAATTTCTCTTTTCAGAGCCATGGAAGCTATTAATTGGCTATTCTGCTGATATGACAAGCCCCTATGAAATATTCAGCTATTTAACTGAGACAGTAAATGGAATAATCTTGCTGCAGTTGTTGGTTTCCCCCCCGAACCCGCCCTTCTGCTATTTTTACCTCCATGTTCAAATGCAAAATTAACCACAGCCGTTTCATCACCATAGCTCAGCAAATACATGATTTTAATTATTCTTCTCTCAGTTGGCAGAAGTAAATCTTTAGTTCAGAGAAACTTGCATTGCATTTCAGAACTGAATCCCTCCCCCCCCCTTCGATATCAACCTAGTAGCTGATGAAACATTCATTTCCTTATGTTTGCTTTCCAATTTAAAACTATCACTTGCTGGCGACACATTTGCACGTAGTACTTAAAAAACACACACACACCAACCCCCAACCCCCATAAGTGAGATGTTCTGTTAGGAAGTTAAAATAATGTTTACTGTAATTTATTTGGAAATAGTATAATGTATTATCAGTAGGAACTGTAACTTTGAAAAAGTTTAAAAGTTAAGTATATTTAATGATGCCTAACATATTTTATTGGCTGTGTTTAACAAAAGGCACTAGGCTGCAGTTGTTTTTGACAAGCATGAAAACATCACAGCATGAGACTGCAAAAGGAATTATGTAGAGAAATTACAAGTGATCCATCTCTCAATGAATTATCCACCTCAATAGCCTGCAGAACTCAGCTACCAATTAACACCTACTTTATTACATGTTGGGATGTACTTAATAACTTTCATGTGTTTATGCACTATTACCTTGACTGATGCCTCTTGTACAATTAGGCATAATTGGCATATCAATATGCAAAAGTTAAAAGGATTAACCCTCTTAAAACTAATGAGCATTTCTGTATCCAGCTGCTAAATGAGACAAAATTAGCATTTTTCACTTTTGGGCAGGATTTTATCATGCAGTTTCTCATTGTTGGTATTACCTTGTTACATAACTTTCGGTCTGGGATGAGGCTAGGTGGGGTGGGGAGGAGAATACTTGGGGGTGATAAAAGAAAAAAGGATTCTAAAAAGTTCCACCAGACACCAAACATTTGCTGCTGGGTTTTCCACAAGCATAACAGTTGCAATTTATGTTCTTTTGTAGGGAGCTGAAAAAGTTGTGCTTTCTTAGCAGCTAATTATAGAGACGCAGGGTATGTCATTTCACCATGCAAACTTGGCTCTGATATAATAGATTGAAAGCTTGCCATGCTCCTCATTTCCTCGCTCTTTCTAGTATTTTCATCTCTCTCATTTTTCCATGCAGAGTTTCCTGACTAGATATTGACAGAATGCAAAGTATTTTGGCATATTTGCTCGAGCCAGTCTGTTAAGTGGCTGGCGAAAGGCAAACGGGAAAGGCCCAAAGTCTTAAGCAAAACCCCAAACACTACAAAACACATCCTGAAAAACCAGTGGGATTCTGAATGGGAACGATTTGCACAGAAGTACATGTTGGTTGATTGTTGTGTCAAGAGTCCTAGAACAGAGAAGGTAAAAATCTTTCTCTGCCTCATATTTTTTAAATTAAATTATGTCCATCACATTTGTAAGCTACACCAATGGTATTGCAGTTTGTAGGATTTTATGAAAAGGTGGACACAAAACAAATATATATCTATTTGGCAAAGCAAAAGTCCAATATAGCAGGAAGCAAAGCAGAGGAAGTTGGAAATATCTGTACCCAGCTTCATGCACACATACACAGATCTTTCTCCTAGACTTGTGAGTAGATTATACCCTGATTTTGGTAGGGTTTCCCAATAAGCCTTTTAAAGTGCAGTCTCTATAGATCTCCATAGCTGTTGGCAATTTCACTTAAATATAATTACAGTATTGTCAGTTTTATTTGGATTTCTTTGCTGTGTAACCCATCCTGGGACCTTTGGGTGACAAATGGGTAATAATCATCAGTAGTAAATAAAATATTTAATGAGCACTATTTTAATGTTAATCATTTATATATAAACGTGCTTTAAGTATTTATGTGTAGAACATTAGCATAACTCTACAGATGAGATTTTTTAAAAAATGGGCAAAAGCTGCTACTATCGGTAAGTCTAGAGTTGGCCTAGAATCGGAACCTGTAACTATTAAGCTCAGCACTTTGTTCACCGATCCATTCTGGTTCATTGGGAATGTGTAATCATAGGGTGATAGCCCGTGGTGCCTGTTGATGAGTGAAATAGACTTCTTCTCACACAATAGGAATTCCTGTTCCTCTCCTATTCCATGCATCTCACCACTCACTCATACAAATCTCTTTAGCAGGGCTGGGAAAACCTCTGTAGAAGATTTTGGGGACATTGGGGTGTGTGTGGAGGCTGCAACATTAAATTTTGTAGTGGATTAAAATACTTTCACCAATTAAGGTGCGCCAATTAATGGGGAACCAGATTTTTTTTTTTAAATCGTAAGTAATTCTTAATGCACATACTATAAGAACTGCAGGTAGCAGATTTTATATTGCAGGAGACTTTCCTACTACTACTCAACATAGGATGGAAGTTGCTTCTAACATAGTTTTCTGTGATGCATGTACCATCTGAAAATGTAGAAATTACATCCCCCCACAAAAATGCAATTGATTTGTTCATCAGAATACATATGTGGATTTAATTCACTAAAAACTAATCAATCGAAAGCCATATCAGCTAAAAGTTCTTTAATCAGGTGACAGCTCTTGTTTCATTGTATTCATATTCAGCAATCTACTAAGCCTGCTGTATTGGAACTTTTGACTCTGTGCCAATTTTTCTTTGCCAACTCACTGAATTTGTCTAAGCCTTCAGATGTTGCTGCCAATCATACAAAAATATATGCTGCAAAACATACCGGTAGTTGAAAAAGTAGAAGGTCTTTTGTGGCAACCATGAAATATTAAGGTTCGTTTGATGTTGCAGATGTGTAGAACATGTTGTATTTTTAACATTCATGGCTGCATACATGTACATACTGGGACTATTTTTCAGAAAGAGATCAAATTGTTTCACCATTATGCATATAGGACTTGCGCTGTAGGCTGGCAACTTGGAGCAAGAAGATGCTTAGTCCTTCTGTAGTTTTGCCTAGTTTTCAGTGGGAACTTCCATGCTGCTAAGACTAGTCCATAATAGATGAAATGATATTAATGTCTTATCTCAACTACACAAATCTTAAGGCTGGGCATGGACTCTATTAAGCAAGAGCTCTTCCTATGCTTTCTGTTCATATGCAATCCTTCATTGTGCATGAATATTAACCATTTTCATCTCTTCAATCTCAGAGAGGTGCATTTTGTCTCATTCAGTGCAAATTCAAAGCATGAAACGTCGTCTTTCATTGGTGCTCAGATTAAGAATCAGAGTCTGTTTAGTCATTCCAAAATGTTAATGAATTAGAGTTCTTTTTGATTAGATGAAACAGACTTGGTTGTCTTATTTATCTCTCTAATACACTATCAAAGATGCAGGAAGCAGTTTTCCTTTGTTTCTTGCTATCCTCTTTCTCCTCCCCCTTCCCGGAACCTCGACTACTTGCCAAAGTTACAGCTAGCCAAAGAGACAAATAAAATTGCTAAAATTACTGGTGCTTCTGTTGAGTAGAGCTTTTTGAGCAACGTCAGGAGAGGCGAGGCTGTTGTGTGTGTTTACTTCACATCAAGCTTGTAGTCAAGTTTGAGGCTTGCTTTGTGAAGATTGTCCTGAAGTAGATCCTGATATTTAATTAATATGACATTAAATCACATTGAATTGATAAGAGTTGGCATCTCAAAGAAAGGTAATTGCCCGTATTGGTTTTGTACAAAAATAGAGCTGCTTGGAAAATGTGCAGCTAACACAGACTGTCAACTCCATTTATAGATCAATACATGAAAACCGTTGATCAGGCAGGCATGTGTAACAGTAACACTTTGCATTTATTTCTTGTTTTTCTACTGCATTAAGGCTTACAGGTTTATCAGCTTCCAAAATATTTTGACTTCTGCGTAAATATGTAATCTGTTTAGTTTTAATTAAATGAGTCTGCAGTCCTTTCAAAAATGTTTCTAGCTTCATGATCTCCCCCTGCCCCCTCCCCCAGTTATAGCTGCAGGTAATTTTAGTTGAAAATGGATTATTTCCTTCTTGGAAAGATCATTAGAACACATTTTTAAAAGAGTATATTTAGTGGAAGGGATTTGTTTTTTGAAGATTTGTTTTGCTTTATACTTTGTTCTTTCCTGGGAGAAATACAGACACTAACAAAAACATTTTCTCAAGCAATAATGGGCAAGACACCCATAAGATTCTGTTTTCTAATAAAAAAAAACCTTGCTGCTTCAGATTGCCTCAAAATTAAAATTATTTTACTCCTCATGCCGTCCCTCCCCTGTCATCCCCTGCCCCCCGAGCTTATTTTCTTAGCCTTTACTGAACACAGAGACATTGCACATGACAGTCAGTGCACTGGATTATATATGGCTCCTCCATCTTGACTTTTACTGTGAGGTGCTATATGACAAAATGGCAGTGTCCAAATGGAAAAATCTTGGCTGACAGATTCAAAGAAGAAATTGAAGGACTCTCATGGTTGGTTCAAGACCAGCATTGAAGAGTATCTGTTCCCAGCCAGTACTTATCCCAACAAATTAACATCTATGACAGTCTGGAGCACAAGCTGAATGCAAACAAGCATTTATCAAGTGGTAGCCTACAATGGTGTTATATAACCACTTGCAAAACCAGTCAGGTTTTACATTTTACCACGTGGTAGTGAGAGTTTTAGTACTATTCAGTTGACCATTTTGGGACCAGTTCACACCTGCAGTTGATTTCACCTGCTCTGGATGCATTTTTGTTGGGGGCCATTGACAGGTGTGAATTGGCCCCGTGTATGCCAATAATGTTTTAGATCAGCGGTGGTGGGCAGGGCCTTTTTCAAACTTAAGGCTAGGTAGCCTTCTGATGGCCACATGCCAGTGGTGGGCAGGGCTAGAGGCTAAAGTGTGTGGAGCAAACAAATGTAAATTGCACCCTTGTACAGTAGGCTAGTTTCTACACACCCTGTCTAAACACTCCTTTCTATACTATATTCAGGAAGCAAAAGTCAAGTACAAATTCCAGCCGGGCAAAAACACTTGGGGTGCAAAGCAGGACCAGTGAGAGGTGTGGCCTGGAGAAAGTTCTAAGGTTCAGGTAGACAGGCCTAGAATCATAGAATTGTAGAGTTGGAAGGGACTCTGAGGATTATCTAGCCCAGCCCCCTGCAATGCAGGAATATGCCGCTGTCCCATACAGGGATCAAACGTGCAAGCTTAGCGTTATCTGCACTGTGCCCTAACCAACTCAGCTATCCTGGAGAAGCACATTTGACCCCCCTGCACAAATATAAGATGGGGGACACCTGGCTTGCCATTAGTACATGTGAAAAGGATCTACGGGTCTTTTTGGATCACAAGCTTAGCATGAGTCAGTGCTATTATAGGCTGTATCAACAGACGTATAATGTCCCAATCAAGGGAAGTAATAGTCTTTCTTTATTCTGCCTTGGTCAGACCACACCTAGAGTACTGTGTTGAGTTCTCGGCAACACAATTTAAGAAGGATGTTGTCAAGTTGGAATGTGTAAAGAGGAGGTTGACCCAGATGATCAAGGTTCTGGAAACCAAGCCTTATGAGGAATGGTTGAAGGAGCTGGATAGGTTTAGCCTGGAAAAGAGGAAACTGAGAGGAGATATGATAGCCATCTTCAATATCTAAACTGCTATCACATGGAAGATGGGGCAGTCTTGTTTTCTCCTGTTCTGGAGGCTAGGACCTGAACCAATGGATTCAAGTTACAGGAAAGGAGATTCCGACTAAGCATCAGGAATACCTTTCTGACAGTAAGAGCTGTTCGACAGTGGAACAGACTCCCACAAGAGGTGGTGGACTCTTCCTTGGAAGTTTTTAAACAGGTTGGATGGTCATCTGCCATATATGATCTAGTTGAGATTTCTGCATTGCAGGGGGTTGGTCTAGATGACCTTTGGGATCCCTTCCAATTCTACAATTATATAAAGCACAGTATTCAGAGTGTGATTTTGACTATTCTCCTATCAAGTGGAACTACTTAAAGCTAATTATTTTGAAAAAAAAGTCTCGTCTGGTAGGATGTTTTGAGGGTAACACAGATACAGCTTCATCTGCAAGTCTTACATTTTTGAGGTCAACTTCACACAGTGCTGCACCATAGGTGTTGGGAAGTTTCTCTGTGCTTGAACTCATGGCAAAAGAAACACTGACATAGTACTTCACACATGATCATGTACACCCCCCCCCCCATGTAAGAAAGCTGACGTAAACTAATTATCAGTGAGTTTAGGTTTTGTTCAGGAAACCTTGTCTCTAATCCAGATGAAGTTGAGTCCCCCCCCCCCACACATTTGCTTTCCATGTTACAGCCCCCTAGTGGGAGCTGCATTTTTATGTGTTCATTCTGTTGCATTATGGCTTTAATGCTAAAGGCCACCAACCACAACTGGTGTGAGCCCACCGATATAGTAGCAGGTATGTGAATTCAGGGGCATAGGATGAACCCATAGAAAAGTGACTTCTACAGCATGATTATAACATGTAAACTTTTCACTATAAAGGATGCCCGAGTCAAAATATAAATCAAAGCAATAAGGTGCTAATGTAAATCCAGTTTGGATGGATTTACTTCTAACTTTAGGGGGATTGAGGTTATAGATATATGGTGTTATTTAGGTATTTGCCAGCTGCATAAAAATTGCTTATTCATGAGCAGTTCTTGTGTGGCTACAAGAACATTTCAGTAGCCCAGCCATGTGGCCTGTAGGAATGGTGCTGAAGCTGATTCTATAGAAAAAAATCCATATAATCAGACCATGCCCCCATGGTGGGGGTCATTTAAATTTTCTCCTGCCTGTACAGGTGGCAGATATGAATAAGTGGCTCCCATACAGCTTGAAGAACATCTAAAGCTGGAATGTGTGAAGAGGAGGGCAACCAAGATGATCAAGGGTCTGGAAACTAAGCCTTATGAGGAGCGCTTGAAGGAGCTGGGTATGTTTAGCCTGGAAAAGAGGAGACTGAGAGGAGATATTATAGCCATCTTCAAATATCTTAAGGGCTGTCACATGGAGGAGGGAGCATGATTGTTTTCTCCTGCTCTGGAGAGTAGAACTTGAACCAATGACTTCAAGTTGCAAGAAAGGAGATTCAGACTAAACATTGGGGGAAACTGTCTGAAACTAAGAGCTGTTCAGCAGTGGAACAGACTCCCATGAGAAGTGATGGACTCTCCTTCCTTGGAGGTTTTAAAGCATAGGTTGGATGGCCACCTGTCATGGATGCTTTAGCTGAGATTCCTGCATTGCAGGGGGTTGGACTAGATGACCCTTGGGGTCCCTTCCAAGTCTATGATTCTAAAGAACATCTACGTATAAGTCAATACGGATGGCCATTTTACCACAGGTGTGACCTTGATATGGTAAAATTGTCCATACTATGTGGCACAAAATGCTAAGACAAACAGCAGAATGAGGCGCTAAGAATGCTGATTTAAAGGACTGTCACTTTAGACTATATAGCTGAGGGACACCAATTTTGAATATTCCCATATAAAACAAAATTCTCCCTGCAAACTGAAACTAGCGTTATCGAGAAGAACGACCCAGCCCATTGTCAGCTGTGCTGGATTCCTATTTGCAGGGAGTTATTAATACAGGAAAAGGCTACTGCCCATACTGCTGCCATTTTCCATGCATTCTGCTACCACATTCTGCTTCATGTGTGAACTTAGGCCTGGTGCCAAGTAAGAGAAGGCAAAAGAGCTCATCTGGACAGCTGGTTGTTTGCATTCTTACTATGAAGGGCAGTGGGCTGAATTCTGGTTTTGGAGAAGGGGTGGGGAAGCTAGTATGAAATCATAGCAATCTGAGCATTTGCTTCAGTTTGATAAGAATCACACATTGTTCTTTCCCTGGCCAGTAATTTCTTCCTTTCCTGTTTTTCTAGCAGTGATTATCTTAATACTTAAGACACATAGCTTGATTCATATGCAGAGTTAGACACGTCTAAGCTCATTTCTTTAGGGCTAGGCATCTTCAGTGTATTTTGCTACATTTTGTTGATAGCAAAACTTCTAATCCTGAGATCCCCCTATTTTATTGATATGCTATATGTTTTTGGCAAAATAGCTGTGCTCTGTATCCCTCCCTTTCCCTAGCCTGTTGGAGCAAGTTTCAGGTAAGTGGAAGTAAGGATGAGAAAGGCAGCAAACTAAAATTGCCCTGCATTGTAAATGCCCCCCCTATAGTTTTAACCATCTAATTTGCTGGAAAACACTCTAATGGTGTTTCATAGAAGAGAAATCTTCAGTACAATTTTTGAAAGCCAGATTTAATTTACTCCAACCCCTTGATAGAAAGGTTAGGCAGTATGATGAAAACTAGATGAAATACTGTATGAGCTGGGATGGCTGCTCCATCACAACCATCATTTTTATTTTTATTTTATTTTATCAAATAAAATGCATAGATTGGATAAAATGTTTTGAAAATTTCCAGGCTCTCCCCTATCCCCTATGTTCTGACATGTCATGCTGTGAAAATATTTTAGTCTATTTACCAAGTACAAATTAGTCTTGCCAAAGGTTCTGAAAGTTTACTTCTTCTGCTTAGATCCTTGCACTTCAAAGGAGGATGCAACTCTGCACATTAGTGATCACGCTATGTTGCCGCAATTTTAAACTTGAACTTAGCTAAATTCGTTTATAATTCACTGCCGATTGAATGCTGCCACAAATGTACGAGGGGGTACTTTTTTTTTTTTTTTGGTAAAGTTAGTCCTCTGATTACTAATTTGAATCAAAAGCTCTAACCTTGTTAGCATCTGGACTTATTTCCATAATAACAACCCCTTCAGAACCTACAAAGTAATGAATAATTGACAACAAATGAAATGTTTTGATAGTTGTCGGCACAAAGCATGTTTAATGTTTTGTGTTGCTTCCTAGCTAATTATGTAGATGACACATTTGTCAGACCTTGACTGCCATTAGAAACGTGTTTCCAGAGGGGAGAAAAACAGGCTATTCATAGAGTAATTAACTAGAATGCTCAATGACCTGTGAGAGATTCAAATGGCTGCCAGTTCAGACATTGTTTTGTTACAGAAGCAGAGGGGTAATTAAAATTCCAAATTACAGTGCTATGATGAAGCATTTGTTTGTTGACAGTATACTCTTACTCTAGTTTGTTAAAAAAAAAAATTCTTTCAAAAAATGGCTTCTAATCCATTTTATAGCTTTAGGAGCTCTGTCTTTGAATTTACTGACAACTAATATTATGGTAAATTGCTCTTCCGAGAAGTACTGCAGGCTTTGGCAGTTTCATGGGAGCACAAGGTGGGTGGGATGGAATAGCAGCTCTTTCCCCTAAACTGACATACCATGTGCTGTCGCTGAAACGCCACTAAACTGCAGCCCATCTTGTGAAATGATATGTTCATAATTCCGCACAGAAGAAGATGTCTAGTTGCAGGGAGGAAATGGTTCAGGGAAAGGGATCGTAATCAAACAAATTGAGAAAGGTGTCTTAAAACATTATGGCAAAGCCTTAATAGAATCGGTGCAGCGATGAGCATCGTTTAGGCAAACGTTTCGGGAAGCAGATGCAGTTGGAGGAAAAGTGGCCATGGTGTGTGTGTGTGTGTGTGTGTGTGTGTGTGTGTGTGTGTGTGTAGGATTGAAAAGGGAATGTATAAAAGAAGACACCCCCCTAAAAAAAGCACTGCATCGTTCCCCCATCGTCTCTTATTAATAAATGGCCACGGCTAAGAATTTACATATTGAGAGAATATGTTTTTCTAACAAATGTAATGGGGTGTTTGTTGGAAGAGGCCAAGGTGGTAAAGTTCCCCAACAATGAATTTAATGCAAGCCCAAGTGAAATATTTATTTACTTTGCCAAAAGTGAGAATATGGTTCTGTTAAAAAGATCTGACAGAAGTAACATGGTGTTTGATGCAGGGAAGCTGACAGCGGCATGGAGTGAGCGCTGATTATCCTGAAGACACTGTCAGCTAGGATTGATTTCTACTTTCTCCCTTTATGTAACGGTTCCTGTAATACAGCTGACCCCAAATCACGTTACCTTGTCATCTCTCTGAATGGATCAAGAAGAGATGAGCTGAAAATAGCTAGGCACTGACCTTGAACTTGCCAGAACAGTGAGAAGTGACAGTGGCTTTGTGTATGTGTGTGTGTGTTTGTGTGTGTGAGAGAGAGTGGGTTTCATGTACAAAGACAGCCAAGCTGCTTTTCAGTCAAGTTCACTACAGCAGCACAAGGGGGCAGAGCAGCATTAGAGATTACAGGTGAAGCCAATATTCAACTTGCTTCCTTCCCTGCTGCAAAAGTGCTTGCTTGTGCCAGTCAGATTTTGTTTGTTTGTTATCGTACCAGTGAAGTCTTCTATAAAAAGCAGATTGACTGAAGTCTTGAGTAAAATTTGGACCTAACTGAAGAGTCCGAGTAGAACCTGACGGTGACTTCCTACACCTTGAATTCCTTGCTCAGTTGTGCCGATGAATGAGAAACCAAATCTAGAAAATAAAAGGCCAAACAGTATCAGAAATGGCAGGCTACCTCCATGAGCTCCATGGTCCACTGTGCAGCTGAACTACCTTCCTTTTGAAGCCAATATGAGAGAGAATAAATAGAGTTGCATACATGAAAAGGCTCATATAGTTGGTAGGTTTCTACTTTTCTTATTTATTTATTTTTAAATCTAAGTTTGTGGCATGTTAGTATGCAAATTGCGCTCTTCAGTTGACACCTCATTTGTCATGCACACGTACCTTACAAAAGATGCCAACACAGATAGTTATGGTAGACATCTATTAATGTGCCTCATGCCTAGAAAAAAATACTCATCTACTGAGTTTTCTCCTTTCCAACTTCTTTCTTTAGCATTTTAATGGAATCTTTGCATCCCTGGTATCAAAAGCCCTCTGTATCGAGGCACCTGGCTTCAGTGTTGTTTTCCACAGTGAAACATTGCTGAGAGCTGATGTGTTAAGGAAGTGTCTATTTTGTGTTTCATCTTGTCGTGGTCTCGTCCCCCCCACCCTTACTGAGCTTCAAGCAGGAAAACCATGTCTCTCAACTTGGCAAAGAGGCTGTTGATAAAATGAGGGCATGCATGCCCCCTCAATATGTCTTGATTGCTTGGTCATAATCTAAATTCTTAAGTCCTTTGATTTCAGGCTTTGACTGCAGCACATGCATTCTGGGCTAGACACCCTTGCTTTGCAACTCCCAGATCTTAAGGGGCTCTTAAACATGCATGTTGGCTTTTAGCTTAGCAATCTGGAGGTGGAGCTACTTCAAAATCTTCCTTTGGTATGAAAGCAGTTCTCTAAAGAGATCTTGTTCCTTATGTACAACCTGGTTGAAAGGTATGGGCTAGAGGAAAAATTTTCCCCTGGAGTTTTGTTCCTGCTTTCATTGTGCTAGGCTTTTAATAAGGGACCCTATTCCCTGACGTGCTAGAAGTGAGTTTATTGCTACCATCTGTTTAATTGCCCTCTCAGTTTTCTTTGGGGAATCATGAAAGTATTTTACCCTGCCTTTGAATCTCTTGGTTCTTTTAAAAGACTGGGTAAAGTACACATCAATTTCCAAAGAGTATATTAAAAACTGATAAACAGCAGCATCTCTGAACAGTAAAACTCAAGGAAAACAATTTTTTAGATGAATGTTTGTTGTTTGTTATCAGCAAACACGGTGCTTGCTGTACAAGTAAATAAACTGGGTTGTGGGCTTTTGGGTTGTTCGTTTTGCTTTTAGCTTTTCCTCATCTGAAATTGTTATTTTTTATTATTTCTATCTCATAATTTCTTATTAAGCATAATTTATACAGCCCTCTTACCAAGG
Organism: Darevskia mixta; assembly: GCA_034641385.1. Taxonomy (NCBI): domain Eukaryota; kingdom Metazoa; phylum Chordata; class Lepidosauria; order Squamata; family Lacertidae; genus Darevskia; species Darevskia mixta. The sequence goes on from JAWWNH010000001.1 coordinate 17,131,783, forward strand.
ATATCACAGAAATGAAGTTGTATCTTGAAATATACATGTGTTTTAAGGAGAGCTGTGACCATTGGGGTACAAATAACTCTAAATGGAACCCCAAACTCTATGATTATGTGTGGGTCCATTACACATTCATAGAAACAATAATTGTAATAACTGTGTGTAAACTTTGTATTATACACCATGAAGTAAAGCAGTACACTTCCAAAACTATCTTATGGTAACCATGATTTTAAGAATAATACAGGACACCATGGTTCTGAAAATGCTGGTATTCTGTAGTAGATAAGTGGCTGGATTTGAACCACCTGAGTTCAAATTTTACCTCAGCTGTGAAGCTAATTCATTATCTCTTAGGCTACCTCACCTTCCTGTGTTCATTGTGAGAATAGCAAGGGACAACACCCGTAAAACCTGAGCTTCTTTGTGAAGGTGATGTATTTTACTTTTTAAATAACTCCTGTTGCTTTTCTCAAGGTCTGCATGATTACTAAGACATACTGCAAATTCTTTATAAGCATCTGTTTGAAGTGGAGGAATTGCAATGCTAAATACAGACAGAAAATACTGCACTGAAGAATACTCATTCTGTAACATTCGTATTATTTTGTTAAAATTGGGACAATCAGCTCCCTTCCATGTACATGTCATGCTCAAAATGCTATTAGATCCGAAATATGTAGGTACTGAAACTGAGAAGATTTGATCAAATTTCCCACAGCTAGTTTTGGGCACCTGACCTGCTTAGTTTCCCACAGGGGAAAAGAAAGCTCTGTTTCTTTAAATTCCCAATGAGAAGGGACATGTGTCTCCTTGCATTGAGTTACATTACATCACATCATGTGGCACAAAGTGACCCAACTCAACGTGACAGGAGAAGTAAAGAAAACAGATTCTTTTAACCATGCGTGTATATATGTATAGACCACTTTTAACAAAATGATGGCAATAAAGATATAATGAAGGGAGATGTGTACTTCTTCCACAGAGCCTAATAACGTAGACTACAGAGCTTGTCAATTCCACTTCACACAACTTAAATTACAGCAGGCATGAAGAGTGTTGCCTGCCATAGACACAGAATAATCAAATGTTGCTTCTGCCTAAAGCAGACTTTTTTTTATTAAAATGTAATAGGTCGCTGTATATACATTTTAAAAAGTAATTATTGATTTGGGTCCCAGTTCAACTGAACATGTATGCAGCAGTGGGGTATTGGCTGTAATGCCTCCACTGAGCTTGCAGCTAAGTCCTGTGGTTCAGAGATGTAATTTGTGAGAACCAGCACCCCCATTCCTATAGGGTTTATATGTACAGCCCTAAAAGTACAGCTGAAAACTGTAGGGGTATGTGTAGACCTGAGGGGAAGTGCACAGTGCCTAGCCACTTATATGAAAGACATAGCATCATTCATCTCAACATGAACCTGTATATTAACATTAGAAAAAGATCTAAGCCTCAGTTTAGAGGTACAGTCAGCACCTGAATGCATTTCAGTCAGCACTTGAATGCATGAACTGACTCCACTGAAAAATATTGTTTGAAGTGACAGGGAAATTATGCTGGTTTGATTTGTAATTGCCTGTTCACACATGGTAGTTGTTGTTTGATGATAGAGTCATCACGCAATGAGCACAGAATGCTGCAGCAACTTTGTGTATATCAAGTTTTGTTTGTGTAGCTCCTTGCATGATATTATGGTGGCTGATGGAACTTTGAAACACTATTTTATCTATCAGAAACTTGTGATACTTAAAAAAAAACACACAAAACTCCCCGAGCAGCGACTAAAAAATATTTGTACCTGGTAAATTCTAAACTGCATTAATGCACAAAGTGTGGCTGCCCATGGTTGCAGTTATTGAAGTTGCAACTGAAATGATGTCTTGCTTATTTGATCTTCAACCAGTAGCTCTTATCCAGAAGCTTTCGTTTCACATTAAAGACAATAATGATTGTCTCCACAAAGTGAGCAGCTTAATAGTCAGAAAATGTTAAACCAGAGTGGGGAGGGGGTTGATAATCACCTTTGATAGCTCTTCATTGCAACATCATATACCAGCCATGAACTGCAAGCCAAGCATTAATCTGTTTAATAAAACAACTCAAAGTCCAATTTTAAACAGGATTTATTAGCTTGTGCTCCTCTAGGCAAATCCACAGTTATTCAGTTTATACCTGAAAAGGGAGTGAGGAGTGTTTTCCCTGCTCCTGCATCAAAACTGTGCTCAGTTTGTGTGTATGGAATGGCAGCTTCCACCTTCCTCTTTTGAATCCAGCTTCTAGTTTTTCAGAGGGAGAAGGAAGAGAATCATAAACACACTGTTCATCTGCTATAGAGCTGCTGTGACTGCCTTTAGGCAGGTAACTATGGGCATGTGTTCCCAGCCATGGTGTCTGCATCGGCAATGGCTGACTACCAAGTTTGTTGAATGACAGATACATCTTATCCCCACTGCAACATTTCCCCCAATTGCAGAACTTTAATTTTTCCTGTAGGAATGAATGACAGCCATTCCGTTTGTAAAGACATATCCTGGCGTACTCAAAGCAGAATTCAATGGGAGCTTCTGAAACCTTAGTCAGATTTTCAGGTGCCATAGGACCCAAACTAGGGGTTTTGTGGTTCTGGTTAAGATATCTTTGTTAATATCAAAGCAAAATGATGCTTTTCAGCTCTAGAGTCCAAATGAAAGAGAACAGTATGTAATTTCAGACACCTTTTAACTGTTGAAAGAGAAAGAAAAACACTCAAAAGCAACTTAGTTTTTTAAAGGAAAAGAAAATAACAATACTTTCGTAATTCTGCATTTCTGATGAAAATCACATATAGGGGTTCTTGAAGAATTCAGTCTTTGTAAATTCCTAAGAATGTACCTCTCATCTGCTGGGTAAGTGGGCTAATGTGTGGATCAGAACTTAAGTTAGCCACTGGATTTTTGATTCTCGCGTGTTCTGGTGCAGTGCTCTGTTAAAAAAAACATATGAAAATGTCTGGACAGACAAGCTTTGATGTACAATGGGGTATGTATGGTATTACTCTTCTAAATATTGCCCTTCTTGGAATTACAAATCTGGCTTTTGCTCAAATTGGAAAAAAAGCTTAAGATCAGATTCCTAAATTTTATCTTTATGAAATAATGTTTGATCAGTGGATGATCAAAATGAGGAATCTCTTCTTTGAAGTTTGATTGACACAGGTCATTCTGAAGTCAGAAACATGTTTGGTCATATAATGTACTGTAGAACTCAGCTCTGAAAGAAGAGGCACTATGAGAGGCATGGGAATATAAAGTGTTCAAACTTTTAATTTGGTCATTTTTACTGTCTGTGAATACGAATTCCCTTACCTGATTACTGTGTGAAATGTACCATGTACTGGAATCCAGGAAGATAGTCTTTCAGTTGTAATTGTGAGTTTAAACAATGGAAAGACATCTTCCCTAACATCTTTCCTGGGAACAGTTCATACCAGATAAATGTAGCCATCAGCAGACAGCCGTGTTTTATTTGTGATGCATTCTGACTTTGTTTATTAAGTAATCATTTCTGGGTACAAGTGTCAACACAATTTGCTTTTTGAATAATGTGAAGCAGATAACCTCAATTAGCAAGCAATTACGGTAATTTTCATACTAAACGCTCTCCTTAATTGTTTTCGAAACCTGAAACTAAAACTGTAATAAATAATGAATGGTGAGAATACATTGATTTAAGGGGCTCCATGGTGATTTTTCTATAGAGATGTGCTCAACCTACCAAGCAAAATTCCAAAAATCAGTATGGGTTCAATGTGGATTTGGCAGCCTGGGATAAAAGGCTTAATCATGGACTTATACTTTGCCTTCTTCCTCACAGTAACTCTTCCTTATATCTCTTCTTATAAAATACCCTTTTCTTCTATTCATCTGTTCTTTCTAGAATCTATCCAATACATGCTCCTTCCAGAACTTACTTAATCTGATAGATGTCCTGCTCAGTTATTTCTGTTAATGGCCAATAGAAAACCAGGCTTCCTTTATCTATTGCCTCATCCACTGAGGCACCCACTATTTCCACTTATGTCTACTTATATACAACCTTTTAAACTCTGCTGCCAAATCCATATGGGGCTCTGAGAGATGAGGAAAACGGTGGGTTGGCCACATGAAGCTGTAATTTAAATACAGTGGAACATGCTGGATGTTGTATATCCTATGGCAGTTTGTTCAGTTGCTCTGTTTTGTAAAATCTGCATGCATTGTTGCTCAGATCCAAGACTCGTGAAGCCTGTGAACCCGTTGATTCATCCTGTCTTTCAGGGGACCCCATAAGAGCACCAAAAGAAATAGCTGCCAACAATTTGACTGGATTTTTTTATACACGTGACAGAAACCCAGTCAATAATATGAATTTAATACCTGCAGTGGGTTGAATGTATGTTTAAATTGAAATGGGTCTATTCTTCAGTATTAACATCATTCACACATGCTCACAAATGGGAGTGGGGGAACAGGATCAAAAAATTAGTGTCATGTGCAAAAATGCCCTCACACCTTATTTTCTGATCATAAGATCACTATTTTTATAGTCAGTTGTTCAAGCTGTTGCAATAAACCTCGCAACGCAGTAGAAATACCAACAGAAGCATCTTCCAAAGTGTGAAGGAAGAACGTTTGTAGGAAAGGGCAATGCTAATGGTACTAGATATAACAGGGCACTTTAATATTTAATTGTGCGGCTTTGTCTTAAGTTTCTAAATGGTCTGTTAAGAAATGCCCCATAGTAAGCAGGGTTATGTGTATTACTTCAAATGGATAAACAACAGTCCAGATTCACCTAAAGAGTTGCTCTAGCAGGAACTGGCAGTGCAGTGGGACTTTCTCCTTTCCCCTCCCCATGTGTCCCCTATCAGCTCTGGGGGCTTGGGAGAACTCCCAGAACAGCATGCAAGGTGAGGATTGTGCCTTCCAGGAAGCAGAAATACTTGTGCTAATGGAACAGTCCTCGTAATGAATTCACCACACCACATGTGTTCTGTGCCCCTGGTCAGATTATAGGAAGTGATAGCCTCCTATCTACAGGTGAGAAACCTGCGGGTCTCAAAATGTTGCTGTATAGCAACTCCCATCTTCCCTGGCTGTTGGCCGTATATGTGAAAGGCTGCACCTGTTGAAATTCCCTACAAGTGGAAAGAATTGACTGAGGGTATCTGCAGTGCATCACAGGGACAGATAGCAACTACTCTGGAATAAATTGAAATGTTTCGGGGGAAATTCAGTTAATGATATAGTAAGCACAAGTTCTGAGCATCTAAAAGATTTCACTGATGAGTAAAAACATATATGTATGTTTAAAAAGTGCTTTATGCAATTTTGCGTGGTTAGGCGGAGTCCCCCCGAACCCCAGGCAGCCCCTGAGGGAAATAACGACATGTGACAACGTTCTATGGGATTAAATTGGCCACAACTTGATTAATATTCAGATGTAGGGAGACCTTGGCTCAGGCATTGGGCGTTTATCCTTCCCAGCCCCCCAGCCGGGGTTCTGGGTAATTTCAGGGTTATCCAGCATGTGTGAGGAGTGGGCTAGCTCTGGAGAACATATGTTCAAGCAGATAGCCCGCCCCCCTGTTCGCTGCCGCTGGAGGGGGAGGGCAATGACGACCTCTGGGCGTATGGTCAATGCCTCCCCCTAAGACCCCTTTAATAGGAACCCTGGTATTGCCGCCGCAATGGGGGTGGGGGTCACCGCCCCCCGCCCCCCTCCCATTTTAGGTAGATGACTAAAGGATTCCGCCCAAGGCCTGCAACCGCCAAAGTTGTGACGAATTGCTACGGGAAAGGTGAAACCTGCCAATGCAGGGAAAATCCTTTCCGGCCCTTTAACAGCGACCTTGTCATAGCAGCGTCTGCGTGCTTGTGTGGCTGTGGAAAATAAAAGATTAATCTGCATAACAAGCATTAATTGAGGGAGTGGAGGGTGGGGAAGCTCTGGATCCAACGGCTGCTTCCCAGGTAATGGCTGACTCCTGTAAGGTGTGTTCCCTCCCTCTACCTGGCCAATCCCCCTGGCGACACCTCCCCAGCCGGGATTGGGCGGCTGCTGGCATAGGTGGAGACTACAGGTATCCAACCTGGGAAGGCGGTGCCAGACCCAACTGCCAGGAGCTGCATGTGATCCCAGAGGGCTGCTCGCAACCACGCAAAATGCGCACCCCATTTTGATGTGGGGAACGGTCATTGTGACATATGCCTAAACATAAACAAGGCTCCAAGCAGCAGCAATGAGAAACATTTTGTGGGATCCCCTCCCTGCACCCCAATCCCTTATTCACTTTGTTAATGTAGATGTCCATTTCAGCCTGTTAGTTGTCTAAATAGTTGAAAGTTGTACTCAGATGTTACAGGTGGTGTATGGTTTAAAGTTTTAGCCATTCTACACTGTACACTACTTCATCCACAGTGTTAACAATAGTACATATTTCATCCGTCGTCTTATAATTATTGTTAACTTCAGCAAGCACCATTGCAAAATCCATCAAAAATGAGTTTTCACAGCAGTGCTTTATGTGGCCATTGATTTTCTCTCGTGTGGTTTTTCTTCATGTGCCTTGTTCTCGGTGACCCTGAGACTCAGCTTTGTTCTGGACTTGTAGCCCATGGCAGTAAAGTGGGGGAGATGAGGCATCAGCTGAGATGTAGAGCATGCATAAAGGAGGAGACATGTAAAAACTGAAATGACATGGCAGCTGAAACATCTTGTTGCTCATCTGGGTTGCATCTTTGAGGAGAGAATGGGAAGTAAATTGTGATATGTAACTGAATAACAGCCAACAGGGTGGATGGTTTTAAGGTATGTGGATGTTCAGTCACATAGCGCAGGCAGAAGGCCAAAGGACAAGGAGCTGTTGGGTGTCCTTACAGTCAGATTGTAGTCTTATAGCCTAATAAGAAGAAGAGGCATTGATTTACAAAAACACAAAACGCAGAGCTCATCTAAACTCCAGAAAGACAGAGAGCATCAGGCTTTAAAATGAACTCAAAATGCTGTTTTATAACAATTTGAAATACAACAGCTATCATATGTGACATAATATTTTTGCACCTTAAGTATCTAATTGTTATGTATACTTGCTACGAATAATAATGGCACACCTGCCTCATGTCATAGGAAGTGTACATCAGTCACTGAAACATGCATGGCTTTGTGATTTTCCTATTAAGCTTGTAGCATTTCAGATCTAACCTAAGGCTTTGTCTGTACCAGCTATTGCACTTAAGTTGTTCCTAGGACTCATCTGTGTCCCAGGAGACCCTTGATCTGGCCTTTATGTGTTTAAAGATGATGTGCAAAATCACAGGCATAACTTGCAAATAAATCCTTTGGCAACCAAAACTCTAGCCTGCTGCTTTAAAGGGCAGGTTGGAAGCTTTGTTGCTGTGCAAATTCTCAGAAGTGGGCACCTCCTGGTCTAGTTACTTTTACTGAAGTGAAGTGTTTCCCTTTACTAATCACAAAGTAATTAGACCACATTCTGCTTATGAAATAATTATCAGGAGGAAAGGAACCTGTTTCTTAAGCAGGCTGTAGGCATGCTCAGGCCCGAACACACAAATGCTCAAACTGTGAAGGGGTGGGTAGGCAGAGGTACACATGCAAGCTCCACTCCCAACACCCCCAGGGATGTGGGCTCCTCTTTAGATCTTTGTGTGATTAAGCCCTGTTAAGGCAGGGCTCCCAATCACTGAGCCGTTTCTGAAAGCATTCAGCTACGTGTGCTGAACCTGCCTTCAGACCACCATATTAAAGGCCCAATGGTCTAAGGAGGCTCCTACACACTTAGAGACATTAGCACAGGGATTGTATGCATGAGATCTCAACCATGTTTTGAGCACTTGTATGTTCACATGAATGCCTGACCACAAGTTGTGTAGCACGAAAAGCTTCAGCAATCTTGCCTACCTGAAACAGCTGGCTGCGAGGCCTATCTACCGGTATTTGCAGTTTTCTTTTTAAGCATCTGTTCTAGCATGTCAGTTCTGGAGTTTCTTTAGCCAACATTCACAGGGTTTATCACTGTAGGAAATGTATACATTTGATTCATTCTCAGTGGAGAAAACCCAGAAGAGCTATAATTGGGAGTGCTACTTTGGATATGAAGAGGACTCCACCTGCTGTTCCAATGGCCTTACCCTGGGAAACACAACTGGAGCAAACAGTCCTAACTGATTAAGACTACCCCTGAGTTGAGGACTACAATCCAAGGGTGTTTGTCGCACAATTTTAAGGCACTTATTCATTATGGTCCAAGCCACTGAGGGGGTCACATGCCCTTCTTCACACACAGATAATTGGAACGAAAACAAAACAAATGTGATGCTGTTGCTGATCTCACTGTCTGAACAAGCTGTCTCAGTAGAAACATCAAGGTACTAGGCAATATCATCACATTTGAAATGAATTGACTATCCACCTTGTTTGCTTTCCAGCTTTCCTAATTTATTGGCTGTATTTGTTTTTCTTATCTATCCTGTGACATACAAGGAAATGGAGGAAGAGATCGAGAAATGGTTATTCCCCAGGTTGGGGTTTTCTTGTTTGCTTTTTGTCAATTTACTTTTGGCCCTTTTTTCATTTATTATATTGTTCTCAGAAGTACTTTAAGAAACTTTAGACCTTAAAATTATAATAAAATGATGTATTTCAGAAAAGAAAACTTAGCCCTCAGACAGTTCTCTGTGGAATAATAAAACAAACATATGCCCACATCCAAAGCCCCTTCGTGAAATGAAACCGAATGCTGAGAAAGAATCCCATGACCTTCACAATCAGGAGAGCTTCTTCAATTTAAAGCAAAAGAAACAAAAATATTGCCCTGCTTTAAAAATGCCACAGTCGTCTTTAATTAATTACTCAACTCTGAATGAGGCACTTTTTGCTGTATTTGTTTATACTTATAAATATTTTGATCAGGACTAAATTTAAAATGTGTGTTTTGTGAATAAACTTCCTTGGCTGCTCTTTCTTTATTGGTGCTATAATTTTGACTTATGGGTATTTTGGTCCTGTGTAGAGGCTAGCTACGGCTGCATGATGATAATCTAAATTATAGTCTGATTTCCATTCTAGCAGTTTTCTCCTCCCCCACCCCCCAACAATCACCTTAGTTTCAGGCAGTCATCTTTGTGATAATAGAGGTATTGATAGAAAGAGCTATTGAAAGCATTCCCCTTTCTATAGCTTTATCATTGTATTAGATTTTTTTGTTTGTCTGTTTGTTTAGAAATGGTATGCCGCCTTGAGACTTTTACAACAGAAAGATGGTATATAAATATCTCAAATAAGAAATCACAATTTTTTTGCTTGGCATGCTAAGTACGCACAGTTTTGATTAACTGCAACACAGCACACAGTGTTAGTAGCATAGAGGAAGGACTTCCTGCAGGAGAAAAAGTGATCACTTACAATATTTTGCAGGCTGCCCATCTAAACCCATCATTGCCTGGCACCTACACACTAAGGGCAAGGTTCCAGCGAACTTGTGAGTGGGCAGCATGCCATCTGAACAGATGGGCATGGAAGTAGGCAGCCAGTAGACCATGTATGTGCATCAACTGTGGGTGTTGAGGGCAAGATTCCCAATGGAGAGTGTCCAAACAGCTGTCTGGCCTGAGCCAACATGCCTACGACCAAGGAAGAGTGCCATCCCTAAATCCTGCTGAGTTGGATTAACCTTCAAAAAATAAAAATTGCTTCTGCAGTAGCATAAGGTGAGCTTTTGGCTTGTTTAAATCTGGGAGAATGAATTAGGCAGGCGAGATAAAAAGAAGCACTAATGAAGCATCCGCTAGAGGGGAATAAATATAGGGCAGGAAGTATTAAAAATACCACTAACACAAGGGCATTTCTCAGTAGATATTAACCAGCAGTTTGTAGCATTCTTGTTAACTCTTCAGCTCCCGGAATGGTAAAAACTTTCAACAAGGGCAACATTCCAGCAGAACTGAAACACCCTTCTGGTGGAGGTATCTCATTTTCGAATGTGCCATTTTAAATGCACTGGGAACATTGTTATGTTAACTCCGCTATTCTGCAGCTCTAGTTGTATGCAAGTATGAGTGTGTGCATAAGAATGTGAATACTATAGATGCACTTCAATTTATGCCTGCAGTTCTCAGCCCAGCAAATGAGTTGTCCTTAGCTGGATCACTGTATTAGTATCTAATTGTTTGATATAACAGGACACAATGGGAGAGAAAACTACTGCTGCTTTTGCCAACAGCTTCGGTATTGGGAAACCACTCTTCATATTCTGTTCTTCATGGTCTTGGACTTGATGGTTCTTTAACTTCAGTTACCCATCTGTAAAATGGGAGTTACTGTGACCTGTTTTTTGGAAGATGAGTTAAACATTTTGAAGCATGCTATATTAATGCATATTAACACTCAATTAATAAACCTGGCTAAGTGCTATAGAAACTTTATGCGAAAAATTATAAAAAGTTCATTGTAAAAATCAGAAAATGAAGCTGAGATTCAAGGGTTGAGCAACAGAAAGTCAAGTACAATTAGGATGTGATTGATTGTAAGTTAATGCACTAGTCTATATGTTATGACTTTCATAGCAAACTCATTTGCAGCATTTTCCAGGTTTAGTTATTTCATTGCTATAACTTGTAGATCAGTTTCCCATGTGAAATGGCCATGCTGCATAGGAATCATGTCCTACAACCATACGTTATTAGTAATGGCAGGAAAGCTCAACATAAGACAGAGTAAGCCACGTCTACAGAGTAAGCAGCGCTACATACTACTGTAATTATGCCATTCTGAAGATTGGTTCAGGCTGATTCTACATGGTGACTATAATGTATGGCCTGGCTGTAAGATGATTGATATAATTTCACATTTGTAACTGAGCAGATTTGGGTCTGGCCTACACTTGTGAGAGAGACCAAATGTGTATTGCTTTAAGCCACATACAAGAAGGATGTGAAAAACAATAGCAATGTTTCATAAAAGGAATGAATTGAGTTGGGGAACTAAGAATATAGCTTATCATTTTGTTGTAACTAAGATAATAAAAACAAAATATGACCCCTGGCCTATATAGTCTAGTATCCTGTTCCCCAAAGTGGCCTCTCATGTCCCTTCAGGAAGTCCACAGGCAGGACATGAAAACCATAGGCTCTTCCTTTCTGTTGCCCCCTTCCACCAGCTATTATTCAGTGATCAATAAGCTTGGGCTCTGAATTTGACTAGTTCTTTAGACCATCTAAGATATTAGTCATCATCCCATCCTGCAGAAGTGAATTTCAAAAACTAATTATGTGCTGTATTTATTCATCATATGTATACCCTAATTTTCCTTTAGAAAGTCCAGAGCACATAAGCACCTTCTAGGGGTCTCCTAGAACAGTGCACACTGTGCATTGCCACAGCATTAGGTGTTCCCAGACCATTAAATGTGTCCACTATCTCTTGCTCCTTTTTATAAGTTGACCGAATCTTATAGGAGAACCTATTGATTATATGTATGCCCCCATCCTTATGGCTTTAGTTGCAACAACAACCAAAATAGCAATAGTAAGCTGTTGCCCTGATTCAGCTATTGTGACATGACACATTAGGAACAGTTCTTATTTCATGCAGTCAGAGGGTCACACAATATTCTGAAAAACTAGTCAGATCTAGACATCTGGCACTTGATTCTGCTGAGGTTTTCTAGGACAATTAACATACATAACAATGCGAGCAGATCAATAAGGATGTAACATGCATCTACATACAGATGTGCTCCAAGCAATGTAATCCAATTAATCCATGGTATGAAGTAAGGTGCATAGAAGGTGCAAGTGAGAATGTATACACTAACTAAAATATATTGGACCACTGCTCAAAGGTTTTCAATCCCTTGCGGGGTTACTCACAAGCAATTCTTGTTGTAAAGGACTCTAAATCAGGGCTCTGGTTCAGTGCAATATGTTTGCAATAACACCTATTGATTTTCCTTTTTTAAAGATATTATACTGCTCATTATCCAGATTAAGTTGGGACTGTTTATAATAAATTTCATTGATATCTTGCAGGATTGGGAGGGAAGTACCTCCATAGGCTTGAGCATGAAGGAAGGCTCTCTTACTCTGTTAAAAGGTCTATAAGGTTTTGATTTATAACTGAACTGAGGGTCAAGGCAAGCAAAGCCATTATCATTATTCTTACACACTCTAGGGAACTGAACTGTGTACAGAGGGCAGTGTACTTAAAAGGAGACATAAGGAAGGAGAATGTAACACAGATCTTTGTTGTGTTTTTTAAAAAAAATCCAACGTTTGTCTACAGATTCAAACAAAGGAATGTGATATAGTACTCAGACAGTAAATGTACAGTCCAGCTTCTTTATTACACAATGTGTGGCTAAAAGTTCTAGTTCGAAGCAGGAGTGAAAGCAACTTCCTTTTACTTGTTCTACTTAAGGACCCAGTATTATTCTACTGCAATATCACTCTTTTTCACTAGGAGCTACTACCTTGTTCCGATAACCCTGGTAGCCCTCATTCTTGGAACATGTTGCATTTATGTTCTGATTCTTGGCAACCCTAAGTTACATGCATTTGTTCCATTTTGCTTATCACAAAGCTGTTCGCCATAAAGTTACATTGTCAACCCTTGGTTTACTTCAGGATAACTGGCATATTTTTGCAGAAATTCTGCCTTTGCAGAAACTGACAATGACTTCATTCCTGGATGCTAGGAGAAATCTAGCAGTATTGTTATACCCTTTAGCTAACTTGGGGGGAGGTGGGAGGGAAGAGGGAAAAGTTGCTGAGGTTGAATTTAACAAAACCAGATTTGCCCATAGACTTGCAAGCGCTTAGTGTGTGGACTTTTTAATGCTTCAGGTGACATTGCTGCTGACTGAAGAACGTTCATCAAATCATAAAACTGCTGATAAGCCAGCTTTCCCAAAAAGGAACCTTCTGAAGGTTTCTCAGACTTTCTTAATACTTGAAGCTTAGTGGAAATGATTGAGATTATTAGGATATGTGGTGGAAAATGGGAGAGATCCCAAGTGAAGGGTTTGACCATGCACTATCCCTTGTGCCCGAATCTTAAAATATCATGCCTGCTTGGAGTGTTAACAGCACAACGTTATTGTTAACATGAGTGTGATATCATTTTGGGGTCATTACACTTGCACAGTGATATTGGCAGGCCTCATCTTAAGTATTCATATGCTAGACCAACAATTGTTCAGATTAGATTATTAGTCTGTGGAAAATTGTCATTTTTCTATCTTTCTTTTGTCTAGTATCAACATCTATACATAGCAGTGCCAATACATCGTCTAAAATGGATTTAATATATTAGAAAGGTGACACACTGATATATAAGCATAGTGTACTTTTCCTTCATTGATATGTGCATAATTTTTATTGATCCTCATGATAGCTGTTTGAGGGAGGTCACTAATATTCTTTTTTAAGGACTGCCCACAATGTTATAACACTTCTCACTTTTCACTTACCTGTTGAAATCAAGAATACACAACATACGCCTGCGTGTGTGAAGAATATCCAATTTTTCCTTGGCTTAAAATTGCAGCGTTAAAGTGCTTCACTTTAGCTTGATCACTCACAACGTGCACTCTTTGAATCACTGATGGAGTATCATTTATTGACCCACAAGGAATGCTGGGAGGTCATTTTCTTTCATTCTGGGTAGAGAAATGATCTCTCACAACTTTATCTGCTATGTTATATGTAAAAGTATAATTTAGAGTGGGGATCTTTGAGAGAATAAAAATGATATAGACCTGAATAGTTTAGATAGGGATGTTGTAGCATGAATATTAGCACCAGATCTGTATAACATTAAAAGATATGGAGAGGGGAGATAAATGGAACTAATTTATTTTGAATTTACACACATGCCTCAGTTTGTATTAATATTAAAGTTCTATCCAAAATCTAAATGGAAAGTCTGACATCTTAGAAGTTCTCTCAACAGCATCAGCAAATCATTCTTGTTTACCCTACATGCTAATAAAACGGGAGCATGACACTCCTGAAAACAAGATTGCAAAATACAGAAAATGTGGTCTGACATTTTTTTCTCCCCAAAGGAGGGACTGCCACTAACGAAAGTATTTCTTATGAAGGCTCGATTGCTTAAGATGCAGAATATTAAGAGAGAAAAACACTTTAGGACACAGCCATGTCACCAGCTGTTACTCATTTCTAATGAAATTGTTAAGTGATATTCCTCATAAATAGGTCAGTGAAACTTTTGATTCACAGAGACTGTTTTATCTGTTTTCTCTGTGAAACGTTGGTATTAAATTTAGAATGGGTAATTCATTAAGCTCATTAGCTATCACTGGGAGAGTAGAGCACTTTCTAAGATGTAGGTTTCAGGGCTTAAAACGTTAGTGCTTACAAATAAACATGAAAGCAGTGTGTGCCGTAAAATATGGGATCATAATATTTTAAAGTATATTTTGAGGGAGGCCCTCTGGATTAATTATGAACATTTTGTAGAGTCCGACATTTACATATAAACAGCATATATTATGGCTTCTTGTTAACTGTGTTTTACTATGAAAGAAGAGTTAAAAAAAACACCAGTCAAAATTTACTGATTATTTCTGTTTTGGATAAAAATAACACATTTCTTTATGTGTTTCAGTCCCGCATGGCAAACTGTGGTTCCTTTTAAAACAAAGCACAATTAAAATCTACTAAGAAATAGTTTCTTATTTTGAAACAAAATAAGTTTCTGAAGAAGTGTGCATGCACATGAAAGCTCATACCAATCACAAACTTAGTTGGTCTCTAAGGTGCTACAGGAAGGATTTTTTAAAATTTTGTTTCGACTTCTACAGACCAACATGGCTACTTTTCTTATTTTGGTTCACTTACATAAAATAATGAGGTAGCATCACCTCACCCTTCAGGCAGATCAGAGGCCAGGACCTGTGCCATGGAAGAGAAGGGAAAGATGTAAATGTATTAATAAATAACTTAGAGCAAAACACCTCTGATTATTTCCCTCTTTCCTTAAATTTCATTGTCATATTTTAAATACATATGGTAAGCTTTTTGGGGGGTGGGGGGAAGAGCATAATCCGCAAATAGAAAGGAAGGTGCTAAATTACATGAGAGCTTTCATAGCAGGAATTCATATGTGTGGCACAAGGGAAGGAAGAAGAACCTACCTGCTACTGCCGCAGCTGCCAACATTGCAGGCAGGTAAAATGTAGTGGAGGAGATGAAGTTGTGGGAAAGCTAGGAGATAACAGGGGGTGGGAATGTGATTCAGACCATGCTTTTCTCTCAGTGGCAATTGGGAGAGCAATTGCATCTAACAAAGCTTGTAATTGGGCTTGGAAATAACCGATTGTCCAACCTTTTCAGAAATGTTTTCAGAGTCCATCTATGACTTGAATTGAGAGGTCTTTGACTATCTCAAAAGAATACCAACCGACTTCAAAAAATAAAAATAAAATTCCTTCCAGTAGCACCTTAGAGACCAACTAAGTTTGTTCTTGGTATGAGCTTTTGTGTATCTGAAGAAGTCTGCATGCACACGAAAGCTCATACCAAGAACAAACTTAGTTGGTCTCTAAGGTGCTACTGGAAGGAATTTTTTTATTTTGTTTCGACTACGGCAGACCAACACAGCTACCTACCTGTAACTGCAAATTTAAAGAGTTATTGAAAGGGTTACTGAGCAAGCACATTAAACATGAAATTATTATTACTGGAGGTAGTGAGGGAGAAAATGTTATAAATAAAGAAGGCTGCATGTCAGTGTTATTAGCATGCAGATTCTTAGCACTTAGCACAGAGCAAACTGCGTATGTTCTGTTAAGTTACTTTCAATCAACCCTTCCTTGTTCAGCATTGTTTGATTTGATGCTAGCAGGTTCTAACTTGGAAATGAATGTATTTTCAGATATCCCGTCATAGAAGGAATCATTCCCAACACAATTTAACACTTTCTGAGTTCATCAGCCCACTGGAGCAAACGGTAAGCAATTGTATTACAGAATTTGCAATTTATTGATGTAGTTCTTTACTTCAGATTTCATTAATCAAAATGTAATGCATGTTTTTTGGGAGGGTAAGTACTTAGGGCTGCAGATGCCTCAATATATTAATAGGGCGAAGAGAACTAAAGATTTGGGGGAAGGTTGGTTAAACAGTGAAAAGAATAATTTTGGAATCTACAAACCATTGTGGTGAATGATACACAATTTCAATTACCCATTAACTCAAGAAAATTAAAGCTGACATTTCAGCAATACTAATAGATATTTATTACATGATGACATTGCTTATCCAAAAATGGCTGTGTTTAGCAAAATGAATAAAATCAAGAGAAAATGCTAGGCATGAAGTTGCTTTTTGAAGAGTTTGCTACTCAGTGAGGAACAGGGATAAACCTGTAGAAAATCTGTAGAAAAATTAGTGCTGGTGTGTTCCTCTTTTCCACTTGAACTATGGTTCCTAAAGTTTATGAGAAACTCTCAGATCGAGATAAGTCTGGATTTGCTGCCAATGTGCGGCCGACTCTGTTGTTCTGCTGGCATAGCATGTCTGCAGTAGCATGCTGGTCCCAATTAGTTGGCACCACTGTGCCAAGTCCCGGGAATGAACCTGCATGCTTGGTTGGCTCCCTAGGGGTGTGGCTGAAGAGAGAGAAAGCTCATTCTCTCTGGTTCATGCCTAGGTGGTCTTTGCCATCACCACCTTCTCCATCCTCCCTCCAGTACAGCACAGCTCAGCAAATATAGTGAAATTTGAAACACCTAAAATTTGAATAGCTAGATGATGAAAGTGACTTTAACTGAGAGAATGATTTTTGGAGGTGGGGAGGGCAAACTGATTCTGTTGATATTCTAAGAACTACAGCCTGCTCTGTCAGAGAGAGTACAATCCCATCCAGGGCAGATAATTTCTTGGGCACAGGAACCAGTCATGCACGGAGCCTCTGTCTTGCCAGGATTCAAACTCAGTTTATTTTCCCTCATTCAGTCCACCAAATTCTTTTTGCATTTGTTTTACAACTCTACTTGTTAATTCTGGCTCTTGTGTTCTTGCAAGTTTTAATTAATAACTATTTTACTTGGAGTTTTTATACAAGTGGGCCTCTATTCATTTCAGAAGAAGGAACCCATTTCCACTTTCTCAAGGACGTAAGAGGCACAAAACCAAATGTTGCCACAATGGTGTGGGAACTGATTCTCCGTGGTACACCTCAATGACTCTCCAGTAACATCTATATCGAGGAACCATGGGATGAGTGCAAATCCTTCTCATATAAATGTTGCCTGATCCCTTGGAGGACAGTGTGGCCTTGGAAAGTCACTAGGTCATTGTCCATACTCACATGGTTCCTCAATACAAATATTACCTAAGAAGAGTATATAAAACAAGACCACAGGTCAATTTCTACCATACTGTTGCACTTACCGGTATGTATGAATTGGGACATGGAAGCCTTTGTTGACAGTAGTGCTCTGTATATGCACAGAGACTTCATGCCAGCAAGACATAATTCTTCTACGGGTCTAACTGCCAACCCTCAGATCTAGATTGCAGTTGTCACCATCCTCCTATGAATTCTTTGCTTTCAGGTAGATGTTCAAGGCCTCAGAATGTGAACTGTATGAGAGAGACCTCAGAATTAACTATTTAACAGATGTTTATTTGTATAAATAAATAAATATCAAACTAAGTTTTTGGATCAGTGCAGTATGGTTTATGGTGTGAATTTATTTGTTGCTTTGTTTTTACGGAGAAGAAGAAGAGTTTGGATTTGATATCCCGCTTTATCACTACCCGAAGGAGAATCAAAGCGGCTCACATTCTCCTTTCCCTTTTGCCCCCACAACAAACACTCTGTGAGGTGAGTGGGGCTGAGAGACTTCAAAGAAGTGTGACTAGCCCAAGGTCACCCAGCAGCTGCATGTGGAGGAGTGGAGACGCGAACCCGGTCCCCCAGATTAGAGTCTACCGCTCTTAACCACTACACCACACTAGCTCTCAGTGTGAAAGTAGAACCTTTCAAATAGGAGATCTCATCTCCTGAACATTTTCCTAATCTAGGAAATTCATCCGCCCTCTACACTGGCCTCCACCCCTTTAGCTGACATGTCCCAACTGCTCCTTCCTTCCCCAGCGTCCTGCCCTCCAATAGATTCCCCTTCACTCTTACCATAACATTCCATCCTCCAGGCAATTCTTCCTCCTATCCAGTCATGCTCCAGAACACAGACCTTCTTTAAAGTAATGCCCCACTGCTCTCAGTAAGACTTCTGAATAATTTTTCATACCAACTTCATAATTTTTTTCCTTGCCATTATGTAAAATATTCAAGCACACAGATAACATCTATAGAGATATTGCACGGCCTAGTCACATAGATGCATTAACTGCATGAAATATGAACAAGTATAAAGCAATAAAAGCATGTCATTTTATCCTTTCCCTCGCTCCTATGCAGAGTCCTTGAATTCTTCTGCCTTATTTCTGTGCTCGTTTATGTTCAGGGCTATTGCTCCCTTAACCTTTCTTCAGCTAGAAAGGTGCAGGAACAGCACAGCCAAAAAACAACACCCCCGAACAAATGATGGATATTTATTGAGGCAGAAAGGATAGCAAGTGCTGTAAGGACATTTCATGTTCAGTAATCTCATGCCATCCATCTGTGGAAGGAATGAAACAATAACCTGAATCCTCCTGGAAGGATTGTGATGAAGACATTTGAACAGATGCTCACCAATGCAAAACACACGTGTCTTTCTATGGTGCAGTTTTGACGTAATGTTTCCAACCTCTGAGGCCTGGTCATGTGTCAAAGGTTCAAAGAAGAGGACTGTGGGAAGAGAGCATGTAATTCTATGGCTCACTGCCTCCTCACTGTTACATCTGTGTCAGTCCAGAGTTGCAATTTCTGGTTCTTGCCTGTTTCCATTGGAATAAACTACTTCGGCGAGAGGGAGAAATGACCAAAATTGGGATCTGTTTCAGAGAAACTAATCTGAAGCTTGGATGGTAAACAGGAGCCATCTCCAATTCACATTTTAGCCAGGGGAAAATAACTTCCTTCCTTTTACATACTGGCAAGAACAGTGTGCATATGTAAGGTACAGAATGAGAAGGGGAACAGGCCAGATGTTTGCTATAATCTTGGTGCCATGGGGTGGGAGAAGGCTGGATGATTTATGTGAACATGATCAAAATATCCCTGCATTGCTTTATGGAGCAACAACCTGATTCTGAGTGGAGCAACAATCTGTTTATTGAGGAACAGTTCTTTGGGTGATCCATATTTTTTTCTTCTGCATTCAGTACTGAAAATATGGCCCAACATACACAAATCTATGCATTAGTACCTATAGCCTGTGCTTCCAAAAATTTCAGGAGCTCATGAAGAATGTGTGTTATGTAGCATATGCGTTGCCCAACATGTTCCAAAATCTCAGCTGTTCATAAAAATGCAGAGTATGCTCCTGATACTGTAGCATACGTTTTTGTATTTATATTCCAAAATTTGGCTTACATATAATGAAAACAAACAATATTATATATGAATCTTTTATGGACTGTTTGCATATTTTAATTAAAAAGTGTATTTTAAACCTAATAACTTATTTTATGGCAATAGATAACCTTATATAAAATTGTGCGGCAGTGTAATAAAATGCCTGCATCTCTAAGCCAGGCCTGAATAACTGAAGTGACCCACTGAAGTCGAATGCAGCACACAGGTCCAGTGTTGTAGCCTGCTAGTAGGCTGACAAACTCCTTGTTTTGGCAGTCCTGGGGAGAAAAAGCCAAGGAATTTATCAAGAGGTTTATTGAGGCTTTGGAGAACCACCACACAGGACTGGTGGCTCTGTTTAAGGTCGTAAATTGTGCAGACCTGGATTCAAATATAAGCAGAGGTGATGTAGTAGTCCAACCAATGTGGCGTTAATTTCTGTATCCTGTCTTGTTTCATGGTCTCTGGGCAGTCTCAAACCCTATATTCTGCACCTGCTCAGACCAAAGTTCAGAATCTTCTAGACCAGTGTTCCCCAACTGTTCCTCCAGCTGTTTTTGGACTACAACTCCCATCATCCCTCGCTAGCAAGACCAGTGGTCAGGGATGATGGGAATTGTAGTCTGAAAACAGCTGGAGGCCCAAGGTTGGGGAACACTGTTCTAGACCACTATGAGAAATTTCATATGGTGGCTTGTAGCTACCTGCTGTTGGATCCTAGGGCAAGTGTTTCTACCAGTGGGTCCTGCTAAGATACATGGGTGCTAGCTGCTGCTAAAGGATGCCTTTTGCTGTTCCCGGCCCTTCACTGATATGTTTTCTTGCAACATTTCTGTTTTTATGTGTGTTCATTTTTTAAGACTTTGTAGCAAGCCAGTGTGGTGTAGTGGTTAAGAGCGGTGGACCTCGTAAGCTGGTGAACCGGGTTCGCGTCTCCGCTCCTCCACATGCAGCTGCTGGGTGACCTTGGGCTAGTCACACTTCTTTGAAGTCTCTCAGCCCCACTCACCTCACAGAGTGTTTGTTGTGGGGGAGGAAGGGAAAGGAGAATGTTAGCCGCTTTGAGACTCCTTCGGGTAGTGATAAAGTGGGATATCAAATCCAAACTCTTCTTCTTCTTCTTCAGCTCATAGTACCTGCCTAAGCTGGGGAGAACAGCTCATCCAGCTCTAAGATGCATTTGTGAACGTATATTAAAACAATTGGGTGGGAACTAATTTCTTTGGCAGTATGCCAGTGTAGGGAAACCTGAAAGCACAAATAAGAATTTAGCATATGTTTGTTCTTTATTGCAGGTAATCAAAGAAGGGTGTCTTCTAAAAGCTAAAATTGCAGATGGAGGCAAGAAGCAAAGGTATGAGGAAATAACCAACACTTACAGTATAAGCAAAAGTGTTAGAAAGGTCATTATCTCTTGAAGGGGTAGCTATAAGAGCCTGACCTGTGGACTATGCTCAAAGTATCATAGTAATTTCATATGGTGACATCATATGGTAGACAGAATTCATGGGTCGTTCTTCTGTATTATAAATTAGGAAGGGTAATATATTTCTATGTTATTAATCTGCAGCTAATACATAGTTTAAGAAAGTCAGGGTTCCATTATGGTAAATGTTTCACAAAATAACATATATTATCCATTGGGTACCTTTTTTTTTTTTTAAGTGACTTCAGTGGAAGCAGAAACAAGATACTGGTTCCTTATCTTTAATTGTAGCAATTCTTTTTTGCCCTGGGAACTTGCTAGATTTTCGTTTTCTTAAGTTTTAACCCTCCCAATTTTTTTTAAGCCCCAAAAGAGAGTCCTTTAAAAAGAAAAGAAAAGAAAAATAAACTGGGGAATCTTTTAGAAATAAGTGCATCCTGCTGTGTTTTCATAATAGGTGCTGTATTAGCAAGCTGCAGTTCTTGTGCCACTTCTGCCCTCAGCCTCAGGCAGAGGACTTGAAACTGGCAGTGGCAAGCACATGGATCACTCTGCCCAGACCGTAATTTGAGGGGAAGGGAAATCGTTGCTTTTCAAACTGGAGGTGGAAATGTCATTAGTAATTAGTGATTATTGAGTGTAGAAAATATATTGGGATTCAGAGGCTGGATTAGCAGATTTTTGAGGCAACTTCAACTCTAAAATTCTGTGTCTGGAATCTGGATTCTCACGGCTATATTTCTTCATAGTGACTGTGGTAATTTACAGCTGAAATTACCACACTATACTTTCTGAGGCCATACAGTCTTATGGACATATACTATCTTAGTTTTCACTTGGAGAATGGAGTGCAGGAGGCAGGTAGCCATCTCTCTGAAGTGTTGAAGTTTTTACGTAGACCACCATTTTCATGTCAGGAGATCCTTTCGAACAACCAACTCTGCAGTAAAAACTGAAGTAGTATTGTTCTGTGAGAAGACTGTAGTACCAGAGTAACTGAACATTTAAATTGGTTTATATATTCACTAAACTCCTGGGTTCTCACTTGGGTTGAATAAGCTTTTTCTAATGAAGGAGTAGCCACCATTGTCTCCTCCAACTCCCATCTTCAACCATTGACTATACAGGCTGGGGCTGATGGGTCCAAAATTGGCACTGTATTGAGTGCCCCTGTTCTAATGTATCAAATGACTGCTCCACCATTTTATTTCTTTATTGCATGTATTTTACCTTGCCCTTTGTACAAGTAAAGCTTAGGGTGGGAATTTGTCCTTCTCCTTTTTTCCTCACAAAAGCCTCAAGGGATAAGTCCCTTATCAAGGGATAAGGAAGGGAAGTCACTCAGTGCGATTCATGTGGCTGAGAGGAGCTTGAACCTAGTCAAGCAACTCAGCCCACACGAATCTTAACTCAAGACTTCATTCTATAGGGCATCCAGATGAAAGAGAGGGAGCACACCTGCTGAAATTCTCATTTCCACACAACTATTAAAGGTGTATGAGCCCTTTTCCTTATGTGGATCTGGCCCCTCTGTGAAGAAGTGAAGCATGTCTGCAAAATTAAATGTTACCTAAATCTGCTTATGCTATTTTTGAGAATGCTTTTGCCATTTATATAAAATAAAAGATGTGTGGAATCTATTAGTAACTGTTCATGCCCAGTACAGGAAAACAATGCCTGATCTTCCTGCTCCTGTGGTTAAACATTTGTGGGGGGGCAGAAACAGAGGTGTCATATTTTTTTTTTATAAACCTACAATTACCCACTTAAACTTAAGTCCCTGCTTCTTCAAGAACATATAGCAATCAATGCAAACTGTGTTGGTCTTATAGTGTGCTGCCATCAGGTGTCCATTTGCCAGAATGCAAATACAGTGGTCACAAGGAGAAAGCTGTAGAAGTTCGTTGCTTTTAGTTTACAAAAAGCTGCTTGAAGTTTGACATTATGTTTTATGCGGCTGTGTAGTTCATATTTATCTTTTTGTATGAAAACAGTTTACAGGTGTTTTATATCTGAGAGTTGCAGGGGTTTTCTCTCTCTCTTTTTTGCATCATTTTGATGTAGCATTCTAACTGATTTTGTCTCCTTTTAATCTGTTAATAAACTGTCACTTTGGGGCTATCAGACAAACCTCAACATGGGGCCATTCTTTAAAATGCATTTAATCCATTTTGGTAGGTTAACTTTTATTTCAAAAAAAACTTTACTGGCAATCCAAATATCAAAAGCTGCAGTCCCACCATCTGTCCAGCTGTATATTACCTTTTGCTGAACTGATTTTTTCTAAGACAGAAAAAAAGAACCCTGACTCTATATGGAATTGTATGTATATTTCACAAGGCTAAAGACATGTATTTCTACATAAACGTTAGCAATACTAGAGTATGCTGATGGAAGTTGGAGTCTAACAACATTTGGAAGGTCACAAGCTACCCTCTGCCTTAGAATCCCTCTTTTTCTTAACAAAGACGAACCTCAAAGGTGGTGCTACTGATACAGTTCACCTTAGCCTAGGGTACAATGCACTTCTGGGATCCCAGTCCACCAAATGAATACCAGTGCTCAGGATCCTTTTGCATAGAATACTATTTTGTACCCCCCCACCTCCGTGAATATGTACTTAAAAAAAATATCGAATGAAATGTTTGTTTTTTATGTGCCAGTATTTCAGAAAACAAGAGGAAGTAATGCTAATGAAACTCATATATGACAAACAGAAATCTAAATGTAGGAAGTATGCCATGTCCATATATGGTAAACACTGTGCCACAGTCAATTCTTTAGTTAGGAAAAGAAGTTCAGGCTAATGTAATCCTGACATTCATTACTTTAATATATTACTGAACTGGACTACAGAAACCCACTGCAGTAATACATGAACTGGATCTTAAACACACCTAATTTCTGGTTTCTGTCTCTGCCTTTCCACTTTGCAAAGTGGCTTCTACAGGATAGGATCTACATATTTAGCATGCATTAATCCTATTTAAATTATGGACCAGAAGTAAAATATCTGGAGTGGCAGTACCGATTGTCCCAACTTTCTCAGACTGTAGCTGGATATTTCTATGCTGCTTTTCAGTTTAAAGAAACAAACGAAAAAATTGTCTCTGCTTACAAAATGACAACAAACCGTCATGGGCCTTGCTCTAGCAAAACATGAACCTTTGCATGGACTTCAGTTAAAGTGTTCTACTTATTATGCCAACTTGAGACATGAGAGAGACTACAACTGTAAATCCCCTTACTTGGAAGTAAATTCAATTTAATTATTGCCACTTGTAGTCAATGGCGATATTCAAGCAATAGCAGTACATCTACTGTGGCAGAACTGCAGGGCCACCCTCCTGACACCAGGGCTGCTGCTGCTTACATGGATGGGGTTGGGTTGGAGTGGTAGCCCTGAAGAGGCCAGTCTGGTGCTTCTCCCAGTACACCTGTGGTCCTGACCTTGCCACCTCCCAGCCCAGCAAGCCCACCATATGCACCACTACAAAAGCCAAGGCAGACTTAAATACGTTCGAGCCAATTGATTTCAGTGGTTTATGTCCACTTAATTTTGTGCTGCATTGTGTGGCGATGTCCCTCCCCCCACCGTGGAATGAAGACACAGTACACAAAATTAAGGTTAATGGGCATAGATAGGCCACAACTTTATTGGTTACGGATGATGAGCGGTATTGGCTTAGGCATTGGAACTAACCGACTATATCCGACTCCAGCCCATTGTGCTGGAAGTCCGGGAAGGGATAGCCACCCAAGGTGAACCCTGCTGATGCACGTCAACTAGGAACTCACCCTGTGACCACCGGTATGGGGCGTGCCTTTGGCCCTAAACTTGATAGGCTTCAGACAGGGCCACGCCCCCGTATTCCTATAACAAAATACCCTTCAGTATTTGGGGGAGGTGATGGCACTCCCTCCCCCCTTCCTTCACCCCTTACTGAGATAATCCAATGCCTAACCGCCAAACCCAAAGTTGTGACGAGTTGCTACGAGGTAGGCAAAAACCACCAGGCCATCGCCAATTTGCCAAGTGGGAAAATTCCTACCAGGCCCCTTAACGGTGACCAACCGTAGTCCATAGCAAAGTCAGCAGCAACCTGCCTAAAGGGTGGGTGGGCGGGAAAGAAGAATCAGCTGGGCAGTGAGCAGGAACGAGAGGGGGAGCTCCGGCCACGCGCCCGCTTAAATGCAGCGGGCCCCGCCCCCGGAGCGACCTGATTGATCGCTCAGGGGAGTGACGCGGCCGGAATTCCCCCCAATGACTCAGGGGGATGAGCAGCCATCCCCTGAGCATGTGAAAGGGTCGTGACTCCCGCAACCCCATTTCCTTCCTATGGACAGAAATGGCTTTGTGGCAAATCTTTGTAGTCAACAAGTTGCAAACGATGCAACATTATAATCTTTGAAATCCATTATAATTGCCTTCAAATGGTGAATTAAAGCACTGGAGCTCTAACATGGCTCACACAAGTCTGCAGATTGAATTTGATGGTAATTTCAAACGGGGCATCTTTTCCCATGAAATATGAGGTAATACAGCTGCATGAGATACTGTCCCAAATAAGTTACTGAACATTTGAATCAGATGCACTATTACCCTCCTGAGTAATACCCCTCCCCACCCTCTCACTATATATAAGGGTCTGGTGACTTCTGTCTCAGTGTATCTGAAGAAGTGTGCATGCACACGAAAGCTCATACCAAGAACAAACTTAGTTGGTCTCTAAGGTGCTACAGGAAGGAATTTTTTTATTTTGTTACTGTAAAGAGTTTAAGACTGAGGTGACAGCTTTAGCAGAATTTCCCTCATTACACAGAGGCAAACTTGGTTTTCCAACAAAAGAAGACTCAGCAAGGAAGACTGTCTGAGTGTATATGCATCTATTATATGCATGGGTTTTTTAAATACACATCAGATGTTTATATATATTCTTAAATGCTGTATATCTTCAAACAATGCAAAGCATTAAGTAGTCCTATAGAACTAGTTTCTTCAGCTCTTTTGATAGCTCATTATCCTCTTTCCTTTATTCTTCTACTCTGTTTCATCCTGATTTTCTACCACTTGCTCTGCTGTGAATTGGTCTTGCAGAAGAGCAACCTAGAAAGCATAGTTGCCATAATCAGACTACTGAACCAGACTTGTAAACATAACCAAGGATAAAGCTGCAGCTGTTTGGACACAGCATCTTAGCTACCAAACCCATGCAGTTGCAATTTTGTCAATATTAGAAGAGATGTACTGAATACTGTTGAATTTGGATAGTGTTCTTAAGTGCACGCCTGAGTGTCCAGTTTGGAAAGTCAAATAAACTTTATTCTAGCAGATGGCTTGTGGTGGGGCTGAGCTGCAGGGGTTCACCAATCTAGTGGTCCTACTGTTGCAATCATTATCCCCAACCCACACCACCGGCCTGCCTTGCTCCAGCCCTCTCTAGGTAAGCAGTAGTAATGGTTTCTGGAGAGCAGCACTGATGCATCACATGCGCTTGGCCTACAAAAGTGAATCTGTCTTTCTGTACGAAGTAATCTGTGTTTGCTTAATTGATCCTTTTCCAATAAAACTGTTGTTATTTCTTTAAAGGAAAAACTGGACAACTTCTTGGCTTGTTCTCACTGGTCAGAAAATAGAATTTTACAAGGAATCCAAGCAGGCGGCTGCGGTCAATCTGGTAAGCAGCTCACTTTCTTACGCCTTTTTCTTTTTCGGAAATGTTGTTGAACGTAAAGTTTGGCATCATAAAAGAGCACAGAACTATTAAGCCTTAGACTTCTAAGATCTGATGTAAGAAAATGACTCAATAAACTTTTAATCAGATGAGAGAGGAGGGGAAATAGAACTCAGCATATATTTTATTAAGAGGTGCTTTTTGAAAATAATTGCAAAGTGAGACGGATGGTGAGTGGCTCTCCAGTAATGTGGAGGTAACACTTTAAATTAAGGTGCCAGTTATAAATGCTTTATTCTTATTTATGAAATGATCTCTAAATGCAACTACTTCCTCAAATAATGTATTATAAAGTATGTTATAAAATGCATTAGTAATAAATGCTTAACAGATGAGGCGATGAGAATCTGTTACAAAGGATATTATAAGACGTAAATTGTATTAAACCCTGTGTATGCATCTTTAATACATGAATTTAAGTTGCTATTGAGCTTGCTGTAAAGTGACTTGCATATCATAAATAATAATAAAGTAGTTATAAATGGCACCTTAATATAGGGTGTTACCAAAGAGCAAAACACTGTAAAGTGATTTTTATCTTCATATAAATGTGACATATTCTACATCTGGCTAACATTTTCTGAATATTCCTTATGATTCTATCTAATATAGTTAATGCACCTCAAAGTAGAATTCAGTATACTTTTGGGGAGGAAAAGTTCCTCGAGGGGAGACCTTCGATTGTAGCCTTCAGATATGTGACAGATATGTTGTACAAATAATCACGGCATGTTTCCCTTCAGTGCTAGCTGCTGCTGAGATTAAGCCTCCTCTATTCTGGACTCCGGAAAAACAGAGAAATCCATAAATTAGTGACACTATAGCCTGAACAGGGACAGGTTTGACAGAGCCCTATTGTGATGGCTTCCCAAGGCTTGATCAAACCTGCCATACCGTATTGGTTTGATGGGTGACCAAAAAGGTGCACTATATGACAGGAGTCAGAAACAATAAATAAATTTAGATATGTTAGGTGATATGGAGCCCCCTGCTTGTTTGCTTGCTTTTTATTAGTTTGACCATTGGTACTGTGAGCCATAGGGAAGCTTGTCCTTCTCCTTCAGTGGTTCATTATGGGAACGAAGGAGAAAACGTGTTGTATATCTCTTGCTGATAATATGATAGGCTTTTATGCTGCAGTGATAACATAGTATGTTTCCATTTTCAAAAAAAAAATGTTTTAAGTGAAAATGGATTGGAACCTGAAGTTATACTGTCACACGTTTGTTCATAAGACTCACATTATATTCTTAAATAGCACTGGCCATATTAATTATGAATTTGCAGTTCCAGTACTCGGAATTCAAGATTGCTACCTGGATCCTAAAATCCTTGGATTATTTAGATTGCACAGCAATCTAAATGATCACAATTTGTGATCATCAAGCTGATACACAGGCCACAGAAGTCCTGCATTATGGCATTCCAGTTGCTTAATTGTGCCCCTCTTGCAGTCCAAAACTGGGCTGCGTACGTAGTTTATGTATTTTGGTGTTTTGAGTGCCAAAGTATGGCTGGAGGGGCAAAATGATCCTCAAAATCTTCTCTTGCGTATTTCTGCATGTTTGTTCCCTGATTGGCAGCTACTTTGGTCCTGATGGAGTTGTTTGCAGGTTGGAGACGTCTTTAGGAGATGGTGGAGAAAAATGCTTTGTTTAGAGGAAGCAGTTTAAATCCAAGTGGGGAAATGTTCCATTCAAAGAAAGTTATTTGAATCCGAACTGGTTCCTCCAAACAGAGTAACCCCCCCTCCCCGCTTTGCATAGATCTGTAGTAGTTCCAGCCACCTGTCACAGTTGGCCTACGTGAGTTGAGGGAATGTGGGATTTGGCCTGTTGGCCAAATCCAATTCCCCACCCTGATTTAAAGTACCTCTAGTGGATACTCCAGTGGTTGTCTTATCATCATCAGCCACAGAGAAACAAAAGGGGCAGGAGCTTAAGGACAGATTGAGTTAGCCCCCAGGAACCCGAATCTGTGGCCCATACAGGCATTCTTTAGTAACTCAATCTTTGCAAAAACTAACTGCAAAGGAGTAGAGGAACTGCTGGTGGCTCTTAGCACCAACCCTTCATTTAGTATCTTCCAGATGACTGCTAGGACTGGCCGCTAATGCTATGGTGGGATGCACACTAGCGATGCCAATGGAAGGTGGACCCAGGGTCTCAACTGAGACTGGCAGGCTCATCATTTCAAGAAGTAAGCTTTTCAGACAGTCTGATTTCATTCCTTGGTGAAAATAAAAGAAAGCCACAGCACATCAATCCTTTCAGAAGAACAAATCAAGGGAATCTACCAGTTTCAGGTCTAAGTAGCAATGTTCCAAGTCAACAAAGTCTTAATCTAGATCCTCCAGAGGAGCATCTTCATCCCCAAAAGGCAGCTAGCCCCACCCCAGCAACTGATGCCAAAATGATAAACTTCCTCAGTCATGTTGAAAACCTTTTTCAGGCTTCACAATGAAGTTGTTGTCCACCACCATGAATGCATGGGTCAGAAAGACAGGTTCAAAAAAGTTTGTCAAGAGGCCAAGGAACATGTTTGGGGCTTAACCAAAGTCCAGATGTAGGAGGAAACATGGTTTGAGGCTGCAAACCTTCCTTTCCAATAGCACCTGCTTGTGGTAAAGGTAAAGGTAAAGGTACCCTTGACCATTAGGTCCAGTTGCGGACGACTCTGGGGTTGCGAGCTCATCTCGCTCTATAGGCCAAGGGAGCCGGCGTACAGCTTCCGGGTCATGTGGCCAGCATGACTAAGCTGCTTCTGGC
This sequence comes from Darevskia mixta, assembly GCA_034641385.1. Classification (NCBI taxonomy): domain Eukaryota; kingdom Metazoa; phylum Chordata; class Lepidosauria; order Squamata; family Lacertidae; genus Darevskia; species Darevskia mixta. Next base: position 17,161,239 of record JAWWNH010000001.1, read on the forward strand.
GAACCAGAGCAGCGCCTTGTGGTACAGCTCTTTAAATCTGGTACATTTGGTAATTGGAGAAGTGGCTTCTTCTGCACCGCAAGCAGCCACAAATGGAACATAAACTTGGGAAAGGGCCAGTCAATGCACAAATGTGCTTGGGCATGCAAATAGGCCAGTTTGGCTATTGTGGTTTTATTATTATTGTTGTTATTTTCTAAGGGAATAGAAATGAAGGCACTGTTCAATCAATAGATAATAAAAAATGGTCAGATCATAGGATCCAGTCTTTGCCACAAAACAATGAACTCATTATATTATTTCATTAATGTCTAAATTATCCCATTGCTAAAGTACAGCTGCTCAGAACTCCCCCCCCACTTCATTCCTAACAATCTGAAAAAAAGTTCTTTACCAGAAGGAGTCTATGGAGGCAAGCTTATTTGTTTCTGATGCAGCTAATGTGATGTTTGCAGCAAACCATTCATCCTACTGTAATTTTTGATAGGAGCAAAGGAAGCAAATGTACACATGTGATTTCATTAAAAATTATTTGTTTACTGATTTTACTTTCAAGTATTGTTTACTTTAGAGAACGGAAGAATTCAACTATTAATTAAATAATGTAATATTCATTCATTGTGGTATGAATTTAATAACACAGCAATCTTATTTTGGGCAGGAAAATTATGTGATTTATCACAAAGATGGATATGTTCTTAAACCATAAATGTATTAATTCATTAATTCCTGATTATTAAGTACTGGGTATAAATTGATCGTTTCTTTTAAAAATGAAACAAAAATATGAAACAAAACATTTCAGTGCAACAGTTCCATTTGAACAATATAGAGGGAGAAATAAAAGTGCATTCCAATAGACCTTCATACCCATACATATACGCAGTTACATTTGGAAACAGCAAGAAACAGAACTGGACTGAGTTAATCATTACCAGTTTTTAAATAACAATGTCCTTATATATTTCGGAAGATATTCAAGTATGATAAAGCAACATATAGACCAAGGTTGCTTCCAAATGGAGCCATAGTATTACAAACTGGTCATTGAATCAATTATTAAATTGAAACTCCGTAATCTGGCTGAAGTGTGTTGTCTGTCAGAACCTCATGAGTACATTAGGACTATCTAGAGTCATTTAAGCCCTGGCTTGTGATACCGTTTGCACTGCCAGGTCCTAGCAGCTTGCTCTTTGAGGTTTCTTTATCATGCAGGGAACCTACCTAAGTATAAAAGGCTCCCTGCTGGAGAAGTTAAGCCCCCAATATGTGTGTGAGTGAGAGATATGGACATGCAGGAGGAGGCAGGTCCAATGGACTCATCCCTATTCTCCCCTTGTACAATTATAATCGAGGGCGGGGAGAGAGAAGAACTACTGAATAGGGCTACATTTGACATTGCATGGATGCAACTCTACTAAACATCACAGATGTATAAAATAAAGTGGTGTGCATTGCAGACCAGTCAGTGCCTCTGAAATGTGTATTGCAGACACATTGAATTTTGCCTTCCTTTCAATTGTGTATTCTTCTGTTTTTTTCATCAATTGCTCTGACTGTGGTATGAAAATACTACTGTGTATCCTTCAGATTCAGTTGTCAGCAACATTCTATAAGGGAAATGTCTTTTTAAACACATTTCCGTTTTGACATAAAATTCTAGTCCACTATACAGTATACATTTTTCTCCCGCCAGATAGTTTATTCAGAACAGAGGGTATCTTACCTCAGGTTATTAGCCCTTCTGCACACTAATTTACTGAGTGAAGATGCCTTCCAAATCCATATGCATGGAGAATAAGATTTCATTGTAACAGGCACTTGTAGCAATTTACAGGCACAGTCCCTTCCAATGGCTTTGATGTAACATAATTGGTCTGACTGAAGAACCCAAAGCAAGGACATTCGAGTGTTGGAGGGAGTCCTCATGATAGCTTTTACTCACGCTACTTGAGGAAGTGTGCAGGATTCCTATGAATTTCATAAAGCAGAGGAATGACGAAAATGTTTTAAATGCTTCGGTTGTGTGTGTTCTTTTCAATACTGGATACTGACAAATTATACACGCCCCCCCCCCGCCCAGATGTCTCTGTTTAGTTTATACATTCAAGATACCGGTAACATTCTGGTGATGCTTTGGGGCAGGTGGGGGTGCTTTAGTTTGTCCATTCAGGTGATCATGGTAAAGCAAGGACAGTGAGAAGGATTCATAAGAGACACAAAGACATTCTGGATCTCTTGGTTGGTTCAAGGAGCTGGGTAACAGGTGGAGGCATATATGTTAATTGTTACAGTTGTGTGGGAATGGAAAGGCTCAATCATGAATGATAGCAGGAAGGATGCAGAACTGTCAGTTACAATATAAAACAGCAACATCTCATTTTTCAAAGGGTACTTTGCACATCTGAGCTGCTTCTGCATGCAGTTTCCTTAGTCAACTTACACAGAGCTAGGTCAGTCTTTCCCAGTCCTTCCTGGAGATGGTAGGGACTGAAACGGAGACCTTCTATACTTGCAAAACATGAGCTCTGCTACCAAGCTATAGCCCTTCATCAATGTGAATTTCTGTTCACACAACTAAATTCGTGTGATCGCTTGTGGGCTGAGCAGCACTGGACTTAATTTAGCTTCTGGTGGAACCATGTGATGGTTTCACCATGCCCCCCCCAATGAAAAAAGAGTTTGCCATCACTTCAAGTGGATAGGCTTCCTTCAGCAATCTCTGGAGGCATTCTACTCTAATTTGGAACTCAATGCCATACAGTAATAGTGCTGCATCACAATGTAGTGTATTTCTCAGAGACATCCTTGCAGGGTGGGGATGACTGTTACAAATATTTCCACCCCACTGTCCTTGGAAAGGGGGTAGAGAATTTCAGCCCAGCCTTACTTAATGGTTGTTTAATAATCATTTTATCAAAGGAGAGAGCATCTGCTTATGCATTCCAGCAAAGTTGACAGATTTCAAAGGAGATCCAAAGTTTATCCTTCTGTTGTTACAACTGTGATCCACCTACCTCATTGTGGTAACTAATGTGCTGTCCATTAACTTTAAAATACCAATGATTTTTTCTGTGTTATCGGTGTAAAGAAAGATTTGAAATAACCAGATTAGAGTTGTTCAATTGAAAATAGATTTTTAATTTCATGTAATACTAAGGCATCTGAAAAGCAACAACAACAAAATTCCTAGGAGCCCTGTAACTTCCTTTCTTTTTATTCTAAAAAAGCATGATCCTTAATGTTTTTAATTAAGGGTCTCTGAAGGAACTCACAGCAAAGGACTTATACAGAGGGGGGAAAGACAAAATTTTCAAACATCAAACAGCAGTACATAAATAAGATTTTATATAAATGATATTATTTACATATGTGTCAAAATATAATAAAACAGAGCACCGCCTTCCACAAATTCTATCTTCCAGGTTGTGCCTTTCTGATGCTTGGTTGCTATGCTGGTTGGAGGGGAAATGGCCTCTTTTTGTTCACCTCGGCTGGACAGCAGTTCCCTCAAAAGGGTTGGCACTCAGGAACTGAAACTTACAGCCCTTTCTAACATAAAAACAAACAACAAACCATCAGCAAACAAGGAACTCATAGTGCTAGGGAAATCAATAACTCATTTTAAAGCACTACTAACCTATTCCTAAATGTTCAAAGCCTTACAGAAAGGCATTGTCTAAATGGTTCTGAGATAATGAACTAATTGCCCATAATAGTGGCTGTTCCTTACCTCAACTGTCCTACTGAGTAGGCACAGCCTGGTTAAAGTACTATACACCACCACTAAGTTTTTAGAAACAAACTTTGCATAGATAATTGAATTCTTAAGGTACCAACATCCATTTTTCTAGTAGTCTATCCCTCAGGAAGTGGAACTGTTTCTAATCCTGATATTAGGAGTAGGCTCATACTGTATATGGAAATTGGTACTGGGGCATTCAGATGATAGCAGTTTCCCTAGCCGATCTTTTCTGATTTTATCTGATAAAGTTTGCTATAACTGATTCTCATTTTTTTTTGTCAACAGAAAGCAGGGTATAAACCTGAATGGGTGGACTTGTGTGGAGCTCACATCGAATGGACTAAAGACAAGTCTAGCAAAAAGAATGTTTTCCAGGTAGGAGATGGTTTATTATTGCCCCATCATTATTTGGCAATTTCATCATTAAAAACAAAGCAAAAAACTAAACGAACCAGAGTTCCTTTCCATGCATAGTATAGAGTGTGCCATGGTAATGCTTGTACTTCGTTAAGGCAATTGGAACATATAACATTTTATTCCCTCTTTCCTGTTTCCCCCCCCCTGGCCTAAAGTGTCTTGATGATTGAATCAGCTAAAAACCCTTGAGAACCTGTTGATTTGCTGATTAATGTGCCATGTTCAATTTGTTTTTAAAAGTTGGTAGGTAATTTGTTTTGGGTTTAAGACTGGGATCCTTGACCTAGTGAACTCCTGTAAACAGAACTTTCACACGCTGCTTACATAAGCTATATTCCCAACTGAATGGAATTTGCCTGTTTATTTTTATTATTTCTTAGGGCTTTAATGACAGGTTCATTCCAGAGCAAAGACAGCACAGGGATGGGGAGGTAAAAAAGCAGCAACTCTGCATCTCTTAGAGCCAGCTCAATAGGCTATGCATTTATTCCAAAGTCAGATAATTTTAATGAATGTAAAGAAAGTTTTATAATGATGCTTATAGGCTGATGCTAAAGAAGCTGGGTTGTATTCAACATAGCGTGAAGCAAAATGTTCTACCAGCACAATGTGCAATGAAACATTCTCCTTTTCTCTCACACCCACTGCATCTGTTCTTGGCGTTCCCCCAACCCTCCAGAGCAGATATGGAAATGGCGCAAGGTGTGGGTGGATGGAGAGTACATCCTATTGGGCTATCACAACTATTTAGTTGATTACTCTCCATTGATCACAAAGGTGCTGCCTTATGAGTAGCAGTGATGTAGATTTCAGCCTTACAGCATCATCCTATGCACAGAAGATTGCTGCCTCAGTTGCCAGCTTCAAGGGGCTTCTTCCATGAGGGTGAGCCCACTTAGGATTCCTTGACGCCTTCTCATATACTTTCCTCATAATTTGGCTAGATTTATGTGTAAGCACCTGCTAAAAAACAACTAGCTTGCAAGCATTGGGTGATGCTCCCAGCCGACTGGATGCTGTGCTGAGTGGTCGGCTGGGCTAAGTAGATGGCCATGCCCCACCCCATAATAATAATAATAATAATAATAATAATAATAATAATAATTAATAAATAATTTATTATTTATACCCCGCCCATCTGGCTGGGTTTCCCCAGCCACTCTGGGCAGCTCCCAACCGAATATTAAAAACACAATACAGCATTAAACATTAAAAACTTCCCTAAACAGGGCTGCCTTCAGATGTCTTTGAAAAGTCAGATAGTTGCTTATTGCCTTGACATCTGAAGGGAGGGCACTCCACAGGGCAGGCGCCATTACCTCTGCCTGGTTCCCTGTAACCTCACTTCTCACAGTGAGGGAACCGCCAGAAGGCCCTCAGCGCTGGACCTCAGTGTCTGGGCTGAACAGTGTCCCAGGGCTGCCGTGGATTGGTTCATTTGAAGGATGAGTTAGGCAGGAACCCGTGAGCCTCCGTGGCAGCAGGGAAACAATCTAAAATGGCACTGCACTAAAACGGGGGAGAGAGGAGGCGCTGCGTTGGGCTGCAACCGCCGCTTTGCCGGCAAGATGGTAAGCGGCCATTCTGTTCCAGGTTTCCCACTGGTAGTAGCAAATGGGATGCATGCCTGTTCATGGGATGTCAGGCATTGCTTTGTTGTTGTTGTTGTTTGTTGTTGTATCATTATTCAATGCCATTGTGGTCCTCTGCCACACCTTGAAGTATTTACCAAGACCTATTGTCTTGTGAATGCTTAATTTTCTTGACAAAGGAGAACATGAAAGTTGTTTGAAGCAGTTTCACAGGATCCTATGAGCACACGGTGCAATTTGCAGCTGGGTATCGTCTCTGTCTCCCTGGCAAACTGACACGTTACACTAGGTCTTCATCAGAAGAGTTGCGAATAAAAGAAGATTTATGTTCAAATCACATGCTTTAAACATTTCCGCTAAGTGCTAGTTTGCTCTTTGGTGTTGAGCCTGAAATTTAAAGCAGTGGGGATTAAAAGGATTACAACATAATCTTAAATAATCCTAAGTGTCATTTACAGAGAGATGGTTGTAATAACTAAATAAAACCATGTTAAGGGATGGCAGTGTTGTCAGTCAGCAACTGAAACTGTGTCTCCAATTGCCCTATCGTCCTCTCTCCTTTATCAACTCCAATTTTACGTTGGATAGGTACAGCTTGATGGGAGCTGCTGCTGAAGAAAGTAATGACACAACTGAGTGTTTTGCAGTCAGTGCTAATATGGTTACCGAAGCATTAGTAACTAGATTAGTTTTCTAAAAATCATCTCAAGGTTCAGTGTTTCATGCTTGTGGCACAACTTTCTTCTGAAACAGCTTAGCTTTTCCTCCTATTTCAGTCTTGCTGTTTGTTTCCTGCAACGTGAAAGTCAATCAGCATATTCTGAATTTAGCATTCTAATAGGATGGTGGGGGAGAAAAGTGCTGAATATGTTTCACCTTGGCATCAATTCACTTGAAAACTATCAAAGTGTACTGGGGGATGTTGCTTACAAACAGGGATAACACAAGATTTCAGGGGGTCCTTGGTACAGTGACACCAATGCCCACTGCTATCCCATCAACCAGAGCAGGGCCTATTAATAGTCTTAGCCCTAAAGGTACTGTAGATCTATACAATCCCAATGTTCCAGATAGTGCATGTTATAGATGTATTGGGCAGGATAGTACCGCCTTCCTAGCACTGAACTGATTTTAGAAGCTCAGTCAGGAGGATGGTGAGTGGCAGGTTGCAAGTGCAGTGCCAGTAGGGAGCTTTCTGGGACCCTGGGACCTTCAGCCTGTGCCTGACCTGGTTGACCTTTGGTATCATGTCTGCTTACAAGTTACTGCTACACTAAACATTTCTTTAGTACCAACAGTGTGCTTTGCAGTGTACAGAAAAATGATACAAGGCATTCCTTACCCTAGGACAATACCTTATATACAATCTTTTGCCTGAGAATTAGTAGCATAAATTCTATTTATGATATATGCTGGATTGGATCCAAAAGACAGGGTTGGATCAAGAGGTGCCCTTCCATTCACAGGTCTAACCCAATATAAAGGTAAAGGGACCCCTGACCATTAGGTCCAGTCGTGTCCGACTCTGGGGTTGCGCGCTCATCTCGCATTACTGGCCGAGGGAGCCGGCGTACAGCTTCCGGGTCATGTGGCCAGCATGACAAAGCCGCTTCTGGCGAACCAGAGCAGCACACGGAAACGCCATTTACCTTCCCGCCGGAGCGGTTCCTATTTATCTACTTGCATTTTGACGTGCTTTTGAACTGCTAGGTTGGCAGGAGCTGGGACCGAGCAACGGGAGCTCACCCCGTCACAGGGATTCGAACCGCCGACCTTCTGATCAGCAAGCCCTAGGCTCAGTGGTTTAACCCACAGCGCCACCTGGGTCCCCTCTAACCCAATATACTAGGATACATTATACATATTTGTATGTGAATGATAGGTGGTGTTGACGAGTTGTGTTGGTGACCATTGGGCAATTCCCTATTTTATTTATTAATCCATTCAGGACATTTTGTTTCACTTGAGAATATATTAGGTTATATTCCATGTGTACATTGTTTTGAAGGTTAGCTTTTCTGAACCTTTTCCAGCTGTGATTGGCTGGTCAGAACCACACATAGTATTCCAGATGCTTCATAGAAACATAGGAAACTGCCTTATATACTGTCACAGAACATATAGATAGTGAGTCAGTCTTGCATGTGTAGCTGACTCTATTAGGCTATATATCAGAACCAAGGATTATTGATTTGGACAAGTTCACTACAGCACAGTTTAAAAGCTTCTGCTTAAAGAGAAGTATTGAACAAAATCTTAGGGAAACTTGTCTGTCTGTTAAAGAGGAATGCCAGGGTCATTGGCCATCTTGAAACTCTTGCATGAAGTTTAGTTATTTATTATGGCAAAGTGGAATACTAGAGTGAAAAGTATACAAGACCAGGGGCTGTTATGCAGTTCTGTTACCTAGATGTCGAATTGTATTCCTATTAAGAGAGAAGGAAGCAATTTCAAGACTAGTTTCAAGAGAGAGGATGAAATCTGTATGAAATGTGCTGCAACGGCTGAGACGTGGAATTTAAGGCACATTTATTAAGCTGCCTATATAACAACGTAAAACCCTTGGGGCAGCGGAATCCATTGCCTGAGTAGGTTCTTCCACATGGTTTGGAGGGATAGTAATATTGCTTTTAGGAGGTGAGACGGAATGTATTTAGAATAGAATGCATGGTATAGTAGCAAAGAGATATGCCCCAGAGGATATTCAAACTGATCAGTCAATTGAATGTTCTCTAATGACACATGAACTGCTTTAAAGTGGCTGAGTATTGCATCTTTATGTGCAGCCCAGCTGATATCAAACAACAGATGCTGAGAGCTTGAGTAGAAAAGTTATTTTAAATTTTGCATTATAACCATTTCCCATCAGTTATTGCAGTGAAGAAAGGATGAGTCCATTGCCTCCTTCTAGGTGGATTATAAGGCCCAAGAGGACTCAAACCATGGAATCTGACAGCAGGGCCCAAGCACCTTGCCTTACCCTTTACACCACTGGGACAATTCTCAGGCAAAGAGAGCTCATTTGTCTGATCTTAGTTGCAGTGCAGCACCAGTTAGAGTGGGGTACTGATGCTCATTAGCCTAGACAGACCAGATGATCTCAAAGCATAGCATCCTAACAAAGATTAGAATTGGTTCTTGCTGAATCAGAAAAAAGTGGTAGCAGGTATGAATCCTAATACCAAACAATGAATTGATTGTAGTGTGGTGCATAAAATGAGTGTTGTCCATTTCCTGTGGGATTAGAAAGCCCGAGATGATTCCAACGTCAGTTACTCTAACTAGAGACTTCTGAAAAATGCTTCTGAATCACAGCACGTTATGTAGTAGGGAATATCATTTGCATTGATTTTACTATCTGAATCAGCCTAATCACATGGAATGCTGCCTACATCAGTGCCAATTGCTACCAGGGGCATGGAGTGTTGCAATGGACATTCCTTGCAAGCTGAATATTGCTTGGGGTCAGCAATTAGTTACTCATACACACAAGTTTATGGGTGCTGAAATGAGCCGGCATGCACAGGTTTATTGCTTGCTTTCTCTTAGAACTATGCACCATTTCTATTATCTCAAGGTAGGAAACTGCCTCAACCACTTCTGCCCATTTAACCAGTTTTAAGTTGCAAATGGGAAATGGCCAAAAACAAAGTTTCTCAGATATCTCCCCAGATGTCAGTGGACATGTCACTGGCCTTGCTTAAGGCACATTTTCATTTGCTTTGCACCTGAAAAAGAGGGCATTTGGGTCCAAAATGCTTTTGACTTGTTTAGTACATGTAAAAGCTAATGAATCCGTTCATGCCATCTGCCTGTCCATCAGGGTGACGCAAATAGAAAACTATCTGACAGCTTTAGTTAGGGTAGGATAAAAGGCAGACAAACGGCTGAAGCAATTCATCAGTTTTGAGAAATATATGGTAATGGGGCTGGGGGAAAAAAACATAGCAAAGGCAAATGATGTTTACTGTGCTTAAGAACCTCAACCCATCTGTGGTTAGTGGCAGTGACATTTTCCAGAACATTTCAAAACTTTTCCCAGTGACAGTGTCAGTGAACACAGCAGTAGAACACACTTAGAACCAGGGCTGGTCCAAGACATTTTGGCGCCTGAGGCGAACCACAAAATGGTACCCCCTCCCCACAAGGGAAGAAGGGATGAGTGAAGATCTGCGTCAGGAACAAGGGGGAAAGAAAGATTAGGATCTGCTGCTCCCACGGATCCTGCCACCTGAGGCGGTTACCTCACCCTGTTTCATGGGTGGGCCAGCTCTGTTTAGAACCTTGATTTGCATGCACGAGAATAGTAGAATATAAAAGTAAAATATCTAAGCCACATTTTCATGACAGGATTAACATTCCTCATTGAAAAAAGTGGAAAGGGCAATGATGGAATAAGACATTGAGATCTGGGAAACAGCTATTTCTTCTACACATGAAGGACTGACCGGGCATCTCTTTTGGAGATGCTCACAGTTTCTTTTGACCCACTCTGTAAACACAGTTTACAGCTGAGCTCAGAGGAAAACATTTTCATTCCAAATCTGCCTGCGGCACAAACTCAGTGATTTTTATTTACACACACACACACACACACGCACACACACACACACACACACACACACACTGCAGCGACCTGTGGGTGCCAGTCAGTAGATTACCTCATTTTATAAGTAACTAGACGATTTGAAAAGAATATCAAGACAAAAAGTCAGTGTTCACCTATAGGCTCACTTCAATCCCACAGTCTGACAAAAGCAAGGTTACTTCCAGATGGTCAGCCTTGAGCCAACCAGCCCTGTGGACTTCTTGAAGGAGAGCATTCCACAAAGAGGATGCCACAGCCCAAAAGACCCTACTCCAGGAACAGGGAACTTTTGGCCCTCCAGAAGTTGTTTGATGACAGCTTCCATCATCCCTGATAATTGCTTATTCTAGCTGAGGCTCATGCTGTTTGGATACCAACAACATCTGCAGAGCCACAGGTTTCACATCCCTGTCCTATTCTCATTGTATAAATTGATATAAACTATAGAAAAACTTCCCTTTCATCCACTGGTGCTAGACATATATAAATCCTAGGGTATGTGGGTGGGTGTGGGTGTGTAAATATATTTACAAACGTGAAGGTTCCTAGTTGTGTGCAAGTGTGTTTGTGTGACAATTTGCATGTAAGAAATTATGTGACTCGTCTTTTTCTTTGACAGCTACACTGCAGCTTTCATAGCTGCAGATGTTATTTGTCCATCAGAAAGGAAAATATTTCTTTTGAGCTTGAGGCATTTCTCTGTTGCTAAAATTAAGCCTAACAATGTTTAATGTACACATGAAGTAGTAATTCTGTCAGGGCAGAAGCACAGAAGAGCAGCAAGGCCCAAGCAACTAAATGGTTGCAGGATAAAAATCAACATTTTATTCCCTTTCATAGTATAAAAGAAAGGTGGCAGGTACCCAGCCATGACACTTTAAGAATCTAGCGTCTCCTCTTTTTCTTAAAAACAAACAAGCAAACCACGCCATATTCCTCACATTTGAAAAGTAATTATTAATTTGCAATTTTAATGTATAATGAAGTTGAATGGCACTACCATCCTGCATTATTCATAAAACACATTGCTGCCATCTGGCGGTCAGTAGCCATGTCATCACTTATTTTCCCTGGCAGTTTAGTTTTGCAGCTTTAAGGTTATGATCTGTAGGAAACTGGCTTTGGAAGGACATTTTTACCGAAAACTTAACAGGATTCTTAAAGTTTTAAATGCTGTTAAGATTGAGGTGCCAAACTATGTGATATTTTGCAAGGAAGGGGCTTCTCTAGTGATATTTTAGTGTAACTATAAAAATAAAATAGTACATATAGCAGGCATGCACAGCTTGTAACCCACCAAGACAGAACAGCCCAACAGCCTTGCATTACACACAGTCTCATCTTAGGCAGCTAGTCCTATGCAGGCGACAGGAGGCTCATCAAGTCCCTGATAAGGCAACTGTGTGTGGCTGTACTCAGCTTAGTGGGTCACAGCTTGCACAAGACGCACACTCTTGATATTTGATTAAAGTACACAGATGTTGGATTGAATAAATACAACCTAAATTTTTGAACATTTGAAAACAGCATGCACAGTCAAGACTTATAAAAATGGCTCTTTATTCTGCAATCCTTTGTCATCCAAGAGGGATTAAATCCTTCACAGAGTTGGTGCTATTTTTATTATCAAAAGGAATTTTTACAGGTGCAACAAACATTAGTCATTTGCAGCTGGAGTTTGAAGCTGTTTTTGAAATGTATAAGGGAATAAGCAGCTGCCAACTTGCCCTGTTTGAAATAGTTAGTAACATTAACACCTTCTCAAGCTGGTTGTTTAATGAGGTAATGTCTGATTTAATAGAGAGGGTGACTATTGTTGAGGTTTTGTAAAGTGGTGTAGTAGTTGTTATATTTCAGAATAACCTGCGGCTATGGAAAGTGAAATAAATATCAAATGCGGCTTCAGATGTAATTAGTAAAACTTATTTTAGTGGGAATGCAATTTGGGTTACAAATACAGTACAGTACTGTCGTGCATGTTCTATCATTAAAACTCTGTTGTCTGACCCAATGGTTCTTTGCAGCCTCTTTAACCTGCAAGAGCTTCTCTGTTTACCGTAAGGGTGAAGGCAGTGCTGAGTGGCCGAGGGAATGCATGTATGGAGGTGCTCCATCCAATGGAGGGAAAAGGGGTCCATTCACACAAGGCCTCCATGAATTTCTGGATCAGTGTTATAAGTCAAACTGCAGATTACATGTGTCTCTTGGCTTCTCTGACTAGTGTGACGTGGAAACAATCACTTCCTTCTGTTTATAAACGGTGTTACGTTTACTTAGATGTACACTTTATACAGTTCTGCAGACCAACTGATCACTAATCTATTTTTCACATATAAAATTCAGGATGATAGATAGCAACCCACACACAGGAAATTTGCTTGCAAAATTCAAGATAACAAAGCTCTGAATTAACTTAGAGCTTCAGTGTTTAAAGCATTAACATTCACATGTTTACAGCTCCAACATGTGAAAAGGCTAGGATTGTGATCTGTAGCATTCTTGCTCGTGAGTCAGCCCTGTTGAGAATGTAGGGCAGCTTGCCTCATATGAATCACATAATTCAGAGTGTCCAAGATATCTAAACACAAATTGCAGTGTACCAGATATTTTTTACTTTTACTTTTAAACATTCCGGAAATTACATTTAAAACATGAATTCAAACAAGAGCTTTTGAAGTAAACAAATCTGATAGAATCCCCATCCCTGATGAATTGTCTATTTTAATTTTAAAGAGAAACAAGAGGAACTTGAAAGGGGTGACATGTTGGTTGGATGTGCCATGGGAAGAAGCTGTGGGCATTCCAATAAGCCATACCACTAAGTGACAACACTTAAGCAGAAATGCCCTTTAAGAAGAGGTGTTGTTTTATAACTGTATGCCAGTTCCATAGAGCTGAAGGAATCATATACATATTTGCACTTTCGCATACCAAAACATGGCACAATTCCTTAATTTATCAGTCATGCAAATCAAAGAGCAAAACAAAATGAATTCTACAGGAACTCACTCATAGATAATCAAATCTGACTTGTTTACATGCTTGGTTCTGGCATTTTGCTGTTCAACCACTACATATCCTGGGAGGGAGTTGGGGGGGGGGGACTTGGCTAAGCCACTTTACTCAATTTTTCTGTTTCTCTTTAGCGAGTGAGGCAGATATTTTGGTGTTGGCTGCTTGAAGAGAGCATTGGCTGTCCTCTTTTAGAAAGGCAGCACCTCATGCTTGTGCAGAAATGCTTGCCAGATTGTGGAAAGCATTCATAGTTTTCTACTGTGAGTGGGGTCTTTTTACACAGGAAAAAATCATGCTGAGGAAAAAAACAATCCTGTGAAATTCACATTTCCTTAAAGCTTCAGAGAAATGTGGTGACTATAACAAGCTCTGTACAGGTTGTATCCTACAGATGCTTCAGAAAGCATGTGTATATGTTAAAGCCCCAGGTTCCTGCACACGTGGGGTGATCCATGGTGGCAGTGTTTCTGATGTGATAATGGGTGCCATTAGGATAAGTAACTCAAGAAGTTGTAGCTAGAACCTGCTTGCTGCAAAATAATATCTCTTGAGATACCTTTACATAATAGGCTTTCTCTATTGCCTAGAGTAAATGCTACTGAGTTTTAGAGCACTGCCAAATTGATGCAGGTTCCATTTATCTGGTATTTAACTCATTTTATACCATCTTATACTAAGAAACAGTTAGTTACCTGTTTTTCTCACTCACCAAAGAGAGAATCCACTAAAGGAGGAAGCTGGAAGTTACTTAGAAGTACATTTTGTATTCCTTATGAGGTGTCATATGAGTCTGGTACAATAATTATATGTTGCACACACTACTGCATACACCACTTTAAGGTTGCAATCCTATATTCACATACTTAGGAATAAGTCCCATCAAACTCGGTGGGTCTTCTGAGTGAATATATATAAGACGGTATGTTAATTGTTCAAATAGCTTGATACAGTAGTCCTTATAGCAACCCTGCAAATTAAGCTATATTGTCGATAGCTTGAATGAGTTAACGGTAGAGGAAAATTCTGAAACTGGATCATAGCTCAAACTCAAACTAGCACATGGCATGCAAACTTTGGAAGCCTAAGCAGATAGACAATGGTGGCTGGTGCTCATTGGGACTGGTAGGGTGGGAAGCAGGGAGGTCAGTGACAACCAGAGGCAGAGACAGTGACAGGCGGAGGGCTGTTCCAGTAATCTCTGCACACATCCAGTGACTATGTCCAGTGAGGAGCAGGCCTGCCAGCCAAAGCACCAACAGACCTGCTGGACATACCCCTGGCAGTTGCCCATTCAACATTAGTAGGAAAGGGGGCCTTTGAATGTAGAGATGCATACATAGCACCATTTTGTGCAAAGTTGAATCCTGGTTGTTCAGGGTTCTTGCCTGTGTGGAAGAGCTTTGATATATATGTATGCTCCCTTTTCCTTAAATGCCAAATATGTGGCCACTGGAGGCCACTAGACGCAACCCCAGTTCCCCCACTAAAACATTCAGTCAAACAGCTGTAGTTCTCACGAACGATCTGCTTGGTTGGTTTATTTTGATAATTAATTAGTTTAAGTGCACCTTGGTAGCATGCATAGTGCCAGCAACAAGCAATGTCAATTAAGCATACAAAGACTTTAACTGGTACAGGTGCACATCATTATCATAAAATGCAGACAAGCAGTTAACAGGAAGAGACAAGCAAAACTAGACTGGAAATTGGGAGATACTTTATGTTGAGATTTCATCAATAAGTCAGTCTCAGTCTAGGAATCAGGCAATGTCCACATTCTGTGAATGTGATGTGAATATGTGTGTGTGTGTATCTATATATCTATATCTATATATCTATATATATGTAATATCTACACAAATGTCCATGATCGTATAGCAGTTCACTATTACAGCATGCATGAAAACATTTTGTATGAAATACACCTAAAACACACACTTCAAATATAGCTTTACTTTCTTATAATTCTAGAGGGAATATTTTTGGAACTATGTAGTATTTGAGTTCATTCACTTTTTCTTGTCTTCATACTACGGTAGAAACAGTAGCTTCCTTTAGTTTTTTTAAAAATTTGCCTAGTTAATTGATGTGGAAGAATACTATCACCATGACATGTGTCTCTTTACATGTATTAATCATTATCATTTAAAAAATACATATACATCCTTAAAGTTTTATACTGAGTTTTTTTTAAAAAAAAACCTTCTGGAAATGTCATAGAATTGCAGATCTGATGATGATGTGTAAAAATGGAACATGGATGCAGAAATTTCATGAAGTAGATTTTCCACTTTGATGCTTATGTGAAAAGACATCTCAAGATGACTGAATGTTTTCATCTGCTATACAAACCACTTCCTTCAAAAAGCAGCAGTGGTGCAATACAATTTACAACACAGTCCTACAAATGTCTACTTAAAAGAAATGTGTATAGGACTTCCAGGTAAACGTGTATAGGATTGCAACTTTAGTGAATTATTTATTTCTTAAATGGTAATCACATTGTCTCACCACCCACCCACCCCATTTGTCCAGAGTTTTGAGTTTATTGGATAGTGTGGTTGGAAGAGGGAGGCTACTTTAGGAATGAATATGTTCAAAAGCTCCACAGCGTTGCTATAGTTCTCTCCATGGTTCTCTTGCTTCTGGCTGTGGCCTTCTTTGAAATTTAAACAACATTTGCAAACAGTCTTTTACATCTGTTTTATTTTCCATTTGTTCCATAACTGAAGGTATTTCTTCTGTGGCTTTACTGTCCAAATTTTATACTCACATGTGAGTCAACACCCATGAAAATATCCAATAATTTGGAAGTGTGTCAGCTTCCCTTTAAACGTTCCATTCTAAGAACCGAAAGTTGAGAATGTTACGTTTTGTTCTTTGTAAAAATTTTTGCAATGATGTCTACCATTTCATTACATTCATTAGCATCAGTGTGGCAACTTCAGCTTTAATTTTTCAGAATCTATGGTGCTTGAAAAAAAATTAAGCTCATCAGAATTTCTTAGGTGTATATCTTTAGTGCCATGCACACATTTTGATAAATTATTAGATAATAACATTCTTTCTTGCCACTTTTGAATTATTGCAGCTGAGGGCACAACCTGTGTTTATTATTATACTGCAGCAATTGAGGGGCACTGAAGATGGAGACAGCTCCCTGTTTCATCTTCACAAGGAGCATTAAAAAAATAAGAAAGAAGCAACACACCCTTAACTTTGCACTTTATGTATCAAAAATAGATTCCATGTTGTTGAGCTCAGGACTCCCATTGCAAATAAACAAACATAACACTCGTACATCTGCCGTGCCTAACGTAGCAAAGGCTATGAATAACTTTCACAAATAAATCTGATATTTTCTGGTGGACCATATTGCATCTTCTACTTCCTCACCCCCTTTTTTCTATATTTCATGTGTGTTTATGAATAACTGCATCCTTTTTAATTGGTGGGCCAAGAGGGATAGTTATCCTTGGGCATCTCAGATTGGTTCAAGTATCTGGAATTGCCCCCCTTTGGCGCTGCATTTAAATGTGCTAAAAATTGCTTTGCATGAAAATATGTTCATATGCATAATTTTTCTCTCTTGCCATTGCCAACCTTCCTCTGTATATCATACCAAAAGCTGTATTCCAGATGGGGTAAGAAGGCTCTGTTGCCTCTGTACCAAATCAAGATTTGCATCTGAGCTATATTGTATCACATAACAAAAAACAAGAGCAAGCAAGATAAGCAAAACAAATATGAGCCCGGTCATATGAACTTGATATGATTCTTAATGATCTGTGCTTCAACAGAAGATGTTGCTTTCTGCAAAGAGATTATACCCACTCAAAGGACAATAATATCAGTGGTTTCTTTCCAAGATGGCCTTGACATCAATGCACTTATGAAGTGGTACTTGGTTGGTTGAAGTTACAGGTAGGTAGCCATGTTGGTCTGCCATAGTTGAAACAAAATAAAAAAAATCCTTCCAGTAGCACCTTAGAGACCAACTAAGTTTGTTATTGGTATGAGCTTTCGTGTGCATGCACACATGTTCAGATACCTTCGGGTATCTGAAGAAGTGTGCATGCACATGAAAGCTCATACCAATAACAAACAAAACAAAATTCCTTCCAGTAGCACCTTAGAGACCAACTAAGTTTGTTATTGGTATGAGCTTTCGTGTGCATGCACACATGTTCAGATACCTTCGGGTATCTGAAGAAGTGTGCATGCACATGAAAGCTCATACCAATAACAAACTTAGTTGGTCTCTAAGGTGCTACTGGAAGGATTTTTGTTTTGTTTTGTTGTGGTTGGTTAAAGTCTGCACTGAATAGGGTTAGAGTGTCCCATAGCAGTGACTGATGTCCATTGAAACTGGTGGAACAGATTGTAAGGAGCTGAAATAGGTGGCACCATTGCCAATGAGTGACAGAGCCAACTAATTCTAGATTTGTCCCCATCCTCCTCCCTGCTGAGTTCTGAGACTCCTTAGTTGGAGGGGGAAACTGGCAGTGTCGTGCCCTTGGTCTGGTTGTAATAAGAAAGCAGGCAAGTGGGGATTGGCTGAGAACAGACTAAGGCTGATGGTGCAGTCTCCACGGGTGTCACATTTAGTGTGTGTAATAGTCGTTGCCTAGAGGATAAATGGCAGAAAAGATTGTTGTTGGTGCTGAGCAATGCTGATATCCTGCAGGGATGTTCTCCAGTTTTAAAGTTATAATGACTCTTCTTTGAGTACAGTGAGATATTGAACTTCATTTGTTAGCCTTGTAGAATCAGCACTAATCCCTGTCGTGCATTTCATATTATGCATGCACGTATATTTTTGCAAGATTGCCAGGCTGCATTTTAGCCACTTGTTTAGATTCAGGACCCCCCCCCCCCCTTGACATTAATAATCCACTTCTGTGACAATTGTGCAATGCCTATGATGGGGAAGATAATCTAATTTACAATCAAAGTGTATCAATGAATTAATCCCAAAATAAGTTCCTTTACAACATAACTCCGGTACTGTTTGCTTGCAAAGGCATTCTATAATCATTTTCTCATATTCCAGGAGGTAGAAATGTCGGTGTCCTGTAACAACCCCTCACTCAGCCACCCAAACACCAAAGAAGTGCTGCCTCCACATCTTCCACCCTGGCCAGCAGAAGCTAACAGGGCTTCAAATGTGGTGACAAATCTGCTCCCTCAAGTTAGGATCGTTCTGTTATCACACCTTTAAGACCAGCAAATGTATTGTGGCTTAAGCATCCAGAGTGTGCTCCACAAAAGTTTATATAACCCTGTATCTTCATTAACATTTCTTTCAGCATCCTCAGAACTACTCTGATGGTGGTAGAGTGGGACAGTGCATCTGGCTGTTAACCAGAAGGTTGGTGGTTCAAGCCCACCCAGGGACAGCTGTGAACAGGGAGTTGGACTAGATGAGACCCTTGGGGTCCCTTCCAACTCTACAACTTAATGATTCTTTTGAGGCAGATCACTTACACACCTATTTTATATATATTGAATACTGAGACTTGCTCTCAGATTATTCAGCTTGCTAATAGATCTGTCTCTCAAACAAATTCAGCTTCTTCCTCTTTCACCTATCACTTTGCAAATTAAAATATGGCAAATGTGTGAGAACTATCCACTCACCTCTGATAAATAAACATACTACTTTTAAAAGACTTGTGAATAGTTTCCCAAATATTTCATTCTGAGTGTTTTAATGACAAAAAAAAATTCCAGGAAATGCCTAACTGAAGCAAGGGTGTGGTCTTATTATAATATCAAAGGTTATACTTATGCCAAAGTTCCTTAAAGATAAAATGTGTATTTGTTTTGACTGTCAAGACGTCACCTCTCCGTGGTGATTTTTCTGTTCCAACTGAGTCAGCTCTTGGGGAAATGTACCTCTCAAACAAAAGGCCAGCAAACCAAACTACAATTAACTACCACTCATGGGAAATTCCATAGTGGCGTGTAACAGGCATTTGAAAAATCTACACCTTCTGAGAAAGAAAAGGCAGGAAAATTCTGTCAAACAATTAATCTGATGGGTATTCCCAAGACTTGAAAAACAAGTCATCTGTTAGAAAAAATGCTGGCCCCGAGTTTATGAGAGAGTACAAATAAGAATATAATTTTGATCCTGTGCATTACTGTTCTATTTTTTTCCTGCCCTTAGTCCAGGGGTTGTGGTTTGGGAACCAAATAAGATACTGAATCAAAGCGAAGTTGGGGGAAAGGGATTATAAAGTTTGGCAATCCTGACAAGACAGGATAAGGCAGAAATTTGTCAGATGGGACTGATTTAGTTTTAAGTCAGAACTAAATTAATTTAAGGGTTATTTTAGGCATTGTATCTTTTACCTTTCAATGCAATTTGGATTTGTCTACACGAGTAGCTATCCTGAGACTGTATTTCCATAATTCACCTGGACCTCAGACTTAGGCCCCATGTTATTCATGTATAGAAAAGGGTGAAATGTGTAGAAAGAGGTTGTGCGGTCACTCCTTTGGCCCTGCTCCTCTGCATGGCTCTTCCTGCCTATTTTTTTCCACCACCCATGTATTAGTTTGGATATTTGAGGCATGGAAACTGTTCATTGTAGATCTCTACATGCTCTTGATGGGGTTACACTTCTTCTGAAGGAGCGGGTACATAGCTTTGTGCTACTTTTGGATCCTTTGCTGTCACTTGAGGCTCAGGTGGCCTTGGTGGTGCAGAATATCTTCCATCAGTTTCGGCTGGTGGCCCAGCTACACCCATATCTGGACAGGGATAACCTAACTTCTGTTGTCTGTGCTCTGGTAACCTCTAGCCTGGATTACTGTGATGTGTTATACGTAGGCTGCTTCTGAAGATGGTTCAGAAATTTCAGGTGATGAAGAATTGGTCATCAGGTTGCTCACTCTGGGGCAAGACGGTTTGAGCATATTACAGTGATTCTGGCCTGAATGCATTTGCTGCCAATTAGCTTCCAGGCACAATTCAAAGTGCTGGTTTTGACTTATGAAGCCTTAAAATGGCTCAATGCTACAATACCCCAAGTACCGCCTCTCCCCATATAAAGAGACCTGGACTCTGTGTTCATCATCTGAGACCCTTCTTTGTGTGCCTCCTCCATGTGAGGTCCCGAGGGTGACAACATGAAAACGGGCCTTCTCTGTAGTGGCTCCATGTTGTGGCATGCACTCCCCAGGGAGGTTCATCTGGATCTTCATTATATATTTTTAGGCTCAAGGTGAAAAACATTCCTCTTCAACTAGGCCTTAGGCTGATTAATAATCTACAGCCTTTTCAATGTGTTGGGGGGGGGAGGCAGGGTATTATTTTATTGTTTCTGTTTTTACTATTTATTTGTGCTTTTATCATGTATTTTTATCTTGTGAACCACCCTGAGATATTCTGATGAAGGGTGGAATATAAATCTAATTAATGATAATGCTAACAATAATCCTGGCACCCTGAAAGCACAGCCTAAAGTAAACTGCAATAGAACCTGCAACATCTGTTCTTAGAATGGGACAACTACTGGTACTTATGGCAACTGTGTTAATCTTGAATGAAATAATACTATTTGAAAGTGTGAAGCTTGACTGCTATGTGAAAAAGGTGAATTCCATGGGTTATTGGAGGTATTTATTCAGTTATTATAAAGGGTTATTGGGAAATAGGTTGAAAATGAAACTATACAAGTGGAAGGAGTGTTGTTGCACTCAGGCCTTGTTTGAGAGCACCCTACGTAAAGGCATTTGATTGGCCACTGTAAGTGCAGGATGCGAGGCATGATCAATATTTGGCCTGATTCAACAGGGTTGATCTTAGGTTGTGAAATTACCACACTTCCCAGTGGCGTGATTTCAGTGCTTTGACATGAAATGCATGTGACATTTGAAAGCAGCCGTAGGCCTTGT